>JADWQK010001633.1:1200000-2400000 GCA_017933935.1 Sesamia nonagrioides
TTGATCAAACGTGAAGCTCCCTAGCTATACTTCCCCAAGCGATTCGCAGATGAAAGGCCATTCATAACATATCGGGACCTCTTACTTGCCTTTGGTAGTTTTTAGTCAATCGTTAAAGGTACCTATTTAGTTTGAAATCCTAAAATGAAAATCAGTTTTTTCCAATGGTTACGGTGATACCTAATAACTTTAGGACAGCCTAGGCTGTTTTCAGTTTTTAGTACTGAACTAAAACCAAACATCTTCAATCGATTTCATTTTTTGAGGTTCTATGTGAACTCGGCGCACGAACGTGGTGTCCAGAGACGTGTCTCCGCACGAGCTAGCTAACTATGAGGGTTTTGGAATTTACGTTGAACAAAAAACTAAAACTATACTAAAAAAAAACCTAGGATTTAACCGAAATATGCGTAAAAACCTTGAAAAACAACTACCAAACGGGACTCCAGCACGCGAAACGTGCACTGGCATACAGGTAAGGCAGGTAGGTACAAAACTGTCTTAAAAAGTTAATAATATGAAGAAGTGTATAAAAAACAGATGAAATAAATATTTATTTATTAGATTACCTGTGTTATATTGAAATAATTTAAAAACTAACAGTCTTAGAAAGATATCTATAGTCATACTAGCTGCGCCCCGCGGTTTCACCCGCGTTAGTAGAAATATAAAAAATAGATGTTGGACGATTCTCAGACCTACTCAATACGCTCACAAAATTTCATGAGAATCGGTCAAGCCGTTTCGGAGGAGTATGGGAACGAAAACTGTAACACGAGAATTTTATATATAAGATATATAGTCATACATACATATAGTCATCGAAGATATCGATAATCATATAAGTATGAAGAAGTATATAAATAAAAAAATATTATTTAAATACAAAAAACCCGCCTGCATAAAACTCTAACGAATTGAAAAGGTAGAAACAAGTTAAACAATCGCAGTTGGGGGACTGTTCTATGGAATACTTGTTTATATAGCTAAGAAGTTTATGTCATGTGGTTGATTTAAGCAATTTGTTAGGATTAAGAGAACTGATATCAAGTCCGGAAAGAGTCCTCACTCTACTCAAAGCAACGTCAGCTTGACCTTTTGCAAATAACTTTTTACTTAAATCTACAACTGCTGGATCTAAAGTTGTGCGCTATAATTTATGCACCGTCACTGTCCAGCATAAAATTAAGGGAAACATTCGTCGCTCAATTTTGCCTTTACCACGTATAGCATCAAATTCTGTAGCACGAGGCTGGATCCAGACTCCAACACCAGGTAGGTTTCCTGTTACACTTAGGTCATTGAGCTCCACAAATACCGCTTGTGGTAGTAGTGTGTTGCGTAGTGCTGGCCAATCTATTCGTTGGATAACACCCATGTCACCGTTAACCAGCCCATGGTTAACATTAGATGTTCTGTCTTAGCATGGTTCGAGAGCTTATAGGTACCTAATTTGAGTTGGTTTGGTATACTACCTAATTTATTGGGATCTTCAGGTATGTATTCCTCTCGTGGTTTTTGACCATATGTTTTAGGATCAAATGAGATGTCTACAGCACTAACATTGTATACTTTTGTGAGCTTTTCTAACTTTTCTGTCATGGTCGCGTTATATACATATTAATGTAGCAGATTTTTTTCTTTCCATTTATAATTTATACTGCACGTTATAATAGTTCTTTACTTATGAAATTGCCATTCTGCAGTACTGGCCATTTCAAATAAAAAAAAAACCTGTTTGGCTAATAATTCTAATTTCAAATTCATTTTATCTTGCTTTTTTGTTTGTTTCAACATGGAGCTCTTTTTTTTCCAAAAGTAGTCATTTGTTTATTGATTAGTGGTACATTTCCATCACATTTCAATCTTTTTCGTCATTATGGATACGTTAAAAATTCGAGTAATTATGGAATATGAGTACCGTTATGCTAACAACGCGGCACAAGCGGCACGCAACATCTACGACGTTTACGGAGCTAACACTACAAACCAACGCAGCACTTGTTATTGGTTTGCTCACTGCCGTTCTGGGAATTTTGACTTTAAAAATGAACCTCGCGGTCGTCTGAAGACTTTTGGTTGACAATGACGAATTGAAGACGATTGTGGAAACTGATGATACACAATCTACGGCTGATATAGCAACAGCTTTCGACAAAACAAACAAAAAATACAAACTATATTGGACCATATGTGTCGAATTGGCAAGGTAAAATATCTTGCCAAATGGGTGCCCCACGAACTCAATGATCGCCAGCGCGAAGTACGCGAGACGTGCCTGGCACTGCTCAACAGACAAACAAATGAAGGAATTTTGAAACACATTGTTACCTGCGATGAAAAATGGATTTATGTGATAACCGCAAGCGCTCAGCAAGTTGATTAGATCCTGGTTCAGCACCTAAACAATGCCCTAAACGAAATCTTACCCCTAGAAAAGCAATGGTCCCTATTTGGTGGTCTAATCGGTGTGATTCATCACAGCTTCTTACCAAACGGGATGAGCATTACTGCAGATGTGTACTGTGAAGAACTGAACACAATGATGGAGAAACTGGCACATCTCCAACCAGCATTGGTCAATCACTCCTCTCCGCTGCTCCTGCACGACAACACGCGACCTCATACCGCACAACAGACGGTCTCCAAGTTGCAAAAAATGGGGTTGGAGGCTCTTCATCATCCGCCCTACTCACCAGACCTTTCGCCTACAGACTACTACTTTTTCCAGAATTTGAATAGATTCTTGTCCGGAAAAAAATTCTACACCCAAGATGCAGTAAGTATAAAATATCTTTGAAAAATTTGTTGCCTCTCGTCCATCTGATTTCATTAAGAATCAATAAACTGCCACTGCGTTGGCAAAAATATATTGATTGCATAGGTAATTACTCCAATTAAAACAAATAAAAAATATATGAAAAGAATTTTTTCATATTAAACGGCAATTTTATAGGTAAAGACTTAATATATAAAATATATTAAGAGTCAATACATTTATTATAATCAGTGAATAAAATCCTTTATTTTGATACCCAACTCGATATGCTTGGTAGAAAAAAATATGTAGTTCTTTTTTATGTTCCATTTAATATTAAGTTATATACATATTTAGAATCAGTGTTAAAAATCCTTCATTTTGATATCCCACTCGATATGCTTGGTAGAAATTAATTTCTTTATACCTCACAATATGGCGTCATACATCCGCCATTTTGTTTTTTTTTTAAATGTCACCTATCGAGTAGCAGTTGGGCGATTAAGGCAATTCTAACGAAACCTCAAATGTGAAAATCCGTTAAGCGGTTCTGGAGATACTAGGTAATAAAGAATAATACATACAAGATACGCGCTTCCTGGCAGTCGGGTAATAAAAAGTATTAATCGAATATCTTAAAAAAAATCCTCCGCATTGCTGTCAAAAGGAAACGTGCCTAAAATGCTGGCAGCATTGCTTAGTTATATGGTAATGTTGGCTCGCGTCATACTGACGTCACACGAGTGCTACATCTCGCAAGCAGAGTTTACCGTGCAACTAGCATACATACAACTTCCCAACATCAACCGTTGGGTAAGTGCCCGCCAGACAACACCCGTCTTGTCTGATGATTTTCTATGAAGGAGGAGTGAACTTTACACCCGATTCCTCGTGCCTCTAAATTGGCAAAAACTCAATAGAACTTTACCAAACTGACAACGGAATCCTGAAATGCTTAGCAGTAACACTTGTGACCACTAGAGCAACGAGGAATTCAACAATAATGGACAATACAAAATAATGTTACATAAAAATGTCTTCGATGTCATACAATAAACCAATCATATGGTTATCGATATCCAGACCCTTTTGTTGTTGCGAACCTAAACAGAATTACAAAACATTGTCACAGGTGGATATCGATATTCGATAGTAGTTTCTGAAGATTTTTTATGTCGAGATGACCACAATTCGTTCCTAGCCATACCCCAAAACCCGCAATGTTAAGGACGACTATAATAAAATTCAATTATATCCTCCCCTGTCCGAATTCATGTTACAATTTAGATCGTTTGGTTCGACCCTATTTCTCGATATTACGACGTTTTACTGTTATGATTTTCGGTTAATCCATTTTCCTCAGTTTTCCTGTGGAATATTTTCAGTTTCGTAAATTAAATGTGCAATTACAACTGTCGTGGTATTTGATTGTTTTAAATAAGTTTTAATTAAATTCTTACACAAGATATATTATCTGATCTGTAGCAAGCTATGCCTATGCTGCCCTTTGTAAAATCTTCATATTGATATTCTGTAATTTATACAGTGTCATCATTATCACCATCATCATTTCAACCGAAAAACGTCCAGTGCTAGGCATAGGCCTCCCCCAAGAATCTCTACGATGAACGGTCCGCATCCAGCGGTTTCCCATAACCTTCATCAGGTCCCTTCCCCTTGTCGGGGGCCTACCTACGCTGCGTTTTCCGGTACGTGGTCGCCACACGAGAACCCGTCGGCCCCATCAGGCATCGGTCCTACGGGCAATGTGCCCGGCCCAGTGCCACTTAACTGTTGCAATTCTTCGGGCTATGTCAATTACTCTCGTTCTTCTGCGGATCTCTCATTTCTGATTTGATCACGCAGTGAAACCCCAAGCATAGCTCTCTTCATTACCCTTTGAGTGACTTTGAGCTTTCTTATAGGACCCATTGTTAGCGACCACGTCTCAGTTCCATAATATGTCATCACGTGCAACACACACTGGTCGAAGCATATGGTGTACAATATAATAAAGATTATTCTATGTTATGTCCCAATATGCACTACTTGAACCAACTTTACTACTAATTCAGGTTTAATTTTCTGATTTTTTTTCAATTTTAACAGAGTTTGTCAAAAAGTTGAATATCTGCAAATGTATTTTTACCGTTGCTCAAAATGAAAATACCTTGCATGCATAAATATTCATCGCAATTACGGAACCCCTCACTGTACCTGGTTCGATATGCAATTTGCTGTTATGTTATTTTTCATTCCCATATATTTTGTCGTGTTTTTATTTCCTATAACATTAAGTGCCCGTGGCACAATTTCCGACCACTACTAGCGACGTCACGGTCATTATCAACTAAATTTAAGATTTCATACAAATTTGATGAGTATCTTGTAAGCAACGGAAACACGCCTAAAACTGCACGAGAGAATCCAAAGAGATTTTTACAACGAGTAACAACGTATAAGATACCCAGTAAGCGATAGCTACACGCTAAAACGACAGCGACTGGAGAAAACAAATGAAGGAATGCTCTTAGAGAATGCCATGAGTCACCGTGAGTCAGCAACGCGATTCGAGGAGCGACAGACAAAAAAAGCACCGCATGCAAGTAGCGCTTGATACGACGCCCAGACGATATCCTGCGGTGACTAGGGGCAGTAAGGGCGCAAAAGTTGCCTCTCCGCCACGTGCTATGCGAGCATATAAGGTGACAGCCTCCTATGCACTATCGCTTAGTACCATTGCTTGGACCGAGGTCGGACGCAAGAGATCCCCACCGCTGAACGCCGATGGCATTGGTACTCTTGGACCTCTACCGTATGCTTCACCGTGTCCATCGGACATCTTATCCTGAACAGCGACCTCCAGCAGCAACCGTGTCCAGTGAGGCGGAAGTTGAGGGCGCAGAAGCACTATCCATCCACTCCTCCAAGAATCCCGACTTATCGACGCAAATGACCCCGAGAACGACCGCTCGAGGTCTGTACCCGGAATCACGAGCGATTATAAGCGCTTTTAAGAAATCGCAACTATATATGTCAAGTGGAATTGACATAGTTTGAGATCGTGATTTTGCTAGCTGTGGATACGAAGAAAATATTTTTATTTTTTTTGTGGTAATAAATGGATCCAGCCCTCTGTGCAGCTATCTGTTTCGTGCCAACAGGTAAAAACATTGCGTTTCAAACAAGATAACGTAATTTATGGTTCAACAAACAAACTTCGCGACTTTTAAGCCGCCTGACCCTCCATTTGAGAGTAACAAACCTCCAAAATGATGGTTTTTCCGAAACATAAATAAAAGTTCGCGAATTTCAATATTAATCAATTAGCACTTCCAAAAAAATTTATCTTTTGTTCCACACAAGTTTTTGAATAATTTAATAGAAAGAATCCAAGTTTATTTAACGGAAAAGTTAACAAGAAGTAAATCTTTGTGACTATTACGAACCGGGGGAGTTTCTTACCTTTTTGTCCTACTTATGGAAAGGGAGGGTAATGATTACACCTTCCAGGCAGTGCTTTGTTTGCTGTTGTACTTGTTACTTTGTAGATATTGTGGTTGCGGTGGCGGCTGCGTGGTTAACTTATGGCCCAGATTTAGATCCCGAATCGCAAACAATGCGGTAGCGCGGTTTTGGCAAACTGTCTTTGGTAGCTAAATGAACGTTGTGGTGTTGCAGATTATAATCATATTAATATTACGCAATAATAATAATTAAAACGTACCATCTTGAATTTATGCAAGCCTCATATTTTTTTGTTAGATGTTCACACAAAAAAATTCCACTAAATATGACTTTATTTGTAACTAAAAGTGTTTCAGTATTTTGTTTTTATAGTATACTTTATTTTCGAAGTAAGTGAAATCGACTTATGGTCGCACTTTTAATCCTATTCTATTGTATTTTTAATAATGGTAAGCATCTTCGACTTCTTTCTACAAGGAGAGATTCAATCTCAACTCTTGATCAATGGCCTCTGTGGAATAGATACCACAATTTTCCTTTCTTCTTTCTTTTCTTTAGAGTGAATACTACTTCAACTCTTAAATGGCCTCTGTGGTTAGATAACACAATTTTGCTAATAACACGTGTAACATATTATAGAAATTCTTTAATAAAATTATTTCACAATAATGGCGAATATCGCCAATGACAGTTGAAAAAACGGCCGCGTGTGCCGACTGCTAGGAGATTTGATGTAAAGCCATGATGTGGTCACTATGCTGCGATATTTCAATGTTCTCTAAGAATTATTCACTGAATGCACTTTTTACTACATAAATCACGCGCTTTTATTTAGTAAACGACACTATAAATAATTTAAAAGTCCAATGAAAAATGAGCGTGACATTCACCTTAGACTTCCCGTCAAAAGACCACCACAATTTTCCAATAACACGTGTAACAAATTATAAAAATTCTTTGAAAATTTTATGTCAAAATAATGGCGGATATCGCCAATGACAGTTGAAGAAGACGGCCGCGTGAACCGTATATGAGGGAGGTTTGAGTCAAAGTCATGATGTGGCCACTATACTGCGATGTTTCAATGTTTTTTTTATGAATTATATACTGAATGCACTTTATACTACATAAATCAGGCGCTTTTATTTAGTAAAAGACACTATAAATAATTTTAAAAATCCAATGAAAAATGTGCGTGACTTATCTTAGCTTTCCCGTCAAAAGCAATGATAAGCAAACCGGGTGTTGACTATTTACTTTTAAATTGTAGCTGTAGTAAAATGACACTAAAAGGACATCATTTACTGTCATTTCATTAAAAAGGTAGACACAAAATCTATTTGGATGTGATTAAAATGCAATGAAATATGGTTCTTAGATATTCGAAATTGACCAATTGAGATTTTTTCTCAACCAAAACACAAAGTTTACTTTAAATACTTTTGTTATACGAAAAAATATACTTATATAAGTATAAAATAGTGCTTGAGTGCAATCCCGCCTGGCGGTAAGCAGTAATGCAGTCGTAGATAGTAAAGCGTGCTAGTTTATTAAGAGCTTATTCGCACAAAAAAGTGAGTGCATAGGAAGGAAGACTGCAGTTGAGCGAGGGTGATGCAATGTCAAACCCAACAGTGGGACCAACGATGCTCCGCCAGAGGGAGATTGATCCGGAGACCCTCCACGACGAACGACATTTGGCTCATCATATACGGCACACATCGCTACACAACTTCTCAGACCCATCATCCGTACGGCTTCACCAGCCATCATGTCGCATCGGAATCATGAACACGACGAATCGCTTGGCGGCAAGATTTTGTCTGTTGGGTGGTAACTTTTTTTACCGGCAGCCGATGTTATGGTCTACCACTCGGAAAATATGTTGTTACTTAAAAAAACTGAAGAGGGTTATTTGCAAAACGCAAAACCTCAGAAAAAACTTTTTTACAAAAAAAAAACAACCGACTTCCAAAAACCACAACAAAGTGAAAAATAACTAATTTCGGAAGTCGGCGTCTTTGGTTTTGTATATTCGTTTTTTGACACCGACTTCCGAAATTAGTTATATTTCACTTTGTAGTGGTTTTTGGAAGTCGGTTGTTTTTTTGTAATAAAGTTTTTATTTTACACTTTTTAGTTGTTAAAAGTACTATGTATAGAGTAGTATCCGGTCAGACTGGAAGCTGACGCAAATATAGTTGGGAAACGACGTAATTTTGTTTACTTTAATTTTTACCCATAAGTATTCCCTCAACTGCCTATCGTCATCATCATCAAATTTACTGTAGACCATTATTTTAACCCAATGGGTGCAAAGGTCTCATCAATATAAATGAATGAAGTCCAACCACAAAGTAGCTACTGTAAACTGTTGAGGAGTTCCCGGAACTGGCCTTTGTCTTCCTCATCAGAGCTCTTATGACAGTCACAACCCATCTACGTGTAAAGTTCTTATCAATACAAATTAATCGAGCCCAAACACAAGGTAGCTGCTGTGAATTGTTGAGGAGTTTCTTCGACTGTCTGCCGGCTCCATCATCAGATCTACTCCAGACCTTTATTAAATTGTAGTGCTTTAAAAAAATACTTAATGAAAATGCTAAGAAATGCTCTAGTCCCCCCCTGCAATTTTTGAAAGTCCCCCTTGTTTTCTCTGGTCTTCCACCATCAAACCCTGATATCCTTATCATGGGACCACCTTGGGACCGTCTTCTTTCCAACAGAAAAATAATTATCAAAATCGGTTCATAAACGTCGAAGTTATGCGCGAACAAACATAGAAAAAAAAAGCATATATACGGTCGAATTGAGTACCTCCTCCTTTTTGAAGTCGGTTAAAAAAAACATTTTTTTTTTTACACATTATAAACCAGCGCTTGACCGCGATCCTGCCTGATGGTAAGCAGTAATGCAGCAGAAATGGTAACATAAAGTGTTACCATTTTTTAGGAAGCCTATAAACAAGAAACCCTTTTAGTTTAGTCATGTCTATCTATATCTGCAGCTTGTGTTACCATTTTTTAGAGTGCTGTAGTCAACAATAAACCCTTATACCTAGTCTCTTATTGTCCCTTATTGTCTTCTATAACGTCTTTATCATCGCTCTGGTTTTCTTAAGTCTTCATTTGTTGTCCAGGCAGTTTTCCTTTTCCTTTGGAATAATCTTCCTCGGGATATCAGGACGTTGACTAGTCGGTACACATTGAAAGTTAAAGCTCGGGAATACTTATGCAAGAAATTGGCTGATTTATCCCATATGTAATTTATTCTTTTTCTCTATACATATTTATTTATCTCTCTCTATTGTTTATATTTTGTATGTATGTATTTGAGTATTTATTTTAATATTTTATTTTTCTCTTTTAACTTTAATATTTTAGCAACTACCATGTTTTGTCTCTGCATCACCTTAAGGTAGACTGTAGAAAATGCCTAAGGTATTAAGTCCGCCATTGTGCAACGTTTTTCGCTATGCGTTTTAATAAATAAATATAGTTTTGTCATGCCTATCTGTCTGCAGTCTAGCTCAAATCAAATACTATACTGTCATACTGTAACCGCTTCCCTCATACTGTAACTTTTTTCTTGTTTTATGTCCCTCTCTATCCGCAACTATAATAATCGTGGGTGATAAATTGGTCCACATGGAATGCCTCATTGTGATAACTGATAGACGAATAACTAACGGTGGCGACGAACTGGTTAGTGAGTTCGGTCGTAAGGCTTCTCATTAGTCGTGCATAACAGAAACGCGGGGACGCCTCTAGTCTTGACTGATTGCTGTTCACCACGACGACTAGCATTCATTTGTACTGGAATTCTGAGATAATGGATACCTATTACTTATTCCTTATTGCTTATTTACGTACAAGTTAAAGTGTTTTACTTATTTCTATTAAAATATTAGTAATACCACAATTAAAAAGTATGTATGTATAATCGAAAGTGCACTATAATCTATGCTAATATATAAAGCTGAAGAGTTTGTTTGTTTGAACGCGCTAATCTTTAGAACTACTTTTCCGATAAGAAAAAATCTTTTTGCGTTGGATAGCCCATTAATCCAGGAAGGTTTTAGGCTATATAACATTACGTTGCCACTAATAGGAGCGAAGCATATAAAAAAAACCTATCGAAACCTACGCGGGTGAAACCGTGGGAGGCAGCTAGGTAACAATAAATTCGTGTATTTTTGGCATCAAAAGTGGTATACAAAAATTTCACAGACTTATTGAAAATCTGAGGGTATCAATATCTTTCAATATGTCAATCAAGGTCACAAGGTCAGCCTTCCAAAATGTCTAATGGCATGAAGATATATTGTGTGGGTTTACTTAGAGTAGTTTTTTTTTCTATGAATTATTAGGAACAGTAACGTATGAAATGTTTCGTCACAAGCCTCGCTTGTGAGAACACAAAATATTTAACCGCAAACAATACACCACTTCACATACTGATGGAAAGCAATACGACAAAGAATCATTGTCTAAAGCAATTGTCATTATCTGAAGTTCTTGCATTTTGAGAAAGAGGTATATTGTCTTAAGAAGCTACTTAAAGTCATTCACCTTGACGGAAAAATCCAATAGGCTCAATTTGCATTTCGATGGAGCGGAACCATTAATTTCAACTCGTTGCTCGGGAAGGTTCGCGAATGCTCGAGTATTGTCGTGACTGCGTGATTTTATGAGACTAAAGTGGTACTATAGTAGTATGTCGCGGTTACTCGTGGTACGCTCAAAACAATTAATTTCAGTTTTCGAAACAGTCGCTGTCCCAAGACGTTTGTAGATTGAGTACGTAGGAGTAGATGCGTTGGCCAAAGGGTTAAGTTCCAATCAGGAATTTTAATGAAGTGTACAATTTTATTGAACTGTACGGTGTGTAAATGAGGTGATCCGACAGAGGACCAGAGTCACCGACATAGCTGAGAGGATTGGCAAGCTGAAGTGGCAATGGGCTGGTCACATATGCTGCAGGACCGACAACCGTTGGTGTAAACGAGTCCTCGAGTGGAGACCGAGTCTCGGCAAACGTAGCATAGGATGCCCTTGGGCGAGATGGAGCGACGACATCAAAAAGGTGGCTGGTAGTGGTTGGCGAAGAACTGCTCAGGATCGAGCTTGTTGGCGTGCCATGAAGGAGGCCTATGACCAGCAGTGGACGAGTAGAAGCTGATGATGATAATGATGATGATGATGTACGGAGGTGCTACGTAAGATTTTGACTATGTAAACTAAGATGAACAGAAGTGAACTTGTGAACACTTCAAGCTTACTCCACGCAAATATTTACCGCAAGTTTTGAATTAGAATACATCGGCTGAACATATATATTCAGAGTCAGTAATGGATTAGTAAAAACACAGGGCAGATTCGTGATATTTATAACATTTGCAAGAAAAGGAAAGCTGGTTAACGCTCGATCAATCTCCTATTTTCGAGCCCACATAATCTCAGATTAAATATCGCAAAGAAGGAAAGAGAAAACGATATACGTACTAAACGCTACCCACGGGTGTATGTAATAGACTTTGATCGATGATAGCACGAATTTAAGCTGTTAATATTGCTTCGTTCATTTACACGCATTATTTTTGTTTATGTTATACGTGTTAATTCTAATGTAGTTAACATTGTCCTTTAGATAATGTAACTTAACTTATATACAATAGGCGATACGTACTTAATAAAGAAATATTTTTGGTTTGTAAAAAATTCAAATGTGTTATCATTCCACCTGTTATGGATTGACATTGTTGAGAGCTCAAGGCAAGAGAAAAATGCTGAGATATTAAAGATCATTGATAGTATTATATGCAGTGCTGGTGCAGTGATAGTAACTTAAAATGGCTACGGATAACATATTGAAGGAATCGATATGACTTAAGACTGATTTACACTATGCAATTTAATTGCCTATGGCTTTAATTAAGTTGAAGCAACAATAAAAGTTGCATTGTCTAAATACCTTTTAGACGATGCAAGTCATTTGGTGCATCAATTTTATTGCATGCCATAGGCAATTAGATTGCATCGTGTAAATTAGTCACTAAGGGCACTACACACCAAAGCCGGTATAGCCGGCATACACATATGTCGGCAACATTTTGCCGGCTGCATGTCGGCGGCTCGACATCAGAAACTTATTTGGCAGTTAGTGATTGTCGTGCGTCGAAAGCGTTTTATAATTTTTGCACCATTCTCAAGGATATTTCAGTAAAAAAAAAAAACAAAATTGAGGCAACTAGTGGTGGTGTTGGTGGTGGTAGGCCATAACATCGGCTGCCGGCAGAAGTTACCACCCGCCAGACAAAGTCTTGCCTCCAAGCGATTTGTCGTGTTCCGGCATGATGTCTGGTGAAGCCGTACGGAGGACCGGTCTGAGCAGTTGTGTTGCGATGTGTGGCGGTTACGATGCGCCAAATATTGTTGTGTAGGAAGTTTTTTCGTGGAAAGTCCCTAGCTCAATCTCCCTCTAGCGCAGCATCGTTTGGTCGTGTTGATCTTGGGTTTAACATTGCTTCATCTCGCTAAACTGCCGTTATCCTTTCTATTCCTAAGTTTTTTAAGTGAATAGGCTTAATAAACTAGTGCGCTTTACCATCAACGATTGCATCACTGCTTACCATCAGGCGGGATTGCAGTCAAGCACTAGTTTATAATTACTAAAAAAAAAAAAAAAACTGAACGCTTGCGTACGCTGGCCGCCGGCATGCCGCCGACATGTCGGCGGGCAACACGCGCGGGCGAAGGTTGCCGACATGCTTCTTTCAACAACATAAGCCGCAGGGTTGTGTCGGCAGGCTGTGTCGGTGGGTCGGCGGCTTTGGACAGTCTAAAGCCGCCGAGTGCGCTTTAGAATAAAAAAAATTAAGTCACGTTACGTTTACCAACTTGTACCGGTGGATTAGCGCCTACACCCTCTCATCCGGGGGAAGTCTGTGTCCCAGTGTTGAGAACATACAGGCTGATTATAACTTAGAAACAAACACATAACAAACTATGCTAATCTGCAGGATTTCAGAGCTTCCAAAGTCAAAGGGTTAAATCTACAAAAACTTGTTCGTTCTTTAAGACCCAACTTGGCAGAGAGATGAAATCCTAGTGCGAAACTTGTGCATTGTGGAAGTTTGCGTCAATGTTTAAAGCTGTGTGATACATAACTAACTAACTCTGCTTAAGGTAGCTTATTATAAAGAACCTCTGCGTAGAGAACACTGAAACTAAGTTAAATACTGAACCTAGAAGTTTTTATATCTCAGATACCTGCAGCATTATTATATTTTTTTTTTAATGTTACCCCGAACTAGGAATTACTTCTGTATCGTGGGTGCGTTTACAAATATTTAAACTCACATACATAAACAGCTGAATCCAGAACCCAGCCAGACCAACTACCTGTACGCCATACGTATATTTGTTCCGGGCAGGAATCTAAGCCTGCGACAAGCAGCGCAGCAGTCTATCGTTCCACTACTGCACCAACCGCGTCGTAGTATTTCCTATAGAGGTATGAGGAAAAGGGCATAAATTTCAGCCATTCTCTTTAATACAGGAAGGATTTTTCGATTAGACGGATATTGTGTCTGGTAGGTAACTGGCGAAGTCGTATAATATGGTAGTTGCATGGTAAACTCTTCTTGCGCGATTCAGGATTTTGCTGACGTCAGCAAATACACACAGGTACAATTGTCGAAATAGCCGTTACGACATTGCGATGGGACCATTCAATGTAAGCACGCTACGTAAAATTAACTCATTTTTATTTAAAAAAATATGTTGTTCGTTGTACATAACAAAAAGTAATTCATCATCAACCTTTTTATCGTCCCACTGCTAGGCACAGGTCTCCTCTCATACAGAGAAGGATTGAGTGTAATCACCACGCTTGCTCAATGCGGGTTGGCGATTTCAGACTTATAAAGTCCAGTTTTCCTCAAGATGTTTTCCTTCACCTGCAGTCATTGGTGTCTAAGATATACTTAAAAAGTACATATAACTTTAGAAAAGTACTTACTATTGTATAAATAGATTAAAATACACTAGGCTAAGAAGTGTTATATGTGCATAGAATAAACATAAAAATATTATTTAAAAACAAAAAACCCGCCTGCATAAAACTCTAACGAACTGTAAAGGTAGAAACAAGTTGAACAATCGCAGTTGGGGGACTGTTCTATGGAATACTTGTTTATCTAGCTAAGAAGTCCCCCAACTGCGATTGTTCAACTTGTTTCTACCTTTACAGTTCGTTAGAGTTTTATGCAGGCGGGTTTTTTGTTTTTAAATAATATTTTTATTTCTATCTTTTTAGTTTTAACAAATTATGTTTCTTATGTTGGAAAACTTAAAAAAAATTGTTTAATTTCTTTTTTCGTCGTTCCATTTAATATTAAAAGTGCACGTTATATATACATATTTTCTAATGAGTATTTTAAATCCTTCATTTTAATTACCTCATAATTATGGCGTCAAACATCCGCTATTTTTTTTTTTAATGTCACCGTCTAAGACAAATCTAACGATGCGGATGTCTCAAATGTGAAAATCCGTTAGCCGGTTCTAGAGATACAAGATAATAAAGAATATTACATACATTCATATGTACAAGATACGCGCTTTGTGCATGCCTCCGAATGTAATTCTGTTTATAATTTTGCAAAAAATTGAAACTGACTGACTTTTGTGCTGAAATTTCTAAGTGTACATTAATTACGTAGGTACGGACGACAGCAGGTCAAGCTACCCCAAACGGTCAGATATTTCCAATCAACATAGAGCCTTAATACTGTAGAGATAAAGTTGAAAATCTAATAAGGAAATCTGACAGATTGTAGTAGCTTGATGTGATGTCGTCTGTACATAGGTTTGGTACTGTTTCAATGTAGGTTTCTGGATTTATCATTGTTATTTTTTTTTAAATGCCTATCATTGAATTTTCATCTTGTTTTAGTCTTTTCAGTTGATTTTTAATTGTAGTTATCCATGCAAGTGGTTTTTTCGTTTATATAATTATTAATAAATTTATGTCTTTTTAGTTAAGAAATATTACGTAACCGGATTAATTCCTTAAATGAGTTGATGTCATGTGGTTGATTTAGCAATTTGTTAGGGTTGAGAAAACTGTTATCAAGTCCGAAAAGAGTCCTCACTCTACTTAAGGCAACGTAAGCTTGACCTTTTGCAAATAAGTTTCTACTTAAATCTACAACTGCTGGGTCTAAAGTTGTGACTAGTTTATGCACCGTCACTGCCCAGCATAAAATTAAGGGAAACATTCGTCGCTCAATCTTGCCTTTACCACGTAAAGCATTAAATTCTGTAGCACGAGGCTGGATCCAGACTCCAATACCAGGTAGGTTCCCTGTTATACTTGTGTTATCGAGCTCCACAAATACCGCTTGTGGTAGTTTTCCTGGCTTCAACTGCTTTCTGCGTAATGGTAATGCCACAAGTTTGGCATTGCCCCATTCGGAGACTGCTACTTGCCTCTCGTCCAGCTGATTTCTTTAAGAATCAATAAACTGCCACTGTGTTGGCAAAAATACATTGATTGCATGGGTAATTACTTCAATTAATACAAAAGATTTTTTCCTATTAAACGGCAATTTTATATTTAAAGACTTTTTATATAAAATATATTTAGAATCAATATTTTTATTATAATCAGTGATTAAAATCCTTAAGTTTGATACTCAACTCGATATGCTTGGCATAAAAAAAACATGTAATTCTTTTTTTTTTGTTCCATTTAATATTAAGTTATATACATATTTAGAATCAGTGTTTAAAATCCTTCATTTTGATATCCCACTCGATATGCTCGGTAGAAATTTATTTCTTCATATCTCACAATATGGCGTCATACATCCGCCATTTTGGATTTTTTAAAATGTCACCTATCTAGTAGCAGTTGGGCAATTAAGTCAAATCTAACGATACCTCAAATGTGAAAATCCGTTCAGCGGTTCTAGAGATACTAGGTAATAAAGAATAATACATACAAGATAGGAGCTAAAAACATAACCCTCCTGGCAGTCGGGTAATTAGCCCCAAAGTTCGAGAAAGATCGGTCAGGTTTAACTTCGCTTGCTGCGATTGGTTTGTGGATGGGATCGAGACGACTTAACATGTTTTAGATATGTGAGAAACCAGATAGTCCAACAGCCAGTCTTACTAAGAGGTAGAGGTATCGTATCACCCAGTAAATGGGTTGTGAATATCAAGTAGGCATTTGCTCCATGTAAAATCCTGGCATTCAGCTGTATGCGGTTAGGCTGGAAGCCGACCTCAACGTAATGATGATGTAAATGAAGCAAAAAGGTTAAGTAAATAAGGTAGCTTTCTGTATACAATATATTTGTTGTCGACGGATGCTCTTCGGAGCCCATGTCGACTAATGCCGGTGTTCTTCAGGGGTCTGTTCTCTCTGCAACTCTGTTCCTGCTGCATATTAACGATCCGCTGATGCCCGGTATGCAGATGACAGCACAGTTGAGGAGAGATGATAACTGCCTGAAACTCGGGCTAGTAAGGAATCAATCCGGTCCGAAACAGAGGCTATGGTTAGCGTACGAATGCTGCACTACAGGCAGTCTCAAAAAAAAAATGTATATGCGAAACCTGAAACACGTGCCCAGTTTTTTATGTATAGAATTTATGTACATAATTTCAAAAAGGCATCATTAAAATCACAAAATTATGAGCTTGTTTTCTTACCCCGTTTTCCAACAAACATATGGTCAACGCGCTTCTCGCCAACAATTTCTGTTTTTATAGTAATTAACTAGTGATAACATTTTCCATCACATTTGCAGGCCTTAGACTGTTGAAAAAGAAAAAAAAAATCAGCCGTAAGTGATAAAAAAGTGTACTATAATTTACTTAAATATGTTAATTTTATTTAGAACTTATTGCACACCTGCACTACAAAGTCCCACTGTGCACACGCGCCTAGAACCACTGCGATCTACCGTGGACTGTGTTGTGCGCTCGGTAATCACACTGCAACTATTTTTACATACACAATATGTAAGGAAAACACCTTCCGGTCCACAAGGATAATAAAGGTAAACACATGACCAAAAAGAATATGAAATTTACATTATCATCATAGTAACAGTACCTACTAATGAATTTTGAAATAATCTTGTTTTCCGCGAATTAATTCAAACTTCTCCAAATATTGGTAATTTAAAAAGAAGTGACAACACTATTTTTGTCGGTATTATTATAAGCGAATAGCGATGCACCCGCGTACCGTGTGCCCTGCCCCCCTTCGCCCGCGCATGTCAATACTACCGCACATGTATTAATTTACCTCTTTTTGCGAAATAATATTTATTTTAGAGGATTTTTTTAAGCTTAGCCCGGGTTGTAGGCATTAGTAGAATCAGTTATCGATACCTAACAATACCTTCACGGATCGGACAAGGTTTCCTTTACATATTGTACATGGGAAAAAATATAACATGGTGAAAAATATATTGGAATCGATTCAGTTGCTTATTCTGATCAAACTACATAATATTCAGGTTTCGTAGAAAGAAAAAATACCGTTGTATATAGGTAATTACTACCTACCCTCACAGGAATGAGGGATGTATTTATGTTTCATGTATCTTTACATTCTAAGCGCGCACTCGTTGTAATATATCATACCGTATATGTAGTACAGGACCTATGTTGTGTTTTGATTTATGCTTTGTTATTCACTTTGGACCCAAGCCTTTAGGCCGCCGATATGAGACCAGTTATTTGTTAACGGTCTTGTACACATACTTATGTACAGTATTATAGTAATTTACATAAACGTGGGTATAGCAAATAGTTTGAAACTTTATGACAATGCACGTTCGTGACTTCATCATTCTAGTTCACATGAACTATTTCTAAGATACAAGTGGTCTATAGAAGCAACAGAATATTTTGATTAAACATTGTCGTGTCGAGGGCCCGCTTCTTACCTATAAAACACCTGCGGTCCCTCGACGCGACAACATTTAATCAAAAAATTTCACACGTACTTACTTAGCGTCATAATTTCAAAGTTATTTTATTTTTTCCTTTTATAGAGTTTCACTCTTTCAACTTTTTTTGTGTAATGTAATTTGTCATAATGTTCAGTAATGTACTAGTCTAACTCCTTGGTCATAGGCCATAACAACGGCTGTCGGTAGAAGCTACCACGCACCAGGGCCTGTAGCCAATGTAACATCGCTTCGTAGCGAAGCGAAATCGAATACCAAACCAACCAATGGCGGGAACGATTGACCACGTGATTTATCGCGTCGCGTGGTCTAGCGTTCTCGCCATTGGTTGGTTTGGTATTCGATTTCCCTTCGTTACGAAGCGATGTTACATTGGCTACAGGCCCTGATAAAGTCTTGCCGCCAAGAGATTCGTCGTGTTTCGGAATAATATCTGGTGATACCGTTGGTACGGAGTTTTGTTTTTGAGTGAATGGGCTTAATAAACCAGCGCGCTTTAGCATCAACAATTGTTTCTCTGCTTGTCATCAGGCGAGATTGCGGTCAAGCATAAGTTTATAATTATAAGAAAAAATGGGTAAAAATTTGATACCCATATTAGCGGAGTAGCGTAAAAACAAATAATCTGCAGCTGTCTTGGGTCGATTTCTGACGAGGATAGCTTTAAATACACTTCTGATAAATTCACTTTTCAAAGAAAACAATATCGGTTCATTCGTTGAGGAGCTGCGATGCTACAGAAAAACACATTAAACACGTTAAACTTATAACAACCCGTCGCACGTCGGTTTTGCTTCGGGGGTTGATAAGCACTGTACAGGATCAGCATAGTATCGACTAGCGCCATTCAGCAGGGTAACTGCGTAACACACTACCAATAAATGATTGGGTGAGGTTGGATGGGTTTCATTTTGACAACATCCATTGCGTTATTTAAGCAGTTAAGCAGACTCAGTTTTTGAACATATGGATCAATGGATTAGTGATATGCTTCGAAATGATATCAATTAATAGCAATAGTTCGTTACGAAATTTCGTTACCGGATTCTTTCTACTAAACTCCATACAGCAACACACACTGACGAGCAACGTAATCGGCTTTACCTTGGCTTGGGTTCAGCTAAAATCAACAGCTGGCAGTCAACGCACTTAGTGCGAGAATTAGCTTTTTAAAACCTTGCGTTTTATCGTCCAGGGAAATGCGTGCTTAATAGTAGGTGTTGTAGTACGCAAGTTACGACGTCTTACATTAGCAGTAGTACAAGTTAAGTGGTCTTAAAATGTTTATAGCCAAAATGGTACATATCAATTGTGAGAAACGAATGAAGCAACAGTGTAGCCGATGTTATTGTATGGTTAGCGAATGTAACTGGGCAATGGGGAAAATGATTTGAGAGAGCTAGTGGAACATTATGACCGGCAGAGATATTTATTATAGCTGACCTACTGCTCTGAAAACGGTGATGGAAACATCAAGGGGTTAGAACCTAGATCTAGAAACTTCGAATACCTATGACACTTATCAACCAGTACAGGCCCACGTGGTGAAATTACGATTCACTCCCTCTCACAGCGAGGAGCCCTGTATACCAGAATTGGGAACTTTATTGGCAAAAGTTGACTGGAAAGACGTAGCTCAGTCCAAATTATGAATTAAGGTCGCTATTATCAAGTCTTCTTCTTCAGCCTATAGAGATCTACTGCTGCACAAAAGCTTTCCACGATGACCGGTCTTGAGCTACCCGCCTCTATCGGCTTCCCGCGACCTTCACCAGGTCATCGGTCCACCTTGTTGGGAGCCTCCTTAGGCTGCGTCTTCCGGTACGTGGCCGCTACTCCAGAATCTTACTGACAAGGGCTTATTTTTCCAACGACAGATTATTTTATCTAAGGAATAATTGATATCTTTGACATATCTTCCATACAAAAACCGGCAGGCGTCAATTTCATTTTACGATACGAGTGGAGATGAAATACACATTATTTATATATACAACGTTTATGTTTGTCTATGCGTTTGTTCAGAAAAAGCAACTGAATCGATTCCAATCATTTTTACACCATGCTGTATGTTTTCACAAATACATTTAGAAATTAATACAGTATGGTTACTGAGCGCGCTACGCAGGTTACGCGTGCACGCGCCCGCGCTCAGCCGACGCCACAGGTCAGTGCACCCGGCTCGCGCTTCCAAACGGAACGTGGACCATATTTTTCTCGGGACAAACAAGTAAGATAACAAGCTCATCACTTTGTGGTTTTTCATGATATCTTCTTGAAATTTTGTACATAGATTCTTTACTTAAAATACTAGACATGTGTTCCGGAATTCGCATAAACAAAATATAATGTAAATATATGTATATATATATTTAGGCTCAACAAAAAAGAAATTTAATCGGCTAAAACCGAATGTTCATAGCTCACGACTGCTTAACGAAAGCAGAATAAAAAAGTTCCAGCTTAAACGACCCGACGAAGAAAGCTGTAAAGTACCAGTTACTTAATAAAAGATCTCCCTTGGGGAGTGAAGCAAACGGCTCAATAAGATAGACGGTGCCATCATCGTAGTAGAAAAAACCTCGTAAAATGTAGGAGGGGCTACATTAAATAAATTGCAGGCGCCTACCACCCGTGGTGACATCTGCGTCAAGTCGCTAAACGTTCACTGGTATCCAGCGTCCTTACCTAAAACAATCTTGGCGCGACTAGACGAACGATTGTATAAATTTTAAGGTGCATACAGAAGCGGTTTGATTAGTCCTGCGAATCTATACTAATATATAAAGCTAAAGAGTTTGTTTGTTTCTTTGTTTGAACGCGCTAATCTCAGGAACTACTGGTCTGATTTGAAAAAACCATTTTGCCATGGGTAGCCCATTAATCCAGAAAGGCTTTAGGCTATATAACATCAACCTGCGACCAACAGGAGCAGATCATACCAAACAAATTAAAATGTATGCTCTATATTCTTTCTTATTACTCTACGCGACCGAAGTCGCGGGCGACCGCTAGTACTAATATACAAAGCTGAAGAGTTTGTTTGTTTGAATGCGCTAATCTCAGGAACTACTGGTATGATTTGAAAAATTCTTTGTGTGATGGATTGCCCATTAATCCAGGAAGGCTTTGGGCTTTGTAACATCACACTGTGACCAATAGGAGCAGTGCATATAAATAAAAACATATCGAAAACTACGCGGGTGAAACGGCGGAGCGCAGCTAGTATGTATAAACATACTAGCTTTCCGTCCGCGGCTTCGCCCGCGTGGAGTTCGGTTATATCGCGTTTCCAAGAGAACTCATCAAAAGTCCGGAATCTACCCTATGTTATTTCTCAAGGTCAACTCTATCTTTGTACCAAATTTCAATAAAATCAGTTCAGTGGTTTAGACGTGACAGCGTTACAGACAGAGAGACAGACAGAGTTACTTTCGCATTTATAATATTAGTAGAGATATAAAATTCCTAAAAGCTGAAAAGTTACAATTTTTGATGCCCTCTATGGAACAACCATAAAAATCGATAATCGATGAATATCAGTTCAGTGGTTTAGACGTGACAGCGTTACAGACAGAGAGACAGACAGAGTTACTTTCGCATTTATAATATTAGTAGAGATATAAAATTCCTAAAAGCTGAAAAGTTACAATTTTTGATGCCCTCTATGGAACAACCACAAAAATCGATAATCGATGAATTAACATCTTGATTCATGACTGTCAAATGACACGACGGGTCGTGTCATTTGATAGTCGTGTCATCAGTAGATCACTATTATTGTTCAGTACATAGGCTCTGTCGTGTTGTCGAACTTCAACCTAATTTACTTTATAGATGAGAGTCAGATATTATATGATAATATTTCTATTACTTTCTATTTCTACGACAGCTTCCGTGGCGTATCGGTAGCGAACGCGGCCGCTGTCCAAGGAGGCGCAGGTTCGATCCCCGCGCAGTGCAAATATTTGTGTGCATGAATATGAATAATTGCACTGATCTGATTATGCCTCGGAAAACACTTTAAGCCATTGCTCCCGGTTGCTATGTGACCATCTAGTGGCAGTCGTTACGGGTTGTTGGAGGCCTTAAAAGTGCAGCAATTGGTCTAACTGCAATGCTTCGATATCGCCTTCAGGTTGTGGAGGTCAGACGGCAGTTGCTTCACGGAGAATATCGAAGTTTAGCCAAAATCAGCAGTTACGTTACCATACTCCAAAACTGAAAAGCTTCGGATGCAACTGGGATTAACGCTGAGATGATGATGATAATTATTTACTATTTCTCAAGACTTTTCACAGACATTTATCAAGTCGATAATACCTACGTTCGTCTATAATATTTCTGTTACGCATTTTTAATGTCAAATAGATGTTTATTTTTAGGGCGAATACCAACGAGATCCTATTACTAAGGCACCTACTGTCTATGCGTCCACCTGTCTATCATTTGTCACACAATTATAGGTCCTTACGAAACTGGCGTTTTGTCGTACTGGCCACTTTGATCTTAAATATACCTCCTCTCCTCTTTGGTTTAGAATTCCAAATTCAAATATATACAGCTATTTACTCATGAATTTATGTCTCGAAAACCGTATTCCTTTTGTTTCTTTTTTCTTTTGGTTTTTCTCTGCGTCATTGAGTTTACAAAAAAAAATATTTACGAATATGAGTTCCGCCGTGGTCCAGTGCTGCAGAAACGGCTCGAAGAATTAACCATGTCTATGGCAGTGATGTCACTAGAGAAAGCACAGTGCTTGGTTCCAACGTTTGAATATTTAAATGTCAACCTACATACATACAGGCACAATAATGAAGGCATTTTAAATCGAATTATTACCTGTGATGAAAAATGGATACTCTATAACTATAGGAAGCGCACATCGCAATGGCTGAACCCCGGTGAACCATCCAAATTCTGCCCCAAGAAAAAAATTACTAGAAAAAACTTATTGGTCAGCGTTTGGTGAACTAGTGCCGGTGAGGTGCACTACAGCTTCCTTAAATCTGGCTAGACGATTACTGCAGATCTCTACTGTGAGCAGCTCCACATAATGATGGTTATACTAGCCGCTAAATAACCGAGACTGGTCGATCACACAAGGCCACTGCTGCTTCAGGACAACGCGAGACCACACACTGCACAACAGATGGCTACTAAAATATAGGAGCTTCAATTGGAATGTTTAAGACATCCACCGTACTCCCCGGATCTTGCTCCAACAGATTAGCATTTTTGTAGAAATTTGGATAACTTTTTGCAGGGGGAAAAATTTTACTCCGATGAGGTAGCCCAAACCGCCTTCAAAGATTTTATTGATTCCCATCCTAATGTTTTTTTTTTTTTAGATAAGGCATAAACGAACTACTTATGAAATGGCAGAAGTGCATAGATAGCAATGGATCATACTTTGATTAAATAAATATATTATACTAACTGTGCCCCGCGGTTTCACCCGCGTAAGCTTCTAGCCGAATGAGCTCAGTTGATATAAAATAAGCGCCTGTTAAAATAATGGGAGCAAAATGTAGTACGTCCGCGTTTGCTCCCGTTTCCGCAACATTTTTTGTTCCTGCTCTGCTCCTGTTAGTCATAGCGGGATGTTTTATAGCCTATGTCCTTTCTCCGGCTCTAGACTATCTATGTGCCAAATTTCATTACAATCGGTGCAGTAGTTTTGGCGTGAAAGCCGGACAGACAGACAGACAGACAGAGATACTTTCGCATTTATAATATTAGTATGGAGACCTAATATATGTATAGTGTAAAATATTGACCAGTGGTAAAAAACACTTTATGTACGAATACGACTCGCAGATGAACGGATAGTGTAATTTTTCGTACGGCGACGTATACTTATGCGCCGCCGTACTGCACCGTGCTGTGGGATAATCAAGTTCTTGTACAACTATGAAACGCTGTGTGTTGGCACTGGTAACACTGACAACCATGCTTATACACGGCGAATAAATCACAGTTTTTAAGGCAAGAAAAATGCACGTACAAACCAGGCCTTTTCTTCTATATTCGGCTACTTTATTTCAACAGAACAGAGAATATTTATCTTGAGTAACAACGAGGAAACAAACATTAAAATCACAACAGCGCTCGGGAACCAAAATATGGCATCATTGCCAGCGTCAGCCAAACGACTTTCTTAACTTTTATAAGTTGTGTCTCTGCTGAGACAACTTTAGATGATTTCAGAGAGATCGCGCCCAGCGTGATTATACGTAACTAGCGCCTCACCCCTGCTTTGCACGATTTTTACGACTTGACAAAATATCAAGTATTTTTTTTTTTAGTGTTCCTTAAATTAAAAGAAAAAAGTTTCCTTTTGAGATCGCTTCGTGATCCGTCTGTCCTTCCTGTACTCCAGGAAAGCGTGGAGTTATTAAATAGCAATTAACATCAAGTAATCAATGCTGTTGAGATTCCTTAGTTCAGTCAAAATATGAAACTTCTAAGTAAATGCAATCAAAAGGCGTTCATGTTGTGAAATCATAGCCTATGGCACTCTCCATTAGACTACAATCATAATATTTGGCAAGAAGCAAACCTTTTAATGTAAGTACAAAGTACCTACGGATTGACAGCCTCCGTGGCGTAGCGGTAGCAGACGCGGCCGCTGCACAGTGCAAGTATTTGTATGCATGAATATGAATACTTGCACTGGTCTGGTCGTGCCTCGGTCGGCCGTTGGTCCCGGTTGCCATACAAACATCTAGTGGCAGTCGTTACGGGTTGTTGGAGCCCTCAAAAGTCCAACAATTGGTCTAACTGCAATGCTTCGATGTCGCCTTCGAGTTTTGGAGGTCAGACGGCAGTCGCTTCACGGAAAATATCGAAGTTTAGCCATTTCATCAGTTGGACTGGTAAAGCGGACCCCAGACTCCAAAGCTGAAAAAGGCTTCGGATGCGACTGGGATTAGCGCTGTGATGATGATGATGACAAAGTACCTACGGATCTTGTAGCGGAAGTCCAACTCGCACTTGGCCGGTTATTTGTTTACTTTTTCGAGATAATTAACTTTAGAATGCACTTGTTTCTGTGTCAATAAACCAATTATTCTTCCTTCCTTTTATGTACTTTTATTCGACTTCTTAAATAGGAGGAGATTTTCAAGTCGCCGTTTTTTTTTTTTTTTTTTATGTAACGTTAACGTACACGTTAAAGTTCTACGTTACGTATGGCGTCACAGCGCCGTCATAATATTACGAACACTTCATTTTCCTAAATTTCGCGAACCGAGGCCCCTATGCTCGAAGGACCATGTAGAAAGGTTGACTTCTGCGCGATACCAATTTTCTAGATTGAGTTTTGGTTTTGGTTTAACGGCTAATTTGCCTAATTAATTCTCTTTTTGTCCGAAAAACGATTTTCCGAAATGGTCTTATTCAAATCTTTTAAAGATCTGATGTTTAGTATCGAAGTCAAACATCAGAACTGTTCAATAATTTATTTTTTTATTTAAATGTAGTCGAGTCGGGGGTCTAATTAGGCTCTTTTATATCACAGGTTCCCATAATGAGGTAATTGTGAAAAAATTGGTATTCAGCCAATTGTGGTGTTGGCATCTTTACCGATTTTATTTGTTAAGAACACTCCCAACAACACCATTTCAACACATGCCAAACAAAAAAAAAATATCGAGGCGTCCATTTTTGAAGACCTATCCACAGATACCCCACACGTATGTGTTTGATGAAAAAAAAAATGTTTGAGTTTCACTTCTAAGTATGGGGAGCCCCCAATATTTATTATTACTATTTTTATTTTTCCATCAAAATCTTAATGTGGTTCACAGAATACATCTACTTACCAAGTTTTAACAGTATAGCTCTTATAGTTTCGGAAAAAAATGGCTGTGACATACGGACTGACAGACAGACATGACGAATCTGTAAGGGTTCCGTTTTTTGCCATTTGGCTACAGAACCCTAAAAATGATACCGTAGACAGAAAAAACCGGTTTTGATTTTATTGCGCCATAGACTTCACATGCTCGTATATTATGTTCTTGGAAAACAAAGTCCCCTAACATCGTTATAAAAACATGTTTACTTACGTGTTACGGAAACTATATTCATTGAGAAACAAGAGCAGAAAATGTTACCATGTATTTTAAAAATTAACCTTATTTCCTTAGTATTGGAGTTTATACTCTATTTAGTAAGTAAGATCAATGTAAAGGGAACGATGGGACTGACATATCCCCATAAAAGCCCCAAAATAGAAACACCTTATTTCGGAACTTTAGTCTTTTCTGAAGTGTTACCTATTTCTCCGGTGCTAAAAAACAAAATTTTCTAATAAAAACGGCCAGAAAAATTACTTTCCGTATTAAAGATTTACGAAGTAAATATTTTATGTTAATACTTACTTTTCGCCTATTCAAATGATACGAGCAATGTTCTATGTACGAAAAGCCTTTTTCTGTAACATTTTATAGGTACACTTATCCATACTAATATTATAAATGTGAAAATGTCTCTTGTTGTCTGTCTGTCCGGCTTTCACGCCAAAACTACTGAACCGATTGTAATGAAATTTGGTACACAGATAGTCTAGAGCCTGTGAAAGGACATAGGCTAAATAACATCCCGCTATGACTAATAGGAGCAGAGCAGTAACAAAAAATGTTGCGAAACCGGGAGCGGACGCGGGCGTACTACATATTGCTCCCAGATTTTAACAGGCGATTATTTTATGTCAACTGAGCTCTTTTTAATTTACGGGAACCACCGCGCGCTGTAACCTGAACTGAAGTCCACGCGGACGGAGTCGCGAGCAACAGCTAGTGTATAATAAATAACCCTTTTTAAACAATTTTTTTGATGATTGATTAGATTTTGAGAGTTCCATATCCAAGGGGTTAAAATGGGACCCTATTAGGTACTAAGACCCAGATTTGGTTCAAAACAGTCTTCTGGAGCACAGGCGAAGAGTAGCCAGCCTGTCGGTCATCATTAACCTTTTTATCGTCCTACTGCTGGGCACAGGTCTCCTCTAATACAGAGAAGGATTGAGCGTAATCACCATGCTTGCTCAATGCGGGTTGATGATTTCAGACCCAAAGTCCAGGTTTCCTCAAGATGTTTTCCTTCACCTTCAGTCATTAGTTTCCAAGATATACTTAGAAAGTAAATATAACTTTAGAAAAGTTACATTGGTACTTGCCTGACCTGGAATCGAACCCGCGCACTCAAACTTGAGAGGCTGGTGTTTTAACCATTAGGCCACCACGACTAGCCTATCGCTATTGATCTATATTATATAGGGTGCATTTCGGAGAAATTTCCTCACAGGAAATTTCATGACTTAATTCCCCCATCTCCATTACATCATCCGACGACCTGTCGTACGACAAGTATCCACCCTTACGTTATTGACACCAATACTATTCGGTCGAAGCGTTTCGCCTCGTCTTTCTAACCGACTTCAAAAAGGAGGAGGTTACTCAATTCGACCGTATATATGCTTTTCTTTTTTTCTATGTTTGTTCGCGCACAACTTCGTCGTTTATGAACCGATTTTGATCAGTCGTTTTCTGTTGGAAAGAAGACGTTCCCAAGGTGGTCCCATGATAAGGATATCAGGGTTTGATGGTGGAAGACCAGAGAAAATAAGGGGAACTTTCAAAAATTGCAGGGGCGACTAGTGCATTTCTTAGCATTTTCATTAAGTATTTTAAAGTACTATAATTTAATAAAGGTCTGGAGCAGATATGATGATGGAGCCGGGAGACAGCAGAAGGAACTCCTCAACAATTCACAGCAGCTACCTTGTGTTTGGGCTCGATTAATTTGTATTGATAAGAACTTTACACCTAGATGGGTTGTGACTGTCATAAGAGCTCTGATGATGAAGACAAAGGCCAGTTCCGGGAACTCCTCAACGGTTTACAGTAGCTACTTTGTGGTTGGACTTAATTCATTTATATTGATGAGACCTTCGCATCCATTGGGTTAAAATAATGGTCTGCAGTAAATTTGATGATGAAGACCATAGGCAGTTGAGGGAATACTTAGGTACGGGTAAAAATTAAAGTAAACAAAATTACGTCGTTTCCTAAAGTACTTTTAACAACTAAAAAGTGTAAAATAAAAACTTTTTTTACAAAAAAAACAACCGACTTCCAAAAACCACTACAAAGTGAAAAATAACTAATTTCGGAAGTCGGTGTCAAAAAACTAATATAAAATACCAAAGACACCGACTTCCGAAATTAGTTATTTTTCACTTTGTAGTGGTTTTTGGAAGTCGGTTGTTTTTTTTTTTTTTTAAAGTTTTTATATATGGCATACATCTAGGGGCGGTGTTTCCGTCTGACTACAAATTAAATGTCTTCAAGGTTAGAGTGAATAGTCTCTTAATAAACTAGCGCGCTTTACCATCAACGATTGCATGACTTCTTACCAACAGACGGTTTGCAGTCAAGCACTAGTTTATAATTATAAAGAAAGACCTCAGCGTCTCTCTGTCTGTCACCAGGCTGTATCATTAACCGTGGTATATTTTTTTTCAGTATACATATTTTTCCAACTATGTACTATACAATATGTAAAGAAAACCCTGTCCGATCCGTTAAGGTATTGTTAGGTATCTATAACTGATTATAATAAGGCCTACAAAGCCGGTCTAAACTTAAAAAAAAAATCCCCTAAAAAAATAAATATTATTTCGAAAAAGCGAGGTAACTTAATGCATGTGCGGTAGACAACACGTTAGGCATACATCCGCGGGTGACGGGGGGGCAGGGCACGCGGCACGTGGTCGCATCGCTATTCGCACCGTCACAAATGGTGTTGTCCCTTTTTAAAAATTACCAAATTTTGGGGGAAGTTGGAATTAATTCGCGACAAAAAAAGATTATTTCAAAATTCATTAGTATTGTTACTATGATGATTATGTAAAATTTAATATTTTATTTGGCCATGTGTTTACCTAACCTTTATTATCCTTACCGGTCGGACAGGGTTTTCTTTACATATTGTATAAATATAAAACCGTTAATATTGTAGTAGGTAAGCTATTGACACCTCAAATTTCAGGCGATGTTGCGGACAATAATGTTACGAAGTTATGTCTCAACGTATTTTTTTTTTTTTTTCAATAAGTAAGCGGCTTATTTTGCACGTTATAAGGCTGATATCACACGGAGCGATTTAAACACGGACCCACCGTGATCGCGGAACCATTGCTTTATTACAAACCTTTTCCTTAATGGAACCACAGTGTTATGTGTTTAGTTGGATACCGCAACCACCAGTGTGGGAATGACAGCAAACATGGCGGCGCAGTGTGACCAACCTTAAATTAGAGATCCTGCCCCACTTAGACAAGAAAACTGACAAATCCTGCCACAATCAAAAGCACAAAATGCCAAAATAATGCCAATATAATTTAAAAGTTTAAAATAAATAAACACATTATTTTTTTGAAATTTTATTTAAAACTAGCTGTGCCACACGGATTCACAGGCTTTTTTTTTTTAAATGCTCCGCTCCTATTGGTTGCAATGTGATGCTATATGGCCAAAAGCCTTCCTCGATGAATGGGCTATCAAACGAAAAAAGAATTTTTCAAATCGGACCAGTAGTTCCTGAGATTAGCACTTTCAAACAAACAAACAAACTCTTCAGCTTTATATGTATATTAGTAGGATAAATAATAGATTTTAAAGTCTAAAAGTGAACTGAATTAAATTACACATTCCTATTAGCGTCGTATTCTTCTGGATCACTTTCTTTATACATCGCTTTTGTCATTTCTTTAGTTGGCTGGAATGAAACGCAGTCACCATATTCACTAATGCCCTGTCTAACAACTAAAATAGAGGCGACATGTTCATTAATAAATCTGTTCGGCGTTTTTGTTTTATCAGATTGATTTTCAAGAATATCCTTTCACAAGCAGCATTCGGCTTGTTTTTGAACCATTACCTCTTAAGGTATTAATTTTTAAACCATAATTTAATTTTTTTCATTTTGGCATTAGAATTTCCTTCTAGAAACATTCTAAAATATTTTTTTTTTGTTTATTTGAAATAAAAATTTTGTTCTAGATACATTCAACATTATTTTCTTTTGACATTTCTTTTTAGGATTTTTATTATTTTATTTATTTTGTATTGTTCCTAACAACAAATTGCTCTGTTCTCTGGTTGTAACTCATGATTCGAAAGTGCTTGTATCTAAGCCTACTTGAATAAAGTATTATTTGAATTTGAATTGCATCCTACTATTTTGTGGGCTGTAGCGGCTAGCAGATATACTATATTGTTAATACTGCCGAAAGTGCCAAATCCTGCCAGATTTCTAAAACGTCAAACAAAAGTGCCAGAGAGTAAAATAAAGGGCTAAACCTGCCAAAAAGGCAGGATCCTGCCACATATGGTCACACTGGCGGCGGATCGCACGTCAGGCGGTCAGTCTAGTGTTGCCCGTGATTTTCGACCGCCCAAGATGCGGGTTTCTGTACAATTATCCTGGTTACCCGCCGATGCATTCACAGCTGGAAATACTCGCACGCGTCACGTATAAAGACTAGTAGCCACCCGCAACTTCGTTCGTGTGAAGTTAGTTATTTGAACATTTTATTTCAACCCCAAAATATACAGCATGTATTTTAAATTTTTGTTATGCTCCGCTTCTGTTGGTCGCAGCGTGATGTTATATAGCCTAAAGCCTTCCTGGATTAATGGGCTGTCCAACGCAAAAATAATTTTTCAAATCAGACCAGTAGTTCCTGAGATTAGCGCGTTCAAAAAAACAAACAAACTCTTCAGCTTTATATATTAGTATAGATAATAATTTTGCTAAAAGCATAGCTGTGTAGCTATGCTTTTACCAAAATTTGTAGTACCTTTATGCGGTAGAGGTATGAGGAAATGGGTGTAAAGTTCACTCATCCTTCATAGAAAAGGAAAGATCGCCCGAACAGATGGGTGTTGTTTCTGGCGGGCACTTGCCCACCGGTTAATGTTGGGAAGCTGTATGTTGCACAGTAAAATTTGCTTGCAAGATGCAGAATTTGCATGGCGTTATTATGACGCATTGTCCGCATGTAGCGTTCCACATACCGCTACAAAAATGTCAACTTACGGAGCAATATTTAGCTGCGCACGCTACGGAATCGGGCGGATATACGATGATACAATAAAATAATAACGAAATCAAAACTATACATTGCGCATTTTAACAAAAATTAAGGATTGATGAAGAAGACTCTGAATTTTAAGCAACGCTTATAAATTCACCCCACAACCTGGATTAACTCTTAGGGTACTTTTAATCCTGGCAGTAACGTTTCCATGGAATATTTTCCAACATCGCCACATGCAAAAGGTGGTAAGAAATAGACCTTTATTTCTTATATTCTACACGTACACGGCAACAACGGGCGTTCTACATATTTCCCAAAAAGCAAGTTTGAAGATCTCCAAATTCACTTACGAAAGGTACCTTTCTGTCTAACTATATTTCTGTAGACTCAGGGGTATCAGTAACATGTAGCCATCAATAGCTCTTTGTTAAGATACATTATTGTGTTAGATGAACAATTAGTTTATCCATTATGTATACTATGACCTGACTAGACAAATAAGCTGTCTCGGTATTGACAGGTTGCTTAGAGTATTAATAAAATAATATCTACAGCATGATGTAAACGATAACAGCCACAGGGGTCGAATGTTAAGTTAGTTTCGGGAAATATAGATAATAGTATGATGGTTTGGCCTCAGTGGTAGGCCATAATATCGGCTGCTGGAAGAAGGTACCACTGACCAGACAAAGTCTTGCCGCCAAGCGATTCGTCGTGTTCCGGCATGATGTCTGGTGAAGCCATACGGAGGACGTGTCTGAGCAGTTGTATTGCGATGTGTGCCGGGTACGATGCGCCAAATGTTATTGTGTCGGGAGTTTGATCACGAAGGGTCTCCAAAATAATCTCCCTCTGGCGCAGCATCGTTGGTCGTGTTGTTGGGTTTAACATTGCATCACCTCGCTCAAGTGCCGTCTTCATTCCTACTCACTGAGATTTTTAAGTGAATAGGTTTCATAAACTTGCGCGCTTTACCATCAACGATTGCATCACTGCTTACCATCAGGGGGGATTGCAGTCAAGCACTAGTTTATAATTGTAAAAAAAATGTAAAAGATAAGAACTTCACAGATCGAAGGTTAAGTTAATTGGGGTCGAAACACAAAATATTGCAAACCATTATAGGAAAGGATTATACAAAATACATGGACTCATAATTTTTGCCGAATTCCATCTTAGGGGTTTCCATTTCGCTCATTATTGAAACAACGTTGTATATACCAGAAATAATTATTGTAATTACAAGCCACTGAAATGAAACAGTGCACGCATAAACACTACACTGGATCAGCATCGCTTCGAGTCAAGCCTTTAAGATTTTTTTCTATGAAATTTCATGATAGCATCGTTACATTATCACCTGGGTTCGGCATCATCTAGTAAATAGGCGTCACCGAGCTTATGCACCACGTAGACCAACAACACCACCTTCACCCAGCTCCAAGGCGTTAGATAGCTATTAACGCAGCGTCTGATCCTCGGAGGTGATAGTTACGTGCTTACCGGTTAGGTAAAGTGATGCCACGAGGTGGTTTGCTTCTAGAAACCAATTGTTTCGCAGAACGAGACTGAGAAAAGGGGGACCTCATCTACTCACCCGGCCTATAGCACAAGCACCTCACCCCCTATCAGACCCTCTAATCCAAAGAAGCAGTGGCACGAGTGGGGGATTCGGAAGTATCGTACGTTTCCACGACCCCTATTGTAAATCTGAGGTGGAAGACCGGGGTGGTTTCTATTTATTTATTTATCCATTTATTTCAGGCATCAAGGCCCATACAAACATATACAATATTATCCATACTAATATTATAAATGCGAAAGTAACTCTGTCTGTCTGTCTGTTACGCTTTCCCTCTCAACCGATTTTGATGAAATTTGGCACAGACAATCTTTAGACCATAAGAAAGGATCTTAGTATAATAATATTTGCACCAATGACAGTCCCATTTGTGGTTCGGAAGAATCTGTCCATTCCTTGGTTGCCTGGAAGAGATCGCATTAGCGATAAGGCCGCCCATTGTATGTCTTTTTTTTGTGTTGATTGTTTTGTTTGATATTTGGTGTACAATAAAGAATATATAAATAAATAAATAAATAGGCTACCTTTTATTCCCGAGGGATATCTAAAAAGCGCGATATAACCGAATTCCACGCGAGCAAAGCCGCGGGCGGAAAACTATGTAGTATTAACATAAAAACTTAAAATACTATATCTTTGCACCCATGAGTATTTTTAACCCCGTAAAAAAACTAGGTGATGCCAAACCTGTGCAGTACTGTTATGTGTCCTTTACCAGTAATCTAAAGATCACTCTGAACTACATTTCCCATTTTCATTACACCTCGCTGACGAAACAATGTGAAAATGCCGGTAGTCTCCATCCATCAGATCTCCATCTCCTTAGAATGTTATCCTTAATGACACTTCAGGGATAAAGAGAAGGACAATCGAGACTCGTATTATTTTGTTTGAACATAACCGGTAAGGCGATTAAACGTCAAGTTTGATCGACACTATATACACTGCCCTAAGCAAACGAGACCCTTTTAGGATATCATAGTTACTATTATTGCCTTTTATTTTGCTGGGTAAGACGTTGTTCATTATAATGTGTGTGCTTTACCGTAATCGTCATAGAAGGTCGTGTGAGTAAATGTTCGATTGGATCTGGTATTTTCGTTAGCGATGTATTATCCTGTGCCGGCTTTCTTTTTCTATGTCACCTTTTTTTTGTGTGAGAAATTATCAAAGTACCTCTCCCACTTTGAGCGAGCGGACTACTGACTAAAATCCACCCGTGTTCCTTCATTTGCCTGTACCTGGAGTCACATTATCTCTTTCGAAGAACCGGTGGCTCTGGCATCCATGTCACCTTTCGAATAACATATTATAATTTATAAAAAATATAAATAAAAAATTATGGTATTTCAGTAGTAAATCAGTATTGGTTCAGTAATAATAAACTCGACTTAGGCATTGTTGGGCTACGCTTGGGGTTTCACGGCGTGATGGAATCAAGAATGAGGAAATCCGCAGAAGAATGGAGAAATCGTCATGGAGATCCTTGGGGGAGGCCATGTCCAGCAGTAGACGTCTTTTGGCTGAAATGGTGGTGATGATGAGGCATTTTTGATTATGGGTTTGTACCTATACTACTGCTCTCAAAACAGTGAAAAAAAAGATCGGGACATTTCCTCGCCTTATACTAGAATCCGAAATTCGAATACACGTGACGTTCAACACTCACTGGGTCGTGTAGTACATTACAGCCCACTAGGGAGTACCTAGATGGTAATGTACTACACGGGCCCAGTGATCTCCAAGTGGGGATGCCCGTGTCCCAATAATAGGAACATTGTAGGCTGATTAAATATAGCGTTTTTATTAAAGGCTGAAAAGACTTTGTTTCGTAAACCTTTGTCGCTCTCAGCGTTAGAAAGCTGATCGCTCTGGTAAGCATTGTTATTAAGCAATATGCGTAATTACGCTACAATTATGACATTTTAAACACTGTTTTTTTAATCACGTAAATTATTGTAAAAATTTTCATTTTTAATATCTGGACTTGAAAAAAGACGACGATCCCTGAGTTTGTTTCGGTTTTTTCTTCTCAGAGGTAGTCAAACAGGAAATGCCGGCCCCATCTAGTTTTAAAAAATATGACGTGTAAAAGTGATCAGTTATCCTACTTGCTTTCATTTCATTCCAAACATCTCGAAATATGAAATTTCAAGTCATCTTATTATACTAACAGCAAAAAATTCAAGAGAAAGATATCTCCCGAGCCCCTTCCCTGAATTATAGAAAGCATTTAACAACTAAAATGACGGCTTTAAGAATAGGCCTCTACATCTCCGCTTGCGAGTCGGGTCATTAAAACAGACTGTTAACGTAGAAAACAAAGACGTATTACGTAAATTTAGTATACCGTTTCAATTTTGTTAAGTGGTCTCGAAAGTCTACAGTAGTCGGCAAAATAAAACTGGTGCTATAAAAACGGTGGGTTTCGACCCTGTCTTAGCTGCCATCTTGGTGAGAGATTAACAGCCATAATCAAGCAATTGGGTGAAGATTACAGCGATTTTTATGTCGCTATTGACGATGGTGCCTAGAGCCTTGAGCGCGTCATCAATCAATCTCGTCGGTTGAAACCCTTGTGCAATAACAATGACGAGCATGCTCGCAGAGAAATCCCCTCGGAAAATGAACGCGCGAGTAGGTAAGACGTTACGTAATAAATGTAGATTTAATGCGTAAGCGATATCGACTCCGAATGACACCACGCGTCGTACGCAGATAATTATTCATCGCTCAGACATTTAAACGGCAGGCGGTAGGCGAGTTCCTGCCCACATTTACCGAGATTTTCTTATTAAAGATTTTAAGTAGGCTATTTCTTTTTCACAATTAATGCGGAAGCTAGCGACAAATTATTGCGAAACGTAGACTAGCAGGCAGAAGAAACAATTCAACTTTATACATTCAAAGATTGTGTTTATTTTCTAAGTAGGAGCGACAAAGAACATCTTATTTTAATAAATTGTTCCGTAAGACAGTGATTACTTGAAGAAGACGGTAAAAAGTATAAGGCTTTTACTATAAAAATAGGCGTTCACGACAATTACGACTAATGGCTCCACATTTTTTAAAGGCTCATTGTGCGGAAAATATCTTTGAAGCTTGATCACTTTAAAACGTGCAGAATATGCTATTCGGTTCAACAACCTGTAACGGAAAAGACCTACCCTACTAAGGCCAACGCTTTTTTTGGATGAAACCAAACGATACTGGAAAGGTTTTTATTCCCATGTTTATATTCAAAATTTATGCCAATTTTTAATAAGTTGATACCTGAAACCATTGATATAATATTAAAATAAGGTAGATACATCACTAGCGCACTGAAAATGAAGCGTACAAAAGGAGGTAAGTCCAGCAAGTCGCTTTAGTTTTCCTCGATTCTATTTAAGCGCAAACGACAAACACTAGCCATCTTTTTCTCCTCTATGCTTTAGATTGCGCCCCATCTCACCCACACTGTGCCAGCGTGTGAAATGTACGCACATTAAAAAAAAATGCATGTGTGTGCTGCTGCTCCGATCGGCACATTTATTTTTGTTAATTTGTTAGAGCATATCATATCTGTTTAATATTATATCAATGCATGAAACCAAACTTTTCAAATTATAATGAACAGATCACTTTATCGTGATATTGGCAAGGAATGTGGATAATTCCATGTAGTGCAGCGACACCTTTGCTAGGATTTGAATTAAAGAAACTTTAAAATTTAGTACCTATAAATTCTTGGAGTATTTTAGTTAAAACTATTTATGATTAATGTAATAGTAACCTAGCTACAGACCGTAAACGTACTTTTGACTGATAAGATGATCTATGAGATATTTATTTATAACATAAAAGCTAGTTGAGAGAACTACCTTCTAGGTAAAAGGTGAAATTAATTTAACTTCTGTTGAAAAGCATATTCAAAAAAATATGCTCAGCGTACACAGGTAATACAATATTAATTATGTAATAATCTCTCAGGGACGGGATATTCAATAAAGCTACAATTATTATAATTAGTAAGCGTTTACCGTTATGAATATTAAAGGTGTTACCAGCGGCCACCTAAGGCGTGGGCTTGAGAGCAATAGGTAGCTCACTGCCTGCAAGACGGTAAAGACGGGAGATTGTGTTCTACGTGCACCTCAAAGAGATGTCAGCATATCGTGACGGGTTCCAGTAGGACAAAAACATTTTTATTTTTATTTATTTGAGAAGATGCCATGGCTACTGGCACAAGCAGATGAAGGAACCCGGGTAGGTTTTAGTCCATAAAAGTCTGACACTTCCTTCCGCTCCGCCCAAAACGGGAGAAGTCATTTACTGATTATCCAACAAAAAAATAACAAAAAAGGCCTGTCGTGTAACGACAAGAAAAGACTTTAGAGGGAGACAGTATTTATTAAGTATACAGAAAAGACAAGATGGAAGTATAAAAATGAATAATGTAGATGAATGATTGATGGGTGATGGTGAGGGCGGCCCCTGGTGGACCGGCGGCAGTTACGAAGCGGCCCTGGCGGACCGGCGACAGCAACAGACGAGCGGCCCTGGTGGACCGGCGACAGCAACGGACGAGCGGCCCTGGTGGACCGGCGACAGCAACGGACGAACGGCCCTGGTGGACCGGCGGCAGGTACAGAGGAGCGGCCCTGGTGGACCGGCGGCAGCTACGGAAGAGGGACTGCCCCGGCGTCACAAGGCCGGCAGCAGTCGAAGGCTCCGGCGACAAAGGGCCAGGCAGCTCCAGGCGCACCAGTTATATAGAGACTGGCACAGCAGGAAGAACCCTAGAAGGGCTCTCGAGGCAACGTTTACTGGAGACCTACTTTTAAGAGGCTTGTTTGGAAGCCAGAGCTCGACTGACCACTGCTCTGCGATGATTCCTAAAGAAACCTCGCAGAACGGTTGGAGGTCGAAATTTAAAATATTCGAAAATATGGACGAGGAACGGTAAATAATTTTACCATAAAAGAGTTCGAATAACAATTATGAAATAAAAATAGCAGACCAACAAGAATTTTGATGAGGAGGTTGTCATAGATACATCATCAACAATGTTGTCAAAAAATGTCAAAATAATGAAAATGTTCTGTAACAATGTAAATATAAATGGTATTAAATTAAAAAGTGCAGTGTTTGATAGGAAAAAGTGATACAGTCCTGCATAGGTACGGCTTCCAACGCTAAGGGGACACTAAGTCGCCGAAACTTAGGCTTAAAGTTGAGGACTGTATCTGTGAACAGAAAAATGAGCCCTAGTGTGGTGGAATATGATCAAAAACAGAGCCTCATAATAATGGAATGCATATTATGGACCGTGGAAATGAATAATACATATATAAGTATGAATATGAGTAGAAATAATAAGTGTAAGTATATCTGAATATGTACATAACATTACATTTTCCCCCCGACCCTGGAAAAATTTTCAACTGTAGAAAATTTTCTAATAAGATTTCAAGTAGGGACTGTAAAACAACACTTCACACATTCATCCATCTCCATTCACCCATTCATACCACCTCTCTCTTTCAAGCAATCTTCTTCATACAGGCATGGGTGGAGTTCACAGTTGATGACTGCCACTCATAGAAGTGTGTTTTAGAATGACGACAAGGCTTATTTTTGGAGTTGTCAGCCGCTCCAGACTGGAAGGAAAAAAAAGGAAACATTAGCTAATGTAAGTAGAAATTTAAGCTCATAGAAGAGCGAAGGAGTTAGCATTTGGTTTAGGCTTATTTTAGGAGTAACCAACCGCTCCTGCATAGGCTTATTTAATGAGTTGCAATCCGCTCCATAGGGTAAAAGAGTGAGACTGAAGAGTGGGGTCGAGCAAATGTGATGTAATGTTTGTGTAGTGAGTGATGTTTATATATAATATAAAAAATAAATAAGATGTGCAGCTGTAAACAAAAGAAATAAGTAATATTTACATAAATAATTAGTAGGTGATTGAACTACCAGAGTCAAGTAATCCAGTCAAAGATAAATTGTAAACTTTGATGTTAACAAAAGGTCGTTTAAAATCCTTTTCATTAGAGTATAGAGTTGAAGAGATTTTATAGCATGAAAAGAAATTCTTAAGAGTTTTAATCCAATCGTTCCAATCGTTGGCATCAAAGTTTGTTTTACTTTTCAAGTCAGTCGTTAGTTTTTTGAACTAGAGTTAGGTTTAGGTGAACAATTAGGACAGTCTGGGGTTTTAAAACCTTTAAGACCACATTTAAAACAAATTAGAAAGTGACGTTGAGTACAAGTATTTAAGGTATGACCATGCATACGACAACGAACGCAAAATGAATTTTCTTGCGAGTTAGCTTGTTTTAGACTGTTTACTTGTTTGGGAGGGTTTTTGTAAAATCTATTTGTGTATGAAGGAGGTTTTGGGTCAGAAGTAGAAAATTCCGAAGAAGTTGGATGAATTTGTTTATAAGCAAATTCTGAAATAAGGGGATTTTGTTGGTTATTTGGTTCTTTAAATTGTTTATCTCGATCTAAGAATTTTTCATAATTTTGGCATGTAGCCAAGAGTGCATCAATAGAGTTAATATCTTTTAGTGCCACGAATACTGAGTAACATGGTCTTATATTTCTTAGAATGATTTCTAACTGTTCCGTTTCAGACAATTTTTTAGCCAGACGAGAGAACATTCCCGACATAATTGAGATATAAATTATGATTGGTTCATCACGACCTTGGGTACGACTTTTGATGGCCTCCAATAATTTAAAATCATAGTCAAAACCGCCAAAATCTTTAATTAGAGACAAAGAAATTTCATCCCATGTTAGGTCTGGATTTTGATTTATTTTAAATCTAAACCAATGTAGGGCACTGTCTGTAAAAATATCATACGCCTGAGTAATTAACAAATTTTTGGGTATATTCCGCACAAGACAATATTCGTCAAGTTTTTGTAAAAACGATCTAGGGCAAGATTTTCCATTAAACGTATATCGTTTCAGATCTTTGAATAAATTATGATTTGGAGAAGTTAAAAGAGGAGAGGAAAGAGGAGCTGTGAAAGGAGGGTAAATAGGTGGAGTAAAGGGAGCAGTGAGACGAGGAGAAATAGGAGGAGGAGAGGGAGTGGCGAGAGGAGTATGAATAGGAGGGGTAGAGGGAGCAGTGATATATGAATGAGGATTCATAGAGTTTAGATTTGAACAATAAATCTTGAAACTTCCTTCAAGTGTCTCAAATTTGGATTTTAAAGTGTCTAGATTAAGTTTATAGTCAGGGTTTAAGTCTGTGTCTATACGTTCCAACCTGTAAAATAAATGATTAATAAAAGATTCTATTAAGCGATGGTATTTGGAATCACCCTGTAATAGATTATCTATTTTAATATTTAAATAACTCAGAGTACTATCTATCTGAGCTAACTCCTCCTCTATAGGAATGGGAGAAGTTAAAATATCTTCCGATGGTGTAGAAGGAGCTAGCAGAAGTATCTGCTTCTTTAACAATATAACTGTTTTTGCTGGTTCCTCCAGTCTAATTGTAACTTCATATTCAAGCTCGTTTTTATTTAAGAGTTCAAATTTGATTGGACGAGACATATTTAAGTGTAAGTTAGAAAAAGATAGTTAAGTATGTAAAAGTATACCTTGTTTTCCTGTTAGGGAAAAAAAAGAAAATTAAGTTAGGTATTGTAAGTATATATGAGTGAATGAGTTATGTGTGTGTTAAGAGAAAATGAAAGGGATAGAATAGCCAAAATATTTAACCAAAGAGCTGAGAATGTACGACACTAGACGAAGTGTTTCTTTTGAATTTAGGAAGTTAAGGGGGTGCAGGAAATTTTCGTTGGGCGCCAAACTGTCGTGTAACGACAAGAAAAGACTTTAGAGGGAGACAGTATTTATTAAGTATACAGAAAAGACAAGATGGAAGTATAAAAATGAATAATGTAGATGAATGATTGATGGGTGATGGTGAAGGGCGGCCCCTGGTGGACCGGCGGCAGTTACGGAGAAGCGGCCCTGGCGGACCGGCGACAGCAACAGACGAGCGGCCCTGGTGGACCGGCGGCAGCAACGGAAGAACGGCCCTGGTGGACCGGCGGCAGGTACAGAGGAGCGGCCCTGGTGGACCGGCGGCAGCTACGGAAGGGGGACTGCCCCGGCGTCACAAGGCCGGCAGCAGTCGAAGGCTCCGGCGGCAAAGGGCCAGGCAGCTCCAGGCGCACCAGTTATATAGAGACTGGCACAGCAGGAAAAACCCTAGAAGGGCTCTCGAGGCAACGTTTACTGGAGACCTACTTTTAAGAGGCTTGTTTGGAAGCCAGAGCTCGACTGACCACTGCTCTGCGATGATTTCTAAAGAAACCTCGCAGAACGGTTGGAGGTCGAAATTTAAAATATTCGAAAATATGGACGAGGAACGGTAAATAATTTTACCATAAAAGAGTTCGAATAACAATTATGAAATAAAAATAGCAGACCAACAAGAATTTTGATGAGAAGGTTGTCATAGATACATCATCAACAATGTTGTCAAAAAATGTCAAAATAATGAAAATGTTCTGTAACAATGTAAATATAAATGGTATTAAATTAAAAAGTGCAGTGTTTGATAGGAAAAAGTGATACAGTCCTGCATAGATACGGCTTCCAACGCTAAGGGGACACTAAGTCGCCGAAACTTAGGCTTAAAGTTGAGGACTGTATCTGTGAACAGAAAAATGAGCCCTAGTGTGGTGGAATATGATCAAAAACAGAGCCTCATAATAATGGAATGCATATTATGGACCGTGGAAATGAATAATACATATATAAGTATGAATATGAGTAGAAATAATAAGTGTAAGTATATCTGAATATGTACATAACATTACAGGCCGACGTGCTTACTTATACAAAGTGGTGATGGCAATACGACAATAAATTAAACATCGGTACCTCAACACATTCTCAGTCTAGCCATGAAAAATCATATAAATATATCCATTACACAGTCACAGGAAATAATTTTTGATTTTTCAAATTTTATACATGATGTACATGTTGATAAGGATGCGCAATTACAGGTTGATGACCGCCGCATCCAGTAGCGGTACTAAACCTTATTGGCGCATCGTATACATCGCTACACAACTGCTCAGGGCCTGAAGCCAATGTAACATCGCTTCATAGCGAAGCGAAATCGAATACCAAACCAACCAATGGCGGAAACGATTGACCACGCGACGTGACAAATCACGTGGTCAATCGTCCCCGCCATTGGTTGGTTTGGTATTCGATTTCGCTTCGCTACGAAGCGATGTTACATTGGCTAGGGCCGCAGATCTGTCCTCCGTAGGTACGGCTTCACCAGACATCATGTCGGAACACGACGAATTGCTTGACGGCAAGACTTTGGCTGGTGCGTGGTAACTCCTGCCGGCAGCCGATGTAATGGCTTACCTTTTACCTACCTAGAAAGGAATATCAGGCTATTACTGACTAAAACACATGTTCCTTTACTTGCCTGTGTACCAGGGTCTACGGTATTTCTTTTGAAACATCTACGGCAGCCAAAGAAGACTTGCGATGTAATTATTTCCTTTTCAAAAGGTCAAAGGTAGGCATAATTTTTGTAACATATATAATTTTTACCATACTAAATGTTTTAGTGAGTATATGTACACACTATGCACACATAGTTATATACGATCCATGAACGCTAACTGTGGTAACAATTAAAATTCAATTAGGGGAAGGAGGCTGATACGGTATTCTTAGAACTCGAGTCGGTAACCTCCCCACTTGAGAAGTAATGTCTAACGACTTATACATAAAAAACATTTCCTTTTTCATGGCTTTTGACTTTGTATTGACTTCAAGCCGCAAAACAGAATAGTAAAAAAAATATGCCAGTTAATTTATATACACATCTGATGCATGTGGGGCGACCAATGGACTAAACATAAATGTACAACTCAATGCGTCTGAAGGCATGAGCTAGAAACCTTTGGTAAAGGTTAGTCTTTGGCTGCTTTGGACAGAAAGATGTAAAAGGAGATTACGGAGACCTTTGTGCAGCAGTGGGACATTAAAGGCAAAAAAAATCTCTTTTTGTTACCTTCGAATTTGAAGAGCCATTTTGCATTCTCTGCTAAATGATATTATAGAATGTTCATATTTTATGATACGTAGATACGTGTTCACTATCTTAGAAGTTATACTTTGTGACCGTGAGTGTTCTATCCAGCATCCTAATTGCCCAACAAACTTCCCATTTTCTTCCCAAACCATCAATTTGAATCACATTGCTAATCCATTGCTCTATATGTTCAAAAATTAAGTCTGCTCAATAAGGTACACAACGCAATGAATGCAGCTGAACTGTCAAATAGAAAACCCATTGCTACTGATAGTGTGTTACGCGAATTATTGCTGTACTTAGACAGTGGTCTTTAATATTAAATAAATTGCTCTTACACTTAGGAACTGTTGCGTCAGCGGGGAAGGCAAAATAAACCTATTTCGGCAACATAATAATGATTGTCAACCGCAACCTGTCCAACAAAGGTTTAATTAGGATACTTTCTTACACGCTCCGTATATAAGTGACGTACAGTCCTAAACAAAAGGAGCTTATAACCCACTTCGCTCGGAGTTTTCTTCATAAAGTTAATCCCAGCCAAATGTCCCTAGATGGTGCGGGTCGTTAGGAAAATTTTGTGCGCTTGTAAAGAAAGATTTAATAAAGTCGGATCACAGGAATAAAAAGATACAAGATGTCTTTAATGTGGTTTGTGTAGTCTAAGGCAGGCATGGAGAGGTCACGTACAAAAATCCACATGAAGGACAACTCACAACCTCCCGGCCACCGAAGGCACGGGCTTGCGGGCGGTGAGCAGTGGGCAGCTCACCGCCCGGTATGAACCAGGCTCGCGTCGACGGCGCGTTGGGTTTCACGTGCACCTCAAAGAGATGTCAGCACATCGTGATAGGGTCCAAGAAGACCGATGCCTCCTTGTTCAGGGTTGCAGATTGGTTAAAAAAGAAACCATGGCCCTAGCGTACATGCAAGTGAAGAAACACGGGTGGGTTTTAGACAGTAAAATTTGACACGCCCTTCCGCTCCGCCCAGAGCGGGAGAGGTCATTTGATGATTTCCCATCCAGAACAAAAAAAGGACAACTCACAACGTAACATAGAACATAAAACCGACAACAAAGAGCGAATCACAATGGTGAAGACCGAAATGGAACAATAAGGTTAGCAATAATGTTTGGTCCACTAAGTTCTGTGATCCGTTTCGAGATCTGTGATCGTTCTAAGACTTTATGGGCATCTATCTTCAAAACTGCTTCGACCCCGTTCAGCTTGTTAGGTGATTTAATCTAAATCTCTATAGGTACTCTTCTTTTTCACTCTATACTATAATATTATCTTTATAATGAAAGAAAAAATATTTGTTCCTCAAATGGAGAAATACCATAATTTCTTTAAAAGAAAATATAGCTTAATTATGAATTTCCTTATTATGCGATATTTAATTATACAATATGTAAAGAAAACCCTGTCCAATCCGTGAAGGTATTGTTAGGAATCGATAACTGATTCTACTAATGCCGACAAAGCCGAACTAAAGTTAAAAAAAAAAAACCCCTAAAAAAATAAATATTAATTTTTCAAAAAGAAGTAACTTAATACATGTGCGGTAGGACACCCTTCTGCGGGCGACGGGGGGCAGGCCCCGCGACGCGTGGTCGAATCGCATAAGCGTACCGTCAAAATGGTGTTGTCACTTTTTTAAAAATTACCAAATTTCGGGGAAGTTGGAATTAATTCGCGGGAAAAAAAGATTATTTTAAAATTCATTAGTATTGTTACTATGGTGATTACGTAAAATTTTATATTATATTTGTTCATGTGTTTACCTAACCTTTATTATCCTTATGGGTCGGACAGGGTTTTCTTTACATATTGTATAATATACATACATATAATAAGTAACGACTAAACGATAAAAAGAAAAATAAATGTAGCAGTGAGAAAATTCATATTCACATTCCCATTTACAGTATCAACTGCACCTTTTTTTGCAACTGTACCAAGGGGTATTATAAAATCACAGATAATTTAGAAGACAAAAAAGCTTGGGACTGAGCTGTTCGCTCTGTTAAGCATTGTTATTAAGCAATATGCGTAATTACAAGGTAAATTATTGTAAACATTTTCATTTTTAATGTCTGGACTTGAAAAAAGACGGCTATTTCTTCTCAGAGTATAGTAGAGGCTCTTTCTAGTCAGTTAGGAAATGCTGGCTTCATCTAGTTACATATGACATGTAAAAGTGATCAGTGATCCTTCTTGCTTAATAAACAATTTCATTTCATTTAATTTCCTTCAACATTAGTATTATTGATTCTAAGCAGCTTATTATACTCCTTACAGCATTTCCAAATCGAATAAAAGTAATGGGACCACTTTAACAAGTAATTCTCACATAATCCGATGTCACTACTCTAGTTTATAAACTAGAATCTCAAATGAAAAAGCTTTTCTGCTACGTTCCATATTATTATCTAAAAATATTTCATAAAAATCGGCCAAGTGAGAGTCGGACTCGCGTACGAACGTTTTCATACCATTATCTTTAGAAACTATTTTTTTTTTAATAATTATAAAGTAGTGCTTGACTGCAATCCCGCCTAATGTTAAACAGTGATGCAATCGTTGATGGTAAAGCGCACCAGTTTATTAAGCCTATTCACTTAAAAAACAAAGGAATAGGAAGGATGACGGCAGAGCGAGGTGATGCAATGTTAAACCCAAGACCAACACGACCAAACGATGCTGCGCTAGAGGGAGATTGATCTGGAGACTCTCCACGACCAAACTCCCGACACAACAACATTTGGCGCATCGTACCCCCCACACATCGCAACACAACTGCTCAGACCCGTCCTCCGTACGGCTTCACCAGACATCATGCCGGAACACGACGAATCGCTTGGCGGCAAGACTTTGTCTGGTGGGCGGTAACTTTTGCCGGCAGCCGATGTTATGGCCTACCATCGAGAAAATAATAATTAATATTTGTTTTATGAATCTATACTTTTCTATACTAAAATCTATATAAAGCTGAAGAGTTTGTTTGTTTGTATGTTCGTTTGTTTGTTTGTTTGAACGCGCTAATCTCAGCAACTACGGGTCCGATTTGAAAATTTCTTTTTGCGTTGGTTAGCCCCATAATCCAGAAAGGCTATAGACTATAGCCTATAGCCTTATGCTTAGTATGATGTTATATATAACATGCTGCAAATAATAGGAGAGGGCCATTAAAAAAACGTGGGTCAAACCGTTGGCGCAGCTAGTATTTAATAACATAATACAAAAAAACAAAATACAATTATAATAGCAAAAAACGGCATAAAAATCACGTTTTTTTGTATGGGAACCCTACTTAAATATTTTTATTTTTTTATCTATAGTATTTGTTGTTATAGCGGCAATAGAAAACATAATCACTGAAAATTTCAACTGTCTAGAGTCTGTCTATTCATGAGATAGAGCCTGGTGACAGACGAACGGACGAACAGACGGACAGCGAAGTCTCATGAATAGGGTTCCGTTTTACCTTTTTGATACGGAACCCTAAAAATCTGGTGCTCAGTTTTAATAATAATAAAAACTTTATTTCTAGCTACAATAGCACATTTTGTATACCAAACGAACTAACTTAATATTATGTAATATCATTTAATTATCATATAATAAAAAGCACATTAAAATATAAATGTTTTCATAAAAACTAGCTTCTTCTATTGTGGTTGTGTATTTCATTCTATCTGGCACTGTGGACACCACTCTTGTTAATCAACGATGTGATTCGATTTGGTTTGTACTAAAATGCGTACTAAACTTAGGGGTAACTTTCTGATTGATTTTCCTCATCGGCAAAGTTGCCTTTTGTAGAGTTGTTACACATACCTATACAATGCGGATGGACTTTGTTACGGACACTAGCCCTATTCAGTCTGGCAGTTTAATGGCTACATTAATTTAATACACGAGTACGGTTTTGCATTTTCGTTTTATGAACATAATATTTCAATTTCCATAAAAGTATTGGCGCCGATTCCTTTGTACTTAAACTTAACTAAATTTAAATACAGTGTATATTTTTCTTTCTATTTCTTTATGAAAAGAACATAAGATAAATATTATTTTAGTCTTTTCAAATTAAGATACTCCATAGACTGTTTAGCTATTATTAAAAACATGGTGTCTAAAATACGTGAGATACGCCAATTTATGTCAGACACTCACTAATTCAACAGGACTAATTTAATACTTATCTTCTGTCCTTTTCATAATGAGATGGAAAGAAAAAGATGCACTTAAACTAAATTTAGTTTAGTTTATGAACACGGGAATCAGCGCTTATTTTTTTCGCTTATTTTCTGTAATATCAGCGTGGAGCAACCACGGTGGGCCATTTGCCGAGATCATGGATCATAATTATGAAAATAAAATAAATGTTGTTCAAGGAATAAGCGAATTGAAGAAAAGAGACAGATAGTTTCGTCAACAAGTAAGGCAAGCCTATAAGACGTAAGTTTTCTAAGTATGTATGGAATGAAAATAATTAGAGGACATCAAAAATTCATCCCTGTCGCTGTCAACAGGAAATGAATGAATGTCAACACAAAAGGCTGGCAGCATTACCACGTTGTATGGCGATGCTGATTCTTTGTCCAAAAATAGCCCAGCCCTTTGGTCACATGTAGAGTCGATTAAACGCTTGGCGCTATTTCGAAATAATAGGTATGCACTCGGACCCAATGACCATAGTGTTTCAACCCCAAACGGCTAAAATATAATTATAAGTGTGTATTATTTTATATTGGTGCAATTTTTAAGTCTATTGGCCACAAGCCCTACCATATTGCTAATCTATTTCATAAATTTAAAAATTAAATTAAAAGTATTTTGAAAGGTTACTTGCACATGAAAATACTTATGAAATTGAAATGCTTGGAATAGCTATTGGCCCATGACAACGCTAACAAAGTGTGATCAGCCGATCTCCCTGAAGTGCAAACACAAATGTGTTTATACTGCCCGTACTTCGAGTCGCAAAAGTTCCGCCGTGCGTTTGCCAAAGAGCGATGGGGCACAGCATCCTGAGTATACAAAGACAGAACGAAATTTGGAAAATCGTGCTGCATTCAAAAATTGGTACAATAAACATAGGCAAAAAGGCTGCCAAAATCTAATGTCGTCTACCGCTGTGACTAGATGTTCTGCTCCTGAAGGGCGTGTCAGACTGTTTCTGACTACAACCCATCCGTGTTCCTTCATTCGCCTGTGTGCTAGGGGCCTTGGCATCTCTTTCGAAAAACCCACGGCAAGACCGCCAGACTGAACCTAGCAGTGTGACGGTATAAGCTAAAAAAAATAACAAAAATAAAAAAATATTGGTAGACAGTTACAGAGAGTTAAAGGTCGTGTTTTTCCTATATTACTTAGGTACTAAATTACAACTTGAGACATTTCCAACTTATTTATATATTCAAATAATCGTATCTCCAACGATATCTACTTCATACTTGTTTAACGGTCTATCGTCACCCCTGCAGCGAGTTTGGCACAACTTTGACATTTCCAGAACGTCCCCAGCGGGAGGATTTGGAACATTCTCAACGTTTTCGAAAAAGAACCGTTGAAAACAAAAAGGAACCACAGAATCGTTTAAGACATTACGCCTGTATTTTCCAGTTCGTCTTTCGGATCACGCATAAAACTTTCATTTAACTGCCTCCGGGGATTTGTTTTGATAAAAGAATAAAGTTGCGTTAGTTACTCTTATACTTAGATTTCTGTTACTTCTAAATATGAACCATTTTTTGTTTAACTTTTGCTTCTTTAATAAAATTTGCATCCAGACTGTTCATGGATGGATGAAAGTGTAACCTCGAATTGTATTCATTGGACATCTAATTCCATAATAAATTGAGTTTCTAGTTTTTTTAATTAATAATTTCAATTGATCGTTTGTTTGAAGAGCTTGGAGTCGTGGTGGCCTTGTGGATAAAACATCAGCCTCTCAAGTATGAGTGTGCGTGTTCGATTCCAGGTCAGGCAAGTACCAATGTAACTTTTCTAAAGTTATATGTACTTTCTAAGTATATCTTGGACACCAATGACTGAAGGTGAAGAAAACATCATGATGAAACCTGGGCTTTAAGTCTGAAATCGCCAACCCGCATTGAGCATGCTTGGTGATTACGCTCAATCCTTCTCTATATGAGAGGAGACCTGCGCCCAGCAGTGGGACGATAAAAAAAAGGTTGATGAAGAAGTTGAGATGTTTGTTTGAAGACAAACAAATTTACTAAAAACAAATAAGCTAACAAATTAGAACAACCTCATCAAAATTACGAATATTACTATCAACACAGTCAACCCAAACTATTTGCTAGATAAAGCAATACAAACTGAAAGTTCTTGTTTGCACGATTAACGAAATAAACTGTTGTCTAGTTAGTATTCATGGGGATCCTCTCATTGTGTATTCGAGTAGCGGACTGAAATGAAATATGGACTATTCTCCGTGAATTTTGAGCACAAGGTGTGTTGCCTATAATATTTACTTGTTATTGGGGTTTTTTCGTCTGCTGTTCCTTAATTATTGTTTGCTTTTGCACCTATTAAGATATATAAGTCTGCAGTATTTTATTTTTGTTTGGCGCTTATTGGACACTGAACTATATTCTCGTTTAGTTCCGGGATTCTTGTTTATAAAATTGTATAGAGATCGACAGAAACCCGCATTTTAGTGGTAACAAAACTTGTATAAGCTGGCCTCTTATTAGTTTTATTGAAACTCCGTAATAAGGAAGGCCGGCTTAAGGGGTAACGCCGGCTGAATATTTTTGGAGAAGTTTTTAACAGACAGTGGGCTCAATTTTATTGAGGGTCTTTTTTCCGCATTATAATATAGATATTTCTTAGGTTGTTAGGTACTGATAGAGATGACACCGTTTCCCCAAATCTTTTGAAAAAAGAATTATACAATATGTAAAGAAACCCTCGTCCGACCCATAACGATAATAAAGGTTAGGTAAACACATGACCAAATAAAATATGAAATTTTACATAATCATCATATTAACAATACTAATGAATTTTTAAATAATCCTTTATTTTCCGCGAATTAATTCCAACTTCCTCAAAATTTGGTAATTATTTAAAAAGTGACAACACCATTTTCGATGGTAGAATTATGAGTGATGCGACAACGTGCCTCGTGCCCTGCCCCCCTCCCCCCACCCCTTCGCCCGCGCATGTAGTTCCTACCGCACATGTATTAAGGTTTTGCGAAAGATTTTTTTTTTGGGGTGACATGTTTTTTAAGTTTAGCCCGGCTTTGTAGGCATTAGTAGAATCAGTTATCGATACCTAAAAATACCTTGACGGATCGGACAGGGTTTTCTTTACATTTTTTAGTCAACTATTTTGATTATAATCTGTGCCAAACGCATAGTTTCACCTCTACTTCGTATCGCAACTAATCATCTGCTAACTACCTATTATGAATAAAGAAAAGTTAAGCAATGATTAAGAGCTAACTAAATGGTTAGCTAAACAGTCGCTAATGAGTGATTAACGAGTTTTTTATGAATAAGACAGTTGTGTATGGAATATCAAAAAACTCAATTTAATATCAACAACCGTGACTCACAAAAATATGTTAATAACTATTTTTGATGACTACTTAAAAAGAAACCCATAAAGCTTCCTTCCAACCTCGCAGAGTCAGCAAGAAAAAAATGTTAATAAAACCGTAGCACCATAAAACTGGGCGCACGAAGTATTGCCCTTGCCCATTATAACAAAATATCACACTCTCCGTAACACGAACAAGAAATGGCAACCTTAACTCGATTCACGAACTACTCTCCGAATCGTCTTAATGCGAAATGTTCCAAATGGATACCATTGTTTTTTTCCACAAAAAGCATCAAATAAGTAGGAGAGCGAATACAAAACGAAGCATAGAGAGCACTCAGTATCGTAACAGTGAAGCGAGAATACGATATGTCTCCATCACATTACCATACATTCTTGAAATCGACGTGGAAATGGATACCTATTCTGCAGTGATGCGTAACTTAGGAAACACCTCTTTGCCGAGCCCGTTTTATTTTCGTTGAATTCATTTTAGGGTTAATATATTATGCGACGAGTAAGTAAGGAGCTTGAATTTTAAATTAAGAGCGGTTTCATTTTCCATCGCTTTGCCAGCACTCGCATCAATACACATTGAGAGATTTCTTTGCCGTTTTTACGATTTTATATCTCTGAAAATTATTGTGAGAACATAAATGTCAAACTTTTAAACTACCTTAAAAAGAAAATGTTATCTCTCCAGAGCGACCGCAACATATTCATTGCACAAAAGTTAGCAAACTATCCGGAATTTTGAGAATATTTTTCGAACATATCTGGTACAAAATTAACTGAGATGCTACATTTCGAATTCCTGGGTGCCTGCAGTTAGTTCACGACGCCTCACAAGTGGCAATTTGGACGGCGACGCAGTGGGAAGTGCCCAACTAGTCCTTACTTCTAACAGAAAATGAGAAAACAAAACATTGCTGCTCTTGCAGTACTTAATTAGGTACGGGGAATCGGCTTCAGTTAGTAGATGCTACTTTGTTGGGCTTTGTTGTTTCAACAAAGGTTTTTGTTCTGTTACTTAGTAAACCTAATCCAGAAAATGAAGCAGCACCAGAGTTAGAAAAGGGTATCGTCGGCATCACTATAATAAATTTAGTTATACATCTGGATAGATGTATAACTAAATTTTAATGTATTTTTTTGTATTTAAATATTTTTGTTTATAATACCTGTTAAAAATTAACGTATCCAGCATTAGCGCATTCCCCGAGTACTTATATTATTTACTAAATTATAGACCGTATCAGCTTCACACCATTTATTTTATAGTTCTGTCATGACGACAGACAGCGCATCATGTGTTGGTTGCCAAGGTAGGTATACAACCTCCAACACGCCTCCTCAATCTACTACATGATGAGTTACACAAATTAGAACCAAAAACGCTAACTTGATTACATATAGAAGTAATAAATCCAACGCGTCACATTAACAAAACAAAACAATATCAAAATTAAAAATAACCATTACAACAGATAGGTATAAAACTCAAATTACAAATCCTAAACCTAACTGTACTTGCCCGCCCTCTTAATGGGTAATTTTTGTACAATCTGTTTAAGTTTTGGGCCTGGCAGAGACTTCGTTAACATGTCTGCTAACATCTCTTGAGTACACAAGTATTGTACATCAATCGCCTCCTTAATCAAGGCTTCGCGGACAAAATGATACCTAATATCTATATGTTTTGTTCTATTATGGTTCATTTTATTTTGCGATATTTTATGTGCTGACTGATTATCGTTAAAAATAATCGTTGGTTTGTCGCAAGCATTTTTAGTCAAACTAGACAACAAACCTCGCAAGTAAATTGCTTCTTTAGCAGCCTGACTGAGTCCTATGTATTCTGCCTCAGTCGAAGACAATGCTACACATCGCTGCTTGCGACTCTCCCATACTATTAAATTATCGCCTAATGTAAAAAGCATTCCTGTGAAGGACTTTCGATCGAATGATCCCCCCCAATCAGCGTCAACGTACCCGCGCATCTCTAAGGTACCGGATTTTCGGAAGACAAGCGCAAAATCAGATGTCCCCTTTATGTATCGCAACACCCGTTTAGTACAATTGAAGTGGGTCTCATCATAGCACGAATTGAATTGAGACAGTAAACTGACAGCATGTGCTATATCAGGCCTAGTAGTTTGAGCCAGATAATTCAGACATCCTATCAAACTTTGGTACGGCAACCTACAACCAGGCTCAGCTTTTTCTAGCTTGATGCCTACCTCCATTGGGGTATTGACTGGTTTGCAGTCTGACATTTTAAATTCCTTCAATACATTCAGGACATACTGTTCTTGATCGAGATAAATAGTTCTCTTATCTCGTCGTAACCTCATACCTAGTACGTGCCTAGCTTCGCCTAAGTCTTTCACTTTAAACTTTTTGAGCAGCCCGTTTTTCAAAGCTTGCTTCTCTTTATCCTGCTTTGGAGGACATAATACAAATATATCATCAACATAGATAACTACCACTATCCTATCTTGACCTATTATCTTTTGATATAAACAGGGCTCTATCTTTGATTGTATAAAACCTAAATTAAGCATCTCCTTATCTAATTCGCTAAACCAAGCATTAGAGGCTTGCTTCAATCCATATAATGACCGTTGTAGTTTACAAACTTTGTTTTCCTGACCTTCGGCTATAGCGCCCTCTGGCTGAAGCATGTAAATGTCTTCCTTTAATTTTCCGTACAGGAAAGCAGTGGTAACATCCCACTGGTCAATGGTCCACTCGTATTCTGCAGCTAGTGAGAATAACAAGCGAAGCGTAGAGTGCCTCACGACGGGAGAATAGGTTTCATTATAATCAATTCCACGTACCTGTGCAAATCCTTTAGCTACCAACCTCGCCTTGTATTTCAATATGTTACCATCACTATCTCGCTTGATTTTGAATACCCATTTGTTCTGTATAGGCTTCTTATCGCACGGTAGATTAACTAACGTCCACGTTTGGTTCTCCTTCAACGAGTTGAGCTCATCGTTCATGGCCTTCTGCCATAGCTCACGATCAGGTCTTGACATTGCCTCATCCATTGTCGTTGGATCGCCATCAATATCTGCGATAGCTTTTCTTTCAGCTTCGGCTTTCGCACATGTGCATCTGTAGTCCACATTATTCCTTGGACGTAAGTTATATCTGGGCGGGTTTTCACAATCGTTGTTTTCAGATTGTAATATAGGATTGGTACTTGCTTCTTGAGCTTCCTGTCTTATTTCGTCAATAGTTTCTTCAAAAACGTCTTCATTGCTTCCTTCACTAACGCTGTGAATTTCCTCACATGCAACCTCAGGTTCAACACGTTCCTCCTCTGTTGAAATAGGAACGACTGAGTTCTTTGTCACTTTCATATCGTCTCCAGGAAAAACATTTTCTAAAAATTGGACGTCTCTCACAACTGAAAATTTTCCAGTCTTTGGTTCTACCAGTTTGTAACCTTTCGTGGTCTCGCAGTAGCCAACAAATATCAGAGCTTCAGTTTTTGTGTCTAGCTTCTTTCTCTTTTGTTTTGGTTTCAGAGCGTATGCCAAACATCCGAATACTCTCAGATGACTCAGATCTATTTTCTTACCAGACCAGAGTTCCTGTGGTACTTTTCCAGTGACAGCCTTCGTTGGGCTTAGGTTTTTTAAATATACAACTGTTCCGACTGCTTCTGCCCAAAATCTTTTGCCCAAATTGGCTTCAAAAAGTAATGTTCGCGCTTTCTCAATGATTGTTCTATTCGCTCTCTCAGCCACGCCATTCTGCTCCGGTGTGTATGGAACTGTCTTTTGATGTTTTATACCAGCTAACTTCAAATGCTTGTCGAAGGCATCGTTGCAAAATTCTTTGCCATTATCCGATCTCAAGCACTTGATCATCTTGCCAGTCTCATTTTCTACTTCCGCCTTATACTCACGGAACTTGTTGAGACATTGACTTTTGTTTTTTAAGAAATAGACGTGCGTCTTTCGCGAGAAATCATCAATAAATGAAAGCATATACAGCGAACCAGCAAAAGATGGCTCTTCCATTGGGCCGCACAAATCTGTGTGCACAATCTCCAATAAATCATTTGCTCGCGTGCCTTGTTTTTTGAATGGACTTTTGCATCTCTTTCCATTTATACATGGAACACACGGCTCTATTTTGTCCGTAGTTTTGAATTCTATTCCAGATACCATGTTTTTCAGGGTGATCATGTACTTTTGTCCTAGATGAGCTAGTCTCCTGTGCCATAAATTCGACAAAACTTCATTCGATGTTGTTAAATTAACCACAATATTGCTGTTTTCAATCAGTTTAAAAATTCCACCAACTTCTTTGCAAGTGGCAACTTTGCGGTCATTTTTATCTTTAATCAAACATCTATGCTTGTCAAACTCAACTTTGTACTCGTCTCTTACGAGATCACTCACTGAGATTAGGTTCATCGACAATTCGGGAACATGCAGGACATTATTCAATTTGAGTTTCTCATTTTTACTCACAATCGGTGCTGCATTGCCCTTTCCAATTACTGATATCTCATCACCACTAGCAACTTTTATCTTACAGCCGCCTTTCTGTGCCTTATATTGCACTAGTTTGTTCGCATCATTCGTCATATGGGTAGAACAGCCACTATCAACATACCAGGCGTTTTTATTTACGGTATCGGCAGTACCCATGCAAATATTCGCAGTTTTCTTGATGCCATTGCATTCTGATGCTTTGTGTCCAAATTTGTGACACTTGAAACATTTGTATGTCGCTGGTTTCCGAGCAGTGTTGTTGTTGCTCTTCCTGTTTTGAGTGGTAAAAGCTTGCTCACCAGCCCCATTACACACTTCGGCTTGTCTGTTGCCTTCTTGTAGTAATTTGGTCTTTACTTGCTCTAGTGTTACCTCTTTTCCACTATTATCGATGGCCATCACGAACGGGTTGTATTCGCTCGTTAAGCCAGCCAATAGTATCGAAATAAGCCAATCGTCTGATACTTTTGCGTCTATATCATTAAGCTGCTGTGCCAGGTGTACTATATCGCAGATGTATTTTTCCATACTTGAATAACTTTCCAAACGACACTGCCATAGTTTACGTTGCAGCAAAATTCGCCTGCCCCAGCCTTGATCCTCGTAGGCTCTGCACAAGTTTTGCCATACCTCGCGTGCGGTTTTTGCTTGGTACACGTGCGCAAAACATGTAGGCTCAATAAGCAGACATATAGTTGATCGTGCCTTCCTATCACTGTCTTTTTGTAAATCACTGATATTTTCTGTTTCCACAACATCCCACAAGTTTTTGGATTCGAGGAGGTTTTTCACAACGAATTTCCACGATGTAAAATCATTCGCTCCTTGCAGTTTTTTAATTCCGCAATAGGAACCAGAAACAGAATTTTCATCACACATTTTTTTACTTTTTGACAGTATTGTTTTTTCACTGTCAACAACGTGACAATCAGTATTTTATAGGAAATATTTTTTACGATCACTTTTAATAATATTTACTCAGGTACGGAATGGGAACCATAACCTGTTAAAAATTAACGTATCCAGCATTAGCGCATTCCCCGAGTACTTATATTATTTACTAAATTATAGACCGTATCAGCTTCACACCATTTATTTTATAGTTCTGTCATGACGACAGACAGCGCATCATGTGTTGGTTGCCAAGGTAGGTATACAACCTCCAACAATACCACACCATGCACATATAATAAACCAAAATCAAAAGTCATTTGTTCAAATTAGGCTGAGAATCAACATATTTTGAACGGCAATATTATAATAGACAATCCCCTAAAACGGGTGGGAGTTTATATGATACATAATACACATACATACATAATATGTAAATATATGGTGTACATATTAAAGATGATATTATTAATTATCTATTCTAATGAAATGATGTTCATTATAAGAGCGACTTGACTGATTCACTTATTTAATTTTAAAATGTTCCTCATAAATAGTCCGAATGAAGATTTTAGAGAAAAACAAAATGGAAACGTGGCCCGGTTAATTACAAAATTGGGAAAAAAGCAGTTTTTTTTTTTCTAAGGGAATTAAAATTTGAATAAGGAAACGTCTGTAAAATCGGCCAGATTAAAGTCGCTTTTCGTGTGCGTCTGTGTCACCAAGTTGTTGTTCTTTTAAACTGAGTCATGGATTTGATGCAGATTTCAACATAATTCAAGAAATATATATATGACGACGTCAGCGATGGCAGAGCGGTAGGGTCGACAGTAGTGTTGCCCAAATTCAGTCTTGGTCTTGCAGTCTTGGTCTTGTTCTTGCGTTTTTGCAAGACCAAGACCAAGAACAAGACCGCGTATTTTTAGCAAGACCAAGACCAAGACTGACCGTGCAAGACTTGAGCAAGAACAAGACATAGCCTGCAAGACTCTTGCGTCTTGCAGCTAGGACTTAGCGCTATTTCACTGAGTAGTTAGGTGTAACAGTTCGGTGTATAGGTAGGTACGCTTAGGAATTCTATGAGACGCAAAAAACTGTATCAAAGAATATGAAAAACTGGACCTATGCGCATTACGACTAATACCATAAACATAGCGAATAAAAAAATATCTATTAAAATCAAACTGAGTGCATGCATAGTTATGTTTTAACCATCGGCACTTTGATAATGCGGCATCAAAGATTTTGTACTTACTTCTCAAAGAAATTTGCCGCTTTTCGGAAGTACATGGTTATGATACACGCGCCGGCGGCTTCTTTTGAAATCTAAAACAATCGTTGCCGCCACGCCGAAATCATAACATTTGACACTATTTGATTGCCGCCATAGGGCGTAGGTATACTCATGCAAAATAATTTCGAATTTTAAGAGTACCTCTGTAGGTACTCTTAAAATTCGAAATTATTTATTAACTTAACTTAATTTTTTAACTTATTTATTCTTTGGAACACCTGTGTGTTCCAAAGAATAAATAAGTTTCAGAGTGCTTAGAATGAAAATGAATACATTATACTGATCACGCAAGTAGTATTATGATTAGGATAAAATGGTAAGGATAGGTAGTAGATGTCATATTAATTCATTCTAGTAAGTATATATTATAATATTGATTACTTATATGGTTTTAAACTAATTACATAGGTAGGTACTATTATTGTACATTTAGTCATTATATTTCTTAAGTTTTTACAAGAAAAAATAGCAAAAAAGTGTTCAAATATCACCCGTTTAATAAATATTGTAGCCACTTTTAAATATACTTGAAACGTGTAAAAAAAATCTACAAAACTAATAAAATAATATAAAAAGCGTAGGTACTTACCTACTAATAAAATAAAAAGCCTGCGATAAGAGTTTTGTATTACTTACCAGCCCGAATATCTCTGAGAGAGATGATGAGAGTAAGTATTTACTAGCTGTGCCCGCGACTTCGTCCACGAGGAATAGTAACTTTGGAGGTATAGTGACGTTCAGGACTTATTTATTTATTTTAAAAGTTCTGTCATCAAACATACAAACGAACTCTTCAGCTTTATAATATTAGTATAGATGTACGGAAGAGCAACTGGATTTATTGTACTTCTTTAATTTTAGACCCAAGGCATAAGACTCAGACTTTTGACCTGACAATGTGGGGGAAGCAACTTAAAACAGAAAGTCTGCGCAAGTTCAATGAACTTTATGAAGAATATAAAAGTCTACACTCACTGAACAAATCTCTGGAATTACCAGAAAAAGAAAATAAAGTATGTGATGAAGATGAAGACGTAATAGACTTTGATAAACTCTATGAATGTCCCTCGATGTCATCTGGATCTTGTCTTCAAGGCTTAGTGATAGACGAGTTGGAGGAGTACTTGAGAAAACCAAGTATTGCCAGCTCGGAAGACATTTTAGATTGGTGGAGGACGCATGAGACAGAGTATCCGATTTTATCGAAAATGGCCCGTGATTTTCTCTCAATACCTGCAACTTCAGTACCTGCTGAGAGGTTATTTTCTAAAGCATCATTAGTAATTAGAAAACATAGAAATAGGTTAAGTGATGAGTCAGCCAGATGGTTACTTTGTATTAATTCTTGGTCAAAAAAATTGATATAAAGTATCATAACCTAATGATAAAGCTGTTGATTTGTGTTGTATTTTATTTTTTATTCAAATAAATGATAAATCGTAAAACTCTTTTATTAAATTTCTTATAAGTTGAGGGTTCAATCTCTTTCTAGACAGATAAGTATTGTTCTTTAAAATACAGTCAAGTTATTGTAATTAATTTGTTTTTTTACATGTTTTAGCAAATGTAAGCTTATAAATCATAAATGTTTATTAAGAAACAGTCACTTCCATGGAAAACGACATATAGGTCCGTTGATTTTTCGAATTTCTTATCAAATCTTCAGTTATTTATTAATCTGCTTGATCTTTACTATGGCTATGTTAATTCAAGCTCACAATGTTCCAATTCTAATACGTTTTTCTAAGATTTAAAGTAAACTTTAATAAATAGTAATAGACTAATAGGTAATTGCAAGACTTGCAAGACTCTTGCTGCAAGACCAAGACCAAGACCAAGACTGGGAGCGCAAGACCAAGACCAAGACCAAGACCAGGTGTATTGACGCAAGACCAAGACCAAGACTGGCTAAGTCTCGTCTTGTTCTTGCATTTGGGCAACACTAGTCGACAGCATCTTGGTGTGGTGATAGGGGTCCATTTCGTAGGTGAGTTTTGAATTAAAGCACGAAGTGTAAATATGTTGGATATATTGCGATATATATGTCGTGGATCGTCGAAATCATGCTAAGTGAGAAATCCGGTAGGACTAGGGAGCACTGTCTTAGCGGGATAGCAATTAAAACACGTCCGTTCTTAATTACTTGTAATCGAAGACAAAAGACAAACTTACTACCTACAAAAATCTTAACACAAAATATAAATCTAAATCTACCTTCAATACATACATCACACCCTCACCCTTATCTAACTATACACAAAGAAAACAATGGTCCTAAAACAACACATACACAATTTAACAATTCCAGAAAATGAATTTAAAACCGATAATTCACAGATACATACTTATTGCATAAACAGGTAAATATCGGTTAGGTATCTAATATAACAATTCATAGTAGGTATTAATCAATTTCATAACCGTATCTTACAACGGGCCGGAGCAAATGTCTAGGCCTAAGACCTGCACGTCGGGGCTCGGCGGGCGGGACGATCGGGCTGGTGGTCTGATCACTACTGCTAGACGGAGGAGCCAGCACTCCACCACTAGTTGGGTCACCAACATCTCGCGTCTCGGTCTCGGTTGAACCTACCGAGTTCGGTTCTAATAAAGATGACCATATATTTCGGTGTACCGTTTTGCGTTTCAATTGATCAATATGTCTCGCGACAGGTGGACCGTTCTCCCTGCTAACCAAATAATTGCGTGAACCTAGTTTCTTTTGGATGCCACCACTAACCCACTTCTCACCTCCCGTAAAATTTCGAATATGTACTTTATCCCCTTCTTTAAAGTGCCTAATGACACCCCCCGCCTGAGAAACCTGTCTTCCCTGTGCTTCCCGCACCCTATCTTCTACTTGTCTCTGGCATGTGAAATGCTTCTAACCATTTCGTTGATGAATCAATGATGATTAAGAAAGTTTTTCCCCCAATCGGACCTAGGAAATCTAGGTGCAATCTAGACCATGGCTCGGCCACATAGGGCCACGGCTGTGGCGGCGCGCGCGATTTAATGATAAGATTGGATGACCTCCAATCTTAGCAATAACAATTTAAATAGGCAAACCGACAGTTTCGCACCGGAGAAGTGTCCTGGTCCGAGTCTCAATACGAAGTGACCGTTCGACCGTCACCACTTTTCAAAACGGCCCTGTCCACGTAACGTTCAAAATAACGTCCGATCGTTTGCCCCACTACTATATAACTTAAATGAGCCTAGAGTTATGGATGGGACGGGGTTTTCTTTACGTATTGTATACGTCACGTGTTTACAAAGCTTTATTTCAATTTCTCTTCAAATACACTACCTATCGATTTTATAATACACTAGCGATCCGCCCCCGCTTTGCACGGTTTACATTGGCGACATATCACATCGTGATTTTTGTGTTTATCCAAGTAGCTTCTACTTATTCATTTCGAATACACGGTTGGTTTACTGGGCTGAGCGATCGACTGATATGCTGAGTGTCGTGTATTCCATACCGTACGGATAAAAAATTTGCCAACATATACTTAGTTTTTTTTTAATAATTAAAATAGTGCTTGTTCGCAATCCCGCCTGATGGTAAACAGTGATGCAATCGTGGATGGTAAAGCGCGCTAGTTTAATAAGCCCATTCACTCAAAAAACTGAGTGAATAGGACGGAAGACGGTAGTTGACGAGGTGATGCAATGTTTAACCCAGAGGGAGATTGATCTTCCACGACCAAACTCCTGACACAACAACATTTGGCGCATCGTACCCGGCATGTGTGCCGGGTACGATGCGCCACGCAACTGCTCAGACCCGTCCTCCGTACGGTTTCACCAGACGTCATGCCGGAACACGACGAATTGCTTGACGGCAAACTTTGTCTGGTGGAAGGTAACTTCTACTGGCAGCCGATGTAATGGCCTACCATCAAAATTCCACATAGTTCTGACGGTTTGTGTCAAGAGTAATTTCTAGGGTGGGGCAAAAGAAAAAATCAACAAAAAATAATTATCTAACGTAATTCACAAATTTTAGAAAACGCTTTTATAGCTTAAACAAATATAAACTTAATAAAGTAAGGAGTACACAAACATCCAGTCCCGTTTTAGGTTAGCTCGCAATGTATAGGTTTTTCATATGATCGGAGAACAGCTTACACTGGTTATGTATAGCTTGATATGTAGTCGTGCCTACTTACTAAAAGGCTTCGTCACAATGATATTCGCAATTTCATTTTATTAAATTGAATTGAGCTGAGCAGTACGTATAAGGGTCTCAAGTAAGGCCTACTTGAGACTCTTATACGTACTGCGGTTACCGCTTAATATAATTAAAATGATAAATTTATCAAATGATTGCGGTGAAGAGACAAAGAAGCATGTATCAACGTCGGCTGAATTACTAAAACAAAATTAATCCATATCCATACTAATATAGCCAAAGTATCTCTGTCTGTCTGTCTGTCCGGCTTTCACGCCAAAACTACGGATCGGATTGTAATGAAATTTGGTACACAGAGTCTAGAGCCTGAGAAAAGACATAGGCTATAAAATATCCCGCTATGACCAATAGGAGCAGAGAAGAACAAAACATGTTTGCGGAACGGGAGCAAACGCGGACGTACTACATATTGCTCCCATTTTAAAAGGCGCTTATTTTATATCAACAGAGCTTATTCGGCTAGAAGCTTACGCGGGTGAAACCGCGGGGCACAGCTAGTATTAAATAAGACCGCCGCAGCGGCCAACACGCTTGTATGCGACGTGGAGGCCGCGGGTTCGATCCCCGGCCAGGTCACGATGGAAAACTTTTCCTGATTGGTCTGGGTCTTGGATGTTTATCCATATATTATCTATATTAAAATATAGTATCGTTGAGTTAGTATCCCATAACACAAGTCTCGAACTTACTTTGGGGCTAGCTCAATCTGTGTGATTCGTCCGTATATATTTATTTATTTTTATTTATTAATGTGTTAATAAAGGAAAATACCTATTCTGATTGTAATAACGTTTGGTCGATTTATTATACGATATAAAATTTCCGTAATATAAAACAATTGGAAACCCGAATTTCATGCTATTTGTCTAATTCTAAGCGCAGTTGATTTTGACATAGTTTACACCTTATTTTAGAGATTAAATTCCATTATATATTAATTTTTATACAGCATGTTCCGCCGGACGATATACAAAACTTATACCATTTCACTATAATTTAAGTGTCTTCAAGGCTTGAATATATAGACTCCTAATATAACTACACGCGCCAATTCTTCCCAGCGAAAGCACTAGGAAGTGGCGTAAGGCGGGCGTTTTGGGGGACTGTCTTAAGTAATATTGACGTTTAAAAAGTGCTGATTTTCAGCCTAACTAGAATAAATGGCAGTTGATTTAACCATTGCATCACTGCTTACCATTAGGCGGGATCGCAATCAAGCATTAGTTTATATCGTAGAAAAAATCGACCAAACGTTATTACAATCAGAATAGGTATTTTCCTTTATTAACACATTAATAAATAAAAATAAATAAATATATACGGACGAATCACACAGATTGAGCTAGCCCCAAAGTAAGTTCGAGACTTGTGTTATGGGATACTAACTCAACGATACTATATTTTAATATAGATAATATATGGATAAACATCCAAGACCCAGACCAATCAGGAAAAGTTTTCCATCGTGACCTGGCCGGGGATCGAACCCGCGGCCTCCACGTCGCATACAAGCGTGTTGGCCGCTGCGGTGGGCGGGTGCTGTGCGGGTCTTATTTAATACTAGCTGTGCCCCGCGGTTTCACCCGCGTAAGCTTCTAGCCGAATAAGCTCTGTTGATATAAAATAAGCGCCTTTTAAAATAATGGGAGCAATATGTAGTACGTCCGCGTTTGCTCCCGTTCCGCAAACATGTTTTGTTCCTTCTCTGCTCCTATTGGTCATAGCGGGATATTTTATAGCCTATGTCTTTTCTCAGGCTCTAGACTATCTGTGTACCAAATTTCATTACAATCCGATCCGTAGTTTTGGCGTGAAAGCCGGACAGACAGACAGACAGAGATACTTTGGCTATATTAGTATGGATATGGATTAATTTTGTTTTAGTAATTCAGCCGACGTTGATACATGCTTCTTTGTCTCTTCACCGCAATCATTTGATAAATTTATCATTTTAATTATATTAAGCGGTAACCGCAGTACGTATAAGAGTCTCAAGTAGGCCTTACTTGAGACCCTTATACGTACTGCTCAGCTCAATTCAATTTAATAAAATGAAATTGCGAATATCATTGTGACGAAGCCTTTTAGTAAGTAGGCACGACTACATATCAAGCTATACATAACCAGTGTAAGCTGTTCTCCGATCATATGAAAAACCTATACATTGCGAGCTAACCTAAAACGGGACTGGATGTTTGTGTACTCCTTACTTTATTAAGTTTATATTTGTTTAAGCTATAAAAGCGTTTTCTAAAATTTGTGAATTACGTTAGATAATTATTTTTTGTTGATTTTTTCTTTTGCCCCACCCTAGAAATTACTCTTGACACAAACCGTCAGAACTATGTGGAATTTTGATGGTAGGCCATTACATCGGCTGCCAGTAGAAGTTACCTTCCACCAGACAAAGTCTTGCCGTCAAGCAATTCGTCGTGTTCCGGCATGACGTCTGGTGAAACCGTACGGAGGACGGGTCTGAGCAGTTGCGTGGCGCATCGTACCCGGCACACATGCCGGGTACGATGCGCCAAATGTTGTTGTGTCAGGAGTTTGGTCGTGGAGGGTCTCCAGATCAATCTCCCTCTGGGTTAAACATTGCATCACCTCGTCAACTACCGTCTTCCGTCCTATTCACTCAGTTTTTTGAGTGAATGGGCTTATTAAACTAGCGCGCTTTACCATCCACGATTGCATCACTGTTTACCATCAGGCGGGATTGCGAACAAGCACTAGTTTATAATTATTAAAAAAAAACTAAGTATATGTTGGCAAATTTTTTATCCGTACGGGTATGGAATACACGACACTCAGCATATCAGTCGATCGCTCAGCCCAGTAAACCAACCGTGTATTCGAAATGAATAAGTAGAAGCTACTTGGATAAACACAAAAATCACGATGTGATATGTCGCCAATGTAAACCGTGCAAAGCGGGGGCGGATCGCTAGTGTATTATAAAATCGATAGGTAGTGTATTTGAAGAGAAATTGAAATAAAGCTTTGTAAACACGTGACGTATACAATACGTAAAGAAAACCCCGTCCCATCCATAAGGAAAATAAAGGTTAGGTAAACACATGACTAAATAAAATATGAAATTTTACATAATCATCATAGTAACAATACTGATGAATTTTGAAATAATCTTTTTTTCTGCGAATTAATTCCAACTTCCCCGAAATTTGGTAATTTTAAAAAAAGTGACAACACCGTTTTCGACGATGCGACCGCATGCGTGTGCCCTGCCCCCTTTCGCCCGTGCATATGTATTGAATACCGCACATGTATTAACTTACCTCCTTTTAGCCCGGCTGCTTTTGTAGGCATTAGTAGAATCCATGGAGCATTGCTCCATGGTAGAATCAGTTATCGATACCTAACAATACTTTTATGGATCGGACAGGGTTTTCTTTACATATTGTACATTACCAAACCGTACGGGGTCGCGAGGTGGATATCGGCCCGCTCTCTCACAGAGAGTCTGGGCTTGTGTCCCAGGAATCGGAACTTTATAATCTGATTATACTTAAAGTAAAAGACTCAAATCTTACTTAAGGGCAATTTAACAGTAGACCTTGCAGCTATATATTAAAAAATTTCTCCCAAACTTTATAAAAAAACCTTTTATTCCAGTCGTGAAACATCAAACAGACATACAGAGCAACTTTCCTGTTCATAATATCAGTGTAGATGGGATGTAGATTCCCTGCAGCACCTTGTTTATAAAGTGTGACAACTTTCGAGTTTACCCCTCGTTTCTTTTGTTTCATACAAGAGTGGATGTGTGCCTTGGGAATCCAACGGCGTACGATGTTGTTCAAAATTGTTCACGTAAAGTGTAAAATATAAAGCCTTTTATTTATTCAACTTGTGATTATGGAGTTGTTAGTACCAGAGTTCTTTTGTTAATTTACCATTGCGCTATAAAGCCTAGACCACCAAGACAGTCGTGGTGGCCTTGTGGTTAAAACAGCAGCCTCTCAAATATAAGTAACTTTCCTAAGTATATATTGGACACCAATGACTAAAGGTGAAGGAAAACATCTTGAGGAAACCTGGACTTGTTAGTCTGAAATCGCCAACCCGTATTGAGCAAGCGTGGAGATTACGCTCAGTCCTTCTCTGTATGAGAGGAGACCTGTGCCCAGCAGTGGGACGATAAAAGGTTGATGATGATGATGATGATGATAAAGCCTAACTTTGCACCCTGTTTCTGATATTCCTGACAATTTTCTAACAATTAATATCGGGGAGTTGTATGTATGCTAGTTGCGCGGTAAACTCTTCTTGCGGGATGCAAGATTTTCATGACGTCAATATAAGGCGTTGTTCTTATGTGGCGTTGTGGAAACCGCTGCAACGTTCTGGCTCCTTAGAGTCTTAGATTACCAACGCTTCCCCAGTTATATTTACGTCCCTTGCAAGAGTAGGCGAGGGTTTTGCCATCAACCCAGTAGAAATCCAGATAGAAAATCCAACATCACCTAAAGACTTTAGCCCTACGTGGATGGAAAAGGAAACTGGTCAGTTTTTTTCTTGCTACAAACAATGTCCGCACGAAAAGTATTGAAGTAGTAATAAATGAATGGCCAGAAAAAATGTTGGAATGAGCAGTTAGACAATTAATTAATTTGGCAGTTCATAGGTTCGGTTAGGTTGGAATTGTGACATCAGGACCAGAGGTGCCGATGTGAAGTGTACGCGCACCCCTCTTAGATGTCGCGGAGAGAGTCAAACACCTCACTCCCCCCCTGACCCGAGGAGGCCCGCAGGGATGGGACGTCTTAACTCTCTATGGAATACCATTTGATAGAACTAAACTAATATTTTTCTTCTGTACTTTTCTTATTGAAATAGAAAGTAAAAGGTACACTGAACCTAAATTTAATTTAGTTTGTGAATAAGGAAGACGGTTCCAGTGTCTGACATAAATTGACGTATTTTAGTAACAACACAGAGTAGTCAGTTTACTGTATAAGGAATTTTAGAATATCTAAATTTGACCGTACTAAAATTAATTTTAATGGAAAGAAGTTATAATTAGTATTATGTATGTATGAGGTGTATATATGTGTAGATAATAGTAGTTTATGATACTGCTACATAATGAGGGGTATTAAGCACGAGTGTGAGTTTAAAAAACGAGCGAAGCGAGTTTTTTAATAGTATCACACGAGTGAGTAATACCTAATTATGTACAGTTTTATACACTACTTTATCTAATCTCAGTGCGTCTAACGCTAACGCAACACAATTCCATTTATTCAGTTTCATAATTGTAATATACAAAATGTTAACACTTATGCACCCTGCATCACAGCGCAGCCACAGATAAAAAATGAAATAGTACTGTCTACATTGATATAATATTAAACAGATATGATATTCTTATTATATTATCTACCTTAGTTTAATATTATATCAATGGCTGTCTATGGCTTGTACAGTAATGAAAAAAACAAAAAATATTATAACATTATTTTGTTAGAGAAATAATGTTATAATTTATTTTTTTAATTTCCTTTCGATATACTATTGGTAAAGTACGTCAATATAAACTCCTTTTTGGTTTTATATTTTTAATTTTTTGATATGAGAGTAGATAAATATATTTAATGATACTTTTCTATTTTTTGACTTAAATGATTCATAATTTTCTTTTCTTATTCTTACACACTATTATCAAAATTTCTATTTTACTTCTCCTTTTGCAGGTCTACTAAAAGAAATTTCTTATGAAATAAGCAACACCATCCCTATGTATTTTATTGTGTGTATATAAGTAATAAGTATGTATATCTTAGACACCAATGACTGATTACAAGGTGAAGGAAAACATCTTAAGGAAAACTGGACTTTAAGTCTGAAATTGCCAACCCGCATTGAGCAAGCGTGGTGATTATGCTCAATGCTTCTCTGTATGAGAGGAGACCTGTACCCAGCAGTTGACGATAAAAAGGCTGATGATGATATAAATAATAAAATAAATAAATAAAACGATGCACTGAATTTCAATTTAATTTAGTTTGTGATCTTATTAATCGGCACCAATGAACAACTGCAAATGTAAATCAATGAAGTTCTAAAACACTAATTAAACACTGCCAGTGATTTCATTTACTCTGTTGTCTTCATTGTATGAAAGGGATATTAGAGAGGCATTCAAAACGGTATTCTCTATCATAATCATAACAGTCAATCCCTATCCTATCTTGAAATAAAAATCAGTAACTTAGAGTGTTATCAGCTCATCTTCCTGAAAGTTTAACCCTAAGCTGAAAGAGATTAGCAAACTGTCAGCACTTAACACTATCAAAGTTTAAACCCGACACTTCGGGTGACACGGAGCGGGTCAAGAGGTGTTCGGTAGGTACCATTTGCAGCTAACGAGGTGTTGCTAAGTAAAACGGTGCGTATCTTACTTAATATACTTTAAACTTGCTATAAAAGAGGATAATTTTGTCCTTGGTTTTCAAGTCGACCACGGCGCTATTATCTGACGAAGAATGGTAATAACTATTTTGTATATTAATTAACACAAACTTGACTTCTGCCGAAGACTCTAACCCGCAATGGCAGAAACAGATGTGTATAAAGTATAATTTATTAACTTGTGCTTCTCATGATAAGCGAACTGTTTTGTATTATTTTTGAGAACTACATGTCTTAAAATCTTAGCCTCATATTATAAAATATGGTTTTTAGGGTTCCGTAGCCAAATGGCAAAAAACGGAACCCTTATAGATTCGTCATGTCTGTCTGTCCCTTTGTCCGTCCGTATGTCACAGCCATTTTTTCCGAAACTATAAAAGCTATACTGTTGAAACTTGGTAGGTAGATGTATTCTGTGAACCGCATTAAGATTTTGATGCAAAAGTAAAAAAAAATAATAAATATTGGGGGCTCCCCATACTTAGAACTGAACCTGATTTTTTTTCGTCAAACACATACGTGTGCTGTCTTTATGGATAGGTCTGCAAAAATGATAGCGAGGTTTCTAAAATATTTTTTTTCTAAACCGAATAGTAATAGCATGACAGACGCTTCCAAAGTGGAAAAATGTTGCCCCACCCCCCCCTGCCCCCTCTAACTTCTAAAATAACCAAATGAAAAATCTAAAAACTACCAACGAAAATTGTTTTGAACGAGATCTAGTAAGTAGTTTTTTTTAATACCTTGTAAATCGTAAACCATTTATTACCGCGTAATCTTTCATACAAATACCATAAATATTTTAATTTCATAAATCAATGCTACGGAACCCATTATGCGTGAGTCCGACACGCACTTGGCCAGTTTTTATTTACATCAGGTTTAACCCACCTACATGGTAATTGAATTATGAAATGCAGAAACAACTAAGTTGTCATTTTTGTATTTAGAACTTTAACTTCACCTCAATAAAGAATGAAATACAAATACCAACTCAAACGTTAAGTCGGAAATAAAGTTAGATGTGTAGTAGTAAGATGTGAAAAATATGAGAAATGAGAACGTAGGTCCAGCTAGATTACATGCTGAATAGTAAACACTGATATTACACTGATACTGAACTGAGAACACACTATACATACCTTTAATTTACTTTTTTTATAAATGTAGGACCGAGACAAAATACATAAATTCTTGTGTTTTTTTTTTTTGAACTCAGCGCATCCAGATCTATATGATTATCTATAGTGGTGAGGGTTTTGAGCAACTTCGGGCACATACATACAGACAGACATACAAACATACGCACTTTATAAGGATGGATTATAAACTAGCGCTTGACAGCAATCCCACCTGATGGTAAGCAGAGACGCAATCGTTGATGGTAAAGCGCACTAGTTTATTATGAGTCTATTCACTCTAGCCTTGAAGACACTCAAATTGTAGTCTGCTGGAAAATTGTTCCAGTCCCTCGATGTACGCGGTATAAAGAAGGAGCCCCCCCTCGTAACCCCGATATAAATGTTATGTATACAGTGTAGATATAAATGTTTTCTAACGTTGTAAGTGCTCGACCGCGATCCTGCCTGATATAAGAAATCGATGATGGCAAAGCGGACTTAAGAAGGCTCTTAAGAAAAAAGTTCAATCTCTTAACTAAATAAATAGGCTAGAGTAAATAGGCATTCACTCTAGCCTTGAAGACACATAAATTGTAATCGGCCGGAAAGACCGCCACAGTCAAATTGTTCCAATATGTTGAAATCACTATCAGACGACACAGATTTCTTAATGTCCCTATCAATTAATTGGAAAAAAGACAGACGGTACAACGTTATTACGTAAATCGAGAAAAAAAAAAACGTAAATCTGGAGGAGGTCTATGTGCCCTAGCCCTCTATTCAGAGAAGATACTCTCTCATGAAATAAAGAAATAATAAACGTTTGCGGTAGCTATCATGCAAGAAATTACTAAAATTAAATAAGAATTGGTTGAGGGAAACTTGCGTCGCATCAACGTAAAACGGTATCTTACATGTTTAAATAAAGACGACGCACTATAAATATACGTCCATACCTTTTATTTATGCGAGATCTGAGGCTCTTTAATTATTCTCTTCCTCCTGCTTTGGCTGCGTCTTTACTTGCATTGAATTGAAAGTCTGTCTGTATAAGTCCGAGATGTAGGTATAGTATGAATACCTACACCGGTAACGTAGAGTACGTACGTAGCACGTCTACATACTATACTATGGTATATACATACATACCATACGTATCTACATGATTTTGGATCTTCTGATTTATCGGCTATTTATAACCAAGTTTAGTTTCAATACGTATAAGCAGTTCGGCTATAGAATAACTTGCCCGTGTCCGTAAGGCGTGCTCAAACTCTGTCCACTTTTAAAACTATGATAAAAAAGCACTTCCTCTCTTTAAACTTATCATTATATTTTATTTGCTCTTGTGTGATGTTTATTAATAAGATGTATATTTATTTAAACTAGTATGATACACTTTACGTACCTACGTATTTATTGTAAAATTTATGTAAATAGTACACTGCAGACTATCTACATTATTTCTCTGTCCTTCTCCTCAGTATTCCATCTAAAGATTGTCTGTAAAAGATCACCCTCAGGGATAAGACCGCCCATTGTGCCAACCTTTGTAAACTCTAGCTATATCTGTAATCTATATGGTGTAGATAATCCATATGCGAAAGTAACTCTGTCTGTCTGTCTGTTACGCTTTCCCGCTTAAACCTCTCAACCAATTTTGATGAAATTTGGCACAGACAATCTTTAGATCCTGAGAAAGAACATAGGCTACCTTTTATCCCGGGAAAAATTGATGTTCCCGAGGGAAACCTAAAAAGCGCGATATAACCGAACTCCACGCGGGCGGAAGGCTAGTAAAGAATATTTTCTATTCTATTTTATTTAGTTGTTTAATACATTTTAGTCATGTTTTATACTAATTTTCCCTGAAACGGCAGGTATTTTTTTTTTATTATCTACTCCAAATACTAATGTTTACGTTTGCGCGTCAATATCACTGCCAACTTGTTTGGTCAAAGCTATATAAAAATACTGGTTTGAACCGCAAAGTTTAATTACCTTAATGCTTTCTCAATGCTGCTCAATGTTTCAAGTAATGTTACTAAGTACCTACCTATGTGAATCATTAACAAATACCAATGCTTTTCGTGTCTTTATATGGGCGCTCTTAGTATTTCTCGTTTTGCCAACGCACGGAAGGCGAGGTGAAATAACACAGCTTTATACTTGATTTCTGAACGAACGCGATGCAATTTGAAAGGCAATACTATTCCGTCCAATAATTGTATTTGCTCTCAAGAAATATTAGAAAATATTTTCGCTTTTAGCGGCCAATAATCTCTTATATCTTTGCACCTACCATGTTTTGTCTCTGCATCACCTTAAGGTAGACTGGTAGAAAATGCCTAAGGCATTAAGTCCGCCATTGTGCAATTTTTTTCATTGTGCATGAAGTTTTAATAAATAAATAAATAAATAAATAATAATTTAATCTCTTCAGAATTATAATAAAACGTACTGTTTACTAATTTACAATAACACTAGCAGCGTGTCCCTGCTTTGCATGGTTCTTACGAATTGAACAAACGTAAAGGTTTCTTTATTAAATATGTGTTGCAGATATTATGTTAGTAGAAATTTCTTTTGAAATAAGCATTACCTCTGTACCATTTTACTGTTCTGTTTTTTTTTATTGAAGGTATTGTTAGATATCGATAACTGATTCTGCTAACGGAAAACCAGGGTAAACTTCTCGTCAAAAAAATAAATATTTCGCAAAAGGCAATACAAGCGCGCGGAAGGGGCTGGGCACGGCATGCGGCACGTGATCGCATCGCTCATAATAATACCGTAGAAAAAGGTGTTGTCACTTTTGAAAAAAAATACCACATTTTGGGGAAGTTGGAATTAATTCGCGGAAAAAAAAGATTATTTCAAAATTCGTTAATATGATGATTATGTAAAATTTCATATTTTATTTGGTCATATGTTTACCTAACCTTTAATTATCCTTATGGGTCGGACGGGGTTCCTCTTTCCGGGATCTTTACAAATTGTCTATGTGTATCCATAAATGGTTAAATAATCTATTCTATATAATTCTCCTATCAAAGTGATTGTCTTCGAACTCCTCTAAAACCGCTGACCCGATTATAATGAAATTTCGTATGTAGGTACATTCTTTAGACCTGTGACAATAGGTTTTTATCTATTTTTTATATTCATAAGTGCATTTTTTATAAATAATCGTACTACTACTACTTACACCAGTGAAACTGCGGGACGCAGCTAATAAACAAATAAAAACGTGTCAAAATCAATAGAATTTAGAAGATCCTAGCGGTCGAAATAGAATTATCCGTAAAAAAACTGGAGTTGCCGACATTGCTTACAGAGTAAGCAAACCGAAGTGACAGTGGGCTGGCCATGTTTGTCGAAGGACGGATGGCTTTTGGATTAAACGAGTCTAGTGTTGCTACCATGAGTTTTCATTGAAATGAAATCGTTTATTAAGCAAGTAGGATCACTGATCACTTTTACACGTCATATTTGTTTAAACTAGATGGAACCGGCATTTCCTAACTACCTCTGAGAAGAAAAGGCCGAAACAAACTCAGGGATCTCCATCTTTATTCAAGTCCAGACATTAAAATTTTTTACAATAATTTACGTAATTAAAAAAAAACAGTGTTTCAAATGTCATAATTGTATCATAATTACGCAACAATGCTTAGCAGAGCGTGCAGCTCAGTCCCAAGGTTTATTGTCTTCTAAATAATCTGTGATTTTATAATACTCCCTTTTGCAAAGGTTGGTCTTTATATAGCTTTAAATCGTTAAATGGGATGTTTCGAATGTCCATGGGAAGCTTGTTGTAATAGTGTATACATTGACTCATGAACGAGTTGCCTACTCTACGGAGACGAGTGTGATCACAGATTACGAGACTTGATCATACGAATGGACTGCGTTTGGCGCTCTCATTGGTTGAGAGTTCTTACAACCTTGAAGCGGGCCAATCGATGAGTCAAACGGGGTCGATATCGATAATCGAGTTTTCTTAATGAAAACTCATGGTAGCCGCACTGGAGTGGAGACGCTCGCAAGTTCAAGAACCTATGTTATTTGAAAGGTAGGACAGACTGGGCACTGACTGACTTTTGTCGTCCTCCGTGGCGCAGCGGTCAACACGCCTGCCTGCGACGTGGAGGCCCCGGGTTCGATCCCCGGCCAGGTCATGATGGGAAACGATCTTTTCCTGATTGGCCTGGGTCTTGGATGTTTATCTATATATGTATCTATTATAAGTATCGTTGAGTTAGTATCCCATAACACAAGTCTCGAACTTACTTTGGGGCTAGCTCAATCTGTGTGATTTGTGCGTAAAAAAAAAACTGATGGATGTAGACAGGGTGCTGTGGAGCAATTTGAAGCAACCTATGCCCAACAGTGGACTGCGATAGTCAGTTGATTAAAGCGGTCACAAAGACACTAAAAACCTCTTTATAAGTGGTATCATCATCATTATCATAATCAATCTCTTTATCGTCCCACTGAGGAGGAGAGGAGGCCTGTACTCAGCGTACAGGCCTCCACTCACACAAAGAAGGATTGAGCGTAATCACCATGCTAGCTCACTGCTGGTTGATGATTTCAGACTTAAAAGTCCAGGATTCCTCAAGACTTTTACCTTCACCTTGCAATCAGTCATTGGTGCCCAAGATATACATATAACTTTGAAATGTTAATGTCTACTGGGTCATTTTCAAAGACATTAATTAAAAATTTTGCACACGCTATAGCCACGATCCTCTTGTTACACGAGAAAGTAAAAAATGATATTCATGTAATTTTTGGGGAGTTCAACGACCGCTGTCTGTTAGTATTGTTAAATGAAGTATAAGCTACCTCCGATAATATGTTTACAGAGTTCAGATTTTCTGAGCTTTTCTAGTATAATTGAATCAGTAACCATCAAGGAGACACGAATATAAACGATATTATACAAAATGTACTTTATGTGGCGTATAAAGACTAGCGCAGTAAAACTGTCCGTGGAGAAAATTATGTATATTATATGAAGCTATACTCATAACTATGAATGAGATACATCTGAATACAGAGTGAGGAACATGTGCCTCTTAACACTGATATATACCGACTATGAAACAGTAATAAGTGTTCGATTTATTGCAAATATATCGAAAAGTTATCTCATTACGGTGTTGTAAGTTTAGGCTTATCTAATAATATATGATATTAATTTACTTCTCTCTTATTCGTAACAAATTGACTAGGTACAGGTAAACTTAATTCTTCAGAACCAGACGGAGAAGCTTCACACCTGCTTTAGAATTACCTATGTGTGTCTAAAGTTATTTTAAGAGTACAATTGTATTTTTGGCATGTATTTGGCGAAGCCTCCATGGCAGTCTTTGTGTCCGTGACATAGCAGACAAACTGCAAGAGGGTCGCCAACGGTTGTACGGTCACGTCTTACGAAAACCGTGTTGTACGTTACGTGGGTAACAAATATCTTGCCATGACGCCTCCGCCGCGTCGGTACAGAGTTAGACCAAAGAAGTGCTGGCTTGACGTCGTAAGAGATGACATGCGTGCCAACAATCTCACACCACGGGATGCCAAAGATCGAAATGAGAAATGGAGGCGAATATAAAAGAAAGCAAAAGCGGACCCCGGGCTCCAACTCAAAAGGAGCGGATGCAACCGGGTTTATACACTGAGATGATCATGATAATTTAACGAAGCGACAAACTAATCTGACTCAGGGTTTGAAAAATAATTAAAATGAGTAGCAAAACTAAAAGTTGGGCATCTAGTAAGCAAAGTAGGATTTTAGGTATACAGTATCCCATAACCTCCCGTGGATGTCGTAAGGACTAAGGGAACTCTCACCAAGAATATCAAACTACTGCGATCCCCAACCCGCCTACCAAGCATGGCGATTATGTAATGAAAGCCTTAGGATAGGCCTTTGTCCAGCAGTGAACCTGATAAATGACATAAGCCAAGGTCGTTGCCAGGAAACTTGGCGTTATTGCAGAGATCCAGCAGTACTTCACACCAAGACAGCTTCTAATGTTATACAAAGCACTGTTCCGTTCATGTGTGGACTACTGCAGCTACATTTGGGTTTGTGCTGCAAAATGTCACTTGACAATTTTGGATTCGGTGGAGAGGCGTGCAAAGAGGCTATTTGGTGACCCACATTTAGTTCAAAACGGTCCACAAAGCCTGAAGCACAGGCGAAGAGTAGCCAGCCTGTCGGTGTTCTCTATGATGTATTATCGAATCACATGACTCAATTTCCTCATATCCGTTCCATCATCGGACGACCCGTCGCACAGCAAGTCCCCACCCTTACGTTGTTGATACCACTACGATCCGGACGAAGCGTTTCGCCTCATGTTTTATACCGGGAACATCGAGGGACTGGAACAATTTACCAGCGTCGGTGTTTCTGTCTGACTACAATTTAAATTTCTTCAAGGCTAGAGTGAATAGGCTTATAATGAATTAGCGCGCTTTACCACCAACGATTGCATCTCTGCTTACCATCAGGCGGGATTGCGGTTGTAGCGGTACTTACAAACGCCACAAATAAACAACACGTCATACTGACGTCACACGGATTCTACATCTCGCAAGCAGAGTTTACCGTGTAACTGGTCTATATACAATTTCCCAATATCAACCGTTGGGCAATTGCCCGCCATACTCAACACCCGTCTGGTCGGAGGATCCTCCCTTTTCTACGAAGGATGAGTGAACTTTTCTTTCTGTTCCTCATGCCTCCACACAGTCAAGCACTAGTGTCTAATTAATATAATTATATTTAAAAAAACCTGCTGAACCACGTAAGACTGGAAGCCGACCGCGAAATAGATGGCAAAAGGCTAAGCAGATGATAATGAATGCGTTTTATTGCTCAACATAGCGACAAATTCGCAATAGCTTTTATTATTTGGACAACAAGACCATCCATCAAGACTGTTACCCTGATGAAACTGCCCCGGAAAAACCTAACGATTTCAACGTTGAAAAACGTCACTAACGATGCGCAGATTGCAATACAAATACGTCCACCGCAACGTGTTCGAAAACCTAAATAAATAAAAACTTTATACACAAAATAAAACGGACTTTCTAAAAAAAATACAGTGCACGTGAAAAATATCTTTATTTTCAGAAGTCGGTGACTTTGGTTAGTTGTTTGATTAATTTTTTGTTGGCATCGATTTTCTTGCTGTTTTTTTTTTTTATAGTCCTAGTCGTATATATTATCATGCCCATAGACAAAGTAGAATAAATTTTAATATCTAATACGTATCATTTTATTCAAAAACGCACCAAAACGTAACCAAAGTGCGAGGTCCAGTGGACGACACAGTAAATAATAATCATAAAAAATTAATGAACTTACATAAAAAGAGATTCTGACAAATTGAGAAGGAACCTCTTTTTTTTAGAAGTCGGTAAACAAGAAAGGATCCCTTAGAAAAAAGGTCTCCTTTACAAATAAATGTTCGAACATTACATCGTGAGAATAAATTAAAACAGAAGTACCCTAACCAGAAAATTCATTCCATAATAACAGAAAACCTAAAAGAAACCCGCGAAGCATCGCAATATTACTTACTACCCTCGCTTTCTAAATTTAATTCAAAGATGAAACTTGAGGTTCATAACAACCTTTTTATTATTTTGTCAAAAAGCCCTCTGGTGGGAAGACTAAAAGCGTAGGTGGGTATTACGAACACGTTTTTACATACGATCATTGAAATTTATTAATGTTAGGCCTGAATTCCTCTTACTCTGATGCCAGTGCCTGCTATAGATATGGCACCGGGCGCTACGCACGCCATGTTCGTCGACTAACAAACGTGACTATGATGAGCGAGACCGCCGCGCATAGTAACGTACGCCACTGATAACAGAGTCGCAATATGGTACTACAACTTATTCTATACGACCTTATTTTTTGTTATGCAAAACCTCAATATAGTTTATACAGAATATGCAACTGAATCGATTCCAATATTTTTACACTATGTTATATTTTTCACAAATATATTTAGAAATTGTTGCAGTGTGGTTACTGAGCAGGCTCACAGCTGACGCCGCAGGTCAATCCACCCGGCTCGCCCGCCCGAACGGAGCATGGACCATATTTTTGTTGGGACGACCAAGTAGGATAACAAGCTGATAACTTTGTGGTTGCCCATGATATCTTTTGAAATTTTGTAGATAGATTCTTTACTTAATAATACTGGACACATAAACAAAAAATAATGTTGTATACAATATGTAAAGAAAACCCTGTCCGATCCGTGAAGGTATTTTTGGAATCGATAACTGATTCTAATAATGCCGAAAAATCTAGACTAAAGTTAAAAAATATCCCCTAAAAAATAAATATTATTTTGCAAAAAGAGGTAACTTAATACATGTGCCACACGACGGGGGCAGGGCACGCATTCTTAACTTTTAGTTTGATATGTTTTAAAAGCATGTTTTTTAGTTTTTAAACTATATTTTTAGGATGTGAAATCATCAAATGACCTCTCCCGGAGCTGTCAGTGTGTGTCAGACCTTTTCTGACAAAAACCCACCCGTGTTCCTTCACTTTCAGAGACCACGTTATCTCTATAGAATAACTACAACTAAAATACGTATTTTTTCTTTTATAAACATATCTAGTATAAAGAGTTTAATGAATATTTATGTCGATATGTTAAAGGTACGGTTCAATTACAATGTTCCGAATATTCGGAGCTTAATTTACCCGTATATAATTTATTTCTCCGATCGCCAGCTGATGCTACACAATTATAAGCACGTTAACATAAACATGTGCTATATACGTACCTACAATATAAACACCGGGTTTTCATGTTATCCATAAACATTGACAAATACTTTTCTATACATGGATGCCCCAGCTTCTGGCCTGGAGGGGGGGGTCCTGTATAAGTCCCCGTCTATACTTTGATTAGTAATTAAGGGAGTTTATACATCTGTCCTACCCGTCATGACTTACGGAGCCGAGACGTGGATACTAACGGTCAGACTAGTCCATACGTTTAAAGCCGCTCAGCGAGCTACGAAGCGGGCTATGTTGGGCGTGCTAGTCGGGCTATGCTCTCTGAAGGACCGCATCAGAAATGAGGTGATCCAACAGAGGACCAGAGTCACCGACATAGCTGAGAGGATAAGCAAGCTGAAATGGCAATGGGCTGGTCGCATAGGCCGCAGGACCGACAACCGTTGGGGTAAAAGAGTCCTCGAGTGGAGACCGCGTCTCTGCAAACGTAGCGTAGGACGCCCTTGGGCGAGATGGAGCCACGACATCAAAAAGGTGGCTGGTAGTGGCTGGCGGAGATCAGCTCAGGATCGAGCCTGTTTGCCTTCCATGAAGGAGGCCTATGTCCGGAGTCCGAGCAGAGGCTGATGATGATACATCTGTGGTGGTGCGTGGCAGATTACGGCAAACTCCCTCTCACCGAGGAGACCTGTGTCCCAGGAGTTGGAACAATATAAGCTGATGTTCTGCGAGGTTTCCAGGGGAAGGGGGGGGGGGCAGTTGCCGCCCTGGGTACGCCCATGCTCAAATCTCATTTCCCTTAATTTGGTCGAAATTGCCGTTACCTCCAATTGACATTACAAACCTATCAAATACTTCTGATAAAGAGATTATGTTAGATGTTTAAGCACACTATGGAATGATATTTAATTATAGAACTATATTATTTAATTATCATTAGAATAATTTTTGCTGCATAATGCCATCTGCAATATTTATGATGCTAGAAGTACGTAGTTTGACTAGATACCTATTGAGTTTACATAAGACAACATTATTAATTTTAAAAATTACTTAAATCTTATGACTATAAATAATTAAGTAATATTTAATTATGTTTGTAGTATGTCATAGATTTTAGAATGCTATTTCAATATATCTAGTATATTTTAGTGTAGGTACTAATGGTATGTAGAATATTGTCAGTTGACGATACTTTTTGATGATATTTGAGAAGTACCAATCAACTCTTGGTCCGCTTTACCAGCCTAACTACTGGTTTGGCTAAACTTCAATATTTTTCGTCTAGCGACTGCCGTCGGAGCTCCACAACCCGATATCGAAGCATTGCAGTTAGACCGTAATAGTTTATGATAATAATAATTAATGGCAATGTGGTAGCTTGGACCCTGTTCCCGATACCGGTGGGCTACTATTTTGTATATTTTTAAATGTTTTTATGTGTTTATATAAATATTTAAAAATATCAATTATATGTACCTATGTTAAATGAATAAACGAAATATTAATGGCAATGTAAGAAACATATTGGTAGAAGAATACGTTAATACAGTTTCCACGGGGTTTCGTGTTCTTCTTCTCCATGATGACCCAGTTTTGTGAACGGACGACTAGTTTTCTAATTAATTCCTGTCAAGCCTAAATTGAAATAAATGTCTGGCCTTGTTTATCTGTGCTTCTCTTCATAACACCCTTTTCCTACAGATCCATAAAAAAAAATATTGATACAGTAAATAACTAACTATTTAGTTACTGTTCTGAAATACAAGGCTTGTTATTTGAGTAATACCTATGTAAGTACATATATTTCCATTATACCTACACTTTAATCAACTTAATTCATGCTTATCGGTTAATTTACGTTAAAATATTTAATTTGTCTGAAAAATTAACAAATAATAATAATTAATTAATGTGTTCGTAATAAAAATGTTTAATTTCATACCAATACATGAAATTATACTCTATTTTTGTATAGCTGTTTGACCTAGTTATTCTTCCACTTAAGTTTAGAAACCGCATCGAAATCTGTTATATAATATGACAAAGAAATCATTATCTTTTGTAGCCGCGTACAACTTTACCACGAAATTTCTTAAATATTTACGAATAACTATATAAGTATCTACTTAATTTATATCTTAATTATGTTTATTTGAAATCTCTTAACTTAAACGATCAAAATCTAGTCGTATTCTCATCCCGACGACAAACAAAAGTCAAAATCTTTTCAAAATGTAGATAATTGGACCTAATTTTGACATATTGAGTCTGGATGTCTGATGTCAGTCTCCATCTGTAAAATTTACCTGTAATTTATAATGGGGAACGTAGGTACTCGAAGTTATGAGAATTATCCTTCAAACATAGTAAGACTTACAGTATTATTTTTATTTATACAATATCCCTAGACTTAGGGGATATTAAAACAATTCAACGCACTACATGCTCGTTGTGCCTTTTTTGAATATTTTAGAATGGTTTGGGAATAATTTGGAACGAATTGTTTTATTAGTTTATATATACGAATTTCTCGTCAAGTATACAAACAGTCGAGCCATCAGCAGTCACCATCCGTGGATTTGCGTAGCAGGCAGACAAACACACACACACACTCGCGCAATCGCCGTGCGGCACTTAAGTGAAACACCAGAAGCAGGCATACATTTTCGCCGCGCGGTAGAAAGAGTGGACCATATAATGCCACTCACCGGGATACTCTACCTCCGCCTTTAACATTTTCAATCAGGTCATTTGTTCTAACACGAGTTAAAATTTTTTACCCATCTCAAAAATGGTGCACAACGTTGTTAAAGAAAAAACGTATTGTACGTGAATGCTGGATCTAATTTAATTTGATCTCTTATATCTTCACATTTAAATATGAAATCCAAAACAAATGTACAACTTTGTTTCATGACACAGGTGTTAATGGTCCCATGAGAATTAATTGGGGGTATCGGTATAACTAAATGGCTCGAAAACGCTTGTGTGTGCACAGTTATAATCTTTACATAACACATTAATGTTAAGTGTATTGGGAAAACACCCAAATCAAACTCGAAACTGTGGTTACTTTCGATAACACAATATAGATATTCCTTCTCTCAATATCGACTAACCGCCCAAAATTGACTTACGGGATCGATGTATTTTCCCGTAACTCATCGTCTAGTAATCAACAATTTTTTTTCGGGGTGTAAAATACTCATGGTTATCCTCCGCCTTAGAGCGTGCGACGGGGTCCGTCGGACTTTTACTGATTAAAAACCACCCCGGTGTTTCATCTCACTCCTACGCCGGGTATTGCGAAAATGGATGATACTTCTACAACCCCGGCCACTGCAGGCCTTAGGATGAGGGGGCCTGGGAACGTCATAAAAGCGGCGGTAAGTCCCCTCTTTGAGGAATGGCTAGAGATATATATAGAGAATAGCGGAGTTATGCCTCCTCTCGCCACTTCCACATGTGGGCGAGAGCTTTGGCCTCCAGATGCCATGGCGGCGATCCGGCAAGGAGCCTCGCCGACTCAGCTAAAACCGTGCGGTATCCCCGGACCAGCTGAACGACTATGACCCTCTGGGAAGCGGTCAGGCATCGGGCTCGTCGCTACCTTAGCGACCGCGCTCACCCCGGTGCTCCATAAAGGGCCATGCACCGCCACCTCGTGCCCTGATGTTTAGTTCAGACACACCCGCATCTGTCGCCCCTGAATTCAGTTAGCGAGGTTGGAAGAGAGCGTCAGTCAGACTATTTCGCAGGAGGTTTCCACAACATCCCAAGACTTTGCTCCCATCAACTTGATTACGGCCGGCAGCGACAGGTCATTCAAAGTCCACTCCAGGTCCAATCGACGCAGTGGTGGCACCGTGCATCCGGCTCTCTATTTATGCGACACAGATATTTCCCGAAGCAACCATGCTCCAAAAGTACCTGTGTCGCCCTAAACGTCAAGGAGCAGTGTCTACTAGCCAGTCCGCCAGTACCAGCTGAGTCTGCGCCAACCCAACAATGCTTACGGTAGGGTGACGCCATTAATAAACTAGCGCGCTTTACCATCAACGAACGCATCACTGCTTACCATCAGGCGGGATTGCGGTCAAGCGCTGGTTTATAATTCTATAAAAAAAAAAAAATGGGTTTGACTTAGCACCGTCTTGGCGATGCCGAGTCAAATAGCTTCGCCTCGCTTACGGTTGAGCACTGCGCTGCTGGGCCGCAGCTATGCCTACGGCTGGGCGACGCCAAACGTCTCACGTTTAGTAAGGTCGAACGTGTGACTTTTGAACTAATAAATAAAAGTACAAGTAATTATATAACCTAATTTTATTTACTAAACATGTTTTTTTTTAATAAAACCACACAATAATTCACATAATTTCATTTTACCTAATTTTATATGGTTTAATGAAAATGTTCTATAATGCAGCCTTACTATTCAATTATCTTTTAGGATAAAACCCACTATTATTATGGGTTAGGTAAGGTTAAAACAGTGGCCATTTGCGACCATTTGCAATGAGTTTAATTTTGACAGTTCAACAACATACATTGCGGTGTTTACATTGTTGAGAAAACACATTTTCCGAACATACTCCGCAATGTACTAGCAATATGCTTCAAATTGAGAGTAATAATGTGTGACGCAATCAGGGTGCAGTTCCCCATTTTTTTTTATATAAATTATAAACTAGCGCTTGACCGCAATCCCGCCTGATGGTAAGCAGTGACGCAATCGATGATTTTTTTTTTTACATATTATAAACTAGCGCTTGACCGCAATCCTGCCTGATGGTAAGCAGTGACGCAATCGTTGATGGTAAAGCGCACTAGTTTATGATGGTAAAGAGCACTGGTTTATTAAGAGCCTATTCACTCTAGCCTTGAAGACACTCAAATTGTAGTCATACGGAAACACCGCCACTGGCAACTTGTTCCAGTCCCTAAATGTACGTGGTATGAAAGAGGAGGCGAACGCGAACACTTCGTCCGAATCGTAGTGGTGTTAACGACGTAAGGGTGAAATCTCGCCGTGCGACGGGTCGTCCGATGGTGGAACGCAGATGGGGGAACTAAATCATGCAATTTCTTCGCACACTCACCAAAATGAATTCTATAGAACACCGATTTTTATCGATGGATTTTTGTGTTGTTTATGGGTTGTTGTTTGGATAAGATGGGTTTATAACAGTATGATGTTTTTTGATATTTACTTATTCATTACGTAATTTTGGCTAAACTTCTTATAAACTACTTCTATGACTTATAGACTATATGAAAACTGATCAAAAGAACGTTATATAAAAACGGAAAACTGTATGAAATGAACATTACACCCAATCTTATGAGAATAAAAAAGGTTCTATGAAATAGAACATCCAGTCACATGAAATTAAGTTATTTGATTTTATAGGCTATGGAAATTATATCATATGAACGTTATTTCAAGTAATAGTTATTATAGTATCCATTATTGTACCATACACACACAACTTGGTGTATGTGATCCATTATGTTGTCCTGGATTGTAAGTTGTTTGACGGTATTTGATCACAGCCTGCTTGTGGCGACCTAGTATAAAAGTTGTTCCAAACTTGGTGTTGGTCGGGGAGTGACTAACTGACCTAATGTAAACGGTTAACTAATCCGGTCAGACCGAATGCCTAATGTCTGTGCCTCACTGAACTAATCCAAACAGGCCGTTTTGTTTCACGAAACGGTTAAAACGAATACGGGCGACGCATTTGGTTACCGCGTCGGCTCGTCGTAAGTGAAGCGTCGAGAAAATATTTGCAGTTATCTTTTCGATCGTGTCTATTTCACATGTACCTTCAACAAACAGCTCGCGGATGAGACCACGTCACGAGGAAATAGGTAAAGGAACAAAATAATGTCATGGAAGTCTATGGTTTAAAAATAAATGGAATCTTACTATTGGTGTTCATGGAATACAATTAAACGGTTTCGCTTTTAACTATTCGAGAAATATGCTTTACCTAAAAAAAAAATTGCTTCTCACTAGGAATTTCTATAGTATTTTTGTTGCTGTATTTAACTCAAAACCCAGACGAGACTATGAACATGACCTGTGCCTATAAACTTAAGCTTAACTTGGGCTAATTGATGGTAACTGACGTAATCATATAAAAAATAAATTGTGCTATTAGCCAGCGACAATATCAAGATAAAACACGTTTAGTTCCAATTGAGCTCTGCTAACAAGAGCAAAAGTTATTGATCGTAAATGGTCGACAACGTTTGACACATTACTTATATTAGCCTGTCACGTAACGGAGACTCAAGGACGCTGTGAAAGTCTCCCGTCTGTCGGAAAGGTGTATGTACACGTAGTTGTTTCGAAAAGGTGTAGGTACACGTAGTTGTATCGGAAATAGGAAATGAAATGGTAGCGCTGACGGTCTGCTGAAGCTACAAAGAGAACGCCTAAAAGTATCTGTCAGATGTTCGACATTTAAATTAACGATTGAAGTAATCATTGTGCTCTGTTCTGTTCAATGTTAAAGGCAAATGTTGTATTTTTCAGTCATTTCATTAATTGTATACGTGGAAAGCGTGTTGAATGTTTCATGTGTATTTTTATTTAACTTTACAATTAATCTCCGTCACTCAAATATGTTCTAAAAACATATTTTATGTTTTTTACCTATGTAGATAAACATTCTACACAAAACTATGTAGTGCTCAAACGGATACTTTTGATTAATGATCTCAGGTTTCAAAACATTTTTTTTTTTTTGCCCCAACTATCCTACTACTGGGCAAAGGGTCTCCCTGAATCTTTTCAGGAATTTTGTTCCTGCGTCACGTCTAATTAGTCCTTGTAAACGTATATTTAAAGTCCTAAATTCTTATTGAATCACATAAAGCCAGATATGTGTATCTGTGACATCAAGCGAAGCTTCTAGGAGTCTCGATCCTTCGACACCTTCATAAGTTCTACCAAGAGTATCACTGCCTCGGTTGTTAAACGCTTACATAATAAACAACTGCTTACATTGATCAAATGGGGCCATAAACGGTAAACTGTAACTTTCTCCGACATTGCGCTTACGTGAAACTTCTAAAGACATCTTAATAATTACATTTTTAAATATATATGTCGTGGATCGTCGAAATTATTTGAAGAAAAGTTGCTCATTTGATTTACGTAGTAGGGGGGCAAACGCTTGTGACATTATTTTAATGATAGCGGTACATGGACAGAGTCGCTTTGGAAAGTGGGATTCACAGTCACAGTGGTCAGTTTGCATCGAGACGCGGTCCAAGGCGCTTCTCCGAACCGAAACTGTCGGTTTGCCTATTTAAATTGTGATTGTCAAGATTGGAGGGTATAACTACACGTCGTGCTTTAATTCAACACTCACCTACGAAATGGAACCTGTACCACCACACCAAGATGCGAAGGACCCTACCGCTCTGCTGTCGCTGTCTCTGACATATGTATTAGTTTAAGTAAAATTAATTCTGAAATTTAAAAAAGGAATCGCCTTTTTAAGTAATGATTCTTTAGCGACGTTGTGCACTTTTTGCGATGGAAAAAAAGTTAAACTCGCGTCAGGATCTGATCGAAAATTGGTAAGAAAGAGGGAGAGCAGAGCAGAGTAGCAGAAAAAGTAATATCTCCTATCCCGGCGAGAATGTGTGCCTTCTACCGTTTCGTTTAAGCGGCGCAGTGCGCTTGTGTGAGCGTGTTTCAGAGTCACTGCTGATGGCTCGATCATCTGCATACTTGTAAAATTCGTGTTATACGTGATTTTTTGTTTATGCGAAACCCCAAACACGTATCCAATATTTTTAAGTAAAGAATCTATGTACAAAATTTCAAAAAGATATCAAGTAAAACCACCTAGTTATGAGCTTGTTATCTTACTTGGTTGTCCTAAAAAAATATGGTCAACGCATCGTTCGCCCGCCCGCGCCTGCAGCGGCGCGGCGTGGGATAACTGTCTCACTGTGATCTACCCCCAGCTGTGTTGTGCGCTCGGTAACCACACTGCAACAATTTCTAAATGTATTTGGAAAAAAATATAACTTGATGTTAAAATCATTGGAATCAGTAGTATAGAATAGAATAGAATAGAATACTCTTTATATGCTTCAAATTGAGAGTAATAGTGTGTGACGCAATCAGAGGACAGCCTCTGTGGCGTAGCGGTAGCGAACGCGGCCGTTGCACAAGGAGGCGCGGTTTCAATCCCCGCACAGTGCAAATATTTGTATGCATGAATATGAATATTTGCACTGGTCTGGTCGTGCCTCGGAAAGCACGCTAAGCCGTTGGTCCCGGTTGCCATACAAACATCTAGTGGCAGTCGTTATGGGTTGTTGGAGCCCTCAAAAATGTAACAATTGGTCTAACTGCAATGCTACGATATCGCCTTCGGGTTGTGGAGGTCAGACGGCAGTCGCTTCACGGAAAATATCGAAGTTTAGCCAAAATCAGCAGTTAGACTGGTAAAGCGGACCCCAGACTCCAAAGCTGAAAAATCTGCGCATGCGACTGGGATTAACGCTGAGATGATGATGATGACTCTTTATTATGTACACCATATAGATTAGGTACGGAACATAAATATTTTACAAAGGGTGACACAATGGGCGGTCTTATCGCTAAGAGTGATCTTTTACAGACAATTCAATTAATCCAGTTGCTTATACTGAACAAACTATATTCAGGTTTCTTATAAAGAAAAAATACACGAATTTTACAAGTATGCAGATGGTCGAGTCATAAAGCAGAGTAATAAAGCAATTCGTGTGGAATTATTCTCAAACCATTCCAAAATATTCAAAAATGCAGAACGTTAATGTTCAAGTTTTCTCTTCTACCGTAAACCGTTGTTTTATTTCTTACTAGCTTTCCGCCCGCGGCTTCGCCCGCGTGGTGTTCGGTTATATCGCGCTTTTTAGATTTCCCTCGGGAATATCAAATTTTTCCGGGATAAAAGGTATGCTATGATCCTGCCTATGTTCTTTCTCAGGGTCTAAAGATTGTCTATGCCAAATTTCATCAGAATCGGTTGAGAGGTTTAGGCGGGAAAGTGTAACAGACAGAGAGACAGACAGACATATAGACAGAGTTACTTTCGCATTTATAATATTATATAGTATGAATTATCCATACTAATATTATAAATGCGAAATTAACTCTGTCTGTCTGTCTATCTGTCTCTCTGTCTGTCTGTCTGTTGCGCTTTCCCGCTTAAACCTCTCGACGGATTTTGATTAAATTTGGCACAGACAATCTTTAGACCCTGAGAAAGGACCTAAGCTACCTTTTATAGATGAAAATGATATTCCCGAGGGAAATCTAAAACGCGCGATATACCGAATTCCACACGGGCGAAACCACGGGCGGAGAGCTAATTTTTTTATAGTTGTGAGTGTTGTAAGCTTTAGTATGATGACAATATCTACTCGTGGATTATTTTACGATTTGTTAGTATAACAGTCAAGGATAGGTACTGATAATCTTTTTGATTAATTTTAAGAATAAAAAATGTAAATAAGTAGAATGCATGATATACTTTCTATCGGCCATAACCCTCATTTCATTAAGAAACGACTCAATGAACAGGCAGTTTCAGGCATTTGCACAATTACAATATCAGGGTCTAAGTAAGGGTTAATTTTCTCAACCTCAGATAATTTTATCGGAAGAATAATTTCGTATTTTTTAACATTCTTCCATGCAACATTTTAGGATGGTTTTGGTAAGTTTATTCTACATATAAAATTAACTATCGATTGAAAAAAAACAGCTCTTAGACCGGGAATGGATGGCAGAAAAAAAATATTATTGTGACGTGACTCGTAGAGCAAGATTATAAAACTAGACAAAATACAGTAAATAAAATAAAAAAATTTTCTTCACATGTTAGAAACTTCAAAAATGTTGGTTACATGATACGTATCAAGACACGTACTAAATAAAGCTTAAGCAAATTCCCACTATGCCTTGGTAAACACGAGTATGTGGCTTAAAAATAAAGCACAAAGAGAACCATGAACATAGGAAAAACTTTATAATGCTTCCTATTTCATTTTCTCCCAAGTTCAAGTATGAGTATTTATGTGTCTTTCTCGTTGAAGATACATAGCTTATTATAATGGCAGGCACTATTACAATTAGGTGAAATCATTATACCTGTATATGTGTATTCACATCTACAACGTTATTAGAATAAGCAACTGAATCGATTTCAATCATTTTTACACCATGTTACATTTTTTCCCAAATATATTTAGAAATTGTTGCAGTGTGGTTACCGAGCTCACGACACAGCTGACGGTAGATCAAAGTACTAGACGTATGCGCATAGCTGGAGCCGCTGTAGGTGCGGGCGGGCAAGCGCCCGGGTGACCACTTTTTTGTTGGGACAACCAAGTGATTTATATTTATATTATATATCTTTTTCAAATTTTGTACATAGATTCTTTATTTAAAAATCCTAGACACGTGTTTCAGGTTTTGCCTAAACAAGCGTGTTATGTTACCTGCTTATTCCTCCGAATATATGGTCACCACGCGGTACAGCTGATCGTGCACCCGGTTTCGTTTAAAGCAAAAATAACATTGCATGTGTATGTGGTAGTTTTATAGTAAGGTCAGCGTAAGGTATACTGGCCGTACTAAAACAGGACCATCTTTAGATACCTCAGCTAAAGATAGTCCTATTCGGAAGTGCTTTGCGAGGCACAGATGGATCTCGTTTATCTGTGCTTCGGAAACCACGTTAAGCCGCTGGCCAGGGCTGTCATTCATGGATCTGACGGCATGACTGGTACAGTGGTTAAGCGATCGACTGCTGCGGTGCGTGTCGTGCGTTTGATTTCTTAACTCTAACTTAAATCTTTACTTAAGAAAGTACATATAACTTAGAAAAGTTACATTGGGACTTGCCTTATCGAACCTGCACACTCATACTTGAGAGGTTGGTGTTTTAACCACTAGGCCACCACGACTACTGGGCTATATAAATCTTCAAAGATGCCTTAGTAGTCTACGACCATTGGACCATCACTAAAGTACAGAAAAAAGCAAAACTTACTCAATTGTAATTTTAACCGACGTCAAAAACACTTCCCTTTTTTAAGAGATACCCAAAGTGACGCTATTTTTAGCAGAGTTGTGGGCGAAAGAGCTCTTGAAAAATCTGGACCACAAGGACCGTAAATTATTATATTTTATAGAAACTATAAAGTGGTTATAGGTAGAAAAATAAACAACAAACCCTATTCAGGGTAGGTAATTAATTCTTCACAACGCAATTACTTATTACAAGGTATCTAAAAGGTAAAAAATAAAAATCATCCGTATTTAGAAGGTACAATTTTATAAATAGCTCATCAATTTTTCCGACATTAATTGTTCGAATAACATTCTTATAAAGTTGTATTCTGATAAACGCTAAGTTGAAATTTAAGGAAGTAAAATTAATTCTAATATTATAAAATTGAGCTGTTTTTAATGTGTAATTGAAGTAAGATGAATAACTTCTTTACGGCTTTAATTCGAATTTTGGGCTAAAGTACACAAAATTAATAAAGCACTCAATAAGCAGTACCTACTATAAATACTATAATACTGGTAGTGGTGGCCTAGTGGTTAAAACACTAGCCTCTCAAGTATGAGTAACGTAACGTTTCTAAAGAATGCCCAGAGTTTAGGTTCGAGGAAATCTCAACTCCCAGAAGTTGAAGCCGGTTGGTGTGTACCAACCGGCTTCAACTTCTGGGAGTGTTCCCAGGATACATTGGAAGTCGATCTCAACATAATTGGGAAAAACTATGTAGATTGATTGAGTGACGACTGTGCCAAGACATGTCAGTGTCACTGAGTTTATTGAATTTCTTATTGAGACTATCCTCAAAACGCGTGATATTAGATATGATTATGTACCTATCTTAATATGTAGCGTTTTAATGGCAACACGAATTTACACACGTATACGGTTTTCCCGTTTTCGTTTTATGAACGTATTTTATTTTAAGTAAATGTTATGATTTCTAAGTATATCTTGGACACCAATGACTGATCAAAAGGTGAAGGAAAACATCTCGAGGAAACCTGGACTTTAAGTCTAAAATCGCCAACCCGCATTAAGCAAGCGTGGTGATTACGCTCAATCCTTCTCTGTATGGGAAGAGACATGTGCCCAGTAGTGGGACGATAAAAAGGTTGATGATGACCTACTATAAATTGGCATCACCACACATACTCTGATACTTTTTGTACAGACACCAATTTCGAGCAATGCGTCTTTACAATTGCGACATTAATTTAACGCAAAAGTGTTCTGTTATTATAAAAATTATAATAACCCAAAAGAAATCTTAATCTGAAAACTCGCCCGCTGCGCTCACGAACATAAGTTTCATCTCCCTATTTCCTTTAATTCGCCTACTTTTGCTCATTCATCTTCATCATCATTTCAGCCGAAAGACGTCCACTGCTGTATATAAGCCTACCCCAAAGAACTTTATTTATAATTATTAAATTTATTGATGCGATGTTTAGATCCGCGACTCTTCGGCATATTAAACCTGGGCTACAATTTTCTTTTGCTACAAAATGCTAATTTAGGTACCTAATTATAAATAATTAATAACATTTCATCATCATCATCAACCTTTTTATCTTCCCACTGCTGGGCACAGGTTTCCTCTCATACAGAGAAGGATTGAGTGTAATCACCATGCTTGCTCAATGCGGGTTGGCGATTTCAGACATAAAAGTCCAGGTTTCCTCAAGATGTTTTCCTTCACCTGTTAATCAGTCATTGATGTCCAAGATATACTTAGAAATCATAACATTTACTTAAATTAAAATATGTTCATAAAACGAAAACGGGAAAATCGTGCATGTGTGATAAATTCGCGTCGCCATTAAAACGGTACATTTAAGACGGTACATTTAAGATGGTACATAATCATATCTAATAAGTATATATAAAATTTGAGGAAAGTCTCAATAAGAAATTCAATAAACTCAGTGACACTGACATGTCTTGGCACAGTCGTCACTCAATCAATCTACATAGTTTTTCCCAATTATGTTGAGATCGACTTCCAATGTATCCTTGGAGTGTACCGACCGCCTTCAACTTCTGGGAATTGAGATTTCCTCAAACCTAAACTCTGGGCGGTTCATTGAGTCCAAGGCCAAGGCGGCTGCCAGGAAACTTGGCTTTATCGCAAAGATGCAGCGGTACTTCCTACCAGGGCAGCTTCTAATGATGTACAAAGCACAGGTCCGTTCGTGCACTACCATCGGACGACCCATCGTACGGCGACTTTCCACCCTTACGTTGTTAACACTACTACGATCCGGACGAAGCGTTTCGCCTCCTCCTTTATACCGCGTACATAGAGGGAAATTTGCCAGCGGCGGTGTTTCCGTCACACTACAATTTGAGTGTCTTGAAGGCTAGAGTGAATAGTCTCTTAATAAACTAGTGCGCTTTACCATCAACGATTGCGTCACTGCATTGCGGTCAAGCGCTAGTTTATAATTTCATAAAAAAACTTCTACCTGGAAGGGAATACCGGTATTATACGAGGAGTGAATACCTATCTGACCACCACAATCCCATTACAGGGTAAAATGATAGTTCTTCCTAAGATGGGTTAATAACCCATCTTTTGGTCTTCTAATTACCCACGATGTACGAGTAATAGCCGGGACCAACGGCTAATCCTGGTTTGCAACCACAGAGAGTTCTCGATATGTAATGAATCGTTTCCTATCCACTATCCAACCGCGACTAGTGTAGCCTAATCTTCAGTCGACCCGTGGTGCTTTTTGGTGGCTAATAGTTAGCCACAGCCGTAACATGTGTTCCGTTATACTCATTATTTCGAAAGTGAGTTTTGAAACTGTTCGTTTAAACTATCAAATACGTACTAACCGAGTTGTTTTTGGTTTTGTTGTAATCTAATTGACAGGGTATGACAAATTCAATAAGTTCTTGTCGACAATTCGTTTGTAATAACACAGTCCCTAGCTACTTACTAGTGCTAAAATTGTCAGCAAAGTTTTGCGTCGGTGTATCTCTCGGTGGTAGGCCATAATATCGGCTGCCGGCAGAAATTACCACCCACCAGACGAAGTCTTACCGCCAAGCAATTCGCCGTGTTCCGGCATGATGTCTGGTGTAGCCGTACGGAGGACGGGTCTGAGCAGTTGTATTGCGACGTGTGCCAGGTACGACGCGCCAAATGTTGTTGTGTCGGGAGTTTGGTCGTGGAGGGTCTCCAGATCAATCTCCCTCTGGCGCAGCATCGTTGTCCTGTTGTTGGGTTAAACATTCCTTCACCTCGCTCAACTGCCGTCTTCCTTCCTATTCACTAAGTTTTTTAAGTGAATAGGCTTAATAAACTAGCGCACTTTACCATAATCGAATGCATCACTGCTTACCATCAGGCAGGAATGCAGTCAAGCACTAGTTTATTATGCACCTCAATGTATACATCCGCCTTCGCTTATTCTGGAATCATCGATGTCGCTCGAGACTCTGGTTGCTTAATTTAAGCTGAACTCAATCTAGGCACTTTCGACAAACTTATCTATAAGTTACGAGGTCCAACAAACTTATAACTGGATAACATCTGCTAGCTTTGCGCCCGCGACTTCGCCCGCGTAGAGTTCGGTTATATCGCGCTCTTTTCCTCGGGAATATCAAATTTTTCCGCCATAAAAAGTACCCTATTATTTAATCCGGAGTTCTAACTTTACGTGTGGAAAATTTCAAAGCAATCGGTTGAGTAGTTACGGCGTGAAAGCGGAACAAACGAACTCATTTTCCCATTTATAATATTAGTATTAAGTATTTTAGTATTATAACATCTAAAGGGTGTATCTGACATCGACGCACAAACGAGTACCATGGATCCAGTACATGATTCTGAACCCCCCAGTGGTGGAATTTTTCGTCGGCTTTTTCATGATTTTAAAAAATATATATGTAGTTTTTTTCACTTTAGACCGTTCCTAATTGCTATACTTTTATAACCCAATAATATTTTAAAGTAAATAATAATTAATTCGCTAATTACATAAAAAAGCGCAATGAAAACAAATCTCGAAACACTGTCTTATCAGCTGTTTTAATAGAGTTCACATCAGGGATCAATGTCATACCTACAAACCCGCACGGCGGCACGCTTGCAACGTTCGAAGGCCGAGCCGACACTTTTCTTTAAACACTGTGAATTCTGTAACCGTTCGTTAACGACATAAATGACTATCATAATGTTATTAGTGGCATGCGGTCTAGCCTTTTCGCGCAGTTTGCGTTACGATGTCAGATACACCCTGTATAATAGGTGGATGGATGACCCCACATCATTATTGTTAGTTTTTAGCAGGCAATATGCATGATTAAGTTTAAACTAGTATAATAAATGTATGTGTACTTTTTATATGCATTTTTATTAAATAGTCATGTCTTTGGTTACTTGTATTGTACATTTTTTTGGGCGGAATAAACATTTTTTCTTTCTCTCTACTCATCTCTTTCTATTCGGAATAGCCAAGGACCGATCTGTGTTAAATGAATCCCACGCAAAAAGGCACACTATGTTTTTATTGAAAAAGTTTTCCAAACTAATAGTTGCAGTTCTGTAAAATAAACACACCACAGAACAATTTTAGGTCACGAACTGAATATTGGATTGGATTGGATTGTAACGCAATAGTGCAAATAGTTATTTTTAGGGTTCCGTACCTCAAAAGGAAAAAACGGAACCCTTATAGGATCACTTTGTTGTCCGTCTGTCTGTCTGTCTGTCTGTCAAGACCCTTTATCTCAAGAACGCATGGACGTATCAAGCTGAAATTTACATGAAATAATCCGGTCTATTGTCCCTTTAAGCTGTGAAAATATCAAACTTCTAAGCCAAGCCAATCAAAAGATACAGCCGATTATGTCGATATTTTCAACAAATTTTCGACACTCGCAAAGGAATCAAAACCTACAGGATACTTCCCGTAAACTCAGAATCTTGAAAATTGGCGTGAAGCATTGTCATATAATGCAAATATAGGAAAAATTGCGAACATCACATTTTTTTAGTTATATAATATAATAAACATATTTTAATAAAATGGAACTTACTACCTTATTTTTCACGAACGAATACAGTTATCAAATTGAAATTTATACCAAATACCTAGGTTTATTGTCCCTTTAAGCTGTGAAAATATCAAACTTCTAAGCCAAGTCAATCAAAAGATACAGCCGATATGTCGATATTTTCAACAAATTTTCGACACTCGCAAAGGAATCAAAACCTACAGGATACTTCCCGTAAACTCAGAATCTTGAAATTTGGCATGAAGGATTGTCATATAATGCAAATATAGGAAAAATTGCGAAAATCACATTTTTTCAGTTATATAATATAATAAACATATTTTAATAAAACGGAACTTACTACCTTATTTCTCACGAACGAATAAAGTTATCAAATTGAAATTTATACCAAATACCTAGGTCTATTGTCCCTTTAAGCTGTGAAAATATCAAACTTCTAAGCCAAGCCAATCAAAAGATACAGCCGATATGTCGATATTTTCAACAAATTTTCGACACTCGCAAAGGAATCAAAACCTACAGGATACTTCCCGTAAACTCAGAATCTTGAAATTTGGCATGAAAGATTGTCATATAATGCAAATATAGGAAAAATTGCGAAAATCACATTTTTTAGTTATATAATATAATAAACATATTTTAATAAAATGAAACTTACTACCTTATTTCTCACGAACTAATAAAGGTATCAAATTGAAATTTATACCAAATACCTAGGTCTATTGTCCCTTTAAGCAGTGAAAAAATCAAACTTCTAAGTTAACGCGATCAAAAGATACAGCAGTTTATACCGACACCTTAGACGAATTTCCGTCACACGCTAGGGAATCAAAACCTACAAGGTACTTCCCGTGAACTCAGAATCTTGAAATTCGGCATGAAGCAACGTTATATTATAGTACAGACAGATAAAGGAAAAATTGTGAAAATGATAAATTTGAAGTTACATAAAATATTAAAATATTATTTTTGCTTACATGACATAAAATATTTTTTAATAATTATAAACTTACTACCTACCCTTTTTCACATGAACGCGTAGAGATATTAAAGTTGAAATTCATATCAAACACTTCTTAAATCTAATTGCCTCTAAACTGTGAAAAATTCTAAATCAATGCTAGTATTATTAATGCGAAAGTAACTCTGTCTGTCTGTTACGCTTACCCGCCTAAACCTCTCAACCGATTTTGATGAAGTTTGGCACAGACAATCTTTAGACCCTGAGAAAGAACATAGGCTACCTTTTGTCCCGGAAAAATTTGATGTTCCCGAGGGGAACTTAAACAGCGCGATATAACCGAACTTCACGCGGGCGAAGCCGCTGGCGGAAAGCTAGTACGTCATAAATTGTAAACCGCTACGTTTGTACGGCGGAACCCTCGGTGTGCGAGTCCGACTCGCATTTGGCCGGTTTTTTTAGTTTAATGCAGAACAAAATCGTGCATGGCTTATTTTCTCAGTGATATCGTTTCATAGTACAAAAAAGCATTTCTTTGTAGCCTAAAAACTTCTAAATTACCTACTGGTTTTACTGGTTTTTCTATACCGTTTTCACGCCAAATGTTTCTTAAATGTATTCCAATTTGTAATATCACACACTACCGCTTTTTCTGTTGTAATAAAATTCATGATTAAAAGTTATTGAAATATTTGGAATTTCTCTGTGTACGAGTATACAGCCAGCCGGTATCCCTGTTGCTTTGTGCTCGGACAAACGCATATTTCATGGATATTATAAGCCCTGGGGAGGTATAGACGGGAGCAAGCGAGCACACTACTGATATTTTTCATATGTTTTTTGCAAAATCAAAGCCTACTTTCATAAGGGAAATGATCATTTTATGATTACATCTTGCTAAATAAATATTTTCATTTATGCTTCTGATTTTTTCATGATTAAATCTCGAATTTAGAAGTATTAAGTCCTATGTATACATATGAGCTAATGCTTCCAAAATCGAAATTTTAGGTCACGAACAAATTGACCATGGTACAAATGAAATATTAGAAAGATAAGAAAGATGTAACAGTAAATAAGGGAAATATCCTGAAAACCTCCTCCGTTTTTATAAAGTCGGTTAAAAATGTAATGCTTTTTGAACAAACATGGTATGAAATAAGATAAAACATCCAATGAGAAGCTTCTATTTCAGTTTACGTCATCATCACCATCATCATCAACAACCTTTTTATCATCCCACTCTCCTCCCATATAGAGAAGGATACGTTACAAGTTGAGCTTACGTTATAACTTCAAAAATTACTTCTATCATCATCATCATCATTTCAGCTGAAAGACGTCCACTGCTGGACATAGGCCTCCCCCAAGGTTCTCCACGACGACCGGTTCTGCGTTTCCCGCATCCAGCGGTTTCCCGCGACCTTCACCAGGTCGTCGGTCCACCTTGTCGGGGGCCTACCCACGCTACGTCTTCCGGTGCGTGGTCGCAACTCGAAAACCCGTCGGCCCCATCGGGCATCGATCCTACGGGCAATGGGTCCAGCCCACTGCCACTTTAGTGTTGTAATTATTCGGGTTATGTCGGTTACTCTCGTTCTTTTGCCTACTAATTACTTATATTATATTAAATAATATAATTATCCCAAAAGACCACCAACATTTTAGTAGAAAGTTAGCACATGTAGTTTCCCCACCGAAATGTTATCACTAAAATGCATTACCAGCGGCCCTAGCCAATGTAACATCGCTTCGTAGCGAAGCGAAATCGAATACCAAACCAACCAATGGCGGGAACGATTGACCACGTGATTTGTCACGTCGCGTGGTCAATCGTTCCCGCCATTAGTTGGTTTGGTATTCGATTTCGCTTCGCTACGAAGCGATGTTACATTGGCTACAGGCCCAGTTGTATAAGTGTCTAAGCACAAAACATCTCGGGCTGTACCTACACTGCACAGGTAAACTAACATTTGTTAGAAATTCCTAACTTTGTCTCATGTCAACATAATTAATTAATGACTGTCATAGTCTAAAGGTGCTGAATGCTTTTCTGATGGCCAAGCCTGAATGTGACGAATAAGCTTATGCGTGTATGTTTTCGTTTTTTTGAAAGAAAGTATGTAGTATAGTGTATAAGTAGTGGTACCTATATTTGAATTAATTAATGTAATTGTTTGTTCCTATGTTAATTTTAATGTAATTGGTATTGTACCGTTATAATTACTTAACCATATATTAATAAATAAAATGTGTGTTTTCGAGGGTATGTTACATTACCAAATCTTTTACCTTAAAACTGGCTTTTTAGATAGCCAAGTTCAAATGGTAGCTATATGTATACTTGTATAGCTTCCTTTGAATCGAGCAGCGACACTGAATGGGACAACAATCTGACGTCACTAAACAGAGATAAGATTCCCTTTGTCGGAAAATAAATTCAACCTGTTGTATTTCAAAGAGTTGCAAACTTTATCCTCATAATTGTGCCTTTATGTTTGTTACGTAATGACATACATAATGTTTGTATGGAATAACAAAGTACATATAGTCTACATACCATTTTATACTTGACAATTTCTATAAAATAATTCGATATATTCGCAATGTAAACAAATATAAAGTAATGGAAAATTAACTTAAAATCCTACGCAGTTATCATCATCCCAGCGTTATTCCCAGTCGCATCCGAACCTTTTCAGCTTTGGAGTCTGGGGTCCGCTTTACCAGTCCAACTGCTGATATGGCTAAACTTCGACATTTTCCGTGAAGCGACTGCCGTCTGACCTCTACAACCCGAAGGCGACATCGAAGCATTACAGTTAGACCAATTGTTGGACTTTTGAGGGCTTCAACTACCCGTAACGACAGCCACTAGATGTTTGTATGGCAACCGGGACCAACGGCTTAACGTGCTTTCCGAGGCACGACCAGACCAGTGCAAATATTCATATTCATACATACACATACTTGCACTGTGCGGGGATCGAACCCGCGCCACCCCGCGCAGCGGCCGCGCCCGCTACCGCTACGCCACGGAGGCTGTCAAAATTCTACGCAGTAAGGGCTAGAAAGGCTATTCTCGATCACTGTCTGATAGCAGTCTCAAATTGCCAAAAAATACTTTTATGTAATTTCGTTATATTTTGACAAATTTATGACATTAGCTTGTCACTGCGTTTACGCTACAACTTCAAACCTTTTTAAATTTTTTTTCACAATTCTAGTTGTTCTGAAATCAACTTAAAAGGTATTGAAATAAAGTTGATATTTATTGCACAAGGTCTGTTTCACTTTACCGTACCTTACGATGTTCTGTACATGTTATATAATAAGAGTAGAATAATTATGATATGTGTGGTGAATGGAGGTATGTAGTTCAACTCAAATAAGGACAAAACAACAACGAGGTCCGTAACCCACCAGATGCAATACCCGTTAGGCCAGAGGACCCTCAAATTTCTATAGAGATTGAATGAACTTTGCTTCCATACCGTGTAGTCAGGAGGCCTGGAGACCTGTAACACAGGTTGTCCTAGTACAGGCTCCAGTTTCCACTACATCGTTATATCATATATACTTAATTTTGTGTCAAAATTATGTTTAATTATGTGGTGGAAAAAATAAACGTTTATTATTATTATTATACCTCTTTACCTTAATATCCCTGTAATCTATGTCGTGGCAAGTTTTTTAAATCTCACAAACGGCATTGCGAAGGTTTTCCTCTTCATCGATGAATACTAAGGATATTTAGAAAAAGTACTGTTCTTAGTACATTATCAAAGGGTACAATACCAACACTCAACATCGGTAACCTATTTTGGTCCAATGCTGGACATAGTTGGCTATCAAAAAGGACAGCTAGAGAGCAAGTAGGGCGAATACTGCAGAGAAACCGTTTCACGCACATGCTGCTAAATTACTATACCACAACCGAGGCTTCCCAAATATGGGGCTCGGTTTAAGTCTAGACCAGATGTGGTTAATATCAGTATTTAGCATAATGCTGATATTCACGTAGGTACGTATATACAGACAAGTTTATACGTAGTTAGGTCTAATGGTCTCCAAGCAAATAATGATAGCCCTGAGACTGTTTGCTAAGTAATCAATTCATGAGGTCGATATTAAACCACTTCTACTTACTATGGCTACTAAAATCCAATAAAGTGGCTATCACTGTTGAAACTAGCTTTGACTTTCTGAATATCTGTCCGACTCTTCAAAGTTGTCTAGTGTGCAAAGGGGATGCCAAAAATACAACTTTATTGTTTGTTTATGCGAAACCTTCTTATTTCTCGGTGGTAGGCCATAACATCGGCTGCCGGCAGAAGTTACCACCCACCAGACAAAGTCTTACCACCAAGCGATTCGTCGTGTTTCAGCATGATGTCTGGTGAAGCCGTACGGACGACGGATCTGAGCAGTTGTGTTGCGTTGTGTGGCGGGTATGATGCGCCAAATGTTGTTATGTCGGGAGTTTGGTCGTGGAGAGTCTCCAGATCAATCTCCCTCTAGCGCAGCATCGTTTGGTCGTGTTGGTCTTGGGTTTAACATTGCATCACCTCGCTCAACTGCCGTCATCCTTCCTATTCCTAAGTTTTTTAAGTGAATAAGCTTAATAAACTAGTGCGCTTTACCATCAATGATTGCATCACTGCTTACCATCAGGTGGGATTGCAGTCAAGCAATAGTTTATAATTATTAAAAAAAAAACCTGGATATAGTTTGTTCAGAATAAGCAATTGAATCGATTCCAATCACTTTTACACCATGTTATATTTTTTCACAAATACGTTTTGAAATTGTTGCAGAGTGGTTACTGAGCGCGCAACGCAGCTTACGCGAGCCCATGTCCGCGCTCAGCTGACGCCACAGGTACCCGGCGCACCCGGTTCGCCCGCCCGAACCGAGCGTGGACCATATTTTTGTTGGGACAACCAAGTAGGATAACAAGCTCATCACTCTGTGGTTTATTATTTTGTAAATAGATTCTAAAAAAATCTTATCTTTAACTCCTGCTTAATAAAGTTCAATTTAAGTTACATCTTCAAGCATTTTTATTAGAAGGCCTATTCTGATACTTACAAGACGTCCAAATTCAAGTTGCAATCTTATCTTACCGACAATCAAAAACAAAAATATATCAAAAATGTATGAAAATTATTGTATTTTTGACAGAGAGTGAGATTAAAATACGACGCGCTAAAATACGGGAATTGCCCCTCAGATCACACACGTACACTGGTAGCGAATACAACTCACCTAACATATCAAAATACCATCAACAATGTAGCCACTAATATAACCACTAAAATCACTTAAAACAAGTTATCAATAGAAACAAGTATGTCATAATACTTGAAAGTTTGATTTAACTCCTGCAGTATACCTAGCAAACCAACTAGTTGCTTATCATCCAGGCAGGTCGCGAGAGTCGAGGAAATGAGTTGTAGGTACTATAACGCTCTGGCTTCGACCTAATAACCTAAAAACATACAGGCTTACTATTTTTAATAGATCTACATGCTCTATATGAATTAACTAACGACCCACCCTTCCTTCGCACAGTTTTTACGACTAGATAGCCTAGATTTCTTTTCTTTTTTGTCTGTTTTTCGAATCAGCAAATGTATAGAGCGATGCCCTCGGGTTTGGTGGAGTGGCGATCTTTTCAAGATGGCTGCTAGCAGCTGGATGAAAACTAAGTGGAATAACGTAAAATAGGGTAGCCTTTCGGTACTATACAATATGTTAAGAAAACCCTGTCCGATCCGTAAGGATAGTAAAGGTTAGGTAAACACATGACCAAATAATATATGAAATTTTACATAATCATCATAGTAACAATACTAGTGAATTTTGAAATAATCTTTTTTTCCCGCGAATTAATTCCAACTTTCCCAAAATTTGGTACTTTTTAAAAAGTGACAACATTATTTTTGACGGTATAATTCTGAGCGAATAGCAATGCGACCGCGTGCCGCGTGCCCTGCCCCTCTTCGCCCGCGCCTGTATGGCCTACCGCACATGTTTTAAGTTACCTCTTTTTACGAAATAATATTTATTTTTTTAGGGGGATTTTTTTTAACTTTAGCCCGTCTTTGTAGGAATTAGTAGAATCAGTTACCGATACCTAACACTACCTTCACGGATCGGACAGGGTTTTCTTTACATATTGTATATTGTGCATATTGTATATTGTGTGTATTGTATATTTTGGAGAGTCGGCGCGTGAATTACATGACATAATTCTGCCATCACCGGACAACCCATCGTATGGCGAGTATCCACCCTTATATTGTTGATAGGTACTGCTACTACGCTAAAGCGTTTTGCCTCGTCTTTTGATTTTGACGGACTGGAATAATTTTCCTGAGGTGGTCTTTAAGTCTGGTTACAATTTAAATGTTTTTTTTTTTTTATTAGTTATAAACTAGTGCTTGACTGCAATCCCGCCTGATGGTAAGCAGTGATGCAATCGTTGATGGTAAAGCGCACTAGCTTATTAAGCCTATTCACTCAAAAAAACTGAGTGAATAGGAAGGAAGACGGCAGTTGAGCGAGGTGATGCAATGTTTAACCCAACAACACGACCAACGATGCTGCGCCAGAGGATGATCTGGAAACCCTCCACGACCAAACTCCCGACACAACAACATTAGGCACATCGTACCCGGCACACATCGCAACACAACTGCTCAGACCCGTCCACCGTACGGCTTCACCAGACATCATGCCGGAACACGACGGATCGCTTGGCGGCATGACTTTGTCTGGTGGGTGGTAACTTATGCCGGCGGCTGATGAACGAATAGGCTTTTAATAAACTTGTGCGCTTTACCATCAACGATTGCATCACTTTCTACCATCAGGCGAGATCCTGGTCGAGCACTAGTTTATAAGGTTAAAAAAATATAGGAGAGCTCCATGTGCAGCAGTGAACTGCTTTAGGATGATGTTTAAGTCTAATAGGCATACCGTAAATGTAAAAGTACATAATATAAAACTTCTGAAGTAAATTCGAAATGGTGATGAAAACCACATCAAAATTCGTTATGAAGTTTATAAAAAAAATGCGGTCACAGAACTCCACAGACATGAAAAAAAAAGTTAAAAAACTAAAACCCAACTACGACAAAAAACGACGCTGAAAAAGTATAAAACAAGATTTTCTGAATACTGAACTGAACAAAGTTGCTAATGTAGTTGCAAGTAAATGGACACAGTAGTAATGTCATACAATACTATTCTGAAGTATGCAACATTCACTATGTAGAGATAAATTTTCATGTTTGGAGAGGCGTAGTCACACGTTACATACCTACCGTACCGTGACTGATGATGAATGTTGCATACTTCAGAATAGTATTGTATGACATTACTACTGTGTCCATTTACTTGCAACTACATTAGCAACTTTGTTCAGTTCAGTATTCTGAAAATCTTGTTTTATACTTTTTCAGCGTCGTTTTTTGTCGTAGTTGGGTTTTAGTTTTTTAACTTTTTTTTATTTGTACTATTTTGGTGTTAAAGTGTATTTGTGGCGCATATTATTAACAAAGTTAAACTGATGAACTAAAAACTAGGTACTTGACATATTACATCTACACGCACATATAACAACATAAGCCCGAAGGCATATAGCGCAGAGGCCTTTTTATGGGAGATTTAGCCAGTTATAAAACTGTTTCCGCCTTCACCGCGTGGAGTTACTCCCAGCTTATGTCGTTTTCATTAGTGCATTACATATTCTAATAATGTTCACACTGCTCTACATTGCATAAAGCGATTCACAGTTCCCGTGATCCGCGTTTTACTCTTATCGCTCATATTTAACATCATTAAAGCATTCTTGTAATTATCATCATCATCATCATCATCGACCTTTAGTCGTCCCACGGCTGGGCACAGGTCTCCTCTCATACAGAGAAGGATTGAGCGTAATCACCACGCTTGCTCAATGCGGGTTGGCGATTTCAGACTTAAAGTCCAGGTTTCCTCAAGATGTTTTCCTTCACCTTCAGTCATTGGTGTCCAAGATATACTTAGAAAATACATATAACTTTAGAAAAGTTACATTGGTACTTGCCTGACCTGGAATCGAACCTGCACTCTCATACTTGAGAGGCTGGTGTTTTAACCACTAGGCCACCACGACTTTTTATTATAGACTTGTAATTATATACAAGCATAAAGCACTCGTGAAGCTCTTTCACGTGATACCAAACACGGTATATTTATTTTAATTTTATATTAACATAGAACTTTTTGTCCGCTAGAGGGCGCAATTCTAAATTTGGTGACAAGCTTTATAGCTCATAACTAACAGAATATCAAGGCCATTCTAATGGTACTGCAGTGGTCTTATTCTGAAAAGTAGTAAAGAAGCTATGAACGAAAAAATGTGAATTATATGCAACCAGCCCATGAATACAGGTAAAGTCACACGCAAATGCTAGCAATATATATATATTCAAAATGTACAAGTAAAGGGCTTTCAAATGATACCAAACACGGCATATTTATCTTAACTTTAGTTTTTTACTCTGTATGTTTTATCCGCTAGAGGGCGCTACAGTAAATTTTGTGAAACCCCATATAGCCTATAACCAGCGGACAATTAAGACGCTTCTAATGATATATCATTTGTCGAATTCTGATAAGTAATTTAGAAGTTACGAGGGAACAGATGAACATACATACATACATACATACATACATACATACATACATACATACATACATACATACATACATACATAGCCTGTCAAAATCATAACCCTCCTTTTGCTTTGCCGTAGTCGGGTAAAAAGCGACTTTATTTAATAGTATGTAGGTAAATATGTACAAACATGGATATTTTTAATATATGGCTCTTTCAAAACCTTTTGTAGATTTAACTGTGTCCTATTTTCCCAGAATTTTCTAGTAATTATGTCACTTTTTAAAGGGCTATTTACCAGGCAAAATTCAGTTGAGACCGAACTTCTGTTAATTAAAATTGTATCAATATTTTACATTCGAACTTTGCTTGTGTGCTCTCTAGCAACCATTGGGTACATAAAAAAAATAGCAATTGTGAGACTAAACGACAAAACCGATAACTGGAATCGTTAAAAAAACAGAATAGACACAAAGTAAAAAACAAAAAATGACCACAGTATCGGCTCGGTCCGCTCACGCGACATCAATGCTTTTTCCTCATCCATCAAAAGTGCTCAACATTGCTAAAGAGCTTTTTTCACTTCAAAAATTTTCAGTTTCTCTTTTTCTATGTTCAGTTACAATTTTTCTCAGTAACGCGTTTATCAAGGTGAAATAAATATAAAATACGACTGTGAAAATTGCAATTACAAACTTATATTTGCAATTCGGGAATACACATACAAATTTACATTTGCTATTTCAGTGTATGGCAGAACATATTTTAACTACAAACAACACAAGCATATTTCCTGTAATGTAGAAACATTACAGGATTATGCTTATGTCGTGTTTGCTCTGTTGGGATACAGGTGGCTCTCTGTGACATGCCGGTTGCTGGAGGTCGCTTCTAGGACATGCCGGTTCCCTATGATCATTTTGTGAGTCGTGATGATACAATTGGCACATACCTCATATACATGGTTGTAGGCTCTCATCGTTTTGAGAGTGGTGGTAATACAATGGGCACATACCTCACATGATTCTAGGAGATGCCGGTTTCCTTTCATGGTTTTGAGAGTCGTGGTGAGACAAGGGGTACATAACTCACATGGTGGTAGGCTCATGCAGGTTTTCTCTCGTCGTTTTGAGAGACATGGTGATACAATGGGGACACACGTCATATGATTCTAGGAGATGCCGGTTTCCTTTCATCGTTTTGAGAGTCGTGGTAATACAATGCGAACACGCGTCTCATGATTCTAGGAGATGCCGGTTTTCTCTCATCGTTTTGAGAGTCGTGGCCATACAATGGGGACACACGCCACATAATCATGTAACGTGTGTCCCCATTGTATGACCAAAGAGTCGTGGTGATACAATGGGCACATACCTCACAGGTTTGTAGCCCCATGCCGATTTCCTTTCAACGCTTTGAGAGTCATGGTAATACAATGGGCACGTACCTCACATGGTTGTAGGCCCATGCCGGTTTCCTTTCAACGTTTTGAGAGTCGTGGTGATACGATGGGTACATAACTCACATGGTTGTAGGCCATAAAGGTTTTCTTTCGTCGTTTTGAAGCCATGCTGTAGACAGTGTAAAGTGTCTGAGTTCGAACCTAACAACATACTCGTGTAACTCATAAATCACGAGCGTTACCACGAAAACCACCATTGCTCACCTCTTTGCGAACTCATTATATATATTTTATCTCCCTCGAAAACGCATACGCTAGACAATTAAGATAAAGGAAGCAAAAGATTTATGTGGAAAGGAGCGGGGTCAGTTAATTATCTCTGATTACATTGTAAGTAGTTTCTGGTACAATTGGGGAGCTAAAGCGTCGTTTTCTGCGTGTTAGCAAGATACCAACCCGTATTACTTATTACCGATTATCAAGATACCTACCTCAGATTTTCTTATCATATAAATACAAGTTGGAGTGCCTTATAATTATCATTTTAACATAATTCTACATCTCGCAATCAGAGTTTACAGTGCAATTAGCATACAATACAATTTGCCAATTTTAACGATTGGGCAAGTGCCCACCAGACATAACACCCATTTGGTCAGAGGATCCTCCCTTTTCTATGGAGGATGAGTGAACTTTACTCCCTGTTTCTCATTCCTCCACATTGGTGACCCCGTCGTGATCGGCAGCGTAGCCTTCATGCAACGATTTCAGCGTGACGTCATCATCATCACTCCCGAAAGCTTCATTGGCGCCTACGGCTTCAAGGGGTATCCTGACTATGAATTTGCAGCAACCGCGCATACCTGGTCATCACCCTCAGCCTCATCAGCTACCTCGGCGCAGGCACAGGCTCAGACTCAGGCTCAGGCTCATGTTCAGGCTTAGGCACAGGCACAGGCTCAGGCTCAGGCACAGGCACACGCAAAGGCGCACCACAGGCACAAGTATAGGTGCACCACAGGCAGCATAACCACAAGCATCACAAGATACAAGACTCGGAACACTATCGACGTCTAGTCTTCGGAGGGGAGTGATGTAGCAGTACCTACAAAACGCCACAAATGAACAACGCGTCATAGTGACGTCACACGAATTCTATATCTCGCAATCAGAGTTTACCGTGCAATTAGCATACGTACAACTAGCCAATTTTAACCATTGGGCAAGTGCCCGCCAGACATAACACCCGTCTGGTTGGAGGACCCTTGCTTTTCTATGGATGATGAGTGAACATTACCCCTTGTTCTTCATGCTTCCACAAGTAAAATACAGCCATTAACTATAAACATGTAGGGTTATTGTTAGTTGCCTAATAGAAATAATAGTCATGTTGTGTAATATAGAATACATACGAGCAGTCGAAAGCGAGATCGCTAAGAACTCCATTGCGAGGTAATAATAAATCATCATCATCATCATCCCAGCGTTAATGCCAGTCGCATCCGAAGCCTTTTCAGCTTTGGAGTCTGGGGTCCGCTTTACCAGTCCAACTGCTGACATGGCTAAACTTCGACATTTTCCGTGAAGCGACTGCCGTCTGACCTCCACAACCCGAAGGCGACATCGAAGCATTGCAGTTAGACCAATTGTTGGACTTTTGAGAGCTCCAACAACCTATAACGACCGCCACTAGATGTTCGTATGGCAACCGGGACCAACGGATTAACGTGCTTTCCGAGGCACGACCAAACCAGTGCAAATATTCATATTCATGCATACAAATACTTGCACTCTGCGCAGCGGCCGCGTCCGCTACCGCTACTCCACGGAGGCGAGGTATTAATAAATAATAAGTTTATTTCAATTTATTTATAGTAACATTGGTACCAAATCCCTATAAAATATACTTTCTAGAAATGAATAAAACATACATAGCCCAGCTGTCCGAAAGCTAATCACTAGGCGGATCATAGACTTCGACGCGATACGCGACAGGGCGCAGATAACGCGCCTATGTATATGATTTTCACAAGCTTTTTTACACACAAATAAAATAATTACGAGTTTCGTTTTGAGGAATTGTGCTCAATTCCCCGCGCACCGTCGCGTAGATTGTTGTAGTATGACCTTAGTCTGCGGACTTATATTAGTGACTAGCCGCCGTCCGCGACTTCGTTCCCGTGTAGTTAGTTATTATGCTCATCTCCACGGCTATCAAACACAAAAAGAATTTTACAAATCGGACCAGTGGTTCCTGAGATTAGCGCGTTCAAACAAACAAACAAACTCTTCAGCTTTATATATTAGTATAGATTCGAACTTGCAGTGTTTGTTGATACGTCCACACGCGAGCTTTTTAATGCTCAGATTAGTGTACTGAAATGTTCAAAGCACTGTGATGCGTTCACACACATTCCCGCGTTATGAACTTTAAATCTCTTTCAAAGGTTCGTACGACATTATTTGTGAATACCATTCCAATATGTATATCAGCAGTACATCTTCAATACCATGTATGTATTCTAGGGTTTGGGAAGTTTGGCAAATCTCATGGTTTTGGAACACGTGATAACCCGTTATCGGTCTCCGTGGCGCAGCGGTCAACCCGCCTGCCTGCGACGTGGAGGCCCCGGGTTCGATCCCCGGCCAGGTCATGATGGGAAACGATCTTTTCCTAATTGTCCTGGGTCTTGGATGTTTATCTATATATGTATCTATTATAAAATATAGTATCGTTGAGTTAGTATCCCATAACACAAGTCTCGAACTTACTTTGGGGCTAGCTCAATCTGTGTGATTTGTCTGTATATATTTATTTATTTATTTATCAAAGTCCTGAGACTTCTCGGAAATTTGAGAATACACAAAATGATATTAGAATCAAGTAAATTATTGGCTACCCGAATGATATAAAAGGCAATTTTATTTTAACTAGAATATTACAAGTTACAATAAACAGACACATATGACAGTCTCGGTGGCGTAGCGGTAGCGAACGCGGTCGCTGCGCAAGGAGGCGCGGATTCGATCCCCGCTCAGTGCATTTATTTGTATGCATGAATATGAATATTTGCACTGGTTTAGTCATGCCTCAGAAAGCACGTTAAGCCGTTGGTCCCGGTTGCCATACGAACATCTAGTGGCAGTCGTTACTGGTTGTTAGAGCCCTCAAAAGTCCAACAATTGGTCTAACTGCAATGCTTCGATGTCGCCTTCGGGTTGTCAAAATCAGCAGTTAGACTGATAAAGCTGATCCCAGACTCCAAAGCTGAAAAAACTACGGATGCGACTGGGATTAACGCTGAGATGATGATGATGATTACAAGTTACAATAAAGTCACGGTTTCAAGTTAATATTTAAAACAGATTCTTATTAAAAAAAAGAAAACTTCAAAAAATCTAGGAATTAATCCTGTATCGTGGGTGCGTTTACAAACATTTAAATTCACATACATTAACAGCCAGACCCGAAACAACTACCTGTAGGCTATACAAATATTTGTTCTGTGCGGGAATCAAACCCGCGAAACGCAGCGCAATTAAATAACCTAGTTCATTAATTAGGTTGATATTGATGATAGCGGGAATATTACTGTTAGTCAGCATCATCTCACTGCTGGACAAAAGACCTATCTAGCAGAAGTAATAATTAATGAATGTAGGTATGTATATTATATGTTTTCACTATAATACATATAAACACAACTTAAAGGATTACTGAAATCTATATAACGCGCGTTCAAGTATTACGTAACACAATTTGGGAGGAGGGGGGGGAGTCTTGTAAAACGTTCGGTGCGTTACAAGGGCGAGAGGGGGTATTTAAACATGGCATTACGTTACGTTTATGCCTAAAAAAACATATTTCTTAAAATTCTAACGTCTAGGCCGCGGGGTATAGAAAACGTTACAGTGAGAGGAAGTAGAAAATTTTCAAAAAATGCGTTACGTTATACTTGAATGCTCCTTAAACTGGCGCCAGTCTTCCAAATTTAATTATAACTTTTTCACGTCGCTCTGGATACTCAGATAATTGCTGTTATCAAAATTATAATTATTGTTTTCCACGAAACATAAAAGTGATTTATAAGTTCTAATAACTAAGCTAAAGACTTTAATTATCGAAAAAGTACAATTCTTTTGATCTAAATTTCTTTTGTATATATTATATGTATATATTTTTTAAGAAAGCGGACAACCGGGTCTATAAAATAAAATTTAAATCGTACCTATATGTATATAATAATATCTATCTAGTTATCCTAGTCCACCTAGTTGCACGGTAAACTCTGATTGCGAGATGTAGAATTCGGGTGACGTCAGTATGACGTGTTGTTCGCGTGTTGCGGATAGCTACCGCTGCAATTTCATCACCACTGCTCTCAAAACGGTGAATCAAAACATCGTGAGGAAACTTCGAAAAAAGTCTTAAAGGCAAAACTTCGAAGACATGTGAAATCTACCAACCCGCACTGGGTCCGCGTAGTAGATTATGGCCCACTCCCTCTCATCAAGAGGGGGCCTGTGTACCAGGAGTGGGAGCAGTATAGTCTGATTATTTATACCTGACACGTATTTTTATTTTTTACTCTATTTTTGTTTTTACTATAATCTTAAGCTCACTAATTGTTTTGATTTTTTGTTACTTGCTGTGATATCTTCATAATATATATGTATGTTATCAAATATGTAATCATGAACAGGTGGGTACCTGATGACCTGTATTACAGGTGTTACTACCTACCACAGGCATCAGCGATCCACAACCAAAAAAAAAAAAAAAAAGAAGCTATTTCTTGTATGTAACAATTTTTTATAAGTACTTGTTTTGTTTTTTTGGCTTGTGGTGAGAAATAAGCACTTTTTTTATTATTATTATTTATTTTGTGCATGGCAAATCTGTGAGAGGTGACTTCTAATGTTTGTTATTCTTCACACATCTTTATAAAATCACAAATTCGTTCGTTTCATGTAAAAAGACCGAGATAAAAGACAAAAAAATACGAGCCAAAAAGAGAAAAAAGAATCATGAATTGTAAATTGCTGTCAAATCCATGCATGATTAAAAACCGAAGGCTTAGTTCAAACTCGTACTTTTTTTATCGTGCAAACGTTTGATAAGAAAGAAAAGAAATAAGTACCTTGTCAAATGTCTCGGCGAAGTTAACAAACATTGACGTCACGAACAAATTACTTATCTCAAGGGGGAAATAAGATAAAAGAGGCTCCGAAGGCAACGAACAATAGATCCTGTGAAGTGGAGACTGAAAATTGTAACGTGTTCAAAGTACATACAAAACGTTTGTCAGTATAAACGAGAATCATAATTTCTAATCATAACGGACATAAAGTTTGTTCATACTCCTAGTTTCATTTTGAAGCCGTACCTCAAATTATATTAAAACCGTAACGCACTTTCCTGGTCGAGGAAGACAAAAAATAATGTGGGACAAATTACAGGGTTTGCAAACAAAATGAAAAGGCTATGAGTGATTCCAGCTTACAAAATTAGGGTCCCCAACCGAACTGTGATGACCTGTCTGCTGTCGCCAAGTTGCTGTAATTAGGTACTGTATTGCGAGTCATAAATATGATAAATTTCATTGACAGCCTCCGTGGACTAGCGGTAGCGGACGCGGCCGCTGCGCAAGGAGGCGCGGTTTCGATCCCCGCAGAGTGCAAATATTTGTATGCATGAATATATATATTTGCACTGGTCTGGTCGTGCCTCGGAAAGCACGTTAAGCCGTTGGTCCCGATTGCCATACGAACATCTAATGGTAGTCGTTACGGGTTGTTGGAGCCCTCAAAAGTCCAACAATTGGTCTAGCTGCAATGCTTCGATGTCGCCTTCGGGTTGTGGAGGTCAGACGGCAGTCGCTTCAAGGAAAATGTAGAAGTTTAGCCATATCTGCAGTTAGACTGGTAAAGCGGACCCCAGACTTCAATGCTGAAAATGCTTCGGATGCGACTAGGATTAACGCTGAGATGATGATGATGATGAGTAGTTCGTCTTTATCAAATAATTTTATAATATTAGTATTATTATTATAAAGACGAACTACTAACGAAACTTTTATAACCCATGGGTTATAAGGGCTTCGCAAGTAGGAACCTATTTTCGGTCATTATAAACAGCTTCCTGTAAAATGTGACTCAATCTCTTAAGCCAATTAAACTGTTCCAATTAGAAAGCTAGGATACATTTGAAGCTTTATCTCGTGGACCACTGAACCAGAAATCAAAAAGAGGAATTATATTACTAAAGTTACGTTTTTCGTTTTGAGTCGAAAACCTAAGATGACGATATTTGCGAGCTCAGTAAGGAGAAATTGACTCGGAACTAAAATTACGCGCTAGTTAAGCAAGTTATTTTCCGTATGAACGCAATACACACAACTGGTTCCTCAATTACAGTCTCATAATATGAACAGGAAAATGTGAAATTCGTTATATTATTTACTAATTTATCTGGTAATTTGTCTGATTGATGAGATGAAATATATAACAAAAAACATTTTTGTAGCCTCCACTACGCTAATATGAATAACTAATTGAAATAAAATCCCGTATTATTCGATCTTTTGTACTTTTTATCATTATTCTTAGCCAATAAATATGCCTAGTATATATTTTCCAAACTACTTTGAGGTCGATTTCCAGTACACTTTTTCTTCGGTGGTAGGCCATAATAGCCATCGGCCATCGGCTGCTGGCAGAAGTTACCACCCACCAGACAAAGTCTTGCCGCCAAGCAAATCCGTCGTGTTCCGGAATGATGTCTGGCGAAGCCGTACGGAGGACGGGTCTGAGCAGTTGTGTTGCGGTGTGTGCCGGGTACGATGCGCCAAATATTGTTGTGTCGGGAGTTTGGTCGTGGAGGGTCGCCAGGTCAATCTCCCTCTGGCGCAGCATTGTTGGTCGTGTTGTTGGGTTTAACATTTCATCACCTCGCTCAAATGCCGTCTTCCTTCTAATTCTCTAAGTTTTTGTAGTGAATAGGCCTAATAAACTAGCGCTTTATCATCAACGATTCCATCACTGCTTACCATTTTTTTTTGTGGGGATGGGAAATCATCAGACGACTTCTCCCGCTCTGGGCGGAGCGCCTTCCGCTCCGCGTCAGACTTTTACTGGCTAAAACCCACTCGTGTTTCTTCACTTGCCTGTGCGAAGGTCAGGGCCACGGTTTCTTTTTGCCAACCTGCAACCCTGACCCAGGAGGTATCGGTCTTCGTGGACCCCGTCACGATGTGCTGACATCTCTTTGACGCGCGCGTGAAACACAACTGCCTGCCACAACGAGCCTGCTCCTTTTCGGGCAGCGAGCTGGCCTCTGCTCGCCGCCCGCAGGCCCGCGCCTATAGGCGGGATTGCAGTCAAGCACTAGTTTTTAATTATTAAAAAAAACACCAACCGAATCCAGCTGAATACCAGCATTTTAAATAGAGTGACTAAGACTGTCGAAATCCTACTAATGTTATTTTATTCATCATCATCATCCCAGCGTTATTCCCAGTCGCATCCGAAGCCTTTTCAGCTTTGGAGTCTGGGGTCCGCTTTATCAGTCCAACTGCTGATATGGCTAAACTTCGACATTTTCCGTGAAGCAACTGCCGTCTGACCTCCACAACCCGAAGGCGACATCGAAGCATTGCAGTTAGACCAATTGTTGGATTTTTGAGGGCTCCAACAACCCGTAACGACTACCATTAGATGTTCGTATGGCAACCGGGACCAACGGCTTAACGTGCTTTCCGAGGCACGACCAGACCAGTGCAAATATTCATATTCATGCATACAAATACTTGCACTGTGCGGGGATCGAACCCGCGCCACCTTGCGCAGCGGCCGCGTCCGCTATCGCTACGCCACGGAGGCTGTCTACTAATGTTATTTTATTATTCATAATAATTTAATACATGCGAAGGTAAACCTATCTATAACTCGGCTATATTTTTTAGATTCAAAACACTAAATCGATCTTTATGAAATCCAACAAAATTCATACGTACCAAAGGTACGCGATGAAGTAAAACACAGGTTATATTTAATCTATACTAATATATGAAGCTGAAGAGTTTGTTTGTTTGTTTGAACTCGCTAATCTCAGGAACTGCTGGTCTGATTTGAAAAATTCATTTTGCGTTGGATAGCCCAATAATCCAGAAAGGCTATAGACTATAGCCTATAGCCTTATGCTTAGCATGATTTTATATATAACATGCTGCAAATAATAGGAGCGGGGCATTAAAAAAACGCGGGTGAAACCGCGTGGCTTTCATTGGATAATTCATTAATCCAGGAAGGCTTTAGGCTATATAACATCACGCTGCGACCAATGGGAGCGGAGCATAACTAAACCACGCGAACGAAGTCGCTGGCGGCCGCTAGTTCCGGATATTTGTATTATAAAATGGTGAAATACAAAATATACGTAAACTTGTGGGCAACAACCCGTGGTGAAATAAAAGATTGCTTCCTGAACAAACCTAAATATATTGATCAGAAACCGCCAATACAGGTAAAAGGGTAGTGAGTAATGAGTGTTCCATCTCTATGAAACAAGAGATCTTTCCCTTCGGACGGGGCCAGTTACAGACTAATAAATTATGAACTTTATTTGGAACATGTATAAGTACGTGGATGATGTTCATGAACAGCGGCTTTAAACTAAGTTAAGTACATAGAAAGAGAATAGATAGTCTTCTATCCTATAGTAGCATATCACCGGCTTGTAATGTTGGCCGGTTACAGACTAATAAATTATGAACTTTATTTCAAAGATGTATACGTAGATGATGTTCCTGAACAGCGGCTTTAAGCTAAGTTAAGTAGTAAGAGAATAGATAGTCTTCTGTCCTATAGTAGCATTTCACCGGCTTGTAATGTTGGCTAGTTACAGACTAATCAATTATGAACTTTATTTCGAAGATGGTATACGTGGATGATGTTCATGAACAGCGGCTTTAAGCTAAGTTAAGTAGTAAGAGAATAGATAGTCTTCTGTCCTATAGTAGCATTTCACCGGCTTGTAATGTTGGCTAGTTACAGACTAATCAATTATGAACTTTATTTCGAAGATGGTATACGTGGATGATGTTCATGAACAGCGGCTTTAAGCTAAGTTAAGTAGTAAGAGAATAGATAGTCTTCTGTCCTATAGTAGCATTTCACCGGCTTGTAATGTTGGCTAGTTACAGACTAATCAATTATGAACTTTATTTCGAAGATGGTATACGTGGATGATGTTCATGAACAGCGGCTTTAAGATAAGTTAAGTACATAGAAATAGAATAGATAGTCTTCTATCCTATGGTAACATATCATCAGCTTGTAATGTTGGCCAGTTACAGACTAATAAATTGTGAACTTTATTTCGAAGATGTATACGTGGATGATGTTCATGAACAGCGGCTTTAAGCTAAGTTAAGTAGAAAGAGAATAGATAGTCTTCTATCCTATAGTAGCAAATCACCGGCTTGTAATGTTGGACAGTTACATAGTTTATATGATAAATATGCAAGTTAAGTGTATCATACTAGTCTAATAAATATATACATCTAATTAACAAACATCATACAAAAGCAAATAAAAAAAATTATGACATGTTTAAAGAGAGAGGAAATGCTTTTTTACCACAGTTTTAAAAGTGAACAGAGTTTGAGCACGCCTTACAGATACGGGCAAGTCTTTCCATAGCCGAACTGCTTGTACAGTAAAGGATTTATCGTAAAAACTAGTGGAATGCTTCGGCATGTCTAATATCAGGTTTTCCGATGACCTCAGATATCTATTATGCGTGTCATGAAGGAACTTAAAACGTTGAAACGTAACGGTTTTAGGATTGCTGTAGAGCTGAAATAGGATATGAGAATGAATGATGTTCATGAACAGCGGATTTAAGCTAAGTTAAGTAAAAGAAAATAGATAGTCTTCTGTCTTAAAGTCGCATATCACCGGCTTGTAATAAATAATACTACAAGACACGTTACTAAGTATTATAGCGAGGTGTAAAGTAAATTTATTGTTCCAATTGGTTGTATCAAAGTGCAGATTTTTCAAATTAATAAGATACATATATTTAGTTAGTTATTCAATCAGTATTGCGGGCATATTTTTGATGCCTTATAATCATTTGCACTACTTCATAAATACATGTACATAATTATTATTTTAAGAAGCTTGCATCATTATTTAAACATTATCTTGTTTGGCAATTTAAAAAAATATGTATTTAATTTATTTTTATTCCTAATGTAATAAGTTGTATATTAATATTATACACCTATTAAGTTTCTGATCAACAGTGAAGACAGTAATGGAATGTTTCTAAAAACCCTACACTATTTAATAAAATACATGAAACATAAAATTAACACAAATTTAAGTAATTTCTAGACGAATAATTGGTTTTATGTTAATTGTCTAAGACTTAATATATTAGTACTAATGTAGAATATCTTACTACAAATATACTAAGATATTATGTACTAAGATATCTTAGTTAAAATGTACTAAAATATTAGCTCTAGACATTTCCATTTGCGTAAATTTTATGTAATTTTACTCACGCAGATGAGTATTATATATAGAGAAAGATTTTAAAATGTAACATCGCACAAAATTGTAATGTAAAAATTGAATATGTTTGCAATAATGTCTTACGATGATGTAAAAAGTGGTATACTATTTTGCTTGTTTATAATTAAAGTAGATAAATTATTTAACATTTGTGGACATTTTATTTAATAGTTATATGTAAGCACCAGTGCTTACCAGTGCTTAGAGAGGTACCTGATTCAAGATACAGGATCCTTAAATACCTCTTTTAAGGTCCTACTGTGTAAATATTTATCTAAATCAATTATTTCAATAAACAATTTCTGTTATTTAATAAAAATTTCTAAAAATATTATATTTATAATTATCATATTTTAAAGTAAATATTTTAATTTAACAAATATGGGCATATTCAAAACATGATTCTTTTTTAATTACATATTATAATCCTTCATAAAAAACCCGGTCTGTTGCTAAGCTTATGTGGGAAACAGGCCTAACACGCGGAGACCCTTTCATATTTATTATAAATGGAACAGACACTTAACATATAACTGGAGAATGATGCGCAGTTACCTATTGTATACAGAAAATAATATTACAATGAAGTAAATAATATTAAAAAATAATATTATAAAACTGATTGCACTAATTTCTAGTTAACACAAAATAATTGTATTCCGTATACCTAGATTTATATAGATAATGAAGGCCGGTATTTGGATTCCGTACCAAACCTAAAATAAATCTAATAATCTATAATTTAAACTAATCAGTTTTTAGATAAAAGGTTCCTGTAATGATAATTTTTGAACCAATACAAAGTTGTAATGGGTCAAAACTGCCTTCAATTAAACATTTTAACGTTTGATTTCCATACAAAAATGGGTTTTTAAATCCTACGCTGCATTTAAACTGCCCCATTGGACTACAGTTCATGCTTTTCACAATTTTATAGTTTGTATAAAATTGTTAAAAAGCAGTAACCATTAATTTTAATTAAAGACCGTACGCGCGTAAACGGTATATAACACAGACACTTACCATGTAACAATCACAGATGTGAACCAAAACAACTCGGTGTTAATCCTTCAATTAACTCACAATTTCACGAACATACTCGTAATTTTCACTTGAAGCGTTCACCACAAAAGTTAAAGTCACTTCACTACGTAACCTCGATACACGTAGCTCGTAGTACGCTTGAACCTCCCGCTACGCTGCTACGACGCGCTCTACGCCGGCACGTGCGATCCCCGTAGCTGAGTAGATAAACTGGAGTATACCCGATACGAACTAAAGTTCCGAAGTTTACCGAGCGCTGCCGAGCGCCACCGAGACTTTGTAAGCCGTGATTGATATCAAATGAAATGTGAAGAATGAGTAGTTCTAGAGAGCTCTTTGTTTTAAGGATTATATTTTTGCCGGCGCTGCGCAGTGTCGCTACGATCGTATATCTTTTTAAGAAAACCCCTTTCCTCAGCTGCAGCGATTTGATAAAAAGAAATTGTTAGATATTGTGATACTGACAAAGTAGGTAGTACCTAAATGTTTAATCTCGCGAGATACAGCTCGTTTGTTTCAACTTTAGCAGAAGTTTATTTCGTCGTAGTAAAATTAAATAAATTTCAACCCATGTTTTCAGTTAATTTGCTCAGTAACACGTTAAGTAATTTTATCCACGCGTTATATTGTATTACCTAAATGATTTGCTCTCACCTGCGAGAAGCTTTATCGTTTTACGAACTTTATTTTGTTAGAGTGACATACATACATTTTTTATAAACCTTCAGCATTCAGTAAAGAGGCCGGAGTATATTCTATGACATAGTCGTCCCTCGCATTTTTATTTTCTTCTTGAAAGATGCGGAACACAATGTAACCGGCATTCAAATGCGTAAAGGTCACTAATATACAAAAAAAAAAAAAATGTAAAAAGATACGAAACCCTGACGATGTCGAGATATTTGGAGGTAAATGACAAATTATATTTATTTCTGTAAATTGTCCAGGACTGACAGCTGCGACCAAAGGATTAACGTGCTTTCCGAGGCCCGGGGGTCCCGTTATGTAATATTGGTTCATCTATGGACCGGCAGTGGCAAGCGGCTGTTGTAATTTAGCGATGAGTACCTTTATTTACTTACTACATTATTTCTTTTATGATTGACATTTTGTTGATCACTAGCGACCCGCCTCGCACGTCCGCACGTTTGCAATGCTGATACTAAATACACTACAGAAAAACTGTAAACGTCGTATAAATAACATAGCGGCCCGCGTCACCCGCCACTCCGGCCGGTCGGTACCGCCGCAAACGCGACGCCCCGCAATTTTTAAATCTGTAATATCTTCGAAAATATTCATTTAAATCATATGCTGTAAAGGGCGATGTTAATTCATATTAAATCTACAATGTATTTAAGGTATTAAATTGGATAAGGATTAATGCTGTATTGGTTAAAATCTCTTCCCAAATTGTCCGGTATTTGTCGGAAAAAGTAAATGACAAAAAAATGTTATTGTGATCCCACAATAACATTTTTTTGAACATTGAAAAGGCCTACAGAAACGTCTGCGATGTATACGTCTATCTGTTATAGATATCCATCTATAACAGATAGACGTATACATCGCAGACGTTTCTGTAGGCCTTTTCAATGTTTACAATATATAGTATATTATTTTGATAAATCACGTATGGTTCAGCCTGCGTTTTACTGCAAACGCAGAAAAAAATTTAATCATATACGATATCACATAAGAAACCTCAAAAATAATAGTATTTCTCCACTATTTAATGGATGTTATTATACATATAAACCTTCCTTTATAATCCCTCTGTCTATTAAAAAAATCTACATCAAAATCCGTTACGGAGTTTTAAAGATTTAATCACACATAGGGACATAGGGAAAGAGAAGGCGACTTTGTTTTATACTATGTAGTGATTATCATCACCATCTACGTAGCCACACAGCAGAAAACAACTAAATAACAGCATTTTACTTGAAACGACTGCCCATCTGACCTTACATGTTACTGATTAATTATGATAAACCTTTGGTAAGTCTGGTTGTCAAGTTTTGGCCGAAAAGTCATCCTGAGTGCCACGCTCATTTTTCATTGGACTTTTAAAATTATTTATAGTGTTGTTTACTAAATAAAAGTGCGTGATTTATGTAGTAAAAAGTGCATTCAGTAAATAATTCATAATGAACAGTGAAATATCGCAGCATAGTGGCCACATCATGACTTTATCTCAAACCTAACTAGTAAGACGGTTCACGCGGCCGTCATTATCGACATGAATAATTCATTACGTGACATTGGCTAAATGCACAAACCGTACGAAGCCAAAAAAAAGAAAGAAAGAACCTTTGGTAAGTCTCGTTGTCAGATCGTTCTCTATTCAAATTATAATGTGTATATAGCTTCTATATAATATCAAAATAGATTTTTCATATCACAGAAATTGTTATTTTATCAATGCTTGTAAATATCAGCAAAATTTATAATAAAGCGTTTATTTTTTCTTATAACATTATAACGTTATGAAATAAAAATTATATTCCCGTAGGATGTTGGTATACCAACGGGTATGTGAAAATATTTCAATGTTGATGTTTGTGCTCACTGTGAACAGAGAGTAAATAGTCTGTACTGAGTTACGTTAACATTCTTTATCATTTATAGACATTTATTTAAATAGTCGTGGTGGCCTAGTGGTTAAAACACCAGCCTCTCAAGTATGAGTGTACGGGTTCGATGCCATGTCAGGCACCAATGACTGATTAAAAGGTGAAGGACACATCTTGAAACCTGGACTTTTAAGTCTGAAATCGTCAACCCGCTTTGAGCAAGTGTGGTGATTACGCTCAATCCTTCTCTGTATAAGAGGAGACCTGTGCCCAGCAATAGGACGATAAAAGGTTGGTGATTATGATGATGGTTTAAAAAAAATGTTTATTTTTTATCTTTGTTTGAAATATTAATAAGTTTTCTTATTACTTTTTTAACCGCAAAAATCAAATACAGAGTCAAAGTTAATGCCCATTTTCATTAACACTAGGCCAAATTTACATAAATGTTATGAATACTCTAAGGAGTTATTTAGCGTAAATTAATATTTTAGAACCTATTAGGCGATCACTAAAAATACAAGATGTAATACTTAAACCCATCGTCCAGGACGCAACTCAAAACTGGTAGGTGACAAAATCAAATCAAAAAAAGGATTGAATTGTCTTATGAAACCACAGTAAAAGTGAAACGTTTTTTTCACATTAAAGACATTTAACTAAAAACTTTTGGAATAATATTCCATTAACAGTATAAAATAGCGAAGTATAGGCGCCGCCATATTGACCTTGGCTGCTCTGCCGGGCGCCTTTCACTTTATCCCCTACTCCGCGGCCGACCGTCATGCGACATGCAATACACAGACGGAAAATTTTGGAACGATGTCATTTAATTTTCTATTTAAAAATAGATAGGCAGTACTCGAATTACATAATAAACTACCCGCAGCAATGCATAAATGTTGTTGAATTCTCATAATGAAAACATTATGAGAATTCAACAACATTTATGCCTTATTTACTTTGTTGAGCAAACACATTTTTGTAACATATAAACACATAACAACATATAGACAAACAAACAAACAAGCAAGCAAGCAAACAAGCGAGCAAGCAAGCAAACATACAAGTGAAGCTAATAAAAAGCATGTAAAAATCAAAAGGAACATTAGCTGCAGCGTGATTCTGCAACTATATCACCGTGAAAAGTTAAGTGGACCGAGTTGTCATTCCAAGTAATGCTAAGTCAATGACACTATTGACAGCTTTCTCTAAGCTTCGCACACATAAAAATCTCACCGTGTGTTGTTGATAGTTGGGGGAAAAATCAACTTTTCTCTTTGAGATTTTTACAAAACCATCATCATCATCTCAGCGTTTATCCCAGTCGCATCCGAAGCTTTTTCAGCTTTTGGAGTCTGAGGTCCGGTTTTTACCAGTTTAACTGCTGATATGGCTAAACTTCGACATTTTGACAGACTGACCTCCACAACCCGAAGGCGACATCGAAGCATTGAAGCTGACCAATTGTTGGACTTTTTGAGGGCTCCAACAACCCTTTAACGACTGCCATTAGATGTTCGTATGGCAACCGGGACCAACGGCTTAACGTGCTTTCCGAGGCACCGACCAGTGCAAATATTCATATTCATGCATACAAATATTTGCACTGTGCGGGGATCGAACCCGCGCCGCCTTGCACAGCGGCCGCATCCGCTACCGCTACGCCACGGAGGCTGTCATGAGATTTTTACAAAACCGATGGGCTCTTATTTTTCCTATGGATTTTTTTTCTTTAGCACAGACTAGTTTTTGCCTAGCCTACGAGATATATGAAAAGGTCTATAAAAAAGTCCGCGATGCTATATGTCTATCTGTTATGGATATCCCACAATAACATTTTTTTGTCATTTACTTTTTCCGACAAATACCGGCTAATGTTCGAAGAGATTTTAACCAATACAGCATTAATCCTTATCCAATTTAATACCTTAAATACTTTGTAGATTTAATATGAATCAACATCGCCCTTTACAGCATACGATTTAAATTAATATTTTCGAAGATATTACAGATTTAAAAATTGCGGAGCATCACGTTTACGGCGGCACCGACCGACCGGGGCGGGACGGGAGCAGCAGGCCGCTGTAAATTATACAACGTTCACAGTTTTTCTGTAGTGTATTTAGTATCAGCATCGCACTCGTGCGAAGCTGGGGCGAGTCACTAGTTTATAATATGTCTTAAAAATCTGACAGCCATTTTTACAGAAACGATCTGCAAATAAATATGTACGGTTTCCTTAAGGTGTGTATTGAACAAATTAGAGCGCAAAAAAGGAATTTAATGCCTATTAATAAAATTATTCTATATCTAGTTGACACTTTTTTGTTGAAATTCTTATATACCTAACTTGTTCAGATATTTACATCCTTGTCATATTTCTTATGTACGACGTTAAGAGGGGACACTAGTGTCGTTTTCTCTATACAAACGTATTCCGCTGTTTGCTTCGTTGATAACGCTTTTAGACCAATTATTTTTTTCTACACTTTTATACCTTGATTATACGAGTACCTATCATTAGATTATTTCGAAAACTTATTTTTTTTTTTACATATTATAAACTAGCGCTTGACCGCAATCCTGCCTGATGGTAAGCAGTGACGCAATCGTTGATGGTAAAGCGCACTAGTTTATTAAGAGCCTATTCACTCTAGCCTTGAAGACACTCAAATTGTAGTCCGACGGAAACACCGCCGCTGGCAAATTGTTCCAGTCCCTCGATGAACGCGGTATAAAGGAGGAGGCGAAATGCTTCGTCCGGATCGTAGTGGTGTTAACAACGTAAGGGTGGAAACCAGCCGTACGACGGGTCGTCCGCTGGTGGAACGGAGATGGGGGAATTAAATCATGTAATTCCCTCGCACACTCCCCGAAATGCATCCTATAGAACATCGAAAGGCTGGCTACTCTACGCCTGTGCTCTAAGCTATAGAGACCAACTCGAGTTAGATCAGGGTCACCAATCAGCCTCTTTGCACTGAATCCAAAGTGGCCAGGTGACACTTGGCAGCACCAGCCCAAATGTGGCAGTACTCCACACACGAACGGACCTGTGCTTTGTATAACATTAGAAGCTGCCCAGGTGTGAAGTACTGCCGGATCTTTGCGATAACGCCAAGTTTCCTGGCAAGGTCCTGCAAGGTTCGAGGAAATCTCAACTCCCAAAAGCTGAAGGCGGTCGGAACACTCCAAGGACACATTCCGAAAAGTAGGGGCCAAGGTGAACGGGCTCCTTTTGGCGGTGAAAAGACACGCCTGTGTTTTGGCGGCATTGAATGCTACAAGATTGGCATTGCCCCATTCGGAGACTGTCTGCAGTGCAACACTCGTTCGCTCAACCATGGCCTCTCTTTCGGACCGGATTGATTCCCTACTAGCCCGAGCATCCGGCAGGTATCTCTCTACAACTGTGCTGTCCTCTGCATACCCATAGATACCGGGCATCAGTAGATCGTTAATATGCAACAGGAACAGAGTTGCAGAGTTGAATTAATAAAAGAAATATGATATTTCAAAATCCCGAAAAGTAACCCATTTTTACCGCGATATTCAGACTACTATTAGACAAATGTGAAAAGTTTTTGACAAAAAAGAAAATAATAGAAGCATAGGTATACTCATCCTTTAACTGATAATAAAATAAATGAAATCTGTCGTGTTTTGAAAAAGAAAACAGCGGAATACGATACGTCTTTTGGTCAACGTTTTTGTAGGTGTAATCAACCTGAGTTGCAACCGGAGTCGCACTTTACGGGGAGAGGTTGGAAGCATAGAATAAAGAGAGGGAAGTACGTTATCTTCATACAAACGGACCGCGCGCGGCTTGTATGTTTGCGCCATAGTATCTATGCGTCGCCGCACGCACACCTAAACACAATATTAGAGTGCCTATGACTGCGCTAGTCGCGGCTAGCACGGAACGAGGTTCGCGCGTCACGGCTTTTCGGCACATTAGCTTTTAAAAAATGATCACATAAACTGCAAAGTTGGTATGTCTATTTATGAACAAATAAAAGACTTATATTTTTCAAATTATATTTCTAAAAGTTATTTACAAGGATACGGATATATTACACATTAAAGTTTAATAACAACGCGTTTCGTAATAGTCGAAGCCGAAGAAAGTAGGTATTTTTCTGTAGCTAATTTGTAATTTTGTATTAAATGTGTGATTCAATAGATGTTATGTTTGTATTATTTATATTTGTATTAATTAAAAATAAAAATAAATATGGTTCTTTATGTGTACAAAACTAAAAATAAAAATGACAAAAAAAAAACTGACTAGTATATGTAAACTAAATACTAAGCAAATAATTTAAACATAAGCTCTTAGTCTATAAATATTTGTTAGCGATTTGGGCGACAACCGTAACCGACGAAGCGCGGACAGTCGTCAACCCTAAGACAGTAGGCAATTAAATCGCGGATTGGGTCGCAGATAACCTACTTCCCCTCTTTATTCTATGTTGGAAGCGGCGCGACGGCAATAGTTCCTTCAAATACCTATTTTTCAAATTCCTCGGCACTAGAGTCCCTTCTTAATTGTAGCGATAAAATTGACGCGTAAACGATGGAATACAAAAGTAGTAAAGCAATCTATCTCAAAAAGATGTTCGAAAAAAATATCATTTTCACAATATTAAATTCATTTTATTCTAGAAGCTTTGTTCGCTAAACCACAATTATGTACTTTAATGTTATTAATGTATAACTTTTTACGTCTATGTCGACAAACTAGCTTGAATGAATGAATTTCGGAAATTCCTACCTAAATTTCCTTCTTAAAATAATAAAGCAAGCGAAGAAATGGGTAGAATTTAATACTTATGATATAAATGTAAAGCCACTATTTGTTCTTAATTGTAGCTTCACATATATAGACTGCACGGTTAGCGCAGTGGTTAAGCTGTTGACTGCTGCGTTGGGTGTCGCAGGTTCGATTCCCGCACGGAACAAATATTTGTATGGCCTACAAGTAGTTGTTCCGGGTCTGGATGTTTGTGTATGTGAGTTTATATGTTTGTAAACGCACACCCACGATACAGGAGAGGTTCCGAGTGTGGGGCAAGTTATTATAAAAAATCAAAAAAAAACGTGTGGCACGCGGGGACTGCCGCGGTAAAGCTATTGCATTGGATTTTTATCAACCTAAGCAATTATAATTATTTATATTTTATACGAAATTTTTTATTAGTTATTTATGACATAGTATTTTTTATTCTGCCAATTAACGTATACATTTGTATAAGTATATATTTTCTTTTTTGTAGTTTATTTATTTTTTATCAGCGACGTCATCGAAAGAATGCGAAAAATGGTGGCGATTTAGCGACTAAACTATATTTAATCTTATATTTTTGACTTTGATAAAGAAATAGAAGCTATGCTATAGCTTATAATTGACGTCATGTTCGTGATCAGCGCCCCCGAAAACCCCTGTCACGACACGCAAGTCAAAATATCAAAAAATGACGTAATTTTCGTGATCAGCACCCCCGAAAACCAGTATCAGGACACCCACGTCAAAATATCATAAAATTGGTGTCGGCCATCTTGAATTTCAAAAATGACGTCATTATCGTGATCAGCACCCCCGAAAACCCCTTTCACGCCACCCATGTCAAAATATCATAAAATTGGTGTCGGTCATCTTGGATTCTAAAATTACGTCATTTTCGTGATCAGCACCCCTGAAAACCCCATTCACGACACCCAAGTCAAAATATCATAAAATTGTTGTCGGCCATCTTGGAATTCAAAAATGACGTCAGTTTCGTGATTATCACCCCCAAAAACCCCTATCACGACATTCATGTCGAAATACCCAAAATTCATCGAAGTACCAAATTTTAGGCGAAGTTATCCGCAAACAAACATAAAAAACTGCAGTATTCGTCCGATTTCGGAGCAGATATCACGCACACAATCGCACGCACACAACGCCGTGTCGAAGACTGCCACACCTCCGTGCCCGTCGGAGTGGGGAGCGTGAGGTTGTTTCGTTACGGAATTTCTGGATTCGGTCCCCGCGCTTAAGCCCCGCGATAGAAGCTATGCAATAGCTTAAAAAAACAATATTCATCATCACCATTATCAACCTTTTTATCTTCCCATTGCTGGACATAGGCCTCCTCTCATACAGAGAAGGATTGAGCGTATTCACCACGCTTGCTCAATGATAGGTATCCGCAAGATGTTTTCCCTTAACTTCGTCGTCTTCGTTTCGTCATTAGTGTCCAAGATATACTAAGAAAATACATATGTATAACTTAGAAAAGTTACATTGGTACTTGCCTGACCAGGTCAGGAGAAACGAACGCGCACACTCATACGTGAGAGGCTGGTGTTTTAACCACAGGGTCACCACGACTTTTATACTTTTTACAGTATTACGAAAGACAAATTTTAGATAATCAAATGGAATCTTCATCACATTTCTTTCTAATGAGAAAGAAATGTGATGAAGATTCCATTTGAACCATATTCATGTTCTATATTCAGCATTCTGAATATGGAAAACACGATAATACCACAACATAAGCCAGTGTTGACCAATTCGTAGTTCAACAGCAGCATTGCATCAGTATATGCTGAAAACCAGTTTTTAAAAACACAGTGGAAAATCCTTATGGGTCGGCGGCCCTGGGGTGGGCGACAGGGTCTGTCAGACACTTAATGACTAAAAATCACCCTAGAGTTCCATCTCAAACCTATTTCGGCGGTCGTGAGACGAACCAATGCCCCTTCTGTGGGCCGGATGAGTGGATGACTGCAAACAGTTCTCGATTGCGTCTACGATTAAATATTATGACTTTTTTCTTTATAAGTTATAAACTAGCGCTTGACCGCAATCCCGCCTGATGGTAAGCAATGATGCGATCGTTGATGGTAAAGCGCGCTAGTTTAATAAGAGCCTATTCACTCTAGCCTTGAAGACACTCAAATTGTAGTGTGACGGAAACACCGTCGCTGGCAAATTGTTCCAGTTTCTCGATGTACGTGGAATAAAAGAGAAAGAAAAACGCTTCGTCCGGATTGTAGTGGTGTTCACAACGTGAGGGTGGAAAGTCGCCGTACGACGGGTCATCCGATGGTGGAACGGAGATGGGGAAATTAAATCATGCAATTCCCTTGCACACGCACATACAGCCGACTTGACAGCTTCCGTGGCGTATCGGTAGCGGACGCAGCCACTGCGCAAGGTGGCGCAGGTTCGATCCCCGCACAGTGCAAATGTTTGTATGCATGAATATGAATATTTGCACTGGTCTGGTCGTGCCTTGGAAAACACGTTAAGCCGTTGGTCCCGTTTGCCATACGAACATCCAGTGGCAGTCGTTAAAGGGTTGTTGGAGCCCTCAAAAAGTCCAACAATTGGTCAGCTGCAATGCTTCGATGTCGCCTTCGGGTTGTGGAGGTCAGACGGCAGTCGCTTCACGGAAAATGTCGAAGTTTAGCCATATCAGCAGTTAGACTGGTAAAAGCGGACCTCAGACTCCAAAGCTGAAAAAAGCTTCGGATGCGACTGGGATAAATGCTGAGATGATGATGAATTCCCTTGCACATGCACCAGAATGCATCCTATAGAAGACCGAGACGCTAGCTACTCTACGCCTGTGCTCCGGGCTTTGGGGTTTCTGACGAGATATCTCTCTTCCTTTTCGCAGTCTTCTTCTGCAGATATTTACCGACTAACGTAAGTTAATAGCAGCGTAAACTGTGTATCCTGTCTTTGCATCTATCACTGCAAGCAGTTCTCGATTGCCTCTACGATTAAATATTATGACTGTTTTATTTTAAGCTTTTTTTTTACGGATCCTTTAACGTTCTGATGGTTATCACCGACATAATTTCTACGTAAATGATGTAATCAATATTTTTCATCCTTATTATGTTGATTTAAAAGAGTATACACAGGATTTCTTCTCCATAGTATCTACTACGCTTTGAAATGGGCGACAATGAAGATTAATTTTTCCGACTGACCGACAACTTTACAATTCAAAAGAGTCTTTAATTAGTTTATATGAAATAAATCTGCTTGGATTTTGATTTGTCAGACTTCTTCCAGGAAGCGATTATTTTCTTTGCGTATTTGAGGAAAACTGTAGCACTTGATTTAGTCATGCTAAAGCTAGGAATAGAATAGAATACTCTTTTAATATGTACACCATAAAATCAAAATCAAGATCAAATCTAGATCAAAAGTCTTTTATTCAAATAAGGCTGAGAATCAGCCCTTTTTGCAGGTCAATATTACTTAAGACAGTCCCCCAAAACGCCCACCCTTCGCCACTTCCTAGTGCTTTCGCTGGGAAGAAGAAGTAGCGGAACAAACTACCACGCAGCACAGCTGTCTGTTCATAAAAAAAATACATGACTTTATACAATACTATGTAGGTACAGTAATGAACACAAGAAAATACAGCAACAATGAAATTATCTATACTAATATGTAATGCTGAAAAGTTTGTTTGTAAATCGAACCAGTAGTTCCTGAGATTAGAGCGCTCAACAAACTCTTCAGCTTTGTATATTAGTATAGATAATGAAAATTGTCGGCCACAGCCTATTGTTGCGCCTACTCGTGGAGTATATTATGTGCTAGGTCTTTCATACGAATTGAGTCTACCAAACACAACAGTACATCAGAGCCTATTCACGGTTAAGGACTTACAAGGATGGCTTAGCATCAGCAAGTAATTAGTATACGGACAGCGCTCCATTACCGCATTGATACAAGTGAACTCAAGTACGTTAGTACTTGAGTTGTTGATGTGTATTTCTTTTCTTCTACACCAAGTGTAGCAAAAATAAATAAGGAAAAACGAATCTATGCTAAAGAAAAATCCGTCCGAAAAATATAGTTAGGTGGAGTATAATTTTAATTGAGCTATTGGATGTTTTATGTTTTGGTATCTAAACACAGAACAGCTATGGATAAAATAATAAAGTACAGCGTGTTTTTTTTTTAGGAAACGTAATTACTTAACGCGACTCCCGGCAAGCATTATGCCCCCTCCGTGGGACTTCATCTGTCCCAGTTTTATACAAGAGTGTGTGCGCAAACTGTAACCATGGATTCAGTGATGATCCTGAAAAAATGCTATTCCATTTGGATGGTTGTTTCAAGTTTACCAAAAAAAATGAGCTTTAAAGTTGAATATCTCGTAAACACATAACAAATCGCAGCTTCTCAATATTTTCAAAAGACATATCTAATGACATCCCGCATTACCTATGGGCTAGAAATAAAATCGATTTATAATAAAATTTGACATGAAGTACCTAAGTATACAATTTGAGTGTAATAAACTGGATTAAAAGTTTTCAGTCACAATAATACATTCGCTTCTTAATCGACAGTTTACACCGATAATTTGAGTTCCGATTAATTGTTATAGAAGCTAATAACAATTATTTCGAATATCCAACGAGGTGTCTCAAGAAATTTACTTATCGCGCTTAGTGCGTACGCACTACACATATCCAATACATTTAATGCACGCTTATCTCAACAAGTGCTTGTAAATATAAGAGCAAATTGCGTTAACCCAAGCTCATGATTTGCGGATATTGAATTTATTATCATTATGGAACCCACTTAGAAGGGTAAGGTGATTAAACCTTCTACCTACCTACCCAAGACAATCACTTCCCACTTAGGCAATTTGAGAAATTTCAGGAATATCTTCATTGGGGTCCGAGGCGACGGGAAACTATTGATATAGCCTTTCGGTGACAACATGAATAAACTTTCCTACACCATTACTGAGGGTATTTGTTAATGTTTTCTGTATTTCCACAATATTTTAAAATAGCTAGTACTTTGTACGAAGCTCAAGTCAATAGCACCCCAATATGGCTTACAGTTTTCGGCCGAAAAAATTAACCATTTTCGGTCTAACTATTGTTAGAGTAAGTTATTTCATTTTCATTTTCCAGCAGCTTCTCGTCCTAGGCCATAACCTCGTTCCTAAATTCACAATGTATGCTCCGTTTTCGCTCCTAATATGATAAAATTGTTCAGATTACATCAGTATATAGAACTTGAAATAATGAAAGGGTTATCTGGAAGCCTAAGACATGGACGTGGCGTTTTTACTTGTCAACTTTATAATATCTTCGGCACTATTCAGTTGTTCAAAATTTTGACCTCGTTGACCGAATCACCGTCATTACTTGGTAAAATATCACTAAAAACACATGCTTGTCTACCCGTACGCCCCTCACGTATAAAACCACTTTTCGTTCCTCCTCGACTAATTAAAACATACACTCGTAACTCATTCTTATATATTTCCACTAACAACTTTATAGAGAATTTACAGACAAATATTTTTAACATTTCTCTTGATAACCTATAATCTATACTAATATATAAAACTGACGAGTTTGTTTGTTTGAACGCGCTAATCTTAGGAACTACGAGTCCGATTTGAAAAATTCTTTTTGCGTTGGATAGCCCAAGAATCCAGGAAGGCTTTAGGCTATGTAACATCATGCTGCGTCCAATACGAGCGGAGCATAACTAAACCACGCGAACGAAGTCGCTGACGGCCGCTAGTTAAAGATAAAAAGTAAACATATCACCTAATTGAAACTTGCCTTTTTTTACCAGTTTACGTACTTTCAAACTGAAAATGGCATATGTTTCACTGAAGTCGTGTTTTGGTGCAAGAATATTAATGTCTAACCCATCTTTCCTTATATTATTTTAACAATTATATAACATTGTCGGCACTATTGGTCTATTGTAAGAAACCAATTGTCTTTATAAGTTATTGTTTGTATATTACTGTTTGATGCCAAAATAAAATAAAATAAAAAGAATCTTAGTCTTAGGAAAAAGCACAAGAATAAACAAAGCCGTACCTCAGATATAACCCTCTTTGATAGTAGTATAGTTTTAATAGTAGCGCCGTATTTACTAAGAAAAAAAATATCAGCAATGTTTATGTGTTGAGGAGCTCAGCATCTCCTAGGCGTCGACTTCGGAAAAATTAGGGGAAGAAAGAAAGAAAATATATTCCTTTAATACAGACTAAGACACAATATACGGAGTATCACCGCACGAACGTTATGGGGTCGCCGCGCTTTCGGCAATGCGCTTAAGCACCTAAGCTCGGTATTTCGCTAATTCCGAACCGAGGCAATGCCATCACGGAGCTGATAAGTGTGCGACTGTGTGTTACAGTAGCTGAAACACTCGAGTTGAGGCGCACTGTTGACCTTTCGCGTCTAGCCAATTTTTATCTGTCGGCCTGTCTTCTTGTTATTGTCGGTTTGTAGTTCGTCTTCAGGGCTATGTACCAAGACTAATAGTCCGCATAAACATAATTATTAATTATAATTAATTAGTGTAACACATTAATTAAACTACATCTAACTTAGCACGAGCCCTCTATCATGATCATAGCTAGTGATACAATCAAAATGACTAATTTATAGGTTCAGTTTCTCGGGACAAGAATCGGCCAATGTAAATATGGCTCGTGTTTCGCTTACATAATTATCCTTTGTTACGCCTCCCGATAAGTGGTACAGCCATAAAGAACATTATAGGAGACTAGCTTTTACGTGCGACTTTACTTGGTAAGTTAGTTTTGCAAGGGAATAATTTATGACAACAGAAACTTTTAACTTTTACTGCTGTAATTCAATAAGTTGACATATAGATTAATGATTACGCTCAATCTTTCTCTGTAGGAGAGGAGACCTGTGCCCAGCAGTGGGACGACAAAAAGGTTGATGATAATGATAGATTAATGATTGCGACTGTTGTAGGTCATGAGAATATCATCAACCTGTTTATCGTCTCACTACTGGGCACAGGTCTCCTCTCATACAGAGAACGTTTGAGCGTAATCACCACGCTTGCTCAATGCGGGTTGGCGATTTCAGAATTAAATTCCAGGTTTCCTCAAGATGTTTTCCTTCACCTTGTAATCTGTCATTGTTGTCATAGGCGATTTACTTTATGTGAATTAAATCATGACCGCTGATGGACATAGTGAACTATTTGAAATCAGTTGTCATGTATTGTTTCCTATAAGAAAACATGGTGGGGAAGCCCATATGCTTTAGAACCAATAATTCGAATGTGACATCTACCAACTCGCACTAGACACGCATGCTAGATTGCAGTCCACTCTTGAGTTCTGGAACCTAAGTTATACAATTTCAGGAATAAAAAAACCGTCATCACGTCTAAAATTTTCTTTTCCTATAGTATTATAATACAAAATAAGGAAACGTGACGTCAAGCGTGTCCGTATTTTCGCGTCCCCAACCATGCAGTGGTGCAGTTTGGGAAACACATTCAATAAGTTAGTAATCATCATCACAGCGTTAATCCCAGTCGCATCCGAAGCCTTTTCAGCTATGGAGTCTGGGGTCCGCCTTACCAGTCCAACTGCTGATATGGCTAAGCTTCGACATTTTCTTTGAAGTGACTGCCGTCTGACCTCCACAACCCGACTTCTAAGCATTGCAGTTAGACCAATTGTTGGACTTTTGAGGGCTCCAACAACCCGTAACGGCTGCCACTAGATGTTCGTATGGCAACCGGGACCAACGGCTTAACGTGCTTTCCGAGGCACGACCAGACCAGAGCAAATATTCATATTCATGCATACAAATACTTGCACTGTGCGGGGATTGAACCCGCACCACCCTGCGCAGCGGCCGCGTCCGCTACCGCTACGCCACGGAGGCTGTCATTTAATAATTTAGTAACATAATACAAATGGTGCTTAGAGAATAATCATTATTATTATTACAGTCCGTGCATGTGTAAAGAAAATGAGTTTCTTAATTACCGCTGAAATGATATGAAAAACTATAATGGTCACAATGTTTAACGGACAGGACGATATCATCTTGACGCTCAGTTTATTTGTCTTTTGTTCCGTAACTTTTGACCTGCCCTTGCCTTAGAATGGGTGCTATGTACTGACATGTTCGTACTTTGTCGAAGTTGAAATTTTATACATAAGCCCTTTTTAAAATAAATTGACAAAATTATAGTGAAAATCGCATCAATTTGTTGTCAAATAAAGAAAAAATAAAACGCTAGCGTACATACCTACCTACATAATATACATACAACTAGCGATTCGCCTCTGCTTCCAATAAATTTTTCGTCTTGACATCATAGCACGAAATCGAAGTTTCTTGTATATGTTATGTCAGATTGATAGTTACAGTAGTTTTTTATACGATATGTAAAGAAAACCCTGTCCGTATTGTTAGGTATCGATAATTGATTCTACTAATGCCTAAAAAGCCGGCCAAATTAAAAAAAAATCCCCTAAAAAATAAATATTATTTCGAAAAAGTTAGGTAACTTAATACATTTGGCGGTAGGCAACACGGTAGGGATACATGCGCGGGTGAAGGGAGGCAGGGCACGCGGAACGTGGTCTCATCACACTTAATAATACTGTCTAAAATGATGTTGTCACTTTTAAAAAAATACCAAATTTTGGGGAAGTTAGAATAATTCGCGGAAAAAAAGGTTTATTTCAAAATTCATTAGTATTGTTACTATGATGATTATATAAAATTTCATATTTTATTTAGTCATGTGTATACCTATCCTTCATTATCCTTTTGGGTCGGATGGGGTTTTCTATACATATTGTACACACGGACTCCATAAAATAAATTCCTTAGAATTGTGTATAAACCACATTAACAGTTATAGCTTAGAAGACAACGCAGTCACACAGATATACCCGATAAACGACTTTCAATTTATGACTCTTAATTTAGTCAGTATCAATCATTTCAGCTCTGAATTGCCCACTAATAGGTAAAGACTTCTTCTCCTTTCATCTGTTCCGCTTAGTAGGTAGATATTTTCTATAACTTAATGGTAACACCGCCCACCCGAAACTTTCTGACGGCCCTGATTTCGTCGGTCTATTCATGCCCACGATTCGGATACCATCCATACTAATATTGTAAATGCGAAAATAACTCTGTCTGTCTGTCTATTACGCTTTCCCGATTAAACCTCCCAACCGATTTTGATGAAATTTGGCACAGACAATCTTTAGACCCTGAGAAAGAACATAGGCTACCCTTTATCCCGGAAAAATTTGATGTTCCGGAGGGAATCTAAAAAGCGCGATATAACCGAACTCCACGCGGGCGAAGCTGCGGGCGGAAAGCTAATGTGTAATAAAGGTGACCAAAATTAGATGCTGCAATTATTGAAACATAATACTAAATTCAATGAACAGCCTCTCTTATAATGCCTAAACCTACCATTGCTATCTTTAATGGCAAATTCAGATCGTTTGTGTTCATTAGTTAGTGTCCACTAATGGAAATGGCTATAACCTAGCAGAATGGCCGCCGGAATGGTCTCGCGCGGCATTTAACCTTTCGCCCCATATACAAGTTTTTAGACCATATTTTCAGCTCGGACTGTTATATGCAATTATATTTTAGAGCCTTGTAATCTGAATTATTTTGGCAAATATGCGCTTCACCAAGGCGTATCCGTCTATTTTAAGGGGGAAAGAATCTAAATAACTTATCCTGTCATAACGTTTGAGCTGCTAATAAAACGATGCTTATCTATACCTACTAATATATAAAAATAAGGAGTTTGTTTGAACAGGCTAATCTCAGGAACTTCAGGTCCGATTTGAAAAATTCTTTTTGCTTTAGATAGTCCATTAATTCAGGAAGGCTTAGGCTATATAACATCATGCTGCGACCAATAGGAGCGGAGTATTTTAAAAAAGCATATCCAAACCTACGTGGATGAAATCGCGCGGCGCAACTAGTTAATTATAATTATAAACTATAATATAATTATAAACTAGCTGCTCCCAGTGGTTTCAAGGTTAGGCAGAGAAACACTCAAGTATTAGGAGGCCGACAGGGGCGCGAGCAGCACGCGGATTTTTTCTGGTGTTTAGTTTTGAATAAATCGTGATATCTCCTGAATGAAACAACCAATTCCAATAACTCAAAAAGAGATCTGCTGCTACTGAATTTACCTTTGATATAACGTAATTTATTTGGATGAGGATTATTAATAAGGAACAAATAGTGGGCTTCGATTTCGACTGGCATTTTAATTAACTTTTCAAACATAAAAAGTAGTCATAATGAAGAAACTGAAAAGTCTGCGACACCATATGTCTACCTGCTGTGGTAGACATGTGGTGTCGCAGACTTTTTTGTAGGCATTTTTAAGGTCTACAATACTGTAGTACATTATTTTGATCTACCTCATAGGGTTCAGCCAGCGTTTGCAATGTCAGTAAGCTCAAAAAAATAGGTTAATTATGCGACATGTGTTAGAAACCTCAAAAATTATCAGTGTTCTTCTTATATATTATGCATGTTATATACCTACATAAAAACCTTCCGCTTGAATCACTCTATCGAATAAAAAAACCGTATCAAAATCCGTTGCGTAGTTTTAAAGACTGAATCATACAAAGCGACATAGGGAAAGTAAAAGTGACTTTGTTTTATAATACGTAGTGCTAGTGTTTTGGCTTTGACTTTAGTTTATAATTAATCGCCCTGAGTAGAAATACCGAAATAATGTACATTTATATACATAAGCAGCCTCTATACATAATCAATGTATAGAGGCTGTCTATGTTTACAAAATGTTTGTAAACACATCCACAATGACAGGAGTAAATCCTAGTGTTGCCTCAACGCTTATTAATATATATATATTACTTGGGCAGATGGCAAATGTTTTCATTTTCTTTGTGTTATTATAATTTTCCAAACGTTCTTATGACAAATTGTACCTGCAATTTTTTGACTCTTGTATAAAATGGCAAACTGACGTAAGGTTTGACACTTTACGTCAATTGCTCACCAATTAATGACTCTGACTGTACTTACCGGATTTAATATGCGAACAGTAGTCAAATTCCTTCAATCAAATCTGGTATCGTCGTGGAATTATTGAACGCAATCATCGTTATTGCATTTCTCATGATACTTCATCTCCAAGAGATCATTTAGCGGTAGCAATGTGGTGGCGAATTCGTAACAACTGTATCTATTCAATGTGAATTCAACTATTGTTGGGAATTTCTTTCATAAAATAGTCGCCCTTGTCGTCGATCGTATCGTAATATACAATATATCGTGAAGATCGTAATAATCTGTAATATTGTAAAAATATTTCGATTTCTTTTTCCTTCCTCATATGATTTACACTTCATTTCAAATGAAACACGCGCAATCGTTGCAGGAATTCAAGAGACTTGTGAGGGGAACACTATTTGTCATTATGATCTTGTTCAACAAACACTTTTTGGCTAATTTACTTGCTTACCTGTTATGTTCAGTATCTATGTATTTATTTTTGTATATGTATGTATTTGTGTATCTACTTTAATATATAGTAATAATGATGTTTGCACCAACGACAGTCCCATTTGTGGTTCGGGAGAATCTGTTCATTATTTGGTTTTTCTTTTCTGACAATTCAACAGTGCCTGTAACTGGTTTATTTGAAATAAATGCTTTGATTTTGATTTTTTTTTTTTTGATTTTTGGTTGCCTGGAAGAGATCGCATTAGCGATAAGGCCGCTCATTCTATGTTTTTTGTATTGAACGTATTTTGTTCGATGTTTGATTGGTGTACAATAAAGAATATATAAATAAATAAATAATTGCAACATATTGGTAAAATTGTCTAATATGTTGAAGTAGAATTGATTATAATAACAATATACTTGAACTAAAAATGTCTGCAATATACATTTATCGTTGTTTCTAATGTCATCTATAGCTATACTAATATATAAAGCTGAAGAGTTTGTTTGTTGTTTGTTTGAACGCGCTAATCTCAGGAGCTACTAGTCCGATTAAAAAAAATCTTTTTGCTTTGGATAGCCCCATTAATCCTAGAAGGCTTCAAGCTATATAACATCACGCTGCGTCCAATAGGAGCGGAGCATATAAAAAAACACATATCGAAACCTACGCGGGTGAAACCGCGCGGCGCAACTAGTTATAATAATAAAGTGGGCATGGTAGAAGTTGTCGGAAGGGTTTTTGACCACACTTGGGGGATTGTCCTAATAGCCGTAGAATACACTTCCACTCCTCAAGCACCTCAGGTTATGTTACCCCGTTATATGGTAACCAGTTCATTTTAATCACCCAAACCCATAGTACCTTCTACCTTTGTGTTTGTATACTGTCATAGTCATACGCCAATAGGAGTAAATAGGTTACCCTTTTATCCTTTTTTTTTTTTTTGTTGTTGGGATGGGAAATCATCAAATGACTTCTCCCGCTCTGGGCGGAGCGGAAGGGCGTCTCAGACTTTTACTGACTAAAACCCACCCGTGTTTCTTCACTTGTCTGTGCGACGGCCAGGGCCACGATTTTTCTTGTTGAATCAACCCGCAACCCGGGCCCAGGAGGCATCGATCTTCGTGGACCCCGTCACGATGTGCTGACATCTCTTTGAGGCGCGCGTGAAACACGACGCGCCGTCGACTCGGGCCTAATCCTTACCGAGCGGAGAGCTGCCCAATGCTCAGTTAACAAATAGGTTACCCTTGAATGCATTTCCATAGTGCGAAAGAGAATAGAAGTAGGTTAATGCTTCATTTTATTAAAAGCATCTAACGGTCTGCGATTTGACTTCGGACCCTCTTACGTCATCTAAAGGTCTGGGACCCAAGGGTCCTGAGATATGCCAATGAAGGTACAAATTTTCAGATTTATATCTGTGCATTAAAAATGTCTCAATGATAAAATTGTTCCCTCGGGAGTCCCTTCTACCCTCGCCCTCGCCGCTTGGATTATCTTACAAATATGATGATAATAATTAAATTATTACAGTAATATTTAAAAAAATCTAAGACAGACCATTGATTAAGATACCTTATAACGCCGCGTACTCGACATTCCAAACCACCCTTTGCTTTCATCATCATCGACCTCTTTATCGTCCCACTGCTGGACACAGGTCTCCTCTCATACAGAGAAGGATTGGGCGTAATCACCACGCTTGCTCAATGCGAATTGACGATTTCAGACGTAAATGTCCAGGTTTCTTCAAGAGGTTTTCCTTCACCTTTTAATCAGTCTAACCTAACTTTAGAAAAGTTCCATTGGTACTTGCCTGACCTGGAATCAAACCCGCACACTCATACTTGACAGACTGGTGTTTTAACCACTAGGCCACCACGACGTGGCTCTTTAGTTTAGTATACCCCTATTTAAATAATAACATCCCATTCCAGTCTCATCTAAATTCGATTTTCTACAGTGATTGATAGACAGAAAGAAAATACATAAGCTTAGGTATAGATTAAAAGACACTCAACACACTCGACACATCGACGATCTAAAAAACTAGTAAGAAACGGCTTTCCTTACGCCTGTGCCAAAAAACGCGGTGGGGTAAATGACATTGATTGTCGTTGAGATTAGATTGAAAGACTATATTTTGACCGTTTTTAATTAATAGAATTGGCCTCCTGGTAATTAGTCAACCGGATAGCCTTCGTAGAAATGCTGAGAAAAAAGCAATAGAAATTAGACAGTGGCTGCCATTCCCTTGATCACAAAAGAAACTTAATTTAAGTTCCGTCCTTCTTATTCTCTCTATTTATTCCATTAAGAAAATAACGGAAGATATATATTGGTTTAGTGCTGTCAAATTAGCGTTTGACGTAAATTAACGTGTTTTTGGGTGTCGTGGTAGCCTAGTGGTTAAAACACCAGCTTTTCAAATATGAGTGCGCGGGTTCAATTCCAGGTCAGGCAAGTACCAATGTAACTTTTCTAAAGTTATATGTACTTTCTAAGTATATCTTGGACACCAATGACTGAAGGTGAAGGAAAACATCTTGAGGAAACCTGGACTTGAAGTCTGAAATCGCCAACCCGCATTGAGCAAGCGTGGTGATTACGCTCAATCCTTCTCTGTATGAGAGGAGACCTGTGCCCAGCAGTGGGACGATAAAAGGATGATGATGAACGTGTTTTTGGTCGCTATGTTTTTAAACTGCCTGTAAAAAAAATATCTGAATTTGACTAAACTAGTAGGTATTTTTTCTTTTGTCCTTTTCAGGATGACATTTAAAGAAAAAGGTACCATGAACTTATTTTTTTTTTTTTTTTTTACAAATTATAAACCAGCGCTTGACCGCAATCCTGCCTGATGGTAAGCAGTGACGCAATCGTTGATGGTAAAGCGCACTAGTTTATTAAGAGCCTATTCACTCTAGCCTTGAAGACACTCAAATTGTAGTCCGACGGAAACACCGCCGCGGGCAAATTGTTCCAGTCCCTCGATGTACGCGGTATAAAGGAGGAGGCGAAGCGCTTCGTCCGGATCGTAGTGGTGTTAACAACGTAAGGGTGGAAACCAGCCGTACGACGGGTCGTCCGCTGGTGGAACGGAGATGGGGGAATTAAATCATGCAATTCCCTCGCACACTCCCCGAAATGCATCCTATAGAACACCGAAAGGCTGGCTACTCTACGCCTGTGCTCTAGGCTTTGGAGACCAACTCGAGTTAGATCAGGGTCACCAATCAGCCTCTTTGCACGTCTCTCCACTGAATCCAGAGTGGCCAGGTGACACTTGGCAGCACCAGCCCAAATGTGGCTGCAGTACTCCACACACGAACGGACCTGTGCTTTGTATAACATTAGAAGCTGCCCAGGTGTGAAGTACTGCCGGACCTTTGCGATAACGCCAAGTTTCCTGGCAGCCACCTTGGCCTTGGACTCAATGAACCGCCCAAAGTTAAGGTTCGAGGAAATCTCAACTCCCAAAAGCTGAAGGCGGTCGGAACACTCCAAGGACACATTCCGAAAAGTAGGGGCCAAGGTGAACGGGCTCCTTTTGGCGGTGAAAAGACACGCCTGTGTTTTGGCGGCATTGAATGCAACAAGATTGGCATTGCCCCATTCGGAGACTGCCTGCAGTGCAACACTCGTTCGCTCAACCATGGCCTCTCTTTCGGACCGGATTGATTCCCTACTAGCCCGAGCATCCGGCAGGTATCTCTCTACAACTGTGCTGTCATCTGCATACCCATAGATACCGGGCATCAGCAGATCGTTAATATGCAGCAGAAACAGAGTTGCAGAGAGAACAGACCCCTGAGGAACACCGGCATTAGTTGACATGGGCTCAGAAGAGCATCCGTCGACAACAACTCGGAGGGACCGTTCAGTCAGGAAGTCTTTTACCCAGCCAGTCAGACTAGGGGAAATGCCGTACGCTGGAAGCTTACTCAAAAGGCCAGCGTGCCAAACCCGGTCGAAGGCCTTCGAGACATCAAGGGAGACAGCAATCGCTTCCCCATTCTTCTCGAGGGCCTCGCCCCACAAGTGAGTGGCATACACTAGTAGGTCCCCAGTTGACCGATTGCGGCGAAACCCGTACTGTCGGTCACTGACTTAAATTTAATTCAGTTAGTGAACATGTAAATCACAGACATTATCTTAAAATTACACCAACCACCTTATATCAATTGTGTGTCATACCTTGAGGAAGTCTATACTCTGTTTTTTAATCTCGTAGACTAAATTGACACACATGCAAATGTCAAATTTACATTCTTCTTCTTCTTCTTCTTCAGCCTATAGACGTCCACTGCTGGACAAAGGCCTCCCCCAAGGCTCTCCACGCTGACCGGTCTTGTGCTGCCCGCATCCCTCGGCTTCCCGCGACCTTCACCAGGTCATCGGTCCACCTTGTTGGGGGCCTCCCTACGCTGCGTCTCCCAGTACGTGGCCGCCACTCCAGAACCTTACTGCCCCATCGGCCATCGGTTCTACGAGCAATGTGCCCTGCCCACTGCCACTTAAGTTTAGCGACTCGCAGAGCTATGTAGGTGACTTTGGTTCTTCTGCGGATCTCCTCATTTCTGATTCGATCACGCAGAGAAACTCCTAGCATAGCTCTTTACACATTAACAATTACAACACATTATTATTACACATTAGCAATTTACATTACTTATTAATTTTGTATTATTACGTTTTTAATAAGTACCTACACATTATTTCAGGATAACTTATTGTAAAAAAACGATACTTGATTTTATGAACGCTAAGTTTCGGTTGTGCCACGTCACTATTTAAGAATTGCAATAAACTGCCAACACTCGTAATGTCAGTTTAGTCTACGAGATTAAAAAACAGAGTATAGCTCCTAAAACACTGGCTTTTGTCCTAGTTTGGAAGGCATCGGTTAGTCTTTTAAAATGACTCTCTGTATAGTGTTTTAGGTCTTGTGTACTTATGTGTATTTTTTTTTTACATATTATAAACCAGCGCTTGACCGCAATCCTGCCTGATGGTAAGCAGTGACGCAATCGTTGATGGTAAAGCGCACTAGTTTATTAAGAGCCTATTCACTCTAGCCTTGAAGACACTAAAATTGTAGTCCGACGGAAACACCGCCGCTGGCAAATTGTTCCAGTCCCTCGATGTACGCGGTATAAAGGAGGAGGCGAAACGCTTCGTCCGGATCGTAGTGGTGTTAACTACGTAAGGGTGGAAACCAGCCGCTGGTGGAATGGAGATGGGGAAGTTAAATCATGCAATTCCCGCGCACACTCCCCGAAATGCATCCTATAGAACACCGAAAGGCTGGCTACTCTACGCCTGTGCTCTAGGCTTTGGAGACCAACTCGGGTTAGATCATTTTTAAACTTTACAAATAAAAAAATATTATTATTATTATTGTGGCTAGTTCACTATTGAAAACCACCACCATATCCGTCAAGAAGAGATTTTAAATATAAGAATAGGTGACGTAACTTGATGGCAGTTTTCCTTTTTTCATAAACGTTGCTTTAAGTAGTTATTAGTGATTGTGTAAGTGTGTAACCATACATTTTTGTTGCCTAAAATCACAAAAAAGTAATAATCGTTTATGAATAAACCCTATTACATCCAGATATTGAAATTGGAATTGTCGTGGTGGCCTAGTGGTTAAAACACCAGCCTCTCAAGTATGAGTGCGCGGGTTCGATTCCAGGTCAGGCAAGTACCAATGTAACTTTTCTAAAGTTATATGTACTTTCTAAGTATACTTGGACACCAATGACTGAAGGTGAAGGAAAACATCTTGAGGAAACCTGGACTTTAAATCTGAAATCGCCAACCCGCATTGAGCAAGCGTGGTGATAACGCTCAATCCTTCTCTGTATGAGAGGAGACCTGTGCCCAGCAGTGGGGCGATAAAAAGGTTGATGATGATGATGATGACATCCAGATATTATTTAAAAGTAGCAACACTTTCGTATATCAAAATTAAGTTTTAATATCAAATTCTCTATAGAATTTATGCGCTATATATTTATGATACTATAATATGTTAATTATATTTTATTTCTGTAAGGTTTTCTGTGCCAGATAACTTTATCATTTAGGCAAAAATTGTCAGAGCTCAGTTCTATTTCACAAGTACAATTTAGTTGATGCTATAAAAGTAGACTTAAATTGTTCTTAAAAAAATATTCATCATCATCCACCTTTTATCGTCCCACTGCTGGGCACAGGTCTCCTCTCATACAGAGAAGGATTGAGCGTAATCACCACGCTTGCTCAATGCGGGTTGGCGATTTCAGGCTTATAAAGCCCAGGTTTCCTCAAGATGTTTTCCTTTACCTTCAGTCATTGGTGTCCAAGATATACTTAGAAAGTACATATAACTTTAGAAAAGTTACATTGGTACTTGCCTGACCTGGAATCGAACCCGCGCACTCATACTTGAGAGGCTGGTGTTTTAACCACTCGGCCACCACGACATACAATAAAAGAATATTAACATTATATAATTAGACAGTAAACAAGACATAATAATAAAAACCTAATGATAGCAGCGTAGAGCACTAATATTGCGTAACACATTATCAATGTCAACCTGAATTATTTTGAAGCATATTTCTGATCCGTTGATTCATATTATGTTCAAAAAGCGTGTCTACTCAACAGCGTTATTAATGCTATGAATGTTCTAGCACCGTCAAAATGAAACCCATTACTACCGATAGTGTCTTACGTAATTACCCTACTGATTGATCCTTCACAAGACAAATTGTTTCGAACCATAGTATAGCATGAAACATGATTACTGCCCACGTTTTAAGGGCTTCCCATGAACTTCGTAATAAAGTTCATGAGTTTAATTCCAAGCACCCATAATGTAAGGTAATCTAATTTATAACTTCATTGCTTTTAGGTGAAGTAAATTAACGGAGACGTTGTTTTAGCTGTATTGTTTATTATCTTGCTTTACAAGTACAACAGGAAATATTAAGGACATTTTAACTTCAATTGTGTTATTCGTGAATCTTTGACAGTCGTTACGAGCTGTCAGAAGCTCAAAGATGAGAGAACTAGTCTTACCAAGGGGTTTCGTATGACCCAGTAAATGGGTCATGGAGTTCATGTTCCGTGTAAAACATTGGCATTCACCAGCATCAGGCTAGACTAGAAGTCGACCCAATATGTTGGAAAACGGTTAGGCAGGTAATGGATGTCGCATTAATTGGCCTTTGAACGTTGCAAGCGTGCCACCGTGCGTGTTTGTAGGTATGACGTTGAATCCCCTTTTTTTGTTTTGGATGGAAAATGATCAAATGGCCTCTCCCGCTCTGGGCGGAGCGGAAGGGCGTGTCAGACTTTTACTAACTAAAACCCACCAGTGTTTCTTCACTTGCCTGTGCAACGACCAGAGCCACAGTTTCTTTATTTTTTTGGTTGTGCCTATACCTGCTTTTAACATTGTTTCCATTGAAAAACCCATTGGTGCTTTGCAATTTTTTAGGAAACCTAAAAGAGATTTTTAACTAAACTGCTTGTTAGTACGTTTAACAAGTATCAAGCATCTAACTGTACTACAAGAGCAAATGGTTTTTAAAACTCATTGTTTCAAACTGGGCTGAACTATTTTGTGCTAGACAATTTTATGTGATTACAATTTTATTCCCATAAAAAAGCATTTTGTTCAGTTTTATGATAATCACCCATCCCCTTAATGACATTACACATACCTGACATACATACATAGTAGGTATATATTACACTACTAGCTGCCGCCAGCGACTTCGTTCGCGTGGAATTAGTTATGCTCCGCTCCTATTGGTCGCAGCGTGATGTTATATAGCCTAAAGCCTTCCTGGACTAATGGGCTATCCAACGCAAAAATAATTTTTCAAATCGGATCAGTAGTTCCCGAGATTAGCGCGAACAAACAAACAAACTCTTCAGATTTATATATTAGTATAGATATAAGGAAAATGATTATTAAGTGACTTTCAATCATTCAATTTAATCAAAATTTTTCAAAATCAAGTCGAAGTCTTGGCTATAAACAAATGTCAAAGGCCTTTTGACAGATTTGAAACTGACTTCGAGTGTGAACTTTCTTAAAGTTACGAGATTTGTCCCTAGGTATTATCATTTCCACATTATCGATTTTCAATTAATTACTTAATTTGGACCTAGATTCCAAACAAAAACAAACGCTAAATCAAAACTACAAACGTAACGAAACGAGAAATTATCATTTTACACCTTTATTTTTCCTTATAACATGGTCTTTTGCATATTCAAAGTTCAGCCAGCAAAAAACCCTCATACATATAATAAAACGATTCGTTTGGATTGGTCATGATACTCTGGAGCGCACCTAAAGGTATAAACCTGGTAACTGGGACCATGGATATGGCCGACGTCGTTTCTGCACATCTAACTGTCTGTATATGGCCGGAAAACCAGCGGATTTGGAATATTTTGTAACTTTGTATTTGTTTCATTTATACCCTCCGCTGAAAGAGCTGGATGTCATGATGAATAGCTGTTTTTCTATGTTTTAGATAATAAATAGAATGAGTATTATATTTATTAAGGAGTTAGGAATACGTCGTATAAATTAATGTAGGTAGTAGTTTAGTAGTTTTTTTAAAATGGCTGGTATTATCGCCAAAGTTACCCTTAGACAAACTATTTAACTTTAAACTTTTCAACCCATTTCTATTAGGCACGAACAGCATAATTGTCAAACATGTGTGTCGCATTGTGATCTTACATGCATTATTGTACTCAATACATACTTCATAATTTTTCCTATAATAATTATTATTATTAGGTGATCAAATAAATTTCCGCCGTTTAACAAAAGATGGATGAGATCACTAAGAGATTTCGTTGAAATTGTCAAATGTAAAATGTGATATCGTAAGTTTGGACATCTGGTAATAACATACACTTAGAGTATTAGTGACTCTGTCACACATATTTATTTTTGCGCAAAAATCTCAAGTATTTTGCTGAATAATCGCCATTTGCGGGAACTTTTGTTACTTCTTTAATTTAAATAAATCTGCAGCTGCGGCCCATCAATAGTTTGTAGAATGCTTGCTTATGGTGAACCTGCTTTAATAGAGAGAAATTGTCGTGAGTGGTTTCAAAAGTTTAGGAACTGTGAAGACAAAGAACGCAGTAGAAGACCGAAATCGTACAAAGACACGGAATCGGAAGCATTTATTTACACCAGACAAAGTCTTGCCGCCAAGCTATTCGTCGTGTTCCGGCATGATGTCTGGTGAAGCCGTACGGAGGACGGGTCTGAGCAGTTGTGTTGCGATGTGTACCGGTTACGATGTGCCTAATATTGTTGTGTCAGGAAGTTTGGTTGTAGAGGGTCTCCAGATCATCCTCTGGCGCAGCATCGTTGGTCGTGTTGTTGGGTTAAACATTGCATCACCTCGCTCAACTGCCGTCTTCCTTCCTATTCACTCAGTTTTTTTGAGTGAATAGGCTTAATAAGCTAGTGCGTTTTACCATCAACGATTGCATCACCGCTTACCATCAGGCGGGATTGCAGTCAAGCACTAGTTTATAACTAATAAAAAAAAATAGAAGGAAGAGGAAAAACTCATTACGGAAACGCCCATTACTACTACAGATATGACAAAATTATTCTCCTACGTGATAATGCTCGTGCGCGTGTTCAAAAAATGGCGGAAACTTATTTGTACACCTATTTTATTTGACATGAAACATATGTTACATTAGAACAGATACATATATAGGATACATTCAAATTTTCTTAATTTCTACTGAAGGCATCTGTGTCTGAACTAGATAAAGAATATCTGTGTCTTAGACATCAGCGCTCTTCCGTATGATGATTCATTAAATTACTAGCTTAATTAGATATTAATAATAATCTTATGTCGTTGATGCATTGCACTGAGCGGCACAAATTCCCTACCATCTTATATCACATAGACAAGGAACAAATAACTGTAGAGAAAAAATATGTTTGGTAACCGCAGAAGAAAAAGTAAAGCATAAAATATTTTTTTTATGTAATGTCTTATTAACAAAGGAGCGACGTCAATGAAGATAATGAAAAAATATTTCCAGGAAGGAAAACTCTTAAAAGTAATAGAAGAAGCCAACGACGTGTGATAAGAGGCAAAAACTCATCTCAAAAGGAATTCTAAAATAAGAAACAATTACAATTAGCAACTTGACTAATTTTGTAAAGGTAATTGCAGGCGTTACTTCTTTTAACAATTAAGCCTGCGGTTTTCTATAAGGTTATCTACATTTTAACAAAAAATCAGGCTTGGATGTACAAAGGACCTACTAACTAAATACATAGGTACATATATCGATGTTACTAACTTATAACTAGTTTGTACTTGTAACTAGTTTAGATGATATTTCAACTGATCGTTAAAAATATATACAAATACATATGTATGTATGTAAGCAACAACAACAAAAACATATTCTGCAATCATTCGGTTGTGTTCTCGGACAGTATGGGCAGGGGTTTAGGAAAATTAATAAATAATAAGCTTGACCATTCTACTCATAATTTGTGTATACCTGGGTCAACATATAAACATATTATGGAATTAGTAATTAACAAAACTTATTATTATGATACTAATTTAACAGTGATTATAGGTAATAGTTCAAATGTACACAAGGAAAATATCACTAATTATGTAACTCAGATGTTAAAATTAAAATGTAAAAAGATTATATTGTGTGCTTTTCCGTATTTTCAGCAGTTATCAAACAGACAAAATAATTATATACATATGCTTAATAAGCATATGTACTTTTTAGTTAGTCACTATAGTGACAAATTTGTATTTTTTGACACCAACAATTTTGTTGAACATTTAAAGTCGACCAGGGATACTACGTATCTGCCAAATAGTTATAGACACACAATAGCTACGCTATTGACTTATTATATTAACACAGACATAAGTAGTATGTCGAAGTCTTGTGTAATTGACACCACAGTGCTTAGTAATAAGACTAACAATTATGTGGTGGACCAGACTAACGGTAGCACAATTGCTATGAATACTTTTTTAAATTGTACAAAGCAGGCCCCATTAGATCATTCTGTATTTAACGTAGAACCTACATTTAGTAGCAACTAATTACCAGGTGATATTTTAGATTTGGGGCGAACTCCAGCTCATTTAAACTAGTAAATAAGACAACAGAGGGTACCAATAAATTAATAGTTACACCAACCAACAATAAGGTATCTTCTTGCTCTCAAATAGTTAAACATCAAAAAGGGTCAAAGAATGAATTGAAATTGTTTCATCAAAATATTCAAGGAATCTCTTCTAAATTATTAGAAATTGAAATGTTATTAGAAAAAAGAATGTTCGATGTTGTATGTATTAGCGAACACTGGTTGAAAGATTACCAGGTGTTACTTAGTTATGAAAATTATAGTGTGGGATTATCCCTTATCTTAATAAAAAAACCCTTAAAATTTAAGCAACGTAAAGACATAGTTAATTTGTCAATGGAACATTGTATAGAGTTGTCTTGTTTTGGACTAGATAAGCATGTTATAGTGTGCGTGTACAGACCCCCGAACCCTCAGAACTTTAGTCTTTTTGAATCAACAATGGAGGATATTGTAGCCAAACTTGCAGATAGTAACAAATCAGTAATTATTTGTGGAGATTTTAACATTAATATTTTGGAAAATAATTCAAATAGCAGCAGATTTTTAAGCCTTTTTAAATCATTTAATTTACTTAACGTTTTTACAGAACCAACTAGAGTAACTCCAACCTCTGCAACTTGTATTGACAATGTTTTCTGTAATTGTGACTATTTAGATAAAGCTATAGTAAATTATCTTCCTTCAGATCATAGTGGACAAACGGTAACTTTTATGTCTCAAGCACCCATAGAAGGAACTCAGATACAATTCAGGCCAAATACAATAGGCAAATTAGCAAAATTTAATGGTAATTTACAAAATAAGTTAAATGTTCTGGAACATCATATTAATGATGCTAATAAATTTTATGATAATTTTTTTTCATTGGTACTTGAGGAATTTAATACAGTTTTTGAAAAGATGTCGAAAAATATATTCCTTAGGTTTGTTTTTAGTGAGTGGGCAACTAAAGGTATTAGGGTCAGTAGGGAAAGACTGTATGAGCTATACAGCCTTAAGTCATTCTTCAATACTGAAACCTTTAATAAATATGTAAATAGATATTCTAAATTATTCAGAAATATTTGCAAGGTGGCGAAGGCCCTGTACATTAGCGACAAGATCAAATCGGCAGACAATAAAATAAAGACTGTGTGGAAAGTTATTAATAGTGAAACTGGTAGGAGTAAATTACGCAGTACGGATTATTTATTGGAGACTCCACATGGTCCCAAAAGCTCTAACGTAGTGGTAGCCCAAGAGTTTGTGAATTATTTCACCAATATACCTCTTAGGACAACGGAAGCTCTAAACTCCTCCCCAGAAACCTCGATTGATTTATTAAAAGCAAACTTGCCAGGCTGTCCGGTTGAATTTCAATTCAAATATGTAAACCATATGACAGTCATAAAGGCTTTCCGGCAAATAAAAGTCAAAATAACCGAAGACCTTTGGGGAATGTCTGTTAAAGTATGCACATCCATAATTGAGACCATAGCACCTTACTTGGCTTTAATATTTAATTTGTGTGTAGATCAAGGCGTCTTTCCAGATATAATGAAAAGCAGTAAGGTAATACCACTTTTTAAAACCGGCGACCATAAGGACACTAATAATTACAGACCCGTATATGTATTGCCTGTTTTCAGTAAGGTGTTTGAAAAAGTTATGCTTGATCAAATGCTTTATCATTTTAACAGCAATACAATCTTTCACGATCAACAGTATGGGTTCACCAGAGGACGTTGTACGACCGACGTTGGTGTCACTTTATTATAAAACATATATTTGCAGCGTGGGAAGAAGCCCAAGATGCGATAGGGATTTTTTGTCACCTGTCAAAGGCTTTTGATTGTGTCAATCATGAAACCTTACTTTTAAAGCTGGAACATTATGGGCTGGGTAAACTTGCGCTCAGCTTAGTGAAATCTTATTTAATTGATAGACAACAGCAAGTTCAGATAAATGGTGTCAATTCTCCGGGTTTGAAAGTCAAAATGGGTGTACCGCAAGGCTCAATTTTGGGTCCTTTCCTCTTTTTGGCATACATAAATGATCTACCGCATCTATTAAAAAAACAACCACATATTGTATTGTTTGCTGATGATACTTCGTTAATTTTTAAAATCAATAGACGTTGCTCAAACCTTGAGGACGTAAACAATGCTTTACAGCAAGTCCAAAATTGGTTTACCGCTAATAGTTTAGTACTAAATGAAAAAAAGACAAAGTGTATAAGATTTGCGTTACCAAATGTTAAAAGTACTTACTCCGATATTGTATTGAACAAGGAGAAACTCGAATTCGTCGAAAACACGGTTTTCCTGGGGATCACGCTTGACTCGAGGCTTCAATGGGGTCCTCATTTAACATCTCTGGCAGGACGGCTTAGTTCAGCAGCATACGCTGTCAGAAAAATCCGTCAATTTACTGATGTAGATACTGCGAGACTAGTCTATTTTAGCTACTTTCATAGTATCATGTCATACGGTATTTTGCTTTGGGGACGGGCTGCAGACATAGAGTCTATTTTTATTCTCCAGAAAAGAGCTATCAGAGCCTTATACAATCTCCGCAGACGCGATTCTCTTAGGGAACTGTTTAAAGAAATAAACATCCTTACGGTCCCTTGTCAATACATTTATGAAAACATTATGTATGTTCGGAAAAATATTGATCTTTTTAAGAAGATAAGTGACAGGCACAATTTTAATACTAGAAATAGAAACAATTTAGATCAACCTCGGTTCAGACTAGCTAAAGTAAATAGTTCGTTTATGGGGTACTGTGTAAAATTTTATAATAAAGTACCGCTAGAGATTCAACAGCTCAATGAATCCATATTTAAAACATGCATTAAACGCACGCTGTGTAAGCAAGCATATTATAAACTGGAAGATTATATCCCTTATTAAAAATGCTTGGATAAATGCCAGTCCTGCTCCACAGCCACAGACAATTTTGTAGGTTTGGAAGAGATGCCATTCCCCCTTTTTGTTGTTTTCTAAATATTCCTTTTTTTATTTTATTTGTTTATTTCAACGTTGTGCACAATATTTTGCAATAGTATTGTATAATGTAAAAGCACTTTTCAAGTTTGTGAATGTGAGGCACCATGGACTATAGTTTGTTTTTTTATATATATCTTTATATATATAATTCTGCTGTACGTGTGTATATCATTGAACTCCTCCTAAACGGCTTGACCGATTTTAATCAATTTTTCTGTATGCGTTTGAGTGGCGACCTGTATGGTTTAGATTCACAAATCAGCCCGGCAGATGGCGCTGATCGCTTGAAGAAGCATGTGATCACAGAAACGGCCCTAACGATTTCGCTGAAATTTAATATGTGGGGGTTTTCGGGGACGAGAAATTGATCTAGCTCTGTTTTATGTCTGGGGAAGCGCATATTTTCGAGTTTTCTCTTTCGCAATATTTCACGCATAATATGGGCGCTAATTTCGCGCGGCTTGACATAGCGGCTGTGGCGTGGGTGATAGTGGTATGGTTTACTCGCGATGGCTGGTGTTCCTCGGTTCAAACCCGGGCAATCACAAGTTTTTTTTTTTTTGTTTTAGACGTGTTTATAGTTTTTTTTTAATTTTTGTAGTTATTTAAAAAGAAAATTGTAGATAAGAACTAAAAGGGGAAAAAATTAAAAAAATATTCTCATTTTTTTTTATTTAACTAAAATTGTAGGTACTTATGAACTAAAAGAGAAAAAAATAAATAGAAATAAATAAATATTTAAGATTTTTTATTTAACTTTAAGAGACTGAAACAAGAGCTCTAGGGGTAGAGAGAGGTATGATATCTTTGTTACAAATGTAGATGACAATGCTTTCCATGGGTATATTCCTAAATCTGCTGTACCTGTGTACGTCACTGAATTCCTCCTAAAGGGCTGGTCCGATTTGAATGAAGTCTATGTATATAAATGAAAGTCGTGTTAGTTACTCTATTTATAACTCAAGAACCGCTTAACCAGTATGGCTCAAAATTGGTAGGGAGATAGATAAGAACTGGGAGAAGGACATATCACATAGCATACTTTTTATCCCGTTCCCGTTGTTCCCGTCGTTCCCGTGTGACGTGACATGGAATAACAAAACAACTCAGTCAAAATTAAGTTAGCGTTAAAGTAACTCAGCATATTAAAAAAAAAATCTTACCGATTGAATGTTGAAGCATTCATTTAAAGCAAGGAATATAAATACTCTCTGACGGTTTAATTTTTTTAATAAAAACCCCAAAGCAAACTTCAACTTCAAAATTTCTAATATTGTTTTGCTGTGCCATTTACCACTTCACTACATACTATAAAACAAAGTAACTTTCTCTTTCCCTATGTCCCTTTGTATGATTAAATCTTTAAAAGTACGAAACAGATTTTGATGAGGTTTCTTTTAATAGATAGAGTAATTAAAAAGAAACGTTTATATGTATAATAACATCCATTAAATTGTGTCCATATCCAATCCATAAAATCTCAGTACAGCGGACAGAGCTCCGGCGGGATCTCATGGCGACATGGAAAGTGTGATTGTTGCAATCCAGCACAGAGCACGCCACAATAGCGGCGGTAAGTCGTCTCTTTGAGGAGTAGCTAGAGAGGCGCCACGGCGTCCTCACCTTCCGACTGACGTAGGTCCTCACCGGACACGGCTGTTTCGGGAGGTTCCTGTTCCGTATAAGGCGGGATGCGGCCAACCCGCATTGAGCAAGCGTGGTGATTACGCTCAATCCTTCTCTAAATGAGAGGAGACCTGTCCCCAGCAGTGGGACGATAAAAGGTTGATGATAATTATGATAAGGCGGGAGGAAACGCCAGGGTGACCACTGTTTGCATCGCCCTGAGGACACGGTGGAGCATATGGTGGAGGTCGGCCCGGCTTGGGTAGAGCACAGCCGTGTCCTCGTGGCGGCGATCGGCGGCGATCTCTCGCGTCCGACCCTGGTCCGGGCCATAGTCCGGAGCAAGAGTGCATGATGGCAAGCTTTCACCTCCTTCTGTGAAGCAGTGATGCTGGCAAAGGAGGAGGCGTAGCGCGTGAGGGAGCGGAAATCCTACTCTCACGCCTCAAACCGCCGCAGGAAGCGCCCTGGTCGGGTGGCAACATCGGACTCCCGACCACCGTAGGCGCGGGCTTGCAGGCGGCGAGCGATAGGCAGCTCGCCTCCTGGTAAGAACCAGGCCCGAGTTGAGAGTCTCAAAGAGATGTCAGCACACCTTGACGGGGTCCACGAGGACTGATCCGCAGGGTTGCGGGTTGGTTAAAAAAGAAACCATGGCACTAGCCGTTGCACAGGCAAGTGAAGGAACACGGGTGGGTTTTAGTCTAGGTAAAAGTCTGACACGCCCTTCCGCTCCGCCCAGAGCGGGAGAGGTCATTTGATGATTTCCCATCCAAAACAAAAAAAAAAAGAACTGAAGAAGAGCAAAAGGAGGCAACCCATGAAACGGCTCAGTTGGCAATGCGAAATCGTCGAGCAAACCTCAGAGATCAAGCGCTAGATAATAATTTACGAAGCACAAGAAGAAATTCATCAAATACTGATTTGAATCGGGCAGCGTTTCTATACGCATATAATATAGCGCAATGACGTTCGCATTGGGCCAATGGATGTTGTTTCCGAGTATTGTAGCACATTAAAGATTTCCGGAGAACCGCCAGGATTGTGCTCCCAAATAAAGAATCATTGAATAATAATATTTATTCATTTTAAATTATCCTAATTTAAAAAGTAGTCATGTGATATTGCCTTTAAGGCGGAACGAAGTTCGCCGGGTCAGCTAGTATATATATATAACTTGTTTGACATTGCGAGATTGGCAGTTGAGAATTGTCATGCTCACTCAAATGTCTTGCTGATGGTGGCGCGTGTTGTTGGGTCATTTGGTTCCCTTCAATATGGTTGAGCTAAGTGGGGCTGATGCGCGCGTCATGCTCGTGAACGGGGGCCGTCAGTGGAGACTGGTCATCTCTTAGCTGCTAGTGGGCTTAATTCATTTTTATATTTTAATTAATTTTACATTGTGCTCACATGATAGAAGCAACATAAATATGTAACGAAGAAATGTAACCCATATATTATGATTTTAAAAGAGTGTCCATGGAGTTTCTTGCACGTTCTTCTCCATAGAGATCTACGCTTTGGAACGTGCAATTTAGCTTCACTTTACTTGAACTGACCGACATTGACTATTCAAAAGTACCAAGTGATGGTTAATTTGAAATAAACGATTTTGATTTTGATTTTTGATTTTGATATTATGGAAAAAACAACATTAATTCCTACAAAATACAGTTCAGTTTGAACTACAGTTTCAAACATTCTTATAACTTATTCAATAGTATTTATTAGTCACGATGAAATCAACTTAATTGCCATTAGAATAAATTTGATATTTGTTTAATGTATGTATTTTAATGTATGTATGTATGTAATAACGACATTTTGCTATAGCCTATTTGGCAAAGGTGTCCCCTTTTTTCTTTCAAACCTTTGTTTTTTAGTAAATATTAACCAGTGATTGACCGCAATCCCGCCTGATGGTAAGCAGAGATGCAATCGTTGATAGTAAAGTGCGCTAGTCTATTATGCACATTCGTTTAAAAAAACTGAGTGCATAGGAAGGAAGACGGCAGTTGAGCTAGGTGATGCAAGGTCTGAATTTTAAACCCAACAACAAGACCAACGATGCTGCGCTAGAGGGAGATTGATCTGGAGAACCTCCACGAGCAAACTCCCGACACAACAACATTTGGGGTATCGTACCCAGCATACATCGCAACACAAATGCTCAGACCCGTCCTCCGTACGGTCTTGTTGGCCTTGGGAATGTTAACAGATTGTCACACCACCTTCGCCGTAGTCTACCGGTAATGACGATTTATTGAAACATAAATAAAATTTGACTATTGTAAGTTTCAGAAATAAAATTTTATTTACAATTAAGTCATCATCTCAGCGTTAATCCCAGTCGCATCCAAAGCTTTTTTCAGCTTTGGAGTCTGGGGTCCGATTTACCAGTGTAACTGCTGATTTTGGCTAAACTTCGATATTTTCCGTGAAGCGACTGCCGTCTGACCTCCACAACCCGAAGGCGATATCGAAGCATTGCAGTTAGACCGATTGTTGGACTTTTGACGGCTCGAACAACCCGTAACGACTGCCACTAGATGTTCGTATGGCAACCGGGACCAACGGCTAAACGTGCTTTCCGAAACACGACCAGACCAGTGTAAATATTCATATTCATGCATACAAATATTTGCACTGCACGGGGATCGAACCCGTGCCTCCTTCGTTCGCTACCGCTACGCCACAGAGGCTCTCAACTTTTTACAATTAAGTGTTTTTCAATTTGAGATATATCGATGCTGTTGCAAAGTATGTTGCGCCACGTTTTCAATCCACTGAAAGCAATAGGATGTGGTGAATGACTTTTGAAAGGAACAATCCGTTCTGACAGCGATAATTTTCAGAATAGTTCTGGCACTGCCATTCACGTGCTGTAGTATGAAGGACGCTTAAGTTCAAAACCATCTAGCGAGCGCTACAGCGATATGGCAGTGCAAACGGGGCGTATTAAGACGTGTTAAAAGCATCATTATGCCGTTCCGAAAAAGGGATAGCGCTATACATCCTACATAGCTCCATCCTTGTCTGACATTGAAACAAAGATGGTTTCAGCACGCCATAGTAACCCAACAGTAGCTTAAAAGCATTATGAAATTGAACATGCGTTGTAGGCTCGGCACGTGTATGACACTCATAGACAATTCACAATGCCAACGCAACGCAGCTCTTAATGGCCATAGTGACGGTTGTCATGTAAATGATGACAGCGGCAAAAGTTTAAATCGTTAGATTCGCCCTACCACGTCAAAGCTTCTCACAAATGTTCACTCACATTTCTGTTTCGTTTTGATACCTATAACACACACGTAGTGATTTTACTTGATTGTCATAGAAACGCCATTTAATAACGTGTTAGCTAACTCTTCTTAGTAAGGACTTACTTTTCACATGACTTAATACGAAACGGAGTTTGATTTAATGCCAAGCACTGGTGTAAATGACAGATTTTCATGACGCTATTATAATATGTCGGAAGAGCTTTCCTAGGAAAACGAATCTTTACTTATGTACAGAGAAAATTAATTCCTTGATTGCCAGTTGTTAAAGTAACAAATAAACCCGTCGGGGCTTACAATTTGTGCTTAAAAACCAATTATATCAATTATAATTCGTGCTTTTAATTTAAAAGCGTTACTTTCACTTGTCTTTATTCGTTGTAAATCTAAACTAATATTATAAAGAGAAAACCGTTCATTTTTTGTACGTTTGTATCTTCTTCTACTTCTTCTTCAGCCTATAGATGTCCACTGCTGGACAAAGGCCTCCCCCAAGGCTTTCCACGCTGACCGGTCTTGTGCTACCCGCATCCATCAGCTTCCCGTGACCTTCACCAAGTCATCGGTCCACCTTGTTGGGGGCCTCCCTACGCTGCGTCTTCCAGTACGTGGCCGCCACTCCAGAACCTTACTGCCCCATCCCGGCCGTCGGTTCTACGAGCAATGTGCTCTGCCCACTACCACTTAAGTTTAGCGACTCGAAGAGCTATGTCGGTGACTTTAGTTCTTCTGCGGACCTCCTCATTTCTAATTCAATCACGCAGAGAAACTCCGAGCATAGCTCTTTCCATTGCCCTTTGTGTGACTCTGAGCCTTCGTATGAGGCCCATTGTGAGCGACCACGTTTCAGTTCCGTAAGTCATCACTGGTAACACACACTTGTCAAAGAATTAGTCTTCAGACACTGTGGTATCTTGGACGACGAGAAGATGTAGCGTAGCTTCCCGAACGCTGCCCAGCCGAGCTGAATTCGTCGAGACACCTCTTTCTCGAAGTTGGGCCTACCTAGATGGACTGTTACGACTGTACGTTTGTATAATACGCGTAAAAGCTCTTAAAATGGCTGTACGGATTAAGATCAAATTTAGTACATCGCTAGATCGTAACCAGGAATAGGACATAGAATGTTTTTTATTCCAATATTCTAATCGGCTACCCCAGGGCGTAGTTATAAATATTCGCTATGCTATTAGCGGTGGTTGTGTCCTGAATACTTCTTATTTAACTTCCTTGTATCATATCCTTTGAACTAATACTATAGCTTAATAGCTATTGCAGAATTGTAACCAATAAAAAGGAGAAAAAAAAACTTATATTTTTTTCGTGTTATATTTGCCATCATTATACCAAGAAGAATAAAAATATGTATCTTCGTCTAGTTGCTTTTGTCTTTACGACCAGGTGCCTTTCTTATTGTGAACCTCTCGGATCCACGCAAGTTATACAACCTCATTAATATCTAAAAACCTACACGATTACACACACATATATTTAACGGAACATCAACATTTACAAGTATCTTATACGAGTAACATTTGGGCATTTCGTTTTCCTCATCCTTGATTGAGATCGGGACGTGCGAGTGAGCGATGCCAAATCAAGATGGCGAAACACTCCGATTCTAATCAATTATAAGCGCTCCAACTTAGTCAATGAAAATGTTTGGCCGGAATAGGCTTGAAATATCTCACCAATCTGGAAGTAATTAACGCCATAATGACATGGCTCGAAAGTTTTTCGTTATTTATACTAAGTGGGAAGGGGATTAGTTTTTTTATTGCTGTTATTGATGGTTGTTGTTTAATATTGTAACTGTTAGAGTAGTACACCGTAGGCTAACTATAGTAATTGTCTCTCCTTTCCCTTGGTATTCCATCCAAAGAATGTCAAAGAATGTATATCAGTGTAAAAGATCTGTCTTAGCAATGTGATCAGACCGCCCATTGTGTCACCTTTTGTAAAACCTTTATATTTACGTTATGTAATTTATATAATACTAGCTGCGCGCCGCGGTTTCACCCACGTAGGTTTCGATATGCTCCGCTCCTATTGGTCGTAGCATGATGTTAGCCTAAAACCTTGCTGAATTAAAGGGCTATCCAACGCAAAGAGAATTTTTAAATCGGACCAGTAGTTCCTGAGATTAGCGCATTCAAACAAACAAACAAACAAACTTTTCAACTTTATACAGAGTGGTGCTAATAATACGACAATAAATTAAACATCGTGTACCTCAACACATTCTCAGTCTACCAGTAAAAAATCATATAAATATATGCATTAGTTTAGTCACAGGAAATTATTTTTCATTTTTCACATTTTCTACATGATGTACATGTTGATAAGTAAGCGCTTACAGGTTAATGACCGCCGTACACTGCGGTACCAAACTTTAATAATAATGGCGCGAAACAATCAAGTCGATACAGAATCCTGCTGATGTTCTATTCTGTTTGCAATTTTATGCGATTTAGTTTGTTTGGAATTTTATTTTTTTTATTTTTGAATCTAGGCTTTTGTTCTATGCTTTAGGATTATTCCTATGAACCAGCATTGTTCGTGTTTTCATTTATTGTCGTATTGTCAGCACCACTCTGTATATTAGTATATATACATGATAAAGGATATTCTATTCTATTCTGTTATCCTGCATCACTGCAAGGTCATCAGGCCTCTCCAAAGAACTTCCAGTAAACTGTAAGTATTCGCGTTACACTATAAAGACATATATACCTACTTTTACTATAATATATGTAACATCATTTTCTTACTTGGAATAGCACAATATATGTAGGTATAATTATGTTGACTGATACAAATAGTGTTTCGAAATAGAAGAGGGAGGTAAAGAGTAGGATTCGGTGATTAATAGCGAACCAACTTAGAGTATTTCGTTATTTCATATCTAAATAACCTAAGTTGGCATATGCATAATTTGAGCCTATAATGGTCACAGTGATAGGCCACAGGTCTTCTCTCTGTGCGCACGTGTATATAAGTGCACCTCGCATGAAAGTACTTCATCGCTGTAAAATGATGTTTAAATTTAAGTTATCCCTCCACAAGCTCTGTCGTCCTCCCGTTTGCTAGCCACACTCATATGGCTAGGAATACGATATGCCACGACTGTGCCACCAGGTATAACCGGTTTTATTACATCCAATTTTATTTTATGCCCCTCTCATACCCGTATTGATCGTTCGATAGATCTTTATGCATCTAAATCTTTATTTGAACTCCCAAACGACGTTTTAATGTTCTGTTCGATATGTATGGACCGCCGGACACAATCTTTCATTTGAGTTTGTGCAATGTGACGGAAGTCATAATGTTTTCACGCCGTAGATGAATATAAATCGTAGGACTTTGATGTTTTCATTATCTATTGTTCAGCTTGTTGTCAATAGCTTAATGGTTCCTTGATACCAATACCTTCATTGACGTAATAGGTGACTAGTGGGTGTCGTGAGCAGATTTTTAAATCTAATCATTTTCAATGGTCAACAATTAAGTTTGTATTCTTACTAAGGGCTAAAACTACCCAGTAGCTGGCTTGTAATGGTTAGATATGCCATCTGCGACAGCCGTCGCTTCCTGTTATGGATATGACTGATATTGCCTATTCCAACATTATTTAGGAAGAGGCTGATGATTAGACAATCAAATTTCCAATCATAATGTGTATGGAATCTCTGGAGGTTGCGGGCGATTAGAGTGGTTACTCTGTCGGCGCGCTGAGTGACCTCAGCGAAGGCGGCGCACAGTGGTCATATTATGTTGCCTTGCATAGTTAGGTTCGGAGAGACCCCTTTACAATCTCCTCAGAGATGTGCCCTAACAGGGGTTGCACAGAGGGGGCTCCTCATTAGTCTTTTGAGAGGCAACAGTGCCCCCTCTATGTGCAGATGGTGACTACTGGGGTGGATTCAGCGAGGAAAAAATCCCACACTCCCTGGTCCTATCTCCAAAGATCAGGCGGCTTTAGAAGTATTGTACCGAAAACAAAAAAGGAGGTATTATGGAAGCTGACTTCATGACAAAAAAAAATACTAATGTCTAACCATGCCCGACCAGCAGGGTAATAACGTAACACAGTATCAGTGGAAATGGGTTTCATTTTGACAGTTCAACAACAATCATTGCGTTGTTTATATTGATGAGCAGAAACATTTTTAGAACATATGGAGGAATGGATTAGCAATATACTTCAAAATGATTCCAATTAATAGTAGGTAATAATCTGTTGCTCAATTAGGGTACTGGTATGGAAGTTTGTAACCAATGTCAATTTATAACAAAATCATTTTACCTAGCACAGTAATAATTCTTTGTATTTTGGTCGCAGAATATTTCATTGTGAACCTTCCAGACTGAATAAAATCAGAATTTTATTTTGAAGAATTTACGATTCTGTAAAATATAAAGATGCGACCAAACTCGCAGATTTAAGTAGTGAATACCTGAGCGGTACGAATGACGTGGGTCTTTTTACAGTTACCGTCGCAGAAGAGTAATATATCCTTCCCATGTACGTCTTATTATATGATTTCCACACCCGTTTCACATGATGTTACATATTAAAATTATACATTAGATGCGACGATTTATGAAACTGAGTCTGTCGAGTTTTGATTTTGAGTAGGGATTTTATGACATGAGTAATCGGTTTACTTATGTGAAACCAAGACACGCTTGCAAGTTGAGAAGCTTTGTTTGGCTTTCAATTTGATTAACGAAATACTTGCCCTTTATACTAAAAGGTTGTCGTGGTCATGGTGGCCTAGTGGTTGAAACACCAGCCTCTCAAGTATGAGAGCGCGGGTTCGATTCCAGGTCAGGCAAGTACCAATGTAACTTTTCTAAAGTTATATGTACTTTCTAAGTATATCTTGGACACCAATGACTGAAGGTGAAGGAAAACATCTTGAGCAAACCTGGACTTTAAGTCTGAAATCGCCAACCCGCATTGAGCAAGCGTGGTGATTGATTACGCTCAATTCTTCTCTGTATGAGAGGAGACCTGTACCCAGCAGTGGAACTATAAAAAAAAAAGGTTGTTGATGATGATGATGATGCTAAAAGGTGGAGACATCTCTTTAGCCTTAAATAAACTTGATATTTATTGATATATTTTTTATTGTACACCAATCAAACATAGAACAAACACAATTCAACACAATAAACATTGAGCGGCACTAATGTGATCTGTTCCAGGCAACCAAAAATGGACAGATTTACCCGAACCACAAGTGGAACTGTCGTTGGTGCAAACATCATTAATACAATATACTAAAGTAGATACACAAATACATAATTAATACAAAGATACTGAACATAACAGGTAGGCAAATGAATTACAAAGATTAGAAGATTTATCAAGGAACGCTGTGGAATGCATAAGCGTTTTGAGCTTTAAGTTATCTGATGACCTTAAGAGGGGCAAATTTGAAAAATTGGTATTTGTTGGTATTTGAAGAAAGTATTGCTGTCGCGCTGCTTCCAACCTCTCCCTGTAAAATTCGATAAGGACAGTTGCGGCTCAAGCTGATTTTACCTGGAAAAAAGCTGACTAAAAGACGTTTCGAATTCCGCTGTTTTCTTTTTCAAACCACTACAGATCTCAATTATTATTATATCAAAATTTTGAGAAAAAGTTTGCCTATGCTTCTATTATTTTCTTTTCTCTCAAAAGCTTACCACATTTGTCTAATATTCGTTTGAACATCGCGGTAAAAATGAATTATTTTTCGGGATTTTGAAATATCATATTTCTTACATTAATTAAGTTTTGGAAAAAATCAAATGTTAGGGCACGTATAATCAAGGCGTAAAATTATAGAAAAAAAATGCTATAAAAGCTTTATCCATGAAGAAAACAGCGGTATACGTTTGTATAGAGAAAGCGCCACTAGAGTTCTCTCTTAACGATTTAGTACGTGAGTTGCAAAGAAATTGAAAGCAATTTATTTACTTAAGCCTTATTTTAACCCACTACGATGCAACCGCTTCCGTTTTTTCTTTTTATTATCTAGGTCAAAAACTTGCAAAGAATTCCAATGTCATAAAGTGCCACACATGAACGCATCGCCGAAAAAATAAAAAATATCTAAGAAGAAGTTCAGACACTCATATAATACTTCTAGAACATTGAACCTTATTAAATTATTTTGCCTTATTTTTGATGTAAGTTACTCTTATACAAATAGCCGATTTATATAAGTAGATAGAACTTACTTTGATGTAACCAAGATTATATCTGTACTTTAAAAGAGACTTTGACCTCTGAGTTTAGTTCAGCCTTTCTTTTCAGAGTAGTCAGATGGAAAACACCGAAATCATGTAATCTATACGAATATATAAAGCTGAAGAGTTTGTTTGTTTGTTTGAACGCGTTAATCATAGGAACTACTGGTCTGAATTGAAAAATTATTATTGCGTTGGATATCTCAATAATCCAGGAATGCTTTAGGCTACATAACATCAATCTGCGACTAATACGAACGGAGCATAACTAACTCCATGCGAACGAAATCGCTGGCAGCCGCTAGTTAAAAGATAAATATGATTAACGGAACCCTTATAGGATCACTTTGTTGTCCGTCTGTCTGTCTGTCTGTCTGTCTGTCAAGACCCTTTATCTCAAGAACGCGTGGACGTATCAAGCTGAAATTCACATGAAATACTCAGGTCTATTGTCCCTTTAAGCTGTGAAAATATCAAACTTCTAAGCCAACCAATCAAAAGATACAGCCGATTAAGTCGATATTTTCAACAAATTTTCGACAATCGCAAAGGAATCAAAACCTACAGGATACTTCCCGTAAACTCAGAATCTTGAAATTTGGCATGAAGCATTGTCATATAATGCAAATATAGGAAAAATTGCGAAAATCACATTTTTTTAGTTATATAATATAATAAAAATATATTAATAAAATGAAACTTACTACCTTATTTCTCACGAACGAATAAAGGTATCAAATTGAAATTTATACCGAATACCTAGGTTTATTGTCCCTTTAAGCAGTGAAAAAATCAAACTTCTAAGTTAACGCGATCAAAAGATACAGCAGTTTATACCGACACCTTAGACGAATTTCCGTCACACGTTAGGGAATCAAAACCTACAGGATACTTCCCGTAAACTCAGAATCTTGAAATTTGGCACGAAGCATTGTCATATAATGCAAATATAGGAAAAAATGCGAAAATCACATTTTTTTAGTTATATAATATAATGAAAATATTTTAATAAAATGAAACTTACTACCTTATTTCTCACGAACGAATAAAGGTATCAAATTGAAATTTATACCGAATACCTAGGTTTATTGTCCCTTTAAGCAGTGAAAAAATCAAACTTCTAAGTTAACGCGATCAAAAGATACAGCAGTTTATACCGACACCTTAGACGAATTTCCGTCATACGCTAGGAAATCAAAACCTACAAGGTACTTCCCGTGATCTCAGAATCTTGAAATTCGGCACGAAGCAACGTTATAACAGACAGATAAAAGAAAAATTGCGAAAATGATAAATTTGAAGTTACATAAAATATTAAAATATTGTTTTTCAAATTCAAATTCAAACATTTTATTTCAGGCAGGGCCCATATTTTGTTAGTAAAAAACTTATCCTATGTTAGTGAAAGAGAAACAGAATAAAAGAAAATCAGTTGGCAACATGAATATGTGCACGCACATGTCCGTCCGCCCAGAGCCTAATAAAAGGTCCGTCGACCTTGTCCGCCAGTGTAGCTAGGATACTGTTCGAGCTGCCCCGAAATCGCCGCAACATCGAAGCACACCGTTTGCGAATGATAGCATAAAAGTCATCAATTCGCGCTTCCGCGAACATGCCTGATGCACTGCGAAACCGAGGCAGCCCCAACAACATCGTCAGCCCATTGTTATACTGGATGCGCAGAGCGTTGTAAGCCTTCTGCGTACCTATACCTAACCCACAAGCTGCACGAGTAAAACGACTGGCAGTAAGCTCTATAGAGCGTCAGTTTTACCTGCTCAGTGCTCCCTATCTATAACCTGGTCATCTGTGAGAGAATCCATCACCACATGACCGAGGTATTTAAATTGAGAGACCACTTTTAATGGTGTTCCTTGTAACATCACCGGTGGTATATTCGTGGGTGTATTATTACGAACTTTAAATACCATAATATCACTTTTAGTGGCATTATACCTCAAGCCATGGGCCCCCGCATACCTTTCACACACAGCCACTAACTTCCTTAGTCCACAGATTGATGGGCTGAGCAGCACCATGTCATCAGCATAGCTTATGTTGTTAATCATTTTGCCATCAACAGAACAACCAACCAGAGTGCTACTCAGCTCACCAACCAGCCGATCTATGTACAAGTTAAAAAGGCTGGGCGAGGTCAAACCCCCTGGCTTCCCCCCACATTCTAGCCCATTATCAAATTACCGGTCTTCTTTTTAACAATGGGAATCACAACAGTTCGTACGAAATCGTCAGGCAGATAAGAGTGACCCATACAAAAATTGAAGAACATAGCGAGTAGCCTAGGCAAGTGTACACCAGCTGACCTTAAATGCTCAACACTCAAACCATCGTGCCCAGGCGACCTACCTCGCTTCATACTTTTCAACGCGTCTTTTACGTCTTTCATGCTGAACCTTAAATGAGAATCGCCCTCACACGGGGCTTGAGTGCCTCGCATCGACGTACTTACAAAATGCGGAACAACTCTAAAGTGGTTCAAGAACATGCCGGCTATATCACTGTTCTGTGACAAGCCATCAACGTTTGATGGTAGACTCGGTCTGGGATTCAAAGAATCGGTTTGCTTCCAAAAAGAACTGAATTTTTTATCTTCGTGAAGGGTTGAAGTGATGTCCATTTTAATCTGGGTTTCATTGTCCTGACACCACTTCAACTTTGATTTTAAATGTTTGTCTCAAAGTTTTCATTTCCTGATATATAGCCCCCGATACAGGTTTTCCGTGCAAGACCCATCTCCGAAAAGCAAGCCGCGTCCGAGCATGAACCTCTTTCACAACTTTATTCCACCCACACACATTTTTTGCTTACATGACATAAAATATCTTTTATCCGACTTCAAAAAGGAGGAGGTTACTCAATTCGACCGTATATATGCTTTTTTTTTATGTTTGTTCGCGCGTAACTTCGTCGTTTATGAACCGATTTTGATAATTTTTTTTGTTGGAAAGAAGACATTCCCAAGGTGGTTCTATGATAAGGACATCAGGGTCTGATGATGGAAGACCAGAGAAATCAAGGGCAACTTCCAAAAATCGTAGGGGCGATTAGTGCATATCTTAGTATTTTCATTAAGTATTTAAAGCACTACAATTTGATAAAGGTCTGTAGTAGATCTGATGATGGAGCCGGAAGACAGTCGAAGGAACTCCTCAACAATTCACAGCAGCTACCTTGTGTTTGGGCTTGATTAATTTGTATTGATAAGAACTTTACACCTAAATAGGTTGTGACTATCATAAGAGCTCTGATGATGAAGACAAAGGCCAGTTCCGGGAACTCCTCAACGGTTTGCAGTAGCTACTTTGTGTTTGGTTTTAATTCATTTATATTGATGAGAACTTTGCACCCATTAGGTTAAAATAATGGTCTGCAGTACCTAAATCTGATGATTAAGACCATAGGCAGTCGAGAGAATTCTTCAAAATTACGGGTAAAAATTAAAGTAAACAAAATTACGTCATGTTCCAACTATATTTGCGTCAGCTTCCAGTCTGACCGGATGTAACTGAATACATAGTACCTACTTTTCACAACTAAAAAGTGTAAAATAAAAACTTTTTTACAAAAAAACAACCGACTTCTAAAAACCACTACAAAGTGAAAAATAACTAATTTCGGAAGTCGGTGTCAAAAACTAATACCTATACAAAAACCAAAGACACCGACTGCCGAAATTAGTTATTTTTCACTTTGTAGTGGTTTTTAGAAGTCGGTTGTTTTTTTGTAAAAAAGTTTTTATTTAATAATTATAAACTTACTACCTACCCTTTTTCACATGAACGCGTAGAGATATTAAAGTTGAAATTCATATCAAACACTTCTTACCTCTAAAATGTGAAAAATTCTAAATCAACGCAAAAATTCAAAATGCTGAGGTACCTACCCATAATCATACCGCATATTTTGAAATTCGCCACTACTCGCAACGGAATCAAAACATAGACTACTTCCCGCTGACATTGAATACTGAATTTTGGTATGAAACAATAGCTTAAGGTAACCTAACAGAAAAACCCGAAACCTTTCAAAATTTTTAGGCACAGTAACTAGTTAAACCAAAACAAAGACCAACACAATCGTCATTCAATTTAAATATTTTGGTGACTGTAGTTCTGTATATAACCTAAATGTGTCCTAACTGCTGTGTTATATATACTTATTACTTATAAATATGTTCAAAGACATTAATTGTAATTTCCTATTGTTGTCAATGATTATCAGACAGCTTGCTTCCTACTGGTGAAGCGGGACGGGGGGGAGTAAGTAGTAACGAACGAACGCGCAAAAACTAGCCGCCCGCTGGCGCGAAGGCAGGCGGTTGGTCAAGAGAAGGGGTATCGCGGCACAGCGAGCGGCAGCCGTGCGCCATACGCACGAGCGCTTAGATGCTGTTCGCACGTGTACCGAAATTAGTAAAATTTGCGACAATTTCTCGTTGATTTTGTTTACTTCTACTTTGTTTATCAATAAACCGCTTTTTTTTATAAGTTATAAACTAACGCTTGACCGCAATCCCGCCTGATGGTAAGCAGTGATGTGATCGTTGATGGTAAAGCGCGCTAGTTTATTGACAGCCTATTCACTCTAGCCTTGAAGACACTCAAATTGTAATGTGACGGAAACACCATCGCTGGCAAATTGTTCTAGTCCCTCGATGTAGGCGGTATAAAAGAGGAAGCGAAACGCTTCGTCCGGATCGCAGTGGTGTCAACAACGTAAGGGTGGAAACTCGCCGTACGACAGGTCGTCCGATGGTGGAACGGAGATGGGGGAATTAAATCATGCAATTTCCTTGCACACTCACCAGAATGCATCCTATAGAAGACCGAAAGGCTGGCTACTCTACGCCTGTGCTCCAGGCTTTGGAGACCGCTACGGTTGTACGGCGGAACCCTCGGTGTGCGAGTCCGACTCGCACTTGGCCGGCTTTTTTCTTTTTAATAATTATAAACCAGTGTTTGAGTGCCACAATCCCGCCTATTGGTAAGCATTGATGCAATCGTTGATGGTAAAACACGCTAGTTCATTAAGAGCCTACACACTCAAAAAAAAAAATTGAGTGCATAGGAAGGAAGGCGGCAGTTGAGCTAGGTGATGAAATGTTAAACCCAACAACATGAACAACGATGCTGCGCCAAAGGAAGATTGTTTTGAAGACCCTCCACGATCAAGTTCCCGACACAACAAAATTTGGCGCATCGTTCCTGGCACACATCGCAACACAACTGCTAAGCCGCCCTCCGTATGGCTTCACCAGACATCATGCCGGAACACGACGAATCGGCGGCGAGACTTTCTCTGGTGGGTAGTAACTTATGCCGGCAGCCGATGTGATGGCCTACCACCTTGTACATGAACAAACCCTTTTACAGGAAAAAGATCTTTTATTCATTTATTCACATCATGACTACATTTTTCGCATAGTTCTATTCTTGAGACGCTTGAAATGGTATACACTTTTACGGTCCAAGTGCTGACATATAGGTACAAGTACTAGCATATTATTCAACGTCTTGCCCGAATAACTCTACTAACTACAGAATTTCTAATTAGGAAACAGGTGTTACACTACTCAAGTTCAAAATGTACAGAAGTTTCGGACACTTTGCAGTCCATTACGGCACTCCTATACAATTTATTAGATTAAAATAACTAAGAAACTCGCTATTGTATCTAAGTTACAGGGAAAAAACTAAAACGTAGTTTACGTTTTGTTGTAAGATACCCATTACTGCTTACAGTTGTTCAAATGATAAATCTCGATCTTAGAAGCATTAGGTGGTATGTATAGACATACGACCTACGGCTACGATTTCTAAGGTCGAAAATGAGCTTTTTATTTTATTTTTTACTAGCGGCCGCCAGCGACTTCGTTCGCGTGGTTGAGTTATGCTCCGCACCTATTAGTCACATCGTGATATTATATAGCCTAAAGCCTTCCTAGATTAATGGGCTATCCAACACAAAAATTAGAAAGAATTTTTCAAATCGGACCAGTAGTTCCCGAGATTAGCGCGAACAAACAAACAAACTCTTCAGCTTTATATATTAGTATAGACTAGTATAGATTAGTATAGATTAAAAAAAAAAGGCTGATAGTAAGCATTGATGTAATCATTAATGGTAAGGCGCGCTAGTTTATGTAGTATTTAGTGATTAGCTACGATATGTAGAAATGTATTGTAATATACTAGGTTGTTAAGAAACGAAAATTAAATTGTGTGGTACGGACGCAGTTTGAACATTAGACCAGCATCATCAAACTAGCATAGTATGCTATGCTAATGGCTTTTGCTAAATCTTTGCTCCATATCTTCGAAAAAGTGTCTACCTAACAATGTACATAAGGCAATGAATGTTGTTGAACTGTCAAAATGAAACCCACTGTTACGGGGTGGTAATTGTGTGACTTATCTCGTCGTAACCTCGAATTAAAATTCAGCCGTAGCCTATACGTTTAGATCGAGTAGGTACCAAATGTTTTCAAGAGACAGTTAATTTGAGAATTTGTTAATTATTTATACATATTTATATATTTTAGTATTATGTATTTATTTAAGTATACTTATATGTTTATTTTTAGTTTACATGTTTAGGTATATTTAATATTATTACTTTAATAGTTATCATATTCATATTTTATTTCCTCCTTGTTCTTACATACTATTGTCTACATTTCTGTTTTACTTCTCCTTTCGCAAGTCTGCTGGAAGAAATTTCTTAAGAAATAAGCAGCACCTTTGTACTCAGACCTTAATTTTGTCGTATCCCTATGTATTTTATTGTGTGTACATAAATAATAAAATAAATAAATTTATTTTTCGAGATGACGATACAGTTTGCACCCTACCCTTACATTTGCCTATTCTTTGAAAAATATCCCTGTATATGTATATAGCAGTCCACCCCTGCTTGGCACAGTTTTTACGACGTGACGTAATATTGAGTTTTGTTTTCGTAAAATGTAATGTGATAAGATTAATGTATTATACACAGACAGCTTCCGGAATGATGGTGAAACTCTAATAAATACAAACATGACGTCACATAGAAACACAAGGTAAGTTTTAAGTATAATATCTATCATGAACCATACTCTCGGTGGTAGGCCATAACATCGGCTGCCGGCGGAAGTTGCCACCCACCAGACAAAGTCTTGCCGCCAAGCGATTCGTCGTGTTCCGGCATGATGTCTGGTGAAGCCGTACGGAGGACGGGTCTGAGCAGTTGTGTTGCGATGTGTGGCGGGTACGATGCGCCAAATGTTGTTGTCTCGGGAATTTGGTCGTGGAGAGTCTCCAGATCAATCTCCCTCTAGCGCAGCATCGTTTGGTCGTGTTGGTCTTGGGTTTAACATTGCATCACCTCGCTCAACTGCCGTCATCCTTCCTATTCCTAAGTTTTTTAAGTGAATAGGCTTAATAAACTAGTGCGTTTTACACTCAACGATTGCATCACTGCTTACCATCAGGCGGGATTGCAGTCAAGCACTAGTTTATAATTATTAAAAAAAAAAAAAAATAACCAAGGTCCGCATTTGTACACGCATGAGTTTAGATCCCGTAGGGCAATCAGGACAAAAATATCCTTTACGTTGATCCCGGTTATAAACCACCTGAATACCAAATTTCATCTAAATCCATTTTGGCGTTAACCTCACGAACTTTCACATTTATAATATCCTGTATTAATCCAAGTTATAAAGCAGATACAGGTACTATTTTTAGGGTTCCGTAGCCAAATGGCAAAAAACGGAACCCTTATAGATTCGTCATGTCTGTCTGTCCGTCCGTATCTCACAGTCATTTTTTTCCGAAACTTTAAGAGCTATACTGTTGAACCTTGGTAGATAAATGTATTTAGTGAACCGCATTAGGATTTTAATGCAAAAATAAAAAATAATAAAGATTGGGGGCTCCCCATACTTAGAACTGAAACTCAAAAATATTTTTTTTCATCAAACACATACGTGTGGGGTATCTTGACAGCCTCCGTGGCGTAGCGGTAGTGGACGCGGCCGCTGCGCAAGGTGACGCGGGTTCGATCCCCGCACAGTGAAAGTATTTGTATGCATTAATATGAATATTTGTACTGGTCTGGTCGTGCCTCGGAAAGCACGTTAAGCCGTTGGTCCCGATTGCCCCTACGAACATCTAGTGGCAGTCGTTACGGGTTGTTGGAGCCCTCAAACGTCGTACAATTGGTCTAACTGCAATGCTTCGATTTCGCCTTCGGGTTGTGGAGGTCAGACGGCAGTCGCTTCATGGAAAATGTCGAAGTTTATCCATATCAGCAGTTGGACTGGTAAAGCGGACACCAGACTCCAAAGCTGAAAAGGCTTCGGATGCGACTGGGAGTAACGCTGGGATGATGATGATGATACGTGTGGGGTATCTATGGATAGGTCTTCAAAAATTATATCGATGTTTCTAAAATTTTTTTTTTTTCTAAACCGAATAGTGTGCGTCACAGACGCTTCCAAAGTAGAAAAAAGTTGCCTCCCCCCCCCCCTCCCACCCCTCCTCTAACTTTTAAAATAAATGAAAAATCTAAAAGAAACATATGATGAGACGAGATCTAGTAAGTAGTTTTTTTAATACCTCGTAAATCGTAAACCGCTTATTACTGCGTAATCTTTCATACAAATAACTTAAATCCTTTAATTTCATAAATCAATGGTACGGAACCCTTTGTGCGTGAGTCCGACATGCACTTGGCCGGTTTTTTCTTTAGGTATCTGGGACATTTTTTTGGAGGATTTTTTTCCCTTAGTTCTTATACCCTAATCTAGTTACAGGATTTTTTTTAGATTGATGGAAGAAAAAATAATAATTCAGGTCTAAGATTTTAGAATAAGTGACAGCGACCTAATTACATTTTCTTTCTACTCGTAATCTCTCTAATGACTACCAAAAGCAAACAAGTCGAAATCTGAGCATGTTACCATAATTATATTTTGCGACTTTTTCTGCGCGAAAGTTTTTATCCCCCCGTCCCGTAGCTACGTATCGCATGTCCGTGCTATTATTTCGTTATCGTTCAGTTGCTTCAGACTTTTTTGTTCGGCTCCTAAAGGCACCAGCGCGATGTTACGTAAACTTCCTTAAGAATCGGGCTACCAAACCTATGACAAAAAAATGCAAACCCAACTTATAACGTCAGAGATTAGCTCGTTATAAAAATCTCTTCAGCTTTATTATAAGTACTTATATAATGAATTATCCATTATTGTAATAACATTAGATAGAAGTTAAAAAAGGTTGTCTTTAGGGTACCTACACTTTCTAATAAACGTACCTATATTTTATGTATATTGTGCTTTCTTTGTTATAGTTAAGATTGTTGCTGAATTATTTATCATCCCATCATCATCATCTAAGCCAAATGTCCATTGCTGAGCATAGGTCTCCCCCAAGGATTTCCCAAAAGAACGGTTGGACGCGGTCTACATTCAAACAAAGTCAAATTCCCTGCGATTTTAGTCACTTCATCTGACCACCTAGCCGGTGGTTATCCGACGCTGCGCTTGCCGTTACGTGGTCGCCATTCAAGAGCTCTTTTGCCCCATCGGCCGTCGGCTCTACGAGCTATGTGCCCCGCCCACTGCCACTTCAAAGAGCTAATCCGCTGGGCTATGTCGGCAACTTTAGTTCTTCTACGAATCTCCTCATTCCTGATTCGATCATGTAGGGAAACACCTAGCATAGCCCTCTCCATAGCTCTCTGTGCGACCTTGAGCTTTCTTTTGAGGCCCATAGTGAGATTTGTTTATAATCTGCTTATATACCGATTATTATACTTATATCAATTATTTTGAAGGATCTTATAAATATACGAGGCTTTTACTTAGTATTTATGTAAACTGCTAGTGTCTATGTTAAAAGCCATTCAGAAACAGGCGTGGTCAAAACCTGGAACGCTTTTCATAAGTCTACCAAATCTGAAATGTTTCCTAATTAATCCGGTCATACGTTGTGACAGCAGGGTTTTTGAATTTTACAGAATTAAAATGGCGTCTGGTACAATACGTAGCTGTGTTTGATTGTCATTCATTTATCAACTGTCATGTTTTTATTCAAGCTACCTTCCCTCTCCTTTACCGATTTTCGATACTGAGATTTTTATGTGTTATTGTTTTGTTTTTATTTTGTTATCGTTATTGATATGTTTTAGAACCTGCTAAAATGTTATGTTGAAACAATTATTAAAAAAATATTCAAAAAATTAAACTAATCTCGCAAAATTAAATATTGTAGGTATAGTGTTTAGTAGGTTTTCAAAACTAATGGCTTACTTAGAATACATTAGAAATTTGGTGAAAAAAATTCATACATTTAGCCTGAAATTCAGCTGCGCAAAAATAAGATTTTTAAGTGTACAGGTGGCAAGGCATAGAACGCAAAATAGAAGGTAGATTATTGTCTGTTGGTAAGTGCCGCGTACACACTTAAAATCAAAGCCTTAGAAATACTTCTGTTACAGAATGAAATATCTTCTTGTGTAAAATAAATCAATTAATAGTTGTTCAAAGTTATCCAAAAAAGACAGAGGTGATACTTATTTCTTTAGAAACTTGTTCCATGATACTTACGATAGGACAATAATTTATACAAAAATTTAGACAGCTTGTGAACAAGTAGAGAACACTAATAATCCATACTAATATTATAAATGCGAAATTATCCCCGTCTGTCTGTCTGTCTGTCCGGCTTTCACGACAAAACTACTGAACCGATTCTAATGAAATTTGGTACACAGATAGTCTAGAGCCTAAGAAAGGAAAAGGCTATGAAACATGCCGCTATGACCAACAGGAGCAGAGCAGGAACAAAAAATGTTGCGATAACGGGAGCAAACGCGGACGTACATATTGCTCCCATTATTTTAACAGGCGCTTATTTTATAGCAACTGAGCTCTTTCGGTTAGAAGCTTACGCGGGTGAAACCGCGGGGCACAGCTAGGAATACATAAAATTAAAGAGATTTTTTAAAAACAAAACAATAATTTTGAGAAAACACACAACATGCACATTTACTTCTAAAATAGATAGCACTAGAACGCCAATAAGTATAACATACTCAAAATAAATACGTAAACAATTATGATAAAACGGTAATTAAGTGTTCTTTTATTCTTTTAAAAACTGCAACAGTATATTTAGCAGTAACAGCACACAACAACACAAAGTGTGTTGTAATTAATGAACACCGAAACATAATGGTTCAACAAATGTGTACAGTCCACCTAAAAATAAAAACATTTAATTATGTGCACAATAGTAGGATGAAGAACAATAATTTAATTATATTTATTTATTTATTAAAACTTTATGCACAAAGAAAAACATTGTACAATGGCGGACTTAATGCCTTAGGCATTTTCTACCAGTCTACCTTAAGGTGATGCAGAGACATGGTAGGTGCAAAGATATAAAAGAGAGGTTGAAAGAGAAACACAAAAAAAAAATATAATATATACATACATACAAAATATAAACAGTAGAGATAGATAAAAAAATATAGATAGAAAAAAAGTAAATTACATGTATGATGAATCTGCCAATTTCTTGCGTAAGTAGTAAGTTATATTACGGCGGGCGCTCAAGAGAAACTCAGTTGACCAGCAACTTTTTTGTCTGTCACATCCAAAGAGGGTGCGCATGTAGCGACGTAAAGGCAGCGCTTTTAAAATTTATATACTTTTCATATAAAAGATACATAAGTTGCTGAGACAAAAATTGCCCGAGGGCTACATCCCTGTCAATGTATAGATACTCATAGGCTCATCATATGGAGGCTGACTGTACCTACGAGCGTTCCCATTTCACTTATTCACTTCATACACCCCAATCCTATAAATTATTGTTCAGCAAACAGATTTTAATCTGTATTATTAGGTCTCAATCCCTCCAGGGTTTAATATAATGGATATGAGTCATTTGAAATATTGGCGTTTGATCCCCTCGACGTCAATGTATTTGGTCGTCATGTAGATACTAATTAATTAATTGATTTCAATAGTCACTGAATATGCGATTATATGGTAATTATTGGAGTGTCAAAACAACAACAATCAGTACAATTAGGTGACATTAAAAACAATATATACAACAATTATAGAGCTGTTGATATCCAATAGGTGTTATAGAAGCATATGATTTCTACTTACATCCATACTAATATTATAAATGTGAAAGTATCTCTGTCTGTCTGTTTGTCCGGCTTTCACGCCAAAACTACTGAACCGATTGTAATGAAACTTGGTACACAGATAGACTAGAGCCTGGGAAAGGACATCCCGCTATGACAAATAGGAGCAGAGCAGTAACAAAAAATGTTGCGAAAACGGGGGCAAACACGAACATACATATTGCTCCCATTATTTTAACAGGCGCTCATTTTATATCAACACGCGGACGGAGTCACGGGCAACAGCTAGTTACAAATATACTGTAAAAAATCTAATCTGTAATCTATCTTGTATTCAATCAATAATAATTTATATACATTCAACTAATAGCACTTAAAATTAAAACACTGAAAGTATTCTAGGTATTTCGAATAAAACCTACATGGTCACTTATGAAACATCAAAAGTGAGGTGCTGTCAATAAGCACCTATTAGGTATTTGATAGGGGGTTTTGGCGGGAAGCTAAGATCAGTGCCACGCTCATTTTTCACTGGACTTTCAAATTATTTATAGTGTCGTTTACTAAATAAAATCGCGTGATTTATGTAGTAAAAAGTGCATTCAGTGAATAATTCATAAATAACAGTGAAATATTGTAGCATAGTGGCCACATCATGGCTTTGTACCAAATCTTGCTCATAGTGTTCGGTTCGCGTGGCCGTCTTTTTCGACATGAATAATTCATTACGTGACATTGGCTAAATGCACAAACCGTGCGAAGCCATAAGAGAAAGAAAAAAAAAAGGTATTTGATAATAAATAAAATGGTATATCATCATTGCATTGTACATATTTATTCATAAAAATAACTATAATATATGATTATTTATTTATATGTTTAATTTATTTATACAGTGCTAACATTCCCGTTTTACCGTGGACCATAAATCATCGACTACATACACTACACAAAAGTAACAACAACAAAAGAAAAAAAAACACGTCACGTTACTAGCCAATATCACGATAAATCTCTTACGGAATTCTGTGCGCCTAGTATCGCAGTAGCCTACCGCAGGCGGTGTTCTCTCCCATAACTTCCATTCATGTTGAGATAAGATTAAAAAACCCTGCCAATATCGTTTGATATGCCAAGCCCTGGGTATGTATATACCCTTTTCGTTATACGTTGTATATGTAAATGGTGCACCACAGGGTATCTACAGTATTGTCTCTCCTTTCTCTCTAAATCCATCCAAAGATTGTGTTTGAAGGGTAGCTTTTAGCGACAAGACCGCTCATTATATAATTTTATAATAGTTTCCACCAAGTTTTAGAACACAAGGCCACATACAAACTACTTACTAACTTGCCACGTTTAGTAAAGTACATCGTAACCAGCAAGATATAATCCAACATCAATTTAATATACTAACGTGGTGTAAAAATAACCAGCTGATTGGTACATACATTAATTATTTTCTCACTAAGTTTTTCAAAGAGAATTTTCTGAACATTTATACACATTATTCAATTATTACCATATTAGCTTTCCGCCCGCGGCTTCGCCCGCGTGGAGTTCGGTTATATCGCGCTTTTTAGATTTCCCTCGGGAATATAATTTTTTTCCGGGATAAAAGGAAGCCTATGTTTCTCAGGGTCTACAGATTGTCTGTGCCAAATTTCATCAAAATCGGTTCAGAGGTTTAAGTGGGAAAGCGTAACAGACAGACAGACAGACAGAGTTACTTTCGCATTTATAATATTAGTATGGATTAAAAGCTAGGCGCGACGTGCAAAATGCAAGGAGGCAATTAATATGAAACACGAGAGAAAATTCCGTTAGATAATAGATGATTTGAAAAATCTCCAGCGCTTAGCCATGATAGGATGACACATTTTTTTATGTATGAAGGTTATTTACAAATCTATGCTCTATCTATACTAATATATAAAGCTGACGAGTTTGTTTGTTTGAGCGCGCTAATCTCAGGAACTACGAGTCCGATTTGAAAAATTATTTTTCGTCGGATAGCCCATTAATCCAGGAAGGCTAGGGTATATAACGTCATGCTGCGACCAATAGGACCGGAGCATATAAAAAACATATCGAAACCTACGCGTCTGAAACCGTGTGGCGCAGCTAATCTTTAAATAAACTGACAGATTTCGCCCATGATAAACATTATTTTAATTCAATTTCAACGAAAATAGCGACTACATAATACAGATTATGCTCACAATCGCGTGTATGTTTTTATTCATTAATACCTCACAATATCAAAACTTTAAAAAAGCAAACTTTTTTGACAGAGCTCACACGCACTGACCTAACCGGCACCGACTGAATACATAAAAAATACGTCTATTTAGTATAGGCGTGATCTAATTCGAGAGTTTTATATCTAAGATAGTTTGTTAGATACACATGACACAGCCCTCGAACTCAAGATCATTATGTCAATCTCGGAATCGATAAGACGCCAAACTTATACGGCCTTGATCGCCTCTTCCATAACGCGCAAACACTTCACGTTTTTATCTCAAAGTTATAACTTTGCTTAAAATTCCTGAGCAGTGACGTTCTCAAAACACCTTAACCTCAAGGAAAAACGTGCGACCTCAATAATGATGTCAAAAAAGTTTCAGATACCCGCAGGCGAAACAAAATGTCGTTAGTAATGAGCGAACAAAAGCTTTATGTACGAAAAATGTGGCCGACAACATTTCATTATGTTAAGAGGAACAATACATTATTTGTTTGTATAATAAAATGGTCTGAACCACATTTTATAAATGTTATTAAGTAGATATGAAATAAAGATGTAGGGCAGTGGTTTTATTTTCCAGTTTTCTTTTAAAATATTTTACGAAACATCGTAGCTGACTATTTTAGTGTAGGCAAAACGAGAATACTTTAATCATGTTTTGACAGATTTTTGTGAATAAGTACCTCTTTTATTGTTCCTAATTCTATTGTTTTTTACTCCAAACAAGGTGTCCTTTGGCTAACACATATATTTAAGACATAACCTCGGATGTAGAGATTACTTTGACATGGCATTGAAATGTAATTTATGTTATTGAACAAAATTTCATTTTTTATTCACCTAAAAATAAATGAATTTCAAATTAAAAATAACACATTAGTCACTATAAGAGAAAACCCACAGTTTAATGTCAAAATATGCGTGTTTACAGTGTAATGATGCACAAAAAGAAGAAACTAGGCAAGCTCACCTTGCTAATAACCAAAGAGTTTATTGTCAAAGTGTCAGAGAGTAGTAAAAGTGGCACGGACATTGATGCACAAACTGTAACCAAGAACTTAGCTCATGATTCTTGACAATATAGGTTGATTAACAAAAAAAAAAAAACACGACACTGATTTATTAGGTAAACATTCTTACCATAATAGTAAACTTTAAGTAAAAACCAAACCAAAAAAAAACATAACAAATAGCAAAAGAAATGTATATGTAGTAATAACTAAGTACTTTAAGGTAAATTAAAATGGAAATATGAATGGATGATGCATGACCGTCCCAGATTAGAAATATGTCATCCGCCCTGCATTACGAATGATAAATGCAGTTCATTCAACCAACTGAATTTCATTCCCAATGGAACTAGTACCAGTTTCAGCTTAGTTCATGGCTTTAACGAGTTAATAGGGAATATATAAATACCTTGCTTGCGTATATTGTTCAAAATAGTAAAAAGAATGCTTTTGAAATATCAGATAACAGCAATCACTTTTGCTGTTATCTGCCCAGATAACTTTACATAGTGGATTGTAATACATTTATTAATTTTTATTTATTTCAGATACATAACACCCATTAAGCATAATATTTTATATACAGTCTATACATATCAAATAAAATTGAATATAAAATAAAAATAAATGAAATGAAATAATTAATTAAAGAATATAAATGAAATAATGTCATTATTAAATTAAATTTTCAAAAAAAAATGGTATTCAGAAAGGTGAAGAACTACCTAAAGGGTCACCCTGCCGCAATGGCGCCGTGGTGTCCAAATACACATGCATCACCCTCCCGCAATCGTGGCGTGGGGTCCAAGTGTTCATGGTATATAAGGATATTTTGAAATGGCTGGTTAACACTTCCCTTGACCCAAGGGCTGGCTTTTAGCTTGACGAGAGGCTAAGTATAGTCAAACAACGTGATGAAGCTGCTGATCTCCTATGTAAATACATTACCAGTCGAAGGGGATGCGAATGAGTTTTTCGACGCTATCCCTTAATTTGTAAATATTTTAAATTAAATTGAGGATAATAATTATGTTGTTTTACGACCTAATGGATTAATGAGTAATAACCGAATGTGGTATATCTAAGTCAAACACGTCACTGTACAGGCAGGTATCATCAACTCATAAGCCTGTTACAATTTAACGGCGCACTTCTGCTTTTTTTTTTTTTTTTTACTCTCTGACACTTACTATGACGATAAACTCTCTGGTTATTAGCAAGCTGAGCTTATCTAGTATCCTCTTTTTGTGCATCTTTATACTGTAAACAGGCGTATTTTGACATTAAATTGTCTGTAATACTAAACATTTCTGTTTTTAGTCGTCTTTGATGTTGGACCTTTAGCCACTTCCGCGCCCGAGTTTACCACACAGTACCTACTGTTTGTTTTCTCTTTTAGTGTCTATTCTCTTATTTGTAAATTAAAATTCATTTGTTTTTAGGTGAATAACACCTATTGTTAAGCATAAGTATAAAACTAAATCAAATAAAAACATAGATATCTACAATTCAGTCAAATCGATTAAAATTAAACAGAACAATAAAATTAATTTATAAAATCTACTAATTAACACAAAAATAATTAGTATAATCGCAAAATAAAATCAATACTTCGAAACTTAACTGCTGCATTGACATGTCTGTTAGAGCTTCCTCGCTATTATCATCGGTAGGATTTAAAGAAGTACATTCACTATGAAAGTATGATCAATGTGAATTAAAGAGCGAATAAATCAACTAGTTGGTATATTTATTCAACTAGTTGGTTTAACGACAATATGAGCAATGTTGCCGTGACGTCAAATTTAAGATCCATCCACGACCAATATCTTAAAATCTTAATTACTCAAAACAAAAAGTCATTGCAATGTAGCTCTTACCTCATTACTATAGAGTATAAATATGAATGAATTTCTTAAGTTTTTTAATCATCTTGGTAACCTAATTTTGTTTGATTACATCAAACTGTATCATTCAAATATCGTATGCGTACTTTAGGACTTTCCCTTTTTTTAGCAAAGACAACTCTCAGTTATTTTTGTTATAATCAGCTGAGATCTAATCTCCACCTGTTAGGCCCCCGGGTTTTTCAGAACAGATACCATGGCCCTGGCACAGGCAAGTGAAGGAACACGGATGGATTTCAGCCAGTAAAAGTCTGACACGCACTTCTGCTCCGCCCAGACCGAGAGAAGTCATTTGATGATTTCCTACCCTTAAAAAGCTCTAATCTCCACAATCTGCCCAATAAAAGTTGTAAAAAGTAAATATTTTTACTATCTTTCTTATTTTGCAAGTTAAAAAGGGTTTCTACAATAAGGTATCGTAGACAAAACGGCTTTGAAGAATCTGTTCCCGCCCCCAAGTAACGATTGCAGTCCTATCTGCCAAACAAACTGTAATAACAAGCACACCTTAGCACGCCTGTGATAAATCTTTAGTGTATGGTATAAGGAATAAGCTTTATTGAAAAAAGTTACTGGATGGATGGAATATTGACCTATGTGTATTGAAAAAAATGCTCACTGATAAAAAAACTATCTTCTCAGCCTATAAAGGTTCACTACTGGACAAAGGCCTCCCCCAGAGCTTTCCATGATGACTGGTCTTGTGCTGCCTGCATCCATCGGCTTCCCGCGACCTTCACCAGGTAATCGGTCTATCTTGTTGGGATCCTCCCTATGCTACGTCTTCCGGTATATGGCCGCCACTTCAGAACCTTACTGCCCCATCGGCCATCGGTTCTACGAGTAATAATAATATCTTCTATCTACATCTATAATATCTTAATATTATAGATTCTTAATTTATAATATCTTTATATTATATTTTTTTAATAATGCTCACTCACCATCATCAACCTTTTATCGTACCACTGCTGGGCACAGGTCTCCTCTCATACAGAGAAGGATTGAGCGTAATCACCACGCTTGCTCAATGCGGGTTGGCGATTTCAGACTTAAAGTCCAGGTTTCCTCAAGATGATTTCCTTCACCTTCAATCATTGGTGTCCAAGAATACTTAGAAAGTACATATAACTTTAGAAAAGTTACATTGGTACTTGCCTGACCTGGAATCGAACCCGCACACTCATACTTGAGAGGCTGGTGTTTTAACCACTAGACCACCACGACTAACTAGCTCTAATCATACTATATAATATATAATGCTCACTAATAATGAATAAATATATAAAGGGCTATAAATTGTAGATTCTTTAGCAGTGATATTTCTATTAACAACGAGCCACAAGGTGAACTATATTTGGGCCAAATTCGATAAAGAATAGAGGTAAACAAACCGTTGCTAGGCAACGAGTAGTTTACGCCTAAAAGACAGATGTTAACAACCTTTTCTAAATAGATGATTTTGATAAAAGTAATAATCCTACTTCCTACTAATGTTAACACTTTATTTATGTTTAGATATTTATGATTAGCGTAGAACGCTTAACCCATTTGAATGAAATATGACACACATGTAAGATAATTTCCTAATAGGTTACATTTTTTGATACCTATACATATATTATACTTAGTCCGTACTTGAAAGTATGCATGTGTTATGCAGTTGATTTGAAAGTAATCAAAATACGCAAAATTGTATTGACAAATGTGACCCATTTGTCAAAGCTTTATTCATTGATTGAATTCCACAAAATGTGTTTTTAAAACCTGGATTTCATCCATCTCTCTTTTTTTTTTGTAGGGATATCAAGTAAAATTAATGTCGATTTTTAATGGTTTTTCGAAATACCAAGTTATTATGCATGTTCTTTTAGTGATTCTATTGAAATATGCTGCAATAGGAATTGTTAATAAATAGTTAGCATGTAAAAGTCGATATTCATGTAAATAACAGGAGGAGGAGGATTTGTAAAACATGAGTTGTGATAACGCTAAATTGGTTTGTTTACTTCTATTCTTTATGGAGCTTGTTATAGGTATACGTATGTTTTTTTTTTTTTTTTTCAAGAATTATATGTTACAGATACTTTAAAAAATGCTCACTGATAAATAATCTAGGTATAGATATTGGCATTTTTTTAAATATCTGTCGTTTATGTTTAGTCATGGGCCACACCTAGGTATGTATTATCTGCGATTGTTTATTATAGCTGAGTGTTTTTTTTTTTAGCGACATGTTTTGTATTCTCTCTAGCTTTCCGCCCGCGGCTTCACCCGCGTGGAAATCGGTTATTTCGCTCATTTTAGATATCCCTCGGGAATATCAATTTTTTCAATAATAGGTAGCCTTTCACAGGGTCTAAAGATTGTCTGTGCCAAATTTCATCAAAATCGACTGAGAGGTTTAACCAGGAAAGCGTAACAGACAGACAGATACAGTTACTTTCGCATTTATAATATTAGTATGGATGAAAGAAAAGAAAGGCTGATTAGTCAAACTTGCCCATCAATAAAAACATACCTGCCATTTTTGCCCAACTAAATAGGTATCATCCATCCACGAACTAACCGGGGTAAGCGTAGTTTAACTTGATCGATTGAATTCCAATATACATGACTAGGTAATAAATAATAGCCACATAAGGCTGATATTACCTAGCCACGTATATTTGCAATAAAAATTTTCCTTTTTTTCGTCAAATTAGCTACATATTTAAGAGGGGACTCTGGTGGCGCTTTCTCTATACAAACGTATTCTTCTGTTTTCATTGTGGATAACGCTTTTAGAGCAATTATTTATTTCTACAATTTCACACCTTGATTATACATGCCCCTAACATTTGATTTTTTCCAAAACTTAATAAATAATAGAAATATGATATTTCTAAATCTCGAAAAATAACCCATTTTTACCGCGATCTTCAGACGACTGCTTGATCAATTTGATAAGTTTTTGACAAAATAGAAAATAATAGAAGTATATGTATACTTTTCCTCTAAATTTTGATATAAAAATAATATAATCTGTCGTGTTTTAAAAAAGAAAACAGTGAAATACGAAACGTTTTTTGGTCAACGTTTTAGTAGGTAGAACCAGCCTGAGCTGCAACTGTCCCTTTCGCACTTTACGGGGAGAGGTTGGAAGCGGCGCGACGGCAATTGTTTCTTCAAATACCTATTTTTTGAATTCCTTGAGACTAGAGTACCTCCTTAATTCTTAGAATTTACCTCAGTAAATTCTAAGAATTAAGAAGGTACTCAATTCAGGTTTCAATACTTAGTTACTCATAACTAAGTATTGAAAATGTAGTATTGTAAATGTAGTAGTATGGAAACAATTTTCTCGGTAAGTATAAAGTACTGACTGAGTTTCTCAGTAAGCATAAAGTAATTACTGAGAAAATTGTTACCATTTAAATAACAACACATCTACCAACTGTAACGCTTCTCTTCCCTACATTCATTCTGAATGCCATTTAACATAGCCAAAAACAAGATCTACAATTTAGTTTAAACCTACATTAAAACTAAACAATAGATAATTCAAACGGTAAACAGTGAAAGATCCTAAATCAACACAACTATTCAGGACTACAAAATTCAGGTAACCTTATCTAATCAGATCGTTGATGAGACTAACAACTGTTAACTTATATTTTAATTCCTTCGAATCGTCCTAAATAAACTTGTTAAATAATTACTTTATTATTGTAGGTTTGTTTAGAGAACCTACATTTAACTGTTTTTTTGCCATTCCGTCAATATGCCATCCATGGCCAACTATTTTGGGAACAGTTTCCAATTTAAGCAACTGCATATCTGAAGCCCACAAGTCTGATGCTTCCATCTACCCGTAACGACTGTCAAAAGTGTAAAAAAGGCAGCCAACATGACAGTTAGCAACAGCTTGGTCAACGGTCGAAAAGCTTGTTGCTTTCCGAGGCACAGATATGTAATGAATTGTCACCTTCGATCGAAGTCATGAACCTCTTTTGTTTTTTCGATCAATATGTAAATGACGTCTCATCTGCCTCTATGTAATGGTCACACGTAGTTATTTTATCTCAAGAAATATATTATTTATAGGTATTGGTAATTAGAGTTCGTTTATTAAGATATGTATGTAATTGTATAAGAATATTTTTGTAGCTTTGGTTTTACAATGTTGTGTAAGTTTTATGAATAAAGAATATTATTATTATTTCAATCCATTTCTGTCAATCCAAACAGATGAAAAACTTTCATAAAAGAATTGTTATTTCTATTGCCTTTTAATGGTCAGCCGTAAAGAAATTTCGCTACGATTACTATAAATACGTAAGATTACTAAGTAAATCTATACTATCCCTACTAATATTATTAATGCAAACGCAACTAAATATGTCTCACTTTTACGCTAAAACGGCTTAACTTAAATTTGGATGAAATTTGGCCCACAAATAGACCTTGACTCGGATAAGGACATAGGCATTTCATTCTGGATCTCAGACGAAGTCGCGAGGAACAGCTAGTACAGTATAAAACAATGTCGCTTACCGTGGCTGTATGTGTAACCACTTGGAGTATCCATGTTACACAATGAACCTTTTTTTTTTTTTGGGATGGGAAATCATCGAACGAGCTCTCCCGCTATGGGCGGAGCGGAAGGGCGTGTTAGACTTTTACGAACTAAAACCCACCCGTGTTTCTTCACTTGCCTATGCGACGGCCAGGGCCACGGTTTCTTGTTTAACCAACCCGCCCTGAACAAGGAGGAACCACGTCACCGTCACCTTCGTGCACCACGTCACGATGTGCTGACATCTCCTCGAGGCAGGCGTGAAACACGACGCGCCGTCCACTCGGGCCTGGTTCGTACCAGGCGGCGAGCAGTACACAATGAACCTTAACGCTGTTTTCACCATTATTTAAAGTACCTATTTATTCTGAAAGGTTTTTTTATAATATTTAAGGCTTTTTATTACTTAATCAAGGTATGTGGTGGGAGTTGGAAGCGAGGCCTCTTCCCAACAGTGGAACAACACAGGCATACTAAACATACCAAAAACATTTCGATGTTTTGTCAGGCCGCATCAAACACTGATGCAATCAGGTGCAATCACCTCAGGCTGAGGCCAAGCCGAGGCTTGGCACCGACCATACAGAGGTGGCGTAACGAGGCGGGTAGTAACAATTCAAGAATGGTAATTTAAAGAAGTTTAAATCAATGAAAGGTGTATAATATTTATCTGAAATCATTGAACTAACCGATTTCTAAATGTTCCCATAACTTGCGCCCTCTGAACTTCGGGTTAGGAGACAATTGCAATCTTATACAAAGTATACGGAGTTCGTAGCAATAAGAAGCATTGAGTGAAAGGGTGGAACACGATAAGATTTTGTTCTGCCGCTACGACTGTCTTAAGACCACCTCTTTGAGCCGACAACAATATTGTCTGAACGAGCCACGTCATCAAATTGCTCGAGATAATACGCTTTGAATAAAAAAGACAATAGGTATATTATCTTGAAAGAGGCCTAAGGAACATTCGCGGTTTCCGAGTTGGTGGAGAATACGACATTTTTACTTGATATTTTTACGCAGTTCTGCTATATTTTGTCTGAAATACAGACACGGTTGCCGCAGGAAGTGTTGGTAACTCAAATTATATACGTGAGCGCTGGTAATCTAAATTATATTTATGACATGATTATCAAGAAATACGTGACCGTGGTAAAAGGAAAACTTAGCAAAATATGATCTTGTAAATCTCAGGTTTACAAATTCCATTCCCACTTAGCTAAACCGTGACTTCAAGCATTTGAATTAACTAAAATAACTATATTTTTGTTTGTACTAGCCGATTGAGTTCCGTTACTACAGTAACAATCTAAATAAGTCATTGATCAAAATGTTTCGCGTGGATCCACGTTCCTGTGTTTGATGCTTTTTTTTAATATCTCCTTTAGCCCTGCCAGATACATTTGGCTCTACGTTAGAGGCTTGCATGAAAAATGACAAGTAAGATATTAGCCTAAACAGGTTTCCGCGTAACCGTCAAGTATAAGTTGTACTGTATTAGTTTTTGGTTCTTTTACCTCAGCTTAACTGACATGCTGCAGATATCCTTCTTATGTTAGAACTACTACTTAATATTATAAATGCGAAAGTTTATGAGGATGGATGAATGGATGTTTGTTACTGTTTCACGCAAAAACTACTGAACGGATTTGGATTAAATTTGGCACAAGGATGGTTTATAATCAGGAATACCACGCAGAATAATTTAAATCCCGATATTTCCACGAGATCGAAACATACGCGAGTGAAACCGCGGGGCGCAGCTAGCTTGGTATAATTTATGATAGCAAGCAAAGCTAAGTCTAAGATAAAGAATTAATGAAGAATGGTAGGTCAAAAAGTCAACTATCTACTTACCAAGAAAAGTAAAACCAAAACCTCGCCAAGTTAGATTGGTATCGCTTAAAAATAGCCTCTGTCAGTGAACCCGCAGTATATCATACGTGAAGTTTTAGCTCGGTATGCATGGGCCATATCTCAGTGTCTGCGTAAGTAAGGGATGCAGGAAAACAACGGCTATAGAATATAATAATGTTAGTTGGCAAGGCAGGGAATTTTGCTTTTCCAGCCAAAGCTTATATAGAAGCGCCGTATATTGTTGTGGCTTGTTGTTTCGTAGTTTACTAGAGTTAGGTTAAAAACAAGCTTACAGTTAACTCCATAAGTTTTATATAAAGTTGTTAACGTGTTCATAGCATGGTCTTTATAAAATTATTGCTTTATATTATGTGCGTGTGTCCTAGTGGCTTTCTGTTTAAAATACCAGCGTCTCAAGTATGAGTGTGCGGGTTCGATTCCAGGTCAGGCAAGTATCGATATAACTTTTCTAAGTTATATGTACTTTCTAAGTATGTCTTAGATACCAATTACTAATTACAAGATGAAGGAAAATATCTTGAGGAAACCTGGACTTTAAGTCTAAAATCGCCAACCCGCATTGAGCAAGCGTGGTGATTACGCTCAATCCTTCTCTGTATGAGAGGAGACCTGTGCCCAGCAGTGGGACGATAAAAAGACTGATGACGATGGTTATGTGCGTTTATTAGATTTTTTTTTAATTTATTATAAACTGGTGATTGACCGCAATCCCGCTTGATAGTAAGCAGTGATACAATCATTGGTGGTAAAGCGCGCTATTGATAAAGATTGTATTTTAATGTTGATTTGTGTTTAATAGCTTTTATATACATCAATCATTCTACTATTATTAATAAAATGTTGCCTATGTAACCTGGGCCATAATTACGAAGTGATTGACACCTGGTTCATTCAAATCGGATGAGTATTATGGAATATACTAGAATGAAAACAAACACACATACACGAATACATAGACTATTAAAAAGCAATTGCACCTAAAGTATCCCAAATTTCTACCCGGAGTACAGCGTTTCGAAATATAGCAGCCTAATCCACAAACTTAGTATGCAGGAATAGTGTACTATAATTTGGCTGTTTTTTTTTTATTAGTTATAAACTAGTGCTTAACTGCACTCCCGCCTGATGGTAAGCAGTGATGCAATCGTTGATGGTAAAACGCACTAGCTTATGAAGCCTATTCACTCAAAAAACTGAGTTGGCTGAGCTGGGCTGTTGCTTTAATATGGTGTCTTACGCCTTTTGCGCGAAAGAAGTTGTAGGCAGAAGCTAGAAGAGAATGAAAACATAACCCATCTTAACCGTAGTCCGACAAATATACATGTTCTTGAATGCTGCTATCTCCTTAGCTTCATTGTCCTTGCCTTTTTTTTTTTTTTTGTTATGGACGGGTAAATTATCAAATGACCTCTCCCGCTCTGGCCGGAGCGGAAGGGCATGTCAGGCTTTTACTGATTAAAACCCACCCGTGTTCCTTCACTTGCCTTTGCGCTAGGGCCACGGTTTCTTTTTTAATCAACTAACAACGCTGACCCAGGAGGCATCGGTCGTCGTGGACCCCGTCACGATGTGCTGACATCTCTTTGAGACTCGCGTGAAACACAACGCGCCGTCCACCCGGGCCTGGTCGTTACCAGGCAGCAAGCTGCCCACTGCTCACCGCCCGCAAGCTCGCGTCTACGGTGACCGGGAGTTCGATGTTGTCTCCCGACCAGGCCTTTTCTTACGGCGGCTAGAGGCATGAGGACGCTGGGATTTCCGCTCTCTCACACACTCCGTCTTCTCTTTTGCCAGCATCACTACTTCGCAGAAGGAGGTGACGGCCTGCCATGCACTCTCACTGCGGGCCATGGCCTGGACTAGGGCCGGACTAGAGAGATCGCCGCCGGTCGCCGCTACTAGGACACGGCGGTGCTCTACCTAAGCCGGGCAGATCCCCACCATGTCCTCAGGGCAATCCACACAGTGGTGTGGCATTTCCTCCCACCTTATTCGGAACAGGAAAATCCTGAAACAGCCGTGTCCGGTGTGGACCTGCGTCAGGCGGAAGGTAAGGGCGCCGTGGCACCTCTCTAGCCACTCCTCAGAGTGGGGCTTTGGTCTTCCCCTACTCTTACAAAAATTGATATTCATACTCAAAACTCACCTCTCTAATACCTCCGCCATGAAAAATAATTACATAATACATATGCCTACCTATTCCCTACTATGCTTACTTATTCCTTCCTTCTATTTCTATCTCCATGTAAAGCTATGGAAGTTTATGAGCTGATAGCTATGAAATACGATCAATTCCAGTTTGATTTCATGTGCCGGAACGATGTTTCGCATATAGATTTGAATTGGTTTGTGTAAGCAAACGCTAATGCTCTTGGCATTCGCAATTGCCAAATGTAGTGTTAGTAGATTGTGTTGTTATGGATTTGCGGATTATTGCTTATATTTAGTACACAAATAGATTCGTTTCGAAATGGAAACTCACGTAGAGTTCATCGCCGTTGCAAGCTCTCTAAATTGGAAACATCTGGAAACATACAAAAACGCACTAACCAAAGAGGAGAGTACGTGATGCGCTAGGTAAAAGGTTATTCACGACTCTACCTGCGTGGTATGTCGTACACTTCATCGACATACCACGCAAACGGAGTCTATGTGCATCTATGTCCTTTCTAGTCAAATTGTCCCATACCAAATTTCAGCCAATCCAGCTGTTTCGACAAAAAATTAAAGTTTTGTTTTGAGGTAGTATAGTTTCACATGCATTTCATAAAAATGCGTTATATGATATTTCAAGCAGACACTTAAATTTTATTTATTTTTATCTATAGAGGTATTGTTTAATATTTTAAAGGAACTGAGTCTCATCGAGAGGAAGCCAGTGTCCCAAATGTGGGAACAATATAGGCTGATTATGTTATGTTATGTAAATGGCCATATTTTCTGAAAATATTATCACATTTTTGCTAACTTAAAAATAATATCTACCTATGAACGCTGCGCAACAACAAATTTTTGTGTTAATTAAAACTTTGTTAAGCACATTCAAGTGGGGTTGCCGTAACTTCGAACAACACCGAATAATCCTCATCAGGATAAATATTCCAGTAACCTCTCGTGTACGCAGAGTGAATCAATATTGTTTCATCGTATTTTTGGATGAGAATCGGGCCTATAAGTTTTGAGTGTTTTTGATTACGCCCAGCCCCGTCGGAGCTGGATTAAGCATCGCTTTTTACTCTTAAATTTCTGTTACCATCTGTTAAAAATAAAGCTGTATCAAGCATTACATCTTCCTTCGCTTTATTTATAATTTGTATAGGCAATGTAAAATATTCTGCGAGTGTTTATTTCAATGATACATTCAATTCACATTGAAACAAACACATTCATCATACCAATATTAACTTTGTATCTAAAATATTTCCATAACGAACATTTTAGACACATTTGCAAATCTCTTTCATGCTTCTCAGGACCTTTTATAAAAATAAAACACACTTCGTTGAAGACTTTTTCCTGTTTTATTTTTTTATTATTCACTTATTGCTGCCGTCTGAGTGTCTTTAACATATCTAAATTATTCTTACAAACATACGTTCGGATCCAAAGCCAACCTGATACGACAAATGGGCTGTCTACCCGTTCCGCGCAACTACCCGTCCCAATCTACGGGCAAACCGGGTCTTGGCGCACGTCACTCGACCGAGAACGCAAGTTTTTTAACCGGCCTATCCGCTTAGCCAATGAGGATTACGTATCCCGAAAAGTTCCTGGCCGTTTCGGGCCTATGCACACGCATATAAAAGAGATATGCACTTAATAATTCGGGCACACCCGAGATTTATACGGGGCACAAACATCGTTATGAATGTTTTGTAAAGGAACACGTCTCATAAAGTAGTATGCGATAAACTTTTCAGCAGTGGGGAAGTTCTGCGAGGAATTTCAATAAGGTCGCGTCAACTGATAGTTCGGATATTCAACACGAAATAAAATCTATGCAAGCTCAACAAATAACATTGGAATGAGAAAAGTGTAATTTCCATGTAAATAACACTTTTGTCATGGGTTTCTTGTGCTTGTTTTATGGCAATTTAGAACTTTTTATGGCAGCAGTTTGTTCATTTAGTATTTACAGTTACTATCTACCTAGCCTTTTCCAATTAATTAGGCGTCATTCGGCTTAGACTGTAAACTGACTCCCAATTTACAGTCCAAGTTGGATGACGCCGAAAAAACAGTATTTTACGCGAAGCGCCTGTCTATCAGACTTCCATCACCCGTTGGGTAAGTCTGCAGACTTTCGGGCTTTTATAGACCATTAACAACTATCAAAAATCCACGATCGATTATGTACGAGTACAGACGTTGAAGACACCCGGTTGAAAACGTCTGGTCGTGCCTCGGAAAGCACGTTAAGCCTTTGGTCCCGGTAGCGAGCATCTAGTGGCAGTCGTTGCGGGTTCTGGAGCCCTCAAAAGTCCAACAATTGGTCTAACTGCAATGCTTCGATGTCGCCTTCGGATTGTGGAGGTCAGACGGCAGTCGCCTCACGGAAAATGTCGAAGTTTAGTCATATAAGCAGTTAGACTGGTAAAGCTCCAAAGCTGAAAAAGCTTCGGATGCGACTGGGATTAACGCTGAGATGATGATGATGACAGACGTTGAAGACACAGTTGGTGCAGTAGCTCTGAGATCAACTGCTGCGCTGCGTATCGCTGGTCCGATTTCCGCATGAAACAAAAATTTGTATATATATGAGAGTTTTGTGTTTGTGAGTGTGAGGCAACGTATTTATAAAATAAACAGTGTTTCCAACGTAATTCTTTATACGAATCCTGAATATTTCTAAATTATTGCAGTGTGGCTAACGTGCGCCCAGGGTTACTGATTTTTCATAATATATTATCTTTTTGAAATTTTGTACATAGATGCTTTTCTTAAAAATACTAGACACATGTTTCGAGTTTTGCATATACAAAAAAAATAACGTTGTATAAGTATAATAACTAGGCATCTATGCATAATCATGTTCTTGAATAAAATTAAGGTATAATTAAAAAACATCGCTCGTTTCTTTCATTTGTCCCTAATGATAAAAGACTTTCACAGCCAGCTTAGGTACAATAACGATAAGTGTTAAATTAATAAAGTTTTGATTTAATTATGTGTTTAAATCCGAGTGCATGGCACGAAATGGTCGCGAGTCAGTAAATGCGGGGGGAACCCGTCGCCACCTTAAGATACTAAGAGTGTCAAGTTAAGGCTAAAGATAAGTGTTTTAATAAGACAAGCCTACGGAGAAGTTTGAAGAAGTATTTATATTTTACGCGATTTTTACTCAAAGAATTTCTTGGATTCCATTTTTTGGTTGATGTCGCATATCTTCGATTTTTTGATTCTGCGAAATGTTGAACTGCCGAGTAATTGTGTAAAACATTATCGGTAACAATTTATTTCATTTTGACAGTTCAACAAAATTCATTGCGTTATTTACGTTGTAGAGCAGACACATTTTCAGAAATATGGAGGAAAGGAATAGCAATAAGCTTCAAAATGATTCCAACTGAACAGAGTTGTGATTACATAGGTAATTTACAAAATAAACGTCCCGTTTAGGAGGGAGCTTGCAACTTATAACTCATAATGTGGCTACCACTGTTCATAATATTATAACAAAAGCAAACAATAAAAAGTTTTATTTATCTGGCAAGTGTCTACTAATTGCAGCTGCTCAAAGTTTGCGCAAACTACAATATTCCCGAGGCGCTCTATAAATATATTTAATACTCTAAGAAGTGAGGACTTAGTTAATTTTATGCTGTTCACGGCTACTTTAATTTCTCGCTTCGCTGATAATTCTGGCGTCGGCAACCATCGAGAAAATCTGGGCAAAAGTTCAGTCCAAGATATTATTTAAATGCAGACGATGTACACTATGCGCTTTCATATTTCGAGTCTGCTTTTCTAGAACTACACGGCTACTGAATGAACAACAAATAATTTACAGTTTGTGTTATTTCAATGCAAACATTTAATTTAATATTTCTTTCTGTTCATTTCCTTTCTTTTAATTGAACTTAAATTATTTATATTTTGTTGGTAGGTACTTACTTATTATTTGAAGCATGTGATATTACGCTTCAGGGCAGTCTTACTCTCCTTACACTTCCCTCTCGGTCCTTAACTCCGTCATTCTCGATGGTAGGCCATAACATCGGCTGCCGGCAGAAGTTACCACCCACCAGACAAATTCTTGCTAAGTAAGCATAATATTACACGAACAATAGATTGGCACAGTCCGTAGTTCTATAATAACAAGAAAGCTTTATACCACACACCACATTCCGTTTAAAAAACTAATATAAATAAAATTATCTTAAAATAATTTCAATTGCATTATCAGATTAAACTTATTTTTGTTAATATTTTGTCTGGGCATTTACCTAAAGCGGGTCACCCTATAGGTAAATGCATTCTGCAAGGACGTACATCTTCCTTACGCCTAGCCAAGGTTAACCAATTTTCTGCAGCTTTCTTTACTTTATTTCATATGTCCATCCAGCGCATGACTGGTCTGTAACCCTACGACCTCTAGGATTTCGCCATTTCACCATTCTGCTCCACCTGTCGTAGTCGAATGGACTAATTGTCCCGTTTATTTCATTTTCAGCGATAAATTTAAAGCATCTTTTAATTTAGTTTTGTTGCGAATGTGCTAATTTTTTTAGGGTTCCGTAGCCAAATGGCAAAAATGGAACCCTTATAGATTCGTCATGTCTGTCTGTCCGTCCGTATTTCATATTTTTTCCGAAACAATAAGAGCTATAATGTTGAAACTTGGTAGGTAGATATATTCTGTAAACCGCATTAAGGTTTTGTTGCAAAAATAAAATAATAATAATAAATATTGGGGGCTCCCCATACTTAGAACTGAAATTAATTTTTTTTTTTCATCAGACATACGTGTGGGGTGGGGTATCTATGTATAGGTCTTCAAAAATAATATTGAGGTTTCTAAAGTATTTATTTTCTAAACCGAATAGTTTGCGTAACAGACGCTTCCAAAGTGGAAAAAAAGTTGATCCCTCCCCCCCCCCCTCTAACTTCTAAAATTCTAAAATAAGAAAATGAAAAAACTTTTTTACAAAAAAATAACCGACTTCCAAAAACCACTACAAAGTGAAAAATAACTAATTTCGGAAGTCGGTGTCTTTGGTTTTGTATATTCCTTTTTTGACACCGACTTCCGAAATTAGTTATTTTTCACTTTGTAGTGGTTTTTGGAAGTCGGTTATTTTTTTGTAAAAAAGTTTTTATTTTACACTTTTTAGTTGTTAAAAATACTATGTATTCAGTTGCATCCGTCAGACTGGAAGCTGGCGCCAATATAGTTGGGAAACGACGTAATTTTGTTTACTTTAATTTTTACCCGTAAGTATTCCCTCAACTGCCTATGGTCTTCATCATCAAATTTACTGCAGACCATTATTTTAACCCAATGGGTGCAAAGGTCTCATCAATATAAATGAATGAAGTCCAACCACAAAGTAGCTACTGTAAACCGTTGAGGAGTTCCCGGAACTGGCCTTTGTCTTCATCATCAGAGCTCTTATGACAGTCACAACCCATCCAGGTGTAAAGTTCTTATCAATACAAATTAATCGAGCCCAAACACAAGGTAGCTGCTGTGAATTGTTGAGGAGTTCCTTCGACTGTCTCCCGGCTCCATCATCAGATCTACTCCAGACCTTTATTAAATTGTAGTGCTTTAAAATACTTAATGAAAATGCTAACAAATGCACTTGTCGCCCCTGCAATTTTTTAAAGTTCCCCTTGTTTTCTCCGGTTTTCCACCATCAAACCCTGATATCCTTATCATGGGACCACCTTGGGAACGTCTTCCTTCCAACAGAAAAAGAATTATCAAAATCGGTTCTTATACGACGAAGTTATGCGCGAACAAACATAAAAAAAAGCATATATACGGTCGAATTGAGTAACCTCCTCCTTTTTGAAGTCGGTTAAAAATCTAAAAGAGTTTCCATGGAGTTTCTTGCCCGTTTTTCTCCATAGGTAAGTACTCTTTGCAATGGGCGACTAGCTTTATCTTACTGACTGACGGACCTTCTGACAATTCAAAAGTGCCTGTACTGGTTTATTTGAAATAAATGCTTTGATTTTGATTAAAAAAAAAAAATATGTGATGTACATTACTATAAAAACTACCAATGAAAATTGTTTTGAACGAGTTCTAGTAAGTAGTCTTTTTTAATACCTCGTAAACCGCTTATTACCGCCCGTAATCTTTCAAACAAATAACTTAAATCCTTTAATTTCATAAATCAATGGTATGGAAACCTTCGTGCGTGAGTCCGACACGCACTTGGCCGGTTTTTTTTTAATCTAGTCTTAATTTCACACCACAGTTGTATATTCACTATTTTTATATAACCCCACAGCTAAACACTGTCTCTTAAGATGCAAGTTTTCCTACTTTGAAAATCAGAGCTCATAATCTGATCAGATTTGTCCAGTGTACTTAGTTAGCATCTGGTGAATTAATTCATACTCAAGTATGTTTCTTTGTGACAATAAACTATTTATGATTATTATAAAACTGATTGCCTAATTGATTGATAAGGCCCATGCCTTATATGAAAGCTTGGATTTCACTGCCTGATCAAATTAGAAATGATAAGATCGGCAAAAGAACTAGAGTAGTCGACATAGCCTAAAGAATTCCAACACTTAAGTAGCAGTGGGCCGGGCACATTGCCCGTAGGACCAATACCTGATGGGGCTGACGTGTTCTTGAGCGGCGACCACGTACCGGAGGACGCAGCGCGGGTAGGCCCCCGACAAGGTGGACCGATGACCATGAAGGTCGCGGGAAACCGCTGGGTGCGGCAGCCGTAGGATCGGTCGTCGTGGAGATCCTTGGGGGAGGCATATGTCCAGTAGTGGACGTCTTTCGACTGAAATGATGATGTTGAATGATGTGCTTGCCACGATGGGTCTGTACCTACATGACCATATTTACATATCCCTCCGTGGCTCATAAAGCCCGTTGAGGTTTTAGTTCAAGCTGTCATTAGTGGATCTTTGGCAGTCGTTACGGGTCTTCAGCCCCGACTCTCTGACAATCACTCTTACCAAGGGGTATCTTATTAACCAGTAACTGGATTATGGATGTCAAATAGGCAGTCACTCCGTGTAGAATGCTGGTATTCATCTGGTCCAACTGGTCAGACTGGCAGCCGGTACATAATTAGGAAAGGTTCAATAAATAAGGATGATATTCGGCAAGTTAAATTTTAGTGGTAAAAGTTTTTTATATGACTAGCTGCGCCGCGCGGTTTCACCTGCGTAGTCTTTTTTTATATGCTCCACTTCTAAAGCCTTCCTGGATTAATGGGCTGTCCAACGCATAAAGACTTTTTTCCACTTCTTGATTTTTTACCAGTAGTTCCTGAGACTAGCGCGTTCAAACAAACAAACAAACTCTTCAGCTTTATATTATATTAGTAGAGAGAGAAAAGACTGGCGGCCACCAGCGACTTCGTTTGCGTGGAGTTAGTAGTCCGCTCCTAATGGTCGCAGCGTGATGTTATAGGCTAACCAAAGCAAACATTTTTTTTTTTCAAATCGGACCAGTAGTTCCTGAGATTAGCGCGTTCAACCAAACAAACTCTTCTGCTTAATACATATATTAGTATAGATTAATGGCATAACAGAATTGAAAGCAATTCATTTATATGAATAATTTTGACATTGAAAAGTAGGGAAAGGTCCAGAAAAAACAGTGGAGAGGAAAATGCGGAAACCATTTCTGAGATTTTACTCGCACCCTTCTTCCACATGATTTAACTTCATTAAATATGCCTGCTTATAAAAGGTCAGCCGTCTTTTGTTCCTTATAACGTACCACATAACCGACAAAATTTGTTAGGTTTTTTAGAATATTTAGTTTACAAATTTTGCTCGGGCCTTCCGCTTCAGAGTAATTGCGTAAGTATAATGAGCTTATTTAGACTGCTGGATAATTACCGAGCAGAAGTTTTCCAGCATTAGTAACAAATTTTTCTATAGGCCTACTCTCTGCGAAAGGAAGTGGGCACATGTCTTCGGATTTTTGATTTTAGAATATTCCCCTTTTAGAGCATTAGAGTTCCCACATGAAACCATCGTATCTTCATCATTTTGAGAACTTTCGTGATCAAATTATCTTCGAATAGTAAATCATTAATCCGGATTCGAACGTACAGTTCGTAAGTCGGGGCCTATACTACTAGGATATAGCTCGCATTTAAAATTGGAATAGGAATCAAGAAATAATAGAAATAATTATATTCCCAGCTCTGCAGTTGAGAAAGTTTGTGGAAAATTATTTTTAAATTAACCCAAATCAAAAACGCAAATCAACTATAATTTTCTGTATTTTAAAAGTGGGCTTTGATTGATTGAAAGCCCAGTTCTCAACGATATTACATAAATAAAAGTAACGTTAACTCATATACCCAATCCGCTTATGGAAACCAAACCCCTTTAATAAATCTTGACCACAAAAAACGTATCGTACTGATAAATTCGTATAAATAAAACATGAATGTAAAAAACAACATTGCAGTGTGCCCATAAGAATTTTATATCTTATATATGTAGGTATACAACTAACATATCACAGAAAACTTCTAGAAGTCACTTCTTTGTACTTTTCTGTACCACGTGCAAGACGACTAAATCTAATATTTACTTATGTATTGGCAATTTATAGGTATATTTTTCATGTCCTACATATTTACTTTCAGCAAAATCCGTCTCACTGAGAGGAAATATAACTAAAATGTTTCGGAACTGCTGGAAGCAGTTTTGTGGGAACAAATGTAATAATGTCTCTAATCAAAATCGTATGATGGGAACACAAAACACATACACAAACGGAAATCTGAACTACAACCCCAGAAATTCGCAACCAGTCCAGACCAAGCCTTTTAATCAATGCCCGTGCTTTCTTTGAATATAAGGAGCTCTTCACACTGGGACAGAATCATTCTCTTGCCCTTCATTATCATTTGCTGCGACTTTTCCCACATATATTTGGGTCGCTTTTAGTCTAACTGGATTCTCCTAAATACCTATATTATACATGGAGCGCCCGATGGCCGATGGGGCAGTAAGGTTATACAATGGTGGCCACGTACCGGACGACGCAGCGTAGGGAGGTCCCCAACAAGATGGACCGCTGACCTGGTAAAGGTCGCGGGAAACAGATGGAAGCGGACAGCACAAGACTGGTCCTCGTGGAAAGACTTGGGGGAGGCCTTTATCCAGTAGTGCATCTCTATAGGCTGAAGAAGAAGGAGACATGGAGGGACTGCCTATCTGACCTCCACAACGTAGTTACCGGGTAATACGATACCCCTTAGTAAGATTGGTACTCAGACTTTAGAATTTCTGACGACCCCTAACGACTATTAAAGATCTACGAATGACAGTTGAGACCAATGACGTAACGTGCTTTCCGAAGCACGGAGGGGTCTCGGTATATAAATATGATCACCCATCTACAGTCCAACCGCGGCGATAGTAGACCAATTGTCCTGTGCTGCTGTTATTATTCCCTTGACCTTCATCATCATCATCATTCATCATTTTAGCCGAAAGACGTCCACTGCTGGGAATAGGCTTTCTCCAAGGATCACCACGACGACCGGTCCTGCGCCTCCCGCATCCAACGGTTTACCGTGACTCACCAGGTAGTGGGTTCAACTTTTCGGGGGCCTACCCACGCTGTGTCCTCCGGTGCGCGGTCGCCATTCGAGAACCCGTCGGCCCCATCGAGCATCGGTCATATAGGCAATGTGCCTGGCCCACTGACACTTTAGTGTTGCTAAATAATTCTTTGGGCTATATCGGTTGTTTCAATTTATTATTGCTAAATTTAACGCACCCTTATCCCAATTTATTATTGCTTAATATAACATGGTGTTTTGGCCATACTTTGTACTTACTTACTACTTACTCTTCTTCTGACCACTATCAGGCTGGTATAATTATACAGCAACGGTTTCTGATGCATGCTACGACGTAACCTATTATTCTGCAACGTACCTCGCATACCTAACCAAAAATGCAAGTAGATGATATGAAAATGTACGGACGACAGCAGTTCAAACTTCCCGAAACAGTCAAATATTCCCACTCAACCTTTAGCCTTAATGTTGTAGAGATAAAGTTGAAAATCTAATAAAGAAATGCAAGTAGATGATGTGAAAATATACGGAAGATAGCAGTTCAAACTTCCCGAAACAGTCAAATATTCCCACTCAACCTTTAGCTTTAATGCTGTAGGGATAAAGTTGAAAATCTAATAATGAAATTTTATAAATTGTTGTAGCTAGATGTGCTGTCGTCTGTACCATGGCCATGAATGTATCATGACCACAAAATAAACCTACCCGAAAGGTCCATACTCACCTGCGGACTTTACTTTGAAGTATTTTAAGACTGCCAAAAAATCCGAAGAGCGCATTATGTAAAAGTGTACGCACACCATTAATCTCCTTCAAAATAAAACGTTCGCTTTGATGTTCCAGCTGAAAAGATACATTATCCTATAATTGGCATGATCATCTTTATGTAGGTACAGCTAACAGATGTATTTTTCATTATTTTTTACCGAAATTTGTTTCACTTCAAAGAATTAGGAATACCTGGAGAGGTTTGTTGTGACATTGTTTAATTGTACTAGGCAGTTGATGTTGATCATATACAAAGTTATGTTTTGTTTATGTGAAACCTGAATATAGTTTGTTCAGAATAAGCAACTGAATCGATTCCAATCATTTTTAATTCACGTTGTATAGTTTTCCCTAATACATTTAGAAATAGTTGCAGTGTGGTTACCGAGCGCGACACGCAGCTTACGGTAGATCATCGCCCAACAGCTGACGCCAGAGGTCAATGCACCGTTCGCCCTCCCGTCCTGAGCGTGGACCATATTTTTGTTGGGACAGCCAAGTAAGATAACAAGCTCATAACTTTGTGGTTTTTCATGGTATCTTTTTGAAATTTTCTTTACTTAAAAATACTGGACACGTGTTTCGAGTTTTGCATAACCAAAAATAATGTCGTATATTTTCTTTACAGCGTGGCGGTTCCAATATTTGGGCTAGAGTATGAAAAACACGCAATGACTGGTAGAATAAACTACTTACACTGGGGTCTTGCTTGCTATCAACCAAATTGTAAACATTAAAAGCTAGTCAAAATAAAAACTCGACAAGTCACAGCCCAATTCAACATTGATTGACATTAACATTGTTCCTGACGCCAAGCAATACATAAATCTCACTATAGCCCGTTTATTTTACGATGCCATAAAACTTTTTAAATCCAACACCTCAAACATTCGCGTTTCTATATATAAACCTCAAAATAAAACACACTCATTTCACCTTTCAAGATACTGAATTACCATGGCTCGATGTATACTCATACCTATACATAAGTTTTATTATAATCTGTTTATCCTTTGTTCGAGTATGTTTGGGTCCACATACAGTCCGGATGGGAAATAATGGAAAGCACCTACTTTCCATTATTTTACTTCGAGCGACTGGAGTTAGTGGGTCATACAACCCCGTTCCCTTGGTAAGATTGGTTGTTATACCTACTTTTGTGGTTGAGAGTCTAGATATGTAAAGATATTTCAAAATTAAAAGTTAATTCAAATTAGCCTGAATATCACTAGTTTTTGAAAGTTAATATTATAAAGGACAGCTTTCGCTGAGAAAAAGTGGTGCAACAAACTCTCAACTCCCTGGCAGCACAGCTTTCTATTCGGTAAAGGATACCTTTTTTTTTTCGAGGGAGGAAAAATCCTCATGGACTATTCTCCGCTCGGGGACGCGGAGAGGTGTGCCGGACTCTTACTGGTTAAAAAACCACCTATGTATCCGTTATCTGCCTTTCCGGGATACCGGGTCCACCCAATTCTACGATACCGGTTAACAACACCTGACTGTATAATAACATTACAAAACACAGAACATTAAATTAAATTGTTTAGCATTTTTAGCTAGCCATGCCAATACACCAACAAAGCCACAAAAGGGCATCATTAAAATTAAAAATGTGTAAAAGAAAAGTATAACGGGTATAGAGAGTAAAAGTATAACGAAGATAACCTAAGTATAAAGGGACAACTTACATTTTTATGTACCGATGGGTTCAGAAAATAAACAATTGTGATATAATCCTGGAGGAAGAACATAAATTATTCTTCTTCATCTCAGCGTTAAGCCCAGTCGCATCCATAGTTTTTCAGCTTTGGAGTCTGGGGTCCGCTTCAGTCTAACTGCTGATTTTGGCTAAACTTCGATATTTTCCGTGAAGGGACTGCCGTCTGACCTCCACAACCCGAAGGCGATATCTAAGCATCGCAGTTAAACCAATTGTTAGACTTTTGAGGGCTCCATCAACCCGTAACGACTGCCACTAGATGTTCGTATGGCAACCGGGACCAACGGCTTAACGTGCTTTCCGAGGCACGACCAGACCAATGATCATAATTATTGTCTTCAGTTAATTAAGGCGACCAACTAATCTCATCGTTTAAATATTCGTTGATGGCTTAATATTCTAAGGAATATTACAAAACACAAGCACAAGTAAAATTCTACCTCTATTATAAGTAATAGAGGTGGAATTTTACTTGTGCTTTTAATGCATTAAAAGTCAAGCCTTGCATAGAACGAGGTATCTTGTTGTAAAACTTTATACCAAGCACAACAAATGTATTGGGCTTAGTATAATATTTTACATAAGAAACAGTAATTTTCACAACGTTAACACCATAAATAAGGACAAACTACGCCATTTTTCGTCAACTTCATAAGGTTCATAACTAATAAGTTACAAACCTTATGAAGCCGATGAAAAGGGTCACTGTTTTAGTGTACAAGTGAATATTTTGTTTAATATATACGATTTTGCCTATCCACGAGCTAACCGCAGTATCCATAGCTTAACCTGATCTATCGTCCCGTACGATTGTCATTACTAGTACATCTATCTCACCATAGACACTGAATAACTAACGCTCGGTACAGTAATAAAAATTCAACGCCAAAACTGGGAGATCCGTATAATATACTAAATCAGAGTAGCTCAGTTGTTATGAAGATGGGATCGGTGTAATAACAGTAAAAGACGGGAAAACGCAAAGTTAATGCCTGCCCATAGGTATACGAAACAGTCTTTTAACGACATCATTCGTTTGTGGCCGAACCCTAAATATTGGCCGTACTTAGTAAGCGGGATTCGGAAATCCCTATTTTGCTGATATCGATATATGATAGTTATGGATTGTGTGCCATGATTCGAACTTTCTTCTTGTTATTTTTATGTCGATGATATATTATTTTAAGCCTATGTATAAGTTACCTTATCGGTATCCTCATCTTCGCTCGCTTTCTGACACTACATTGTCTTACGCTGAATTTCGTTCTCTACGATTTTATCACTTTTTTTTATTTTCATGATCACCTACATTCACAAGTAATTTTACAGCATGTCCTTCACTTTCACTGGAGCCTAACTTTATTACAATATATCCAATTAACACTTAAATTTTAAATAAGTATCTACTTCACAGAATGTCATACCACGAACAGTCATCAATGAATTCAAACTAAACTGAGTTCACTTCAAAAACTCTGTGCCTATATATCCCTCTTCCTTCAAATTCCCTCTCGAAACATTTCTTTCCCCGCTACTCCCCAATGACAGCGACCTGTTAAAACGTATCTATGCATATAACCAGCAAACATTGAAACAATTTGCTGCATTGTTTAAGCCTCTCAATGAGATCTTTTGTTAAGCTCTGCTTCGAAGCTTTCGATATCTCGCACATGGAAATGAGGGTATTTAGAACAAAAATTTAAATCGGTACGTTCTCTTCCGTTCGAATAAATACAAAAGAGGCATTTTAAAAAAGAATACACTTTCGGAAAATTATACCATCAGTGTAAATTATAATATACTAGCGACCCGCCCCGGCTTCGCACGGGTGTAAAGCTGATACTAAATACACTACAGAAAAACTGTGAACATTTAAAAAACATAGCGGCCCGCTGCCGCCGCTCCTGCCGCCCCGGCTGGCCGCTCCTGCCCGCAATTTTTAAATCTGTAATATCTTCGAAAATATTAATTTAAATCACATACTGTGAAGGGCAATATAGATCTTTGTTAAATCAACTATTTATTTAAGTAATTATTTATTTATTTTTCTTTTTAATAAGGATTAAGGTTGTATTGGTTAAAATCGCCTCCAAAATTTGCCGGTATTTGTCGTAAAAAGTAAATGACAAAAAAATGCTATTGTAGGATATCCATAAGAGATAGACATATACCATCACGGACTTTTTTGTAGACCTTTTCAAAGTGTACAATATTGAGTACATTATTTTGATAAATCTCATAGTGTTCAGCCTGCCTTTCACTGCAAACGCGGAAAAAATATTTATTTACGACATTACATTAGGAACCTCAAAAATAATAGTATTTCTCCACAATTTAGTGGATGTTATTATACATACAAACTATCTATCAAAAAGCCGCATCAAAATCTGTTGCCGAGTTTTATAAATTTAATCATACAAAGGGACATAGGGAAAGTGACTTTGTTTTATAATATGTAGTGATAGGTTTATATAACGTGGTTGAATCTAATCCTTTTAATAGGGGTCTTATTTTAAACAATATTAATATTAATTAAACTTTATAAACAATATTGGCCCTAGGGAGGGGCGTCAGAAAGTTTAGTAGACAAGTAGCAACCCTCATTAGGGAATGCCTATCTGACGTTTGAATCGTCTTGCGCCAAATATAATTGTCACTGAATCCAAATTAGTAATCCAGATTTAATTAAACACGCATAGTTCGCGTCCTCTGATGAAATAATCAGACTAATTAGATGTTTAATGATAAGGGATATCTCTTAAAATATATAAAAACAGTTCAAACGATGCTTCTTGTTTTCGTTGAAGTTCTAAACATGGATATTCATTGGTTTCATCTAAATACAGATTTGTTTTGAATTCTATCAAAACAAACAAAACTTTTTGCTATTTTCAGGCAATTATTCTTGTTCATTTTATTTGCGAAGAGAGAAATATGAGTACGGCGCCCCACATTTTCTCAAGTTCTGAGATTCAAATAAAGGAAATTAGGTACTACAGTGCCCCTAGACGATTGACTATGAATTTAAAGTAGGTCCTTAGGAATCATAATATAGGTATAAAGTAGGTATATATTATTTTCAAGTCCGTGTCTAGACTGCGTGAATCTGACGGTTTTATAATTAATTATAATATCTTTAATCTAACATTGGAGTACTTAGATGAATAGTTGCTCTTTATATTATTCAATTTGAAGTTCTACACAGCACTTACCTAATATATTATTTCAGCAGTCCACATCTTTGTCATATTTATGTAAAATTCACCATTTGTCAACAATAAAATGGAACAACAACGTATATTTACGTATCAACCTAATTATGTAGCTAATTAAGGTTCTAGTGAAAAAATACCAAACCAATTATTTGTTCCCAAAAATTCCAAACCAATAAATTGATTGTAAAAGTAGTCAATTGGATTGTGGTTACTGCGGGTTCACGTTCACTGGACCGTGTAATTTCGCATAGAAATTCAAGTCCAATTCCGTTATTAAGAAAACAAAAATTTCCATTACCTTTTGGTACAGTTGCTGTTTCCGATTTCTTCGAATAACTTCTCGTAACGCTCGATTTGTAACTCGTTGTGTTGTTAAACATGTCGGTTGAAAAATGTAGCACAGAACAAAAAAATTATTCGCACAGTATTTCGGGCGTGAAAAATCCTTTTAAACGCGTAAACCGGAACTCGTTTGATTCTTTTTTTTTTTTGTCCGCGAATAGTTTTAATATGATGACAGCGTGCGCGTGAAACGTATGTGTCGAAACTGAAATTAGCGGACGTTGCGCTAGTGGCCGTGTTATTTTTGTTACTCTACTCCCGCACTGTTTATTTAATTTTAATATAAATAACTGTACATAACATAACATCACGCTTGTAATCGCCGAAAGGTGATACACATGTGTATCTATAGTACACCCACTTTACACCTAATTCTATTATATATAAAGCCCACTTAAATGCAAGACTCCAGCTCAGCATTAATGTGTACCACTTCTACATAAACTACAATGAAAACATGATTATTGCATTTGTTTGCCTTTAAGAACTCAACCAGACACATTACCCCAAAGATCCAAGAAAGAACAAGATGTAAAACGTAACAGGTGTTTATCATTCCACCTACTTTGTTAAAGAGGGCGATGAAATAATAAGCGCGTTTGTGTCAGTTGATAATGTATTAATAATTCTGTCGACACTTTCTGGATCATTTCAATCTAACGTAAATGTTTTGATTTCACGTTTTTATCTAATAAATCTATCACATTTTACCGTCATGTACCTATACAGTTTCTTTTTTAAGAGATTATGATATATTTTTTTTTTTATATAAATTATAAACCAGCGCTTGACCGCAATCCCGCCTGATGGTAAGGAGTGATGCGATCGTTGATAGTAAAGCGCGCTATTTTATTAAGAGCCTATTCACTCTAGCCTTGAAGACACTCAAATTGTAGTGTGATGGAAACACCGCCGCCGGCAAATTGTTCCAGTCCCTCGATGTACGCGCTATAAAAGAAGAAGTGAAACGCTTCGTCCGGATCGTAGTGGTGTCACCAACCTAAGGGTGGAAAGTTCCCGTACGACGGGTCATCCGATGGTGGTACCTAAGGAGAAATACGAGTCGGACTTACACACAAAGTATTCCGTGGAAACGGTGAAAGAAAACACCCTGAGGAAACAGGAATCCTAGAGGCAAAGCTTCGGAAATATATGACGTATACCAACCCGCGCGGCATCAAAATTTTGGTCTAAAAAGAATACTTTTTTTATTATTATAAACTAATGCTTGACCGCAATCCCGCCTGATGGTAAGCAGTGATACAAACGCTGATGGCAAAGCGCGCTAGTTTATTAAGAGCCTAAATTGAGTGAATAGGAAGGAAGACGGCAGTAGAGCGAGGTGATGCAATGTTAAGCCCAACAACACGACCAACGATGCTGCGCCAGAGGGAGAATTCGCAATAATTGTCTAGTTACATGTATAAGAATCATGTTTATTTTACGAATTTTGTTTTCACTCACCGCGTTCGCGCATGTTTTTGAAAGAATATAAAGGTTCGTTACATAAAAATGTTTATTTAAAAAACCGGCGCGGAGAGCTTTTGCTCGGCATAATGATGTTCATCTGATGTTTTAATATTTAGGAGAAATTATTTGTAGTGCTGTTTCCTTGCAGAATTTGCATTTTATTTTATCGTTTGAATGCGAATATTTCCTTAACTCTTTTTAGACACTGTCCATTTACAGTTTCAGATGAACACAAACAAATTGGTTAAATTCAGTCTTTCAAAATATCAGTATCTATTATAAAGTTTTCAGCTACAATCATTATTACCTTACCTATTATACAAAACAACATTAATATTTATAGCTTTGGCAATAATGTGACTTTTAACAGATATTAGTTTTTGTTAGGAGCAGCACCATAGAGACAAATAATTTCACATATCCGATGAATCCGTGTGAGATTTAGTTCATTTTTTTTTTTGAGTGAATAGGCTTTCGTATAAACTAGTGCGCTTTACCATTAATGATTGCATAGCTGCTAACCATCAGGTGGGCTTGTGGTCAAGCAATAGTTTACAATTATAAAAAAGTCAACTCAATGTACCAAATAGCCCATTTTTTAACTCTTAAGAGCGGACAGTTATTGTGAAGTGGTTGACAGCCTCGGTAGCGTAGCGGCAGCGAATGCAGCTGCTGCGCAAGGAGGTGTGGGTTCGATCCCCGCGCAGTGTAAATATTTGTATGCATGAATATGAATATTTGCATTGGTCTGGTCGTGCCTCGGAAAGCACGTTAAGCCATTGGTCTCGGTTGCCATACGAACATCTAGTAGCAGTCGTTACGGGTTGTTGGAGCCCTCAAAAGTCCAACAATTGGTCTAACTGCAATGCTTCGATATCGCCTTCGGGTTGTGGAGGTCAGACGGCAGCCGCTTCAAGGAAAATATCGAAGTTTAGCCAAAACCAGCAGTTACACTGGTAAAGCGGACCCCAGACTCCAAAGCTGAAAATGCTTCAGATGCGACTGGGATTAACGCTGAGATGATGATGATGACTTATTGTGACTTACGGGAAACTACGGAATCTAGGATCGTGGCCCGACACGCTTTTGGCCGGTTTCATTTATTTTCATTAACTGCGCTGTATTCCCTTTTTATGTGTCTCTTTTATTATAATAATTATTGTAATTGGGTTTGACTTATTTTTTTATTGATCTTTGATTCGGACACATTAGCCATAATTTTGCTAGCCTTACTTAATCTATGTTGACTAACTAAGAAAATTGTTATAGGTATAATATATGTTATTTTTTGTATATCCGAAACATAAGTATGTAAAAATTCAAAAAGCTGTCATGAAATCACCAAATTTTGAGACTGTTCTGTTACCTGGTTTTCCTTAAAAAAACTTGGTCACCGTTCTCATGTAAGCTAAGTATAAATAAAAAATCTCTATTTACTGTAGGTATGTAGTCCTTTGTGATTTGAATATATTTTATATGTACTATGTCCCACTGCTGAATAAGGGCGCCCCTTGTTTCTGCCTGCATATGTTACACCATATCATAAAAGTTGATTGGTAATATTACCTCAAACACTAGTTCTCTAAATTACGCCATCATTAAGAAGCCCTCAATAGAATCATTGTAAATTCTGGTCTAATTTCCACCAACATTACAATATCAACAATCGTAACGTAATAAAATTCTCGCATCATACAATTGAATATAAACTGGAACGTTTAATCAAGGGCCATTACTCTTATAGCATTAAATTGGATTTCTTCATTGTTTACTGTTTGAGCCAAAATATTAACTAAAAGATCCAATTTACTTGAGTAGGTACGTATTATTGGTTCCAATTTAATGTATTTACCAACATAAATCATTTGTGAGGCGTATAATAATTATGTATACAATATGCAAACGAACGGATTAGCCCAGAAAATATGGCTACGTTTTGTTAAACATCTTGGGGAGAGCTTCCCGAGATTACCTTTATTTATGAAGCTTTTTGTAAGTTTTCGTCTTGTCTAGTGAAAAAACATTTTTTTGAGTTCTTCTGCTCGTTTTTTGTGCTACAAGAAATCTTCTAATGTAATGCTAATGAGACCTTAGATAGTATTACAAAGAGGTTCTTTATTACTTCATTTCAGAGAGCTTGTTATAAGCACTTGTTACCTTAATAAGTGTTCTAAAATTTTAATTAAGTAGTCTGTAAAGGAAAAATACTTAATAAATGTTGTAACGTTTATTTACACGGCTATTTTCTCTTAAGTGTACTATTTCTATCTACACAAAATCAACCTTTTTTTTTGTTGGGATGGAAAATCATCAAATGACTTCTCCCACTCTGGGCGGAGCGGAAGGGCGTGCTGGGTAATTGCTTACGGGAAAATTCGGTGATTTTGTAAAAGTAAATTTAGAGCTGAGATTTCAATAGTCATATCATATAACTTATATCATTGCACCAATAATCGTGACAGCAGCAATGGCTTAATAGCCAAAAGCCTCGATAAACACCTGAGATGGCTCATGTTGAGCAACTGGATCAGGGGCTTGTTTCAGGAAGCAGTTTTTCTGGACACGGCCCATATTGTCAGAAAGCTAAACCCTCTAGAGATAGGTCCCTTTTCCCGATACCTATGAGCTACTGTTTTTTTTTATATATATTTTATAAAAGTTTTTATATTTTTTGGATTATAATATTCAAAAATATTATGTAATTAATATTATATATTATGAAGCTAGCCAAATATAACCACAAATCCGTGTTAAAAGTACTAATATTTTCTGAAAATTCAATTTGTGTAAATAGTTTCACTGGGCTTTAAGCAATGGATAGAATTCATGACAGCTATCAATGAGTGTTGCAAAGTTCAGTTCGTTCGGAGAGAGGATGTGTACTTGACAACCGTCAATTTTATACAAACGAATGTTTTTAACGAATGTCATCATCATCATCATCAGCCTCTACTCGTCTACTCGTCCACTGCTGGACATAGGCCTCTTCCATGGTACGCCAGCAAGCTCGATCCTGAGCAGTTCTCTGCCAGCCACTACCAGCCACCTTTTTGATGTCGTCGCTCCATCTCGCCCAAGGGCGTCCTACGCTACGTTTGCCGAGATGCGGTCTCCACTCGAGGACTCGTTCACCACAACGGTTGGCGGTCCTGCGGCATATGTGACCAGCCCATTGCCACTTCAGCTTGCGAATCCTTACAGACATAGCTGTGACTTTAGTTCTCCGTCGGATCGCCTCATTTTTCAATTCAATCTCTTCAACCAGTGCGTCCTACCCGTCATGACTTACGGAGCCTAGACTTGGACACTAACGGTCAGACTAGTCCTTAAGTTTAGTGAATGTGATCTTTATTAATTCCAGGAATTGTTGCACTTTAAGCTGGGTAATTGCATTACACATTTTATATTTTTAAACTTTGCCCTGCACTAGGAGTTTTTCCTGTATCATGGGTGCGTTTACAAACATATAAACTTAAACTCCAAAGAACCAGACCCAGAACAACTATTTTGTAGATCATTCGAATATTTGTTCAGTGCGGGAATCTAAGCCGCGACACGCAAGGCAGCAGTCAAACATGTAACCACTACGCCAACGATATTAGTAACATTTTGACAGTTGAACAACATTCATTACGTTATTTACTTTGTTGAGCAGCCGTATTCTTTTTTTCCGGGCGGATAGCTAGTAATAATAATAATTTAAGCGTTTATAAAAAAAAAAGCGTGACATGGATGGATAGATTAAGAAGAATTAGAGAATTATTGTACGCATTTTGATGAAACTTTACAGTTATACAGCTTATACATTAGAATAACGCTTGGGACAATTTTCATCTCAATATTCTCACGGAATCAACACGATGCAGGCGAAGCCGCAGGGCGGTGGTAATATTATTATGAGCACTGCCCCGCGGCTCCGCCTTCCGTTTTATATTATTACTAGTGACCTGCCCCGGCTTCGCATAGGTGCAATGCTGATACTAATTATAATACAGAAAAACTGTGAACGTTGTATATAAACACATAACGGCCCGCCGCTCCTGCCTCCCCGGCCGGTCGGTACCGCCGCGAGCGCTACGTCCCGCAATTTTTAAATCTGTAATATCTTCGAAAATATTAATTTAAATTATGTGCTGTAAGTAGGGCCATATAGATCTATATTAAATCAACAATATATTTAAGGTATTTAATTGTATAAGGATTAATGCTGTATTGGTTAAAATTGCTTCAAAATTAGCCATTATTTGTTGTAGAAAGTAAATATCAAAAAATGTAATTGTTACATAAGAGATAGACATTTACCATCGCAGAGTTTTCTTCAGACCTCTTCAATGTGTACAATATTTAGTACATTATTTTCAGCCTGCGTTTGCAATGTAAGCGGAAAAAAATTGTAATTATTTATGACATCACATTACAATCCTCAAAAATAACAGTATTTCTCCACTATTTAATGGATCTCATTATACATTTAAAACTTCCACTTCAATCACTCTATCTATTAAAAAAACCGCAACAAAATCCGTTGCTTAATAGGGATGTGTTCAAGGCATGAAAATCAAAAAAAAATATAAATAATCCGTCTTATAGACCATAAAATAAATTAAGACCCGTATATTTTATTTTTTCGAAATTACCAGACACTACTGAGATATACAATATGTAAAGAATACCCTGTCCGATCCGTGAAGGTATTGTTAGGTATCGTTAACTGATTTTAATAATGCCTACAAAGCCGGACTAAACTTAAAAAAAAAAAATCCCCCAAAAAAATAAATGTTATTCCGAAAAAGCGAGGTAACTTAATGCATGTGCGGCAGGCAACCCGATAGGCATACATGCGCGGGTGAAGGGGGGCGGGGCATGCGGCACGTGGTCGCATCGCTATTCGCTCCGTCACAAATGGTGTTGTCAGTTTTTTAAAAATTACCAATTTTCGGGGAAATTGGAATTAATTCCCGGGAAAAAAAAGATTATTTCAAAATTCATTATTATTATTACTATGATGATTATGTAAAATTTTATATTATATTTGGTCAAGTGTTTACCTAACCTTTATTATCCTTATGGGTCGGACAGGGTTTTCTTTACATATTGTATATCGTATTAAAGTTACGGAGTGGGGGCTAATTACGTAACGCCGTGGTATATTTTGTACCACGGCGTGACGTTGACGTCATGCGACATTTCAAATGAAATATTTTCCTAAGTATTTGTATGAAAGAAAAAATAAAAAATACGTGTTCAATATTTTTTATAAATCTATCTGATGGACATTAAGATAGGCATATATAGGGGTATAGGGACAGAGAAAGCGACTTTGTTCTATTCTATGTAGTGATAAAACCAGTATAGCACGTTAATGTTAAACCAGACCACACACTGAGTTAGCAAAGTTTTTACAAGTTATAGTTAGCTATAACGTGTAAAAACTTTGCTAACTCAGTGTGTGGTCTGGTTTAACATTAACGTGCTATACTTCAATTATTATTCAATTTATTATTTTTCAATTATTATTCAATTATTATTTTTTCTTAGATTATTGTTCAATTTAGGCTTAGCGATTAGTCGCATCTAAATGCGACTAATCGCTAAGCCTAAATTGAAACTGCCATTCGATAATCGATTATCTCTTCCCTGCTAAACGGTGCACTAAGTATAAATTAATCATTATAATTAATGCCTACCGTCCGATGTATGCACATGTGAGATCAAAGCGGGCTAAGCTGTTAAAGCTATGTTTTAGGCTTTAAACTAAAAGCAGAACGAAGCCAATTAAGTTGATTGACAAAACTTCACAGGAGCCACGTGTATCGATCCTATTTAACTTTTAATTTCAAGTAGGTGTGTTCTCGTAGCTTCAAATAATTCCCGAATCAGCAAATTGTCTAATTCCCAGCGTAATAAATGTTATTATGATATAAAACTACTATTATTGTTAGTCTGCATCATCCCACTGTTGGGAAAAGTGTCTATGACTTTCAGCTCATCGATTCAAAGCTAAAGTAAGATCACCGATCTTTTTTTTTTCTCCGGCTCCTCCCACTATCTGTTCCAAGGTGCAGAGACTTTCAGCTATGCCCAAGCTCCACCTAGTGATTATTTTGGCTCACAACTTATTGACCTCATAATGCTTTATCTTATTAATATCTTAAATGTGGGAATTAGTATAATTTGGCACACCCTGTACCCACACTTAGGTATATTTCCGATCTCCACGATGCTAAACCCGCGGCCATAAGCTAGTATAATAATAAATGGGGATTTAAAAAAAAGTATTAGTATCAGTAATGTCACCAGTAAAGTTTTGCACGTTAAAGTATATTAAAATTTGCCATTTTATGGCAAAATTTTATCTATGAAACGCTTCTTCTAATCCGCATTCAAGAGCTGTTAGTGTCATGATTGTTGTGGAATATTGATAATGACAGCTTTTGAATGCGCCGATCGCATTCAGTTTCATTGGTGAAATTGGTACTATAGTCCTTTCACAGTTATTTTACCTCTGACAACAGCAACCCAATTGTAATCTTATTGTGATGGAAATAAGGACAACTGTGAATTTGAAAGACAGAGAAATATCGACCAGTGTAACTATAATAGAGATGCAAAATGAGGTAAATTAACAGGGAAAGGACTGTAAGTGTGAATACACACGAGCAACACTTCACACGACACTAGAGGTTATTCCCACCGTGGACTCTTGGCGGCTGAAGACGATGCTTTAGTAGCTGTTGCTAACACGCGTCGACCGTGTATTTAAGTTTGGAACACATAAATATGAGCGACATGTTGTCGGTAGCAGCAGCCAACGGTTGTCGACGACAGAGGTTACTGCAACCATCAATGCGTGTTGCCGGTAGACACCAACGCGTTGACGGCTGTTGCCGTCACGCGTCGCTCCTGTATTTGAGTACTTCTTTTTCTTCTTCAGCCTATAGAGGTCCATTGCTGGATAAAAGCCACTCCCAAGGCTTTCCAAGATGACCGGTCTTGTGCTGCCCGCATCCGTCGGCTTCCGGCGACCTTCACCAGGTCAACGGTCTACCTTGGGGGCTTCCCTACGCTGTGTCTTCCGCTACGTGGCCGCCACTCCAGAACTTTACTGCCCCATAGACCATTGGTTCTACGAGCAATGTGCCCCGCCCACTGCCACTTAATTTATTGCAGAAGAGCTATGTCGGTGACTTTGGTTCTGCAGCGGATTTCCTCATTTCTGATTCGATCGCGCCGAAAAACTCTGATCCTAGCTCTTTCCATCACGTTATCAGTGGCAGCAAAGTGCGTCGACGTCAGGATGCCTCTGTCGCTGACGACTGTCGCCCCTGTGTATGCAAACTAACTCAACAGCATTCTTTTACCCTTCTCTCATGTAGGAATATGCGAAACGTAATAATGTTACAAGAAATGTATCAACATGTATTTTACTTGCGCCGAGTGGTTCTCCTAGCCTATAAAGTGGAATTTCAATAAATGCTTTATTGCTCTGGTGATTTCAAGCGCAGTTGACAGTAGAATTCTTAGTAATATACAGGATTCGATACGCAATCCTACATAAAAACGTCAAACTTTGTATATTTGTTATTATTACACACAAAAACTACTAAAAGGATTTTGATGATATTTGCCACCCAAATGTTTTGTTTTGTAGTGTTAGGATTAAAATATATAATAAGTAGTTTTTATCTGGGTATACCCACTGGATCGTAACTTATGCGGGTGAAATCTCGGGGCGCAGCTAGTATCCCAAATAATTTTTAAACTAATAAAACAGTCCATGTAAATTTTAAAGTACTATCAATTGGTGAAATGGTTATCTGAAAAATTCTAGCAGCTTAAATATGTATGTTGCTTAACACGGGGTAAACCCCTCGTACCGCACGTGTTTTTTTTAATATTTTTTTTTTTATGCTAAGACCCTTGTCCGAAAGAGCCGCAGTTTGTTCGAAGATACCGTAGCCCCTGGCGCATACTGTATATGATGGAACGTGGGTGAGTTTTTCTGTGGTTTTTCCACTCCGCCCAGAGCGGGAGAGCTGATTTGATAATTTCCTATTGTAACGGTATCTACAACCGGCACATGCGAACAGCGCATCATACTGACGTCACACTATGTAATTCTACATCTCGCAAGCAGAGTTCACCGTGCAATTAGCATACATAAAACTTCCTAACTTCACCCGTGGAGCAAGTACAGGCAGACATAACATCCGTCTGGTCGGAGGATCCTTCCTTTTCTGTGGAGGATGACTGAACTTTACTCCCTGTTCCTCATGCCATACCAATTTAAAATACAAAAAAGGCCTTCACGACCGTGAAAATTCGGTTAAGCTATAGGTTCTTAAGACACCGCTGAACGCTATATAGCGTCTACAATTTACCTTCAAATGTCGTTACTGAAACGTTGTAAAAAAATCAAGTTACCTAGTGTGTTTCTTTATAGAGCGTTCTTTAACACCACAGCACCGGTACATCGTAAAGTCAAACCCTGGAATCATTTTCACAGCACCTGTCTGTACGGACGTTATTTGGCGGACACTGCTATCGTTGGACACTGAAGCATTATATAAAGTCCCTGAATAGAACAGTATGGCATGCAATAAAATTAGGTGCTGATAATGTCCTAAGTGCCTCAATAATAATAACTGATTATCATGATCACACTTTATATTAGATTTTCATATATTAGATAACCATGTAATCTGTGTAGGCCATAATATCGGCTGTCGGCAGAAGTTACTACCCACCAGCAAAGTCTTGCCGCCAAGCGATTCGTCGTGTTCCGGCATGATGTCTAGTGAAGCCATACGAAGGACGGGTCTGAGCAGTTGTGTTGTTATGTGTGCGGAGTACGATGCGCCAAATGTTGGTGTATCGGGAGTTTGGTCGTGGAGGGTCTCCAGATCAATCTCCCTCTGGTGCAGCATCGTTGGTCGCGATGTTGGGTTCAACATTGCAGCACGCTCAACTGCCATCTTCCTTCCTATTCACTCAGTTTTTTTATTTTTTGACTGAATAGACTCTTAAGCTAGCGCGCTTTACCATCAACGATTGCATCAAGCACTACTTAAAAAAAAATGTTGAAGTTGGCTTCCAGTCTTACCGGACTCAGCTGAAAACCAGTATTTTACATGGAGTATTGTACATAATTATAGACATATGTTCACACTTATTATGTGTATACAATATACTTATTTTTCATTCATTCCTACAGGTCAAAATACGCATTCCAGTATTTTTAGGCCCTGTTCTGATTATTTCCCACTACACTAGAACCTATTATTTATTCACAATCAGCTGACTGATATAGCCCACAACTTCAACGCTAAGTTTCGATAACTTAGTGTACTATTACATTATTCTTCTTTCTTTTCTTTAGAGTGAATACTACTTCAATTCTTAAATGGCCTCTGTGGTTAGATACCACAATTTTGCCAATAACACGTGTAACATATTATAGAAATTCTTTAATAAAATTATTTCACAATAATGGCGAATATCGCCAATGACAGTTTAAAAAACGGCCGCGTGAGCCGACTGCTAGGAGATTTGATGTAAAGCCATGATGTGGTCACTATGCTGCGATATTTCAATGTTCTTTATGAATTATTCACTGAATGCACTTTTTACTACATAAATCACGCGCTTTTATTTAGTAAACGACACTATAAATAATTTAAAAGTCCAATGAAAAATGATATTACATCAACATTTACTACATTATGACAGTTTTTGACAACGCTGTGGATTATGTCACTATGACAACGTTTTCTTTGAAATTCTTGATGGCTCGTTATTTTTTTAACGGATTTGTCATTAAAACTCTTTCAAATTTAAAATAATTAATTGGAATGCGTATTTTGACTTGTAGGAATTAATGTATATGTACATTACATTACAGGAGAGACTGCCTATCTAACCTCCATAACCCAGTTACTGGGTAATACCAACCCTTTGGTAAGACTGGTGGTCTTCTTCTTCTTCAGCCTATACAGGCTGGTCCAACTAGGGACGTCAACAATTTTTTTTAGATTCCTCGCATCTGAAGTGGCACAGAAGTGGCACCGAAGTGGCGCCGAAGTGGCACCGAAGTGGCACCGAAGTGGCACCGAAGTGGCACCGAAGTGGCACCGAAGTGGCACTGAAGTGGCACCGAAAAGTACCAATGTGGCACCGAAGTGGCACCAATGTAGCACCGAAGCGACGGCGAAGAGGCATCGAAGTGGCACCGAAGTCACCCACGTCGGCAACAAAAATAGGCTGATTAAGTACAGTTTTTTTTATGATCTTGTTAGTTCAAAAGCATGAGGAGTTTTTAAACTTAGCCAGAAGCTATGGCTATTTTTAACCGACGTCAAAAAAAGGAGGTTATCAATTCGACCCGTATGTATGTAAGCCAAATTTCAAGTGTATGTATATTTTTTTTTATGTTTGGGCGCGCATATTTCCAGAACTACAACTACTCGACTAAGACACTGAAAAGCATGAAATAAAAGCTTTTGAAAAAAAATAGAAACCGACTTCAAAAAAGCACTTAAAAGGAAAAAATAATTTTACTTTTGTCATGGCTCTAGAAGTCGGTGTCTCGAAGTTTCTGTTGTTTAGCTCGGAATCAAAAACCAAAACAGCGTAACGGGCTTTCCGAGGCACGGCCTCTCAGTGCCTCTAGATTCCATCCACAGACCAATCGCGGCAGGCGTAGCGTAACGTAAATGAACGACTTGTATGGCTGTTATTGTCTAGCCACGAGCCCCTCAACAATCATATATAATTCCTTTAAAAAAACAACGATAGTTTGTACGTCACATCATACTGTTATCCTATATCAACTTGATAAAATATAGAAGTTGATCCCGTAATGAAAGAAAAACACGCAGTGCATCGTAGCTTATCTTCTCAGGTTGTTCGTTTTAAGTGGTAAAAGGATTACTACTATGGTTCGATTAGTGTTGCGTTTTGTATACAGATATTGGAACTTGCTCCCCGCTTGGGATTTAAAAACTATTCATGGGAATAGAGACAAATGCAGTTTGAAAATGGAATGTTCTCTTTTAGAATTAGTGGCGTGTAATATGCTAGTGTTCTGTAAAAGTTTTGTAATATGCTCTTAACGTAGTACGCGAATCCAACTCGTGCTTTCGGGTTATAATTTGTACTTTTAATAAATTAATTGCAGTAATTTTTTGCTCCGTTTGTCAGTATGATAGATAAATTATAATAAATCGCTATCAAAATTGAACATGTCAGTCATATTTATAATATTCATGAATGTTGCTTACTTTCAGTAAAACCAAATATTGGTGCAATATTTATTATTACATACTATCGGTGCCAAGGCGCAGTATCAAGTACCTAGAGAGGTACTCGATACTGCGCCTTGGCACCGATTGTAATTTTATAGATTACTAGAAATAGCGACTTATAATACATACAAGCTTTCCGCCCGCAGCTTCACCCGCGTGGAATTCGGTTATCGCGCTTTTTAGATTTCTCTCGGGAATATAACATTTTTCAATAAAAGCCTATGTCCTTTCTAGGGTATAAAGATTGTCTGTGCTAAATTTCATCAAAATCGGTTGAGAGGTTTAAGCGGGAAAGCGTAACAGACAGACAGACAGAGTTATTTTCGCATTTATAATATTAAGTATGGATACTAGCGACACGAAAACCTCGGGTTTACTTTATTATGTGATTTTTATACTTAGACTAGCTGACTCAGTAAACGTTGTTTTGCCATGTACATTATTTATATATGTGATATTTTATTACAATCGCGAATAAAAAACAAGACTTGATAGTAGACGGATGAAATTTTAGTATTTATATATATTTATGTTAAAAAAAAAAAAAAATTAGAGGTGGTCAACGTTTATTACTTATGATTATGAAAAAATAGATAGTAGCTAAATCTCAGACTTTCTAATTATGCATATAAAATTTAATAAAAACTTTTTTTCACAAAAAAAAACAACCGACTTCTAAAAACCACTACAAAGTGAAAAATAACTAATTTCGGAAATCGGTGTCTTTGGTTTTTGACACCGACTTCCGAAATTAGTTATTTATCACTTTGTAATGGTTTTTAGAAGTCAGTTTTTTTTTTTTGTAAAAAAGTTTTTATTGTACACTTTTTAGTTGTGAAAAGTAGGTACTATGTATTCAGTTACATCCGGTCAGACTGGAAGCTTACGCAAATATAGTTGGGAAACGACGTAATTTTGTTTAGTTTAATTTTTACCCGTAATTTTGAAGAATTCTCTCGACTGCCTATGGTCTTCATCATCAGATTTACTGCAGACCATTATTTTAACCCAATGGGTGCAAAGTTCTCATCAATATAAATGAATTTAAACCAAACACAAAGTAGCTACTGTAAACCGTTGAGGCCGAAACTGGCCATTGTCTTCATCATCAGAGCTCTTATGACTGTCACAACCCATCTAGGTGTAAAGTTCTTATCAATACAAATTAATCAAGCCCAAACACAACGTAGCTGCTGTGAATTGTTGAGGGAGTCTCCCGGCTCCATCATCAGATCTACTCCAGACCTTTATTAAATTGTAGTGCTTTAAAATACTTAATGAAAATACTAAGAAATGCACTAGTCGCCCCTACGATTTTTGAAAGTTCCCCTTGATTTCTCTGGTTTTCCATTGTCAGACCCTGATGTCGTTATCATGAGACCACCTTGGGAATGTCTTTTTTCCAACAAAAAAAGAATTATCAAAATCGGTTCATAAATGACGAAGTAATGCGCGAACAAAAATAAAAAAAAAACTTATATACGGTCGAATTGAATAACCTCCTCCTTTTTGAAGTCGGTTAAAAAATCACCATAACTAACTTTGTGACATAAGAATTTTATCATTATCCTTACTATATAATCGAAAAAAGCTAGTATAAGATAATTAAGACAATAAAGTTTCTTAAAAAAACTGAATAATGAAGAAAATTGCATTATTATCCATTACGAAGAAACAATGCGACCACACAGACATTTACAATATGTTAAGAAAACCCTGTCCGACCCGTAAGGATAGTAAAGGTTAGGTAAACACATGACATTTTGCATAATCATCATAGTAACAATACTAGTGAATTTTGAAATAATCTTTTTCCCGCGAATTAATTCCAACTTCCCCAAAATTTGGTAATTTTTAAAAAGTGACAACATTATTTTTGACGGTATGTTTCTGAGCGAATAGCGATGCGACCGCGTGCCGCGTGCCCTGCCCCTCTTCGCCCGCGCTTGTATGGCCTACCGCATATGCTTTAAGTTACCTCTTTTTGCGAAATAATATTTATTTTCTTAGGGGGATTTTTTTTAAGTTTAGCCCATCTTTGTAGGCATTAGTAGAATCTGTTACCGATACCTAACAATACCTTCACGGATCGGACAGGGTTTTCATTACATATTGTATAAAAAGTGACTTTTTTCATGAAAAAAGACTTTTAATTTCGTAGATTTTTTTTTAATACTTATAAACTAGTGCTTGACTGCAATCCCGCCCGATGGTAAGCAGTGATGCAATCGTTGATGGTAAAGCGCACTAGCTTATTAAGCCTATTCACTCAAAAATTTTCAGTGAATAGGAAGGAAGACGCGAGCGTTGAGCGAGGTGATGCAATGTTTAACTCAACAACACGATCAACGATGCTGCGCCAGAGGATGATCTGGAGACCCTCCACGACCAAACTCCCGACACAACAACATTAGGCACATCGTACCCGGCACACATCGCAATACAACTGTTCAGACCCGTCCACCGTACGGCTTCACCAGACATCATGCCGGAACACGACGAATCGCTTGGCGGCAAGTGTGTGCTTTGTCTGGTGGATGGGTGGTGTATCGTAGATTCCATATAAGTGTGCAACTAACCTAATTAACTCCGACATAGTCTTAAATCCTTATTGACTAACAAAATTCTGTTTACAAAGAAATGTGTACACCTATCTTTATTAACAAATTTGGGCCCGTGTCCAAAATAAATAAATAGCAGCAATTTAGGAAGCAACAAATACCAAGCATACATAAAATGTCTATTATTTACACGAAATCTTCGAGACAATATCATATAGGTACGATCACAAGAAACAAATATTAAACCTACCTTTGTTGTTGAAAATATTCACAATAGAAAGTACATGCTTTCATTTAACTTGATTAATATATATTCATATTATAATGAGAGCTTCTAAACAGTTATATATACCAGAATATTATAAAAGTAGTCGTGTCTTATCTTGTATCAATGAACGCTTAAAAGTAGTCTGTGAATTTCTTATAAAATACAACGACAAAATTAACTCTATAATAAACCTTAATTTTATTTTACATAAAATTAATTTTATGTAGGTACAAACACACTTCAGCAAACACGTTTTACATAAATTTAATGTAAATAATAAATACTCGAGGAGAAAATATACAATGTGTTCAAAGCGCTATTCCCAAACGATTCTTAATTCAACATGTTCATGTTTGCTTACAAAATTTGTTTATTGTAGTGTAAAATATATTATACTAGCAGCCGCCAGCGACGTCGTTCGCATGGAGTTAGTTATGCCCCGCTCCTATTGGTCTCAGCGTGTTGTTATATAGCCTAAAGCCTTCCTGAATTAATGGGCTATCCAATGCAAAAATATTTTTTCAAATCGGACCAGTACTTCCCGAGATTAGCGCGACAAACAAACAAACAAACATACAAACTCTTCAGCTTAATATATTAGTATAGATTATTTATTTACAAAATGGATTAGTTGAATATGACAAACACAAAGAGAGGTAGGTATAAGCGTAAGTTCAGTAATTTCGCCGGAATACTTACTTTTAAGTATAGTTGCCGGCTGGATAGCAGCATGAATTTGAATCCCATAGAATTATTATGAATATTATTGAATATTCGTTTTCTAATAACTTCAAACGTTTATCTACAGTCTGTTTCAAAAGTACTGCAATGAAAATGTAACCCGTGTTATGTAGGATAACCTTGAAGATAATAGGTATCTAAATAAAGGTGAGACAAAGAAGTTTACATTTGTATTTAACTGTAAGCAATAACTTTTCGGATACCACTAAGCGAGTCAAAATTGAAATCAACCATGTTAATGTATTTGTTTACAAGCTAATTTACTTTGTGTAAATTATATCAACTCCACTGCTCTCAAAAACGGTTAAGAAAAACATTGTGAGGATACGGCATGTCACACTACATTGACATCTATATACCTGCACTTGGCCTGCGTGGTAGATTATAGCCCACTTCCAAAGATGGAAGTCCTGCGTCTCAGAAGTGAAAACAATAGGCTGATTATGGTGATGATATAATATTAACACTTGAACCTGAACAGCGTTTGTTGACACTTTCATCAAATACTTTTAAAGCAGACTATATTATTTGTAAAATATCAACATCAACCCACTTAAATCACTAAATACAAAAGCTACTTCTCTAAAACTAAACATCAAATTACATTTCTCCTCGAACCAATATTACTTTTAAACTACTCGTGTGTTACAGCTAATAAAATTACGTGCATCAATATTGTAGAATGAGGGAGAACTTTGCAAAATTGCTGATAGTTTGGTTATACCGTTGGAGTTGTAAATTTACTCTGGCACAGTCGGGACAGTAATGAACTACGTATATGGCAAACTTCTTGTCTTACCGATAGTTCATACATATTGATTATTACCTACTTGCGCATTTCTCGAATGGTTATACCCTTACTGTTATTGAGGTGTGAAGAATAGGGTGTAAAGCTCAATCATCCACCATAGAAAGGGAGGATCCTCCGACCAGACGAGTATAGTGTGTTGAGGGCAATCTCTCGACTGTTGTTGATGTCAGGAAGTTTTTTTTTAAATAAAACGTTGCACCACACTGGGAATTTTGCTGTATCGTGGGTGCGTTTACAAACATATAAACTCACACACATAAACAACCAGACCCAGAACAACTACTAGTAAGTCATACAAATATTTGTTCAGTGCGGGAATCGAACTCGTGACACGCAGCGCAACGGTCAATAGCTTAACCAGTACGCCAACGGCGCCGTCTAGTTGTATCTATGCTAGTTGCGTGGTAAACTCTGTTGCAAGAATAAGGATTTGGTTGACGTCAGTATGACGTACATATTATTCGCATGTGGCGTTGTATCTACAGCAGCGGTAACTACCACTACGTCGTCTTCCTTTTATTTACGAGGTGATTTTCTGAAGCCTTTTGCCAATTATTTTGATATCTTGTTCAATTCTAACCGGATGCAGCTCAATACTTGTGCTTTGCATAGAGCAATTTTCTATCGGACCTCCGCAACCGGGTTACTGATTACCATTGTACACTTGGGAAGACTCTCGGTGGTAAGCCACAACATCGGCTGCCTGCATAAGTTACCACCCACCAGACAAAATCTTACCGCCAAGCGATTCGTCGTGTTCCGGCGTGGTATCTAATGTGTACGGAGGACGGGTCTGAGCAGTTGTGTTGCGATGTATGCCAAAGAGGATATGCCAAATGTTATAGTGTCGGGAGTTTGGTCGTGGAGGGTCCCCAAATTAATCTCTCTCGTTTTTTTTTTGTGGATGGAAATCATCAAATCACTTCTGAGCGGAAGGGCGTGTAGGACTTTTACTGACTAAACCCACCCGTTTTTCTTCGCGCCAGGGCCACGGTTTCTTTTTTAAGCAATCCGCAACCCTGACCCAGAGGTCATCGGTCTTGGTGGACCCCGTCACAATGTGCCTACGATACCTCTTGGGCCTGGACTGCTGGCTGCCTTACCGGGCGGCGAGCTGCCCACTGCTCACTGCCCGCAGGCCCACGCCTACGGTGGCCGGGAGTTCGATGTTGCCTCCCGACCACCGACCGAGCGCCACTACGAGACGGCTAGTGGCGTGAGGGTGCTGGGATTCCCGCTGCCTCACGCGCTCCGCCTCCTCCTTTGCCAGCGTCACTGCTTCGCAGAAGGAGGTGACGACCTACCATGCACTCACGAGGATACGGTGGTGCTCTACCCAAGCCAGGCAGACCTCCACCGTATGCTCCACCATGTCCTCAGCACGATCCATACAATGATGGCACACTGGCGTTTCCTCCTGCCTTACCCGGAACAGGAACCTCCCGAAACAACCCTGTCCGGTGAGGACCTGCATCAGGCGGAAGGTGAGGGTGCCGTAGGGCCTCCCAAGCCACTACTCAAAGAGGGGACTTACCGCCGCTATTGTGGCGTGCCAACTGCTGTATTTCTTCCTATTCACTCAATTTTTAGGGTTCCGTACCTCAAAAGGAAAAAACGGAACCCTTATAGGATCACTTTGTTGTCCGTCTGTCTGTCTGTCTGTCAAGACCTTTTATCTCAAGAACGCGTGGACGTATTAAGCTGAAATTCACATAAAATACTCGGGTCTATTGTCCCTTTAAGCTGTGAAAATATCAAACTTCTTAGCAAAGCCAATCAAAAGATACAGCCGATTATGTCGATATTGTCAACAAATTTTCGAAACTCGCAAAGGAATCAAAACCTACAGGATACTTCCCGTAAACTCAGAATCTTGAAAATTGGCATGAAGCATTGTCATATAATGCAAATATAGGAAACATTGCGAAAATCCCATTTTTTAGTTATATAATATAATAAACATATTTTAATAAAATGGAACTTACTACCTTATTTCTCACGAACGAAAAAAGTTATCTAATTGAAATTTATACCAAATACCTAAGTCTATTGTCCCTTTATGCTGTGAAAATATAAAACTTCTAAGCCAAGCCAATCAAAAGATACAGCCGATATGTCGATATTTTCAACAAATTACCGACACTCGCAAAGGAATCAAAACCTACAGGATACTTCCCGTAAACTCAGAATCTTGAAATTTGGCATGAAGGATTGTCATATAATGCAAATATAGGAAAAATTGCGAAAATCTCATTTTTTTAGTTATATAATATAATAAACATATTTTAATAAAATGAAACTTACTACCTTATTTCTCACGAACTAATAAAGGTATCAAATTGAAATTAATAGCAAATACCTAGGTCTATTGTCCCAATCAAACTTCTAAGTTAAAGCGATCAAAAGATACAGTAGTTTATACCGACACCTTAGACGAATTTCCGTCACACGCTAGGGAATCAAAACCTACAAGGTACTTCCCGTGAACTCAGAATCTTGAAATTCGGCACGAAGCAACGTTATATTATAGTCATCATCATCATCACAGCGTTAATCCCAGTCGCATCTGAAGCCTTTTCAGCTTTGGAGTCTGGGGTCCGCTTTACCAGTCCAACTGCTGATATGGCTAAACTTCGACATTTTCCGTGAAGCGACTGCCGTCTGACCTCCACAACCCGAAGGCGACATCGAAGCATTGCAGTTAGACCAATTGTTGGATTTTTTGAGGGCTCCAACAACCCGTAACGACTGCCACTAGATGTTCGTATGGCAACCGGGACCAACGGCTTAACGTGCTTTCCGAGGCACGACCAGACCAGTGCAAATATTCATATTCATGCATACAAATACTTGCACTGAGCGGGGATCGAACCCGCGCCACCTTGCGCAGCGGCCGCGTCCGCTACCGCTACGCCACGGAGGCTGTCAACGTTATATTATAGTATAGTACAGACTGATAAAGGAAAAATTGTGAAAATGATAAATTTGAAGTTACATAAAATATTAAAATATTATTTTTGCTTACATGACATAAAATATTTTTTTAATAATTATAAACTTACTACCTACCCTTTTTCACATGAACGCGTGGAGATATTAAAGTTGAAATTCATATCAAACACTTCTTAAATCTAATTGCCTCTAAACTGTGAAAAATTCTAAATCAATGCTAGTATTATAAATGCGAAAGTAACTCTGTCTGTCTGTTACGCTTTCCCGCCTAAACCTCTCAACCGATTTTGATGAAGTTTGACACAGACAATCTTTAGAACCTGAGAAAGAACATAGGCTACCTTTTATCCCGGAAAAATTTGATGTTCCCGAGGGGAATTTAAATAACGCGATATAACCGAACTCCACGCGGGCGAAGCCGCTGGCGGAAAGCTAGTACGTCATAAATTGTAAACCGCTACGTTTGTACGGCGGAACCCTCGGTGTGCGAGTCCGACTCGCAGTTGGCCGGTTTTTTCTTGAGTGAATAGGCCGCATAAACTAGCGCGCTTTACCATCAACGACTGCATCACTGCTTACCTTTAGGTGGTATTGCGGTCAAGCGCTAGTTTATAGTTATTAAAAAAAGACTGTCTTGTCAGATTTTCGGGCTCCTAACAACCCATACCGATTGTTAAATATCAAAAAATAACAGCCGCAATCAATGGCATAACGTGCATTCGAGGCACGGTTTTGGTAACGTAAAGATGGTCACCGATCCACGAACCGACCGTCGCAAGCAACCGCTCTGCATGGCTAATATTAATAATTAACCACAAGCCTCTCTCTGCTACCACAGACATCTTCCCCGAAGCACTACGTAGAAACTAAACCCGAAATTTAAAATGATACTCAACTCAGTCAGTTTGGGGCAGCAGTCTCAATCTTGCTAATGACGCTGTCGTAAAACGTAAGTGATCGTTATACAGTATGTTAACTAACAGAGGGCGTTCCTGTTAACCCGAAATAGTATAGCATACATACATGCTAAAAAAATATTTCCATTCGAAATCAAAATGTTTTAAAATTTTTTCAATATGAAAATATTCAATAAAAATTTTAAATTGACATGTAAAAGAAACACACTGTACACGCGAACATGAAAGACGGTAACGTCGCAATTTATTTATGAATGACGAGCCGCGTATGCGGCGGCGATCTAAGATCTAATTGATTGATGTGTGTTGGGCAATGCAACGTTAGGTAGATACTATTCCGCGCTACTATTTTGATTTAGAACAGGAGGTTTCAAATTTATTTTCAATTGTAATTTTTTTTATTCGGATTATTTTATGCTTATTTTTCTATGCTGATATTTTTATTCTAATCTATTAATGATATATATTAACGAGTTTAAGGGAACGCCCTCTGTTATTTAACATACTGTATACTAACCAAAATAATCGCTCGTGAAATAATCCTTACGACAAGCGCAAGTATTACATCCGAGATCTCGTGTCGGTACGCTAGAGAAGAGCGTATTCATAGTTCGGTTTATTAAAGGCAAGTTATTTCCCATAACTAAAACTCCTTAAATACAGGGAAAATTTACTACAATATAATATAAATAATTATTTTTACAAAATTTACTACAAAGTTCGGTACCGATGCCAATCGATAATTTGAGAGTCGAAACTACTAAATATCTACAAACGTATCGACAGGACTTAGTGACGGAGCGAATCGGTTGTAAAGTGGTCGTTATCAAAGTCGTCGAGAGTGTTGCCCCTAGTCGTCTAGTCTTCAAATTTCCCAATATAAAAGTATATACTAAAATAATGGACACCTAACTAAATCAGCTTTCACGGCAGTTGAGGCAGATCAAATTTGAAGGCAGAGAGATCAAATTTGCAAAACACGTACCTACCTATTCGTTTGTGTGACACTGACAGGTGTCAAAACCACGTTTCCTTTTCGGCCGCACTGTAGACGTATTCTCGTTTTTATTTTGCGCTTGTATGTAGTTTGACAGTTAAACGACACTGTCACGAGTATAGCTTGAGCGTACGTGCTAAGTAACGTTTATAGATCTCAGCTTAAGTAATTGGCCACATCGCTGAGTTCTGAAGCAAATCATATATTAAAGTGACTATTAAAATACAAAGACTTTTCGTACAGACGACAGCACATCAAGCTACTATAATCTGTCAGATTTCTTTATTAGATTTTCAACTTTATCCCTAAAGCGTTAAGGCTCAAGGTTGATTGGAAATATTTAGGGGTAGCTTGACCTGCTGTGTGTGTGTGTGTTTTCGGTTTTTTTTTTTTAATTTTATTCCGGATTTAAAACCAAATAACTATATGAGTTTTGTATAGACCTAAACCAAGATTTTTATTGCACTTGTTTAGACATTAGACTTTCATTTGGGACCCAAAATCTTGCGTTTGTCAATACATTTAATCAATCAATTTGCTTAGAATTGTCCCTAATATGTTGGTGTTGATTTTCAGTCTAACTTGAATATTTATATGTTCCGGTATTTTACATAGAAAGAATGTCTATCTGACCTCGAGAACGACCTTGTTTAAACTGTTTTTTTTTTTTATAATTATAAAGTAGTGCTTGATCGCAACCCCGTCTGATAGTAAGTAGTGATGCAATCGTTGGTGGTAAAGCGCGCTAGTTTATTAGGAGCCTATTCACTCAAAAAAACTGAGTGGATAGGAAGGATGACGGCAGTTGAGCGTTTAAATTCAAATAGTAGCTAGAGATAGCTACTTGCAACAAATACGATTATTTTAAAATATATTATATTATATTTATAAATAAAAACTAAAGTGTACCTACTGTAGCAGTACTTACTGTTATATATGTTAAGGTAGTTATAATAATTATGTATGTAGGTAGGCGGTTTTTACGCCGAGCTCGGCAGTCAAATAAACGCAGTGGCTACATGCACGTCTTTTATTTATCAGTGGCGACGAGTAAAATAACTAATCGGTTTCACGGACATTATAGCGTGCAAATAAGGACAAAATGTCGGTGGGAAAAGTGCGAGAATATGACGTTAAAAATGGAAATTGGTGTGCGTACGTGGATCGAGTGGAAATGTACTTCGTGGCAAACAATATTGCGGACGACATTAAGTTACCGACACTCATAGCGATGATGGGTGAACAAGCGTATGAATTATTATCAACATTAGCCAGTCCAAAGAAGCCCTCTAAACTTACGTATGAAGAAGCCGTTAAGTTGTTAGAATCACATTTACAACCCAAACCATCAGTTTTGGCCGAACGATTCAGATTTCGTCAAAGGAGACAGCTGAGTACAGAAACGATATCAAAATATGTAGCGGAGCTGGAAAAGATGGCTAGATATTGTGAGTTTAAAAAGACATTGGAAGAAAACCTAAGAGATCAATTTGTTTGCGGATTACGTAACGAAACTATCCGTCAACGGTTATTCGCGGAAGATGATCTAGAATATTCGAAAGCTGTCGTACTAGCCAGCAATTTAGAGGCAGCCGAGCGGGATGCCGGGGCCGTGGAGAAGGTACAGGAACAGGAACGGACGGATAATATAAACAAATTGAGTATAAAAGCGTGTACAGCCTGCGGAGATGATAAACATCGCACATGGGACTGCAGATACAAAGATTTCCAGTGCAGTTACTGCGGGAAGGTGGGCCACCTGCGCAGGGTTTGCTGGAAAAAACCGGAGGGAGTCGTCAACACGGGGCAAGGCGGACATTGGAAGCAACAGAGGTCACGTGGAGGTCGCGGCGCCAGGACCAGCAACGACGGCGGAGAGGGGCGCGGCGGGAGCGGGGCACGAGGAGCGCACGGCCGCGCACGCAGCGACCGGGGGACGGCGGCGGCCGGGCCGAGCCAGCCCAGCGCAGCGCACTGGGTGGACGGCGCGGCGGCGGACAGCGCCGACGACAGCGGGGGTCACCAGGAGGAACCGATGTACCAAATGTCTTTAAGCAGATATAAGCCGATGTGTGTGCCTGTGTTAGTTAATAATAAAGAAATAACAATGGAAATTGATACAGGATCGGCACTATCGTGCATCAGTAAATCGATTTACAATGAAATGTTTAACGAATTACCGTTGAGGGCCTGTCGATTAAGTTTAAAGTTTTATGATGGGTCAGTCGTACGCCCGGTTGGTTTTATAGAAACGGTGGTAGAATACAAAGGTGATAAAAAAATGTTAGATCTGTATGTCATTGATAAGGGTACAACGAATTTACTCGGTAGACAGTGGTTGACAGAACTTAATATAGAAATCCCAAAACTAAGTTTGTACAACTTAAAAAGTGGTGAAATATCAAAAAATAAAATGATCCATGATATCATTTCCAGACATAAGAGCTTGTTTGACGGAACGTTGGGCAAATATACCGGCGGTGAGGTGAGCTTGCATGTACGCGACAATGCGGAACCAATTTTTCATCGCGCGCGGCCCGTCCCGTATGCCTTGCGCCCGCGCGTCGATGCTGAACTCGACGCGATGCTGCGCGCCGGCGTCATTGAACCGGTGGAGCGCTCGGACTGGGCTACGCCGCTGGTAATAGCAAGAAAGGCGGACGGTGGCATTCGACTTTGTGCTGATTATAAGGTAACACTCAATAAGGTTTTACTAGTCGATAGGTACCCAGTTCCAAAGATAGATGACCTCTTTAGTGATTTAAGTGGCAATAATTATTTCACTAAGCTTGATCTTTCACAAGCATATAATCAGCTTGTTTTAAGCGAACCTTCCAGGAAATATACCGTGATTAATACACATAGGGGTCTCTTTAAATATAATCGTTTAGTGTACGGCTTATCCTCCAGTCCGGGCATTTTTCAAAAGTTCATGACAGATCTTTTAAAAATACCAGGGGTATTAGTTTTTTTACGACGATATTTTGATTAAAACAAAGGCAGTAGATTCGCATTTGAAATGCGTCGAACAGGTATTTGATATTTTAGAAAAAAATGGATTAAAAATAAAGAAAGAAAAATGTGATTTTATGGCCGAGCAAGTCAAATACTTAGGGTTTATCATTGACAAAAATGGGTTGCGGGTAGACTCGGAAAAGATAAAGCCCATTTTATCAATGCCACATCCTAATAACGTATCCGAGCTGAAGTCATTCCTCGGCATGGTCAATTTTTATGGTAAATTCATTAAAAATTTAAGCTCGTATGTAAACCCCTTATATGAATTATTAAAAAAGGGTAAACATTGGCAATGGGGCCAAAAACAAAGCGAGTCCTTCCAACAAATAAAAAAAATGTTGTGCAGTACTGAGGTATTGACTCATTTTGACATGTCGCTGGAAAGTATAGTGACATGCGACGCGAGCGCGCATGGGCTGGGTGCCGTGCTGGCGCAGCGCGGGCCCGACGGCCGCGAGCGGGTGGTCGCGTACGCGTCGCGGGCGTTACGCGCGCCCGAGTTGCATTATAGTCAAATTCATAAGGAAGCCCTCGCCATTATTTTTGCTATTGATAAATTTCATCAATACCTATACGGCCGGAAATTCAAACTACGCACCGATCATAAGCCACTAGTGGCAATTTTCGGACCTAATGCCGGAATCCCAAATACGGCGGCGAGCCGGCTACAACGGTGGGCTATTAAGTTGTCAGCATATGATTTTTAAATAGAATACGTGCGTACGGATAAAAATACGGCAGACATATTATCTAGGTTGATTAGCAAACACAAGGAAGGGGTTTTAAAGGAAGAATCATCCGCACCAGAACAAACATACCTACACTTTGCAATCGACTCACTTTTATTAGATTATAATATTATAAAAAAAGAAACCGCATCCGATCCCTTATTAAGTCGAGTTGTTAGTTATACGAATTATGGATGGCCGCAGGATATTGATATAAAAGAATTAAAGCCATACTGGAACCGAAAAAGCGAACTTTATACTGAATTAGGATGTTTAATGTGGGGACACCGAGTAGTAGTACCTAACTCCTGTCGAAGTAAAGTTCTACAGGAACTACACGAAAGCCATATGGGGGTCGTGAAAACGAAAGGCCTCGCGCGGAGCTACGTGTGGTGGCCCGGCGTGGACGAGGCAGTGGAGACGGCTTGTCGCGCCTGCGGCGTGTGCGCCGCGGTGGCGGAGGCGCCGCCTGCGCATGCGCCCTGCGCGTGGCCGTGGCCAGAGCGACCGTGGACCCGGCTACATCTAGATTTCCTAGGTCCTATAAGCGGTTCTAGTTATTTAATAGTAGTAGATGCGCATTCAAAGTGGATTGAGGCTATAAAAATGAATAAAACCACAGCTTCTTCAGTTATTAAGGAACTGAGTGCTATATGGGCTAGGTTCGGCCTACCCAAACAGGTGGTGAGCGACAATGGGCCACCATTTTTTAGTGAGGAATTCGATCGATTTTTGAAGTTGAACGGAATCCAGCATACCTTCTCGGCTCCTTATCATCCTTCCTCGAATGGAGCAGCGGAGAATGCGGTGAAGGTATGTAAACGGGCCATTAAAAAAGCGCTTAGGGCAAACGAGGATGTACACTCTGCTTTATGTCGATTCCTTTTAGCCTACCGGAACACAGAGCATTACACAACAGGGGACAGCCCCGCTAGGCTATTACTAGGTCGAAATCTGCGAATACGGCTAGATTGTCTCAGGCCTGACCACGGGGAGCGCGTGAGAACGCGGCAGGCACGAGTGGCTGCTGCAACAGGCGGAGCCAGCAGGCACTTCGACGTGGGGGATATGGTCTGGTTTAGAGAATACGGGAGCATTAAAAGGTGGTCGTCTGGGACAATCATAGAGAGAGTAGGGAACACGGATTACAAAGTAAAATCTATCTATGGAACTGTGGTGCATCGACACGTAGACCAATTAAAAAAGAGAGTGATAAATGAAATGATTACGAATTGCGATATAACTAATGCGTCGCGGAATGTAAGTAACGGTCAGCGAGTTACGAGTGACAAGCGACTCCGTTCTTCCTTGTCGATGCCGCCGCCCGCTGAGCCAGCGGTGCCGGTCCAGTCGGCGCCCCCGGAACAACTTGAACCGATTGTTTCCACACCATCGCGTAATTTGCCCAATGTAACAGAGTCAGAGAGGGATAATAACTCGGAAGTATTGCAATTACCAAATACACCAACAACCAAGCGAATTCGTAAGCCGGTTATAAGATACGGAATAGAGGAGGTTTACCCATAATGGAACTTTAGTTTAGATGTATATTACAGAGTTGATTAGTTTCATTTTCTGTTATTCGTTTTAAGTATATCTATGTATAATGTATTTGGGTTAGCTGTAAGTTGTATCATAAGAAGGTATTTAAAAAAAAAATAAATAAATAAAAAATAACGGTGGTATAATTTAAGGGTGAAGGTGTTATATATGTTAAGGTAGTTATAATAATTATGTATGTAGGTAGGCGGTTTTTACGCCGAGCTCGGCAGTCAAATAAACGCAGTGGCTACATGCACGTCTTTTATTTATCACTTACAAACGCCACAAAAATGAACAACACGTCATAGTGACGTCACATTACGTCTACGTCTTATAATAATAATATAACGAATTCTACATCTCGCAATCAGAGTTTACCGTGCAGTTAGCATACATACAACTTGCCAATTTCAACCATTGGGCAAGTGGCTCACCAGACATAACACCCGTCTGGTCGGAGGATCCTCCCTTTTCTACGGAGGAGGAGTGAACTTTACTTCCTGTTCCTCATGCCTCCACATTGGTGAACCCGAACATGAACGTCAGTGCAGCCTTTGTGCAACGACTTCTGCGTGACGTCATCATCATCACTTCCGCAAGCTTCATCGGCGCCTACGGCTTCAAGGGGTATACTGACCACGAGTATGCAGCGACCGCGCATACCTGGTCATCACCCTCAGCCTCATCAGCAACCTCGGCACAGGCACAGGCACAGGCTCAGGCACAGGCTCAGGTACAGGCTCAGGCTAAGGCTCAGGCTCAGGCACAGGCTCAGGCGCAGGCATAGGCGCAGCAGAGGCACAGGCTCAGGCACAGGCACAGGCTCAGGCACAGGAACAGGCTCAGGCACAAGGCACAGGCGCAGCATAGGCACAGGCTCAGGCACAGGCACAGGCGCAGTACCAACACAAGCATCGCAGATACTCATACACTACACTGCTCTATTTGCACTACTGTACTCGTACTCAGAACACTATGAACCTCCAATCTTCGGAGGGGAGTGATGTAGCAGTACCTACAAACGCCACAAAAATGAACAACGAATCATAGTGACGTCACACGAATTCTACATCTTGCAATCAGAGTTTACCGTGCAGTTAACATACATACAACTTCCCAATTTCAAGCATTGGACAAGTGGCCCACCAAACATAACACCCGTCTGGTCGGAGGAACCTCCCTTTTCTACGGAGGATGAGTGAACTTTACTCCCTGTTTCTCATGCCTCCACACTACCATATATAATCAGCACTATTGGCACACAGGCCTCTCGATGAGAAGGAGTGAGCCGTAATCTGCCAAGCTACAAATGTCTTTGAACTATTTGGCTGTAAGACATGCCGGTTTCCTCCCCATGTTCCCCTTCACGATTTTGAGAGCAGTGGTGATCGAATAATTTCCACAAAATAAAGCGCTAGATGGAGTTCCAACCTACAACTTATAAGCCACCGCTACTCCTACTAGAAAAGCTTAATATTTTAAACGAAAATTATATTATCATGTGTATCGTCTGGTATATTAACACATTTTCGCCTCTTGCTTGGCTTACTCCCAGAGAGTTGCTGCGCCGCATCCTCGTCTCGTTAGCAGTCGCCATAAACGGCATGTGTGGCCAACACCGCTGTTCATTTGGTAAACCAGCGCTTAATATTAACCTAGACTTCAATTACCTAATCCTAACTAATACAGCTGGTGTTGGTCATTTTCCTGCAGCAATATATTATAAGGAGTAAAACAAAAAGAATTTCTCTGTAAGGATTATAGCAGATGGCGTTCTGTTCATTGTTTCAGCCTTGATCATGTATATGGATGTTAATATATTTATTCAATTTTGTTTTATGAACTTCGAGCGATTCCTCAACTGATAGAAATAAGACAATTTTTAAATTTGTGAAAATTGTCTTATTTCCATCAGTTGCTCTTATAATAATAATAACTAATCTTTTATTTTCGGGCATTCTCAGCCATAGAATTCGTATTAATTGAATACTTCACTTAAAAATAAATAAACAATAGACAAGAATAAAAACTAAACCTAAGTGTATTGCTAAGTGCGTAATTAAATAATTATAATATTTAGCTATTCACATGTTGTTAAGAACACAAAATGATGTAACTGACAAGCATGCGTTATAATACGACGGGTGGGCATGCTAAAAACAAGCTAGTGCCTAAATAACTTAATAAATATTGTTGAAGCCCGCGGAAATCTCGAATTTTGGTATTCATTTTCTTCAACCTTTTTATCGTCCCACTACTGGGCACAGGTATCCTCTCATACAGAGAAGGAATGAGCATAATCACCACGCTTGCTCGATGCGGGTTGCCGATTTCAGACTTATAAAGTCCAGGTTTCCTCAAAATGTTTTACATCGAATATGTGTCAAATATGTATTCATATCGAATGTAAAAACCAAAAGAAATAACGTAAATTAGTATTATTATTATATATTAGTATTATTTAAGTTGTATAGATTGATTGACAATTGACAGCCTCCGTGGCGTAGCGGTAGCGAACGCGGCCGTTGCGCAAGGAGGCGCGGTTTCGACCCCCGCACAGTGCAAATATTTGTATGCATGAATATGAATATTTGCACTAGCCTGGTCATGCTTCGTTAAGCCATTGGTCTCGGTTGCCATACGAACATCTAGTGGCAGTCGTTACGGGTTGTTGGAGCCCTCAACAGTCTAACAACTTTTCTAACTGCAATGCTTAGATATCGCCTTCGGGTTGTGGAGGTGAGATGGCAGTCGCTTCACGGAAAATATCGAAGTTTAGCCAAAATCAGCAGTTAAACTGTAAAGCGGACCCTAGACTCCACAGCTGAAAAGCTATGGATGTGACTGTGATTAACGCTGAGATGATGATGATTTCAGTAGTGTAGATCTCTATTCTTCACTTATACGCAACTAAACTTTACAAACCAGGCATCTAAATGCACAGAATTTATAGGAGATTCTTCCTCACGTAGTTAACATTCATGAATATCATAATTTTTTCCAAAAAGTTACTTTATAAAATGGGCCGCTCTGAGAGCGGGCGCACGTCGCTCGTTTGTACTAACAGGCTTCGTAAGCTAAGGATTAGTTTATTTTATCCAGGATTTTGGATTTTTGCTTTATCAGGAGCCGTATATATTATCTCAATTGTTAGGAATATTATCGTGTTCGCAAAGAGTTTTTTTCTATGCTACCACTATATATATTTAAATGTTCTGTTGCACTCCTTCTTCTTCAGCCTATAGAGGTCCACTACGGAGAAAGGCCTCCCCGATGGCTTTCCACGATGACCGGTCTTCTGCTGCCCGCATCCATCGGCTTCCCGCGACCTTCACCAGGTCATCGATCCACCTTATTAGGAGCCTCCCTACGCTGCGTTGCGGCACTCCAAAACCTTACTGCCCCATCGGCCATCGGTTCTACGAGCAATGTGCTCTGCCCACTGCCACTTAATTTTAATTACTCGAAGAGCTATGTCGAGTCACTAAAGTCATAATATACAAAACATGTAATAAGTACCCTTACTTATATAATGGTGAAGGGGCTCGTGACTAAATAATAACAATCTCACATATCGATCGATCAGGTTAAGCACCGCTTGCTGCGGTTGGTCTGTGGATGGGTAACCATTTTTACATACTAAGATCTCTTCGTCCCTCGGAAAGCATGTTAATCCGTTGGTCCCGACTGTTATTTGTAGATCTTTGACAGTCGTTACGGGTCGTCAAAAGCCCGAAAGTCCGAGAATCGGTCTTACCAAGGGGTATCGAATTACCCAGTAACTGGGTTGTGGAGGTCAAATAGGCAGTCACTCCATGTAAAATACTGATATTCTACATAGTTTCCCAACGTAGTTGGGAACAGGCGGACGGAAGCACTGTATCTTATAAATTGCTAAGTTAGTTAATAGATCTACTAATTAGTTAGTAGTCTAGACTAACTACTCAAATTTTTGTTTATATTCTGATGAACAGATCTAAGTATAATGACAGCTTCTTCTACTTCTTCTCCTTTACTGCTGGACAAAGGCCTCGCGTCCAATGGCTCCCCGCGACCCTCACCAGGTCATTGGTCCACCTTATTGAGGGCCTCCTTCGCGTCGTCTTCCAGTACGTGGCCACCACTCCAAAACCTTACTGCCCCATCGGTCATCGCTTCTACGCAAGCAATGTGCCCACAACCACATAATGTTAGTGACTAGAAGACCTACGTCGGTGACTTTGGTTCTTCTACGGATCTCCTTATTTCTGTTTCTCCAAGCATAGCTCTTTCCATCGCCCAACAGCTTACGAGATTATGTATTCTTTATTTTACATACGTTGATGACCGTGAATTAGCGCGACCAACGCGCGTACGCACAACAACGCTAGATCGTTATGCGGGGTACGCCTCTAAACAGCTTCTAACCGAAATTTCTTGTATTAACATAAGTCGTAGCATGTATGGATAGCATTCACATCTGTCAAATTTTCACGGACTCAACCTTTACATTCAACAAACACGTGTATTTATAGGCTTGTGTAATTTTAACTCTACGATTCACAACAACCCTTCTGCCGGGCTAAGCTCCTAAGGGAACCCTTTGATAGTGGCAATGAGCAAAACATAACTATTACTTGAAATCGCTAAAGAATTTCCCTGAAGAATACCTGTTACTGCTAGTAATATTGTGCTGTGGAAACTTTTGTTTTGAAAAGGCTTGTGGGATAGGACCTTTTGTATAATTTATACTGCTGTATAATCCAAGAGATACTAAGATTTTTAAAGCAGTGCTTACCTTGAAGAATTGAAAGGTAAAGTCATGCAAAGTAGATAATAATCCGTACTTTCTGTCCGAATTATTGTGATAAAAGATTTGTAACCTATACCTACAAATGCATATGTGTATTAAGTATTCCCTGTGTCGGCACCATAAATTATGTGAGAGTGAAATTTTGAAAAATTAAAAGTGATGACACACTTTTTTTAGTCTAATTTAAACGTGTGTTACATTTATTGGTATGTCACGTCGACATTTGACAAGGGAAGAGCAGATTAGAGCTGTAGGCATGTTGGGAGCTGCTATACAACGCGTGGTTGCTGAAACTGCAAACTGGCCAAAATGTAATCTCTATATTATGGTCACGTGATCGTACTACAAGCGATGTTGCTGAATGGCATTCAGGCAGAAATCGTATCACCACTCCTAGACAGGATCGTTTTCTTCAAAATATTGCTAGGAGACAACCCAATATTATGGCTATGCAAATGGTTCAAATGCTACAATCTGTTACCTATTATTGGTAAGTGACAATCGCCGGCGGAGACTATTGTGAGCTCGAGAATTTCATATGGAATGATGAGCAATGGTCCATGGTGCTTGCGTGGGAGGAGTCTCGGTTTGGTTGTGTATATACAAAGTAAAAATTACACATAAATATAAAATTACAAAAAAAAAAAATCTTTGATGTATCTTTATATCTTGCAAGAATAAACCAAAAAATTAACTTTAATTTCATATACAATACGTAAAGATTACCCCGTCCGACCCATTAGGTAAAAACATGACCAAATAAAATATGAAATTTTACTTAATCATCATAGTAACAAAACTAATGAATTTTGAAATAATCTTTTTTTCCGCGAATTAATTCAAACTTCCCCAAAGTTTGGTAATTTTTACAAAAGTGACAAATCGTTTTTGACGGTATTATTGTGAGCGAATAGCGATGCGACCGCATTCCGCTTGCCCTGCCCCCCTTCGACCGCGCATGTATTGCCTACCGCACATGTTTTAAGTTATCTCTTTTTGCTTAATAATATTTATTTTTAAGGGTTTTTTTTTAAGTTTAGCCCGGCTTTGTATGCATTAGTAGAATCAATTATCGATTCCTAACAATACCTTTACGGGTCGGACAGGGTTTTCTTTACATATTGTATATTTGTGTTAACAAAATATTTACAGAATTTTGTAAAATAAGGTAAAAATTCAATATCCCTGGGTAATGTTGATGTGCGTGTATCTAAACTGCCACTAATCATTACTTAACACTAAGAAATGTTTATGAATAAAGGGGAATATGCCTGTCTATCATTTTGCCAGCTACATAAGGGCTGGCTTCCAGTCTACTGCATATTATTATGTCTATGATCTCCAGTGAGTTCATGGTAATGCATTTTAGGTGCACTGAAACTTCCAGTAGAGGGTGCAGCGAACCCTATTGTACATAGGGATGTTACCTGGGTAAAACAAAAATGATTCTATTTAGTAATTCATTCAGATTATAGAAAAATATTGGATACATATAAAAATGTATTTATCAAATATTTTTCTATTAGTAATCTGAATGACACAAATTAAATATTTTGTAAAACAAAAGTTTTACCAAATAAATAAAAATTGACAAATATAAAAGGCAACAAAGATCAAGAGTGGGGGCTGGTGACGTCACTTGTTGCTAAAAAGTGTAGCAAGGAGTGACGTCACACGAGTTTTAAACGCACTGTATCGTCTTCATTTTTTGTTTTAAAAAAGTATTTGTGTAAAAGTGTTTGTTATAAAAAAAGAAAAAATACGTGTCTACTTTTTTAATGGAAATCTGACTGACAGATTAATTAGTTTTTTTTTTTTTTGTCAGCTACCCTATTATTACCTAAAACGATACTCTTGGTACGACCAATTTTCAGACTTCTGGGTTTTCTATCCATATGATCAGTCAAAGATCTGTAAATAACAGTTGGGGCCAAAGGACTAATGTGCTTTCCGATGTACAGAGATGTAATAAGTAATGGGCCTCATCTATGGATTGGCCTCGGCATATGTAACTTAACCTTCCATCGACCTAGCTTAGCTATCAGCACGTTAAGTTATTGCCTACCTTTATAACTATTAGCTACTATAACGATTAAGCCCGTTCATAGCAGGATCCCGCATTTGCTACAATCCCTGCTAAATGCTAATGATACAAAGTTGTGCCAGTTGCACCACCTGAAACTTAGACTAGATCTGTTCCTAGACACAGATGTAGGTCGCTATAGTTCCGCGCTCAACTGATTTCAATAATCTGTGCGGCAGATACAGATCGCATATCTAGTAGTTTTCTGTGATTTTTTATTAAAAAACAATATCTGGATGCAATAAAGTTTTCTACTTATATTTTATACCATTTCTTTTGAAGCCAAGTAACCCTGACTTTTATTCCTGACACATTTTTTATAGGATTTTGATGTAAGTAAGTGCAGATTACCGAAGAAAATAAATGTAGGTATGCGTTAAGGAGATCTAATAAGAAATGTTAGGAAAAACGCTGTTGTAGTATTTTACATCCTTTTTTATTACTAATTTACTTATCTAAACTGGTGTTTTTTAAAATATAACATTGTCACTAGCTTGAAATACTTCAACTGAACAATATAGCGTGTACGAGTCAGCTATCGTATATGACACGCACACATTACATAGATCAGCACTTTTTCGTCACCTTGCACAAATTATACTGTAAGGCGACAGTACACGATCTGGTGGATGGGGCGCAGGCCCTACTCACAGCCCGGTGCTCGGACGGCTTACCAGCTGGCGCACAAACTGAGCAGTGCGGAGCGGCTTCACACGAGCCGGCCTTGTGACCGGGCTGATCGCAGCGAAAGCAGAGACCGCTGCGGTCCACCTCCGAGGTGCATTTCACTCCTACGTGGTGGCCCACATGGCGGGCCATAGTCTACCCCGGTCACCAAGGAGTATGGAACCGGCGAGAGATGTCGTGCGGTGTTCCACAGGGATCGGTCCTGGGACCGCGTCTGTGGAACATCGGGTACGACTGGGTGCTGCGCGCCGACCTCCCTACCGGCGTCAGCGTAGTTTGTTACGCTGACGACACGCTAGTTCTGGCACAGGGGAGGTCGCACCAGGCGGCGGCTGATGCGGCGACCCTCGGGGTTGCGACAATTGTCAACAGGATCCGGCAATTGGGACTTGAGGTGGCCGTGCAGAAGTCCGAGGCCATGTGCTTTCATGGTCCTCGGAATGCGCCACCGTCGGGTTCCCACATAACGGTAGGAGGGGTTCACATCGGCGTCGGGTCGACGATGAAGTACTTGGGACTCGTCCTCGACAGCCGGTGGAACTTCGAGGAGCACTTCCGACGTTTGGCACCCAGACTGGAACGGGCCGGGGCTGTCCTAAGGCGGCTCCTCCCCAATCTAGGGGAAACAAACGCCTCCTGCCGGAGGCTCTATGCGGGGGCCGTGCGGTCCATGGCCCTTTACGGGGCACCGGTGTGGGCGTGGTAGCTAAGGAAGCGACCAGCCCGGTGCCTGACCGCGTCCCAGAGGGTCATGGCCGTTCGGCTGATCCGGGGATACCGTACGGTCTCCGCTGAGGCGGCGAGCCTTCTTGCCGGATTGCCGCCATGGGATCTGGAGGCCAAAGTCCTCGCCCACATGTGGGAGTGGCAAAAGGAGGCAAAACGCCGGGGCATAACTCCGCTGCCGCGAGATATTGCGGTACGGCGGACAGAGCTCCGGCGGGATCTCATGGCAACATGGAGAGTGGGATTGTCGCAACCCAGTGCTGGGCACGCCACAATAGCGGCGGTAAGTCCCCTCTTTGAGGAGTGGCTAGAGAGGCGCCACGGCGCCCTCATCTTCCGCCTGGCGCAGGTCCTCACCGGACACGGTTGTTTCGGGAGGTTCCTGTTCCGTATAAGGCGGGAGGAAACGCCAGGGTGTCACCATTGTGTGGATCGCCCTGAGAACACGGTGGAGCATACGGTGGAGGTCTGCCCGGCTTGGGTAGAGGACCGCCGTGTCCTCGTAGCGGCGATCGGCGGTGATCTCTCGCGTCCGACCCTGGTTCAGGCCATGGTCCGGAGCGAGAGTGCATGGCAGGCCGTCACCTCCTTCTGCGAAGCAGTAATGCTGGCAATGGAGGAGGCGGAGCGCGTGAGGCAACGGGAATCCCAGCGCCATCACGCCACTAGCCACCGCAGGAGACGCCCTGGTCTGGAGATGACACCAAACTCCCAGCAACCGTAGGCGCGGGCCTGCGGGCGGTGAGCAGTGGGCAGCTCGCCGCCCGGTAAGGACCAGGCCCGAGTCGACGGCGCGTCGTGTTTCACGCGCGCCTCAAAGAGATGTCAGCACATCGTGACGGGGTCCACGAAGACCGATGCCTCCTGGGTCAGGGTTGCGGGTTGGTTAAACAAGAAACCGTGGCCCTGGCCGTCCCACAGGCAAGTGAAGAAACACGGGTGGGTTTTAGTCAGTAAAAGTCTGACACGCCCTTCCGCTCCGCCCAGAGCGGAAGAAGTCATTTGATGATTTCCCATCCTAACAAAAAAAAAAAAGGCGACAGTACACGATCAGCGTTCATAGAATGTACTCATTTACACATCTATACTTTTGTACTAATATATAAAGCTGAAGAGTTTGTTTGTTTGAACGCGCTAATCTCAGGAACTTCTGGTCCGATTTGAAAAATTCTTTTTGCGTTGGATAGCCCATTAATTCAGGATGACTTTAGACTATATAACATCACACTGCGACGAATAATAACTCCATGCGAACGAAGTCGCTGGCGGCCGCTAGTCATTCATATATCGTTAGTTACGAGTTAGTTTAATATATTTTATTATTACTCGGTGGTAGGTCATAACATCGGCTGCCGGCAGAAGTTACCACCCATCAGACAAGGTCTTGCTGGCAAGCGATTCGTCGTGTTCCGGCAGGATGTCTGGTGAAGCCTGCCGGGTACGATGCGCCAAATGTTGTTGTTTTCGGGAGTTTGGTCGTGAAGAGTCTCCAGATCAATCTCCCTCTGGCGCAGCATCGTTGGTCGTGTTGGTCTTGTGTTTGCATCAACTGCCGTCATCCTTCCTATTCCTAAGATTTTTAAGCAAATAGGCTTAATAAACAAAAAGTGCGCTTTACCATCAACGATTGCATCACTGCTTACTATCAGGCGCGATTGCAGTCAAGCACTAGTTTGTAATTATTTTAAAAAATATATTATATTCAATAAACTACTACTTGACTATCCGTGACTATAATTCAAGCCAACAACCAAGGGGTGTGGAAACATTCAGTATCGCATACATGAGCGAACCTAGAATAATCTGCATTTTTATTGATTTCTACGACAAAAGCAATTATGACGATTCGTGAAAGGAGCAAACTGTCACCCAACAGGGAGAATACTTATTAAAAACGCTTAATTTAAGGTAGTTACATTATAAAATTATACAATATAATATGTGCCTAATTCAGAAACGAGAATTAATTGATCTCACCATCTTCCAGATTGTTTTATAGGGGTAAAGCTAAGGCTTGGATGTAACATAACATTAGGGTGAATGCTCTAAGAGAATTTTGCCACTGCGGCCTCAGGTGTTAATCTAAAGTTTAAAAGTAAAAATAAATAGTTGCCTTAAAACTGCCGTGTTTCTACAAAATTACCTTAGAAATTCAAAAGCTTTGAATATAAGAACAGAATTTGATCCAGCGGAGAGCAAACAATGAAAGCTATTAAACCACTTACAACTTATTTATTCCTGTTTTCCTGGAGTTTTCTAATAACATGTTATAAATCTTAATCATGTTATAATCCTATCTAATCTTTTGACAATCGAATCACTGCAAAATAATAATTGTTTAAGATTTTGTTGTGAATAAAATCTTGATTAGCTCAGTGTGTCATTCTGTCTGTTGTGATGTCAAAACTAGGCTTGGTTATAGTTGGGTTTGGGCCAAATTCAGCCTTGAAGAACACCAAATTTTCAATGTGGCGCTAGCAATTTTTGGAAGTCGGCATTAGTACTTCTTGCATTCGTGTTTCTTAAAATAATATGACAGTTCTGTGTTTCAGACATTAATACCTTCTTAAGATAATTTTTAGTGCAAAATTTCTGGCCTACGTGTATATATATACTCACTTATATTTCTTTTACCTCATAAATTATTCCTATAGTAACGAAAATAAAGATACACTAAGATTTAAAAATCAAAAAAAAAAGGTGAAAATAAAATAAAGTTCTTCCACACGATAAACATATAAACAATTACCACCTATAGTCATACTAACTTTTAACTTGAACCATTGACCACGTATTATTGCAGTCATATAATTTTTGCTGGCAATAAATAAAACATAAAACCGCGAAATGACGAAAAAATGCGTAGGCACATTATAGAGATAAGCGCTGGCGGTTATTCATAGTGGATGAGCAGAGGTAGGGGTGCGAAAGAGGTCAACACAGTCGGACGACCATAATTTTTCATTTCATTAGCCAGGGGAGGTGTCATCCTATCCTGTCCTGGATGAGCATCGAGCCTCATTAACGGCCATACGGGCTTGCCTCCCACCTATCTCCTTTGTGAGTATTTATAGAGTAATAAAGGGTTTAAAATAGACGATATTTAACTTACGCAACAATGGACATGTTGCGAGTTTACACCTGGTAATAAATAGGGTAGTTGACTAAAAAAATAATAATAAGTCCGTCAGTCAGATTTCCAAAAAATACTAGACACGTATTTTTTTCTTTTTTCATATAAACAAAAAATTAAGACGACACAGTGCGTTGAAAACTCGTGTGACGTCACTGCATGCTACACTTTTTAGCGAGCAGTGACGCCACCAGCCACACTCCTGATCTTTGATGCCTTTTATATTTGTCAATTTTTATTGATTTGATGAAACAAAATATACGTATCCAATATTTTTCTATAATCTGAATGACGGAATAAATAGAATCAATTTTTTTCCCCAGGAAGCATCCATATTGTGGTCAATTTTTAGATTTTGTAGTCAGCTTAAGACGCTACATCATACTATAGCGTATAACGTTGGCGTGCAATGTCTATGAGGAGCCTGTAACGCGCTTTCATATTGATTTTATTCCTAGTTCATTATCTACCAACCAATTTCAATATTGTTCTAAAACATCTTGGAATTCTGTCTGACCGTATTAGTTTGGAAAATGTAGACTTTTCATCTTCAAAGGAAACATAAACCACGAGCTATTTACTTAAAATAATTTTAACCTCCATCTTGTCATTCCTTGACATCTATTTAGGATCTGGCACAGAGTCTAAAATAATTAGCGGCTACGTCAAACCGTTGAAAAGCATGTCAACATAATTATTCTTATGGTACATAGTTATTCGTACGTCATTGCCCTGCATTCATTATTGTCAGATGCATTTGCTGACTTTCATCTACCTCATTTGCATGTAACTAGTGATCCTGCAACATTATATTGCCAGCATTATGCTTCTCAAAACAAAAAAAAAACATTTTCATTATTTTAAACCTAGAAAGATAATCATATTTTGTAGTAAGTACGAAAATATACTCATGCGCATACAAATTGGCGCATGTTTTTGAATTAACTGTAGGTCTAGGTTATTTAGTTTATTTCAATGAATTGTATGTAATTATATATTACACATATATTAGAATAATTAATACTGCAGATATTTTTTATAGACATTTATTGATATTAAAAAAACCATAAACTTCTTCTATAAATCAAATAAATTTTATCACACTTACTCTTTCATATGAAAACTTATTCTTTATTCTAATAATCAGTCTTTTATTTTGGTAGAAAATTAACAGCTTATCTTATAATTTATGAACACAAAGTATTAAAAAAGTAAGTAACAAACAGCTTTGGCATATCAACCTAATGCTCACGACCGCGACATATCACTTTGCTCTTTTTTAGAAGGGCAAAAAGAACAAATAAATACGTATTTTTTTGGTTCATTATTATTCTCTTTGGATGTATCAGGATAGGTATATCAAGCACTTCATTTGGGAACATATTATCACTGTCGGTGTCCTCACATGGCAGCTCGCCGACATTTTGTATAAGTGCGGCCAGGATATGGTTTTCGTTGAAATTTTCCATTCTATTTCTTTTTTCGCTGAAGTTTTCCCCATATATTTGTCTAGATCTAAAAAAAAATATTATATTATTATGATATAAAGTTTTGAAAGAAGATAAGATACACAACAAAAGTGTCATATAAGCCAAGATCATGTAAGTCATGTTAAACATTGTGTAATGTTGTCTCATGCGGTCGTTATATTTCAAACTCGGTAACACTCACCTTATTGACAAACATCACGTGGCAGTTCCCAGCGACGAATGAAATGTCCTAAAGGCACAGTTATGGATTGGCACTAATTAAAAAGAAATAGCAATTATTCAAAAATGCATACGTAAATTTTATGGTCTCCTATCTTTTTTTTTTTTATAAATAATAAACTAGCGCTTGACCGCAATCCCGCCTGATGGTAAGCAGTGACGCAATCTTTGGTGGTAAGGCTCACTAGTTTATCAAGACACTCAAGTTGTAGTCCGCCGGAAACACCGCCGCCGCTGGCAAACTGTTCCAGTCCCTCGTCCTTCTTATCTCTATCTTTCCATGATTAAATGTCATAAACTAATACTTCATGTCGATGCTGCCTAATGGTAAGCAGTGCTGCAATCGTTGATGGTAAAGCACACTAGTTTATTATGAGCCTGTTCACTTTAGCCTTGAAGACATTTAAATTGCAATCAAACGGAAGGTCTGCCGCAGGGAAATTGTTCCAGTCCTTCGATATATTATATTATTCGGTACGAGATATAAAAAAATGAGACGAAATGCTTCGTCCGCTTCTTAGCAGTATCAACAATATAGGGGTGGATACAAAGACTATACGGATACTTGCCGTACGATATCAGATGATTGAACGGTGATGGCAAAATTAAGCCATAGAATTCACGCGCAAACTCTCCACCAACTCTATAGAACACCGAAAGGCTGGCTATTCTACGCCTGTGCTCCAGGCTTTGGAAATTGATCTAAAACAAATCTGGATTGTGATCCAGATTGAGGTTGGTGGAGAGGCGTATGAAGAGGCTAGCTGGTGAGCTAGCCTCTTCAGACGCCTTATTAGGTGGTATTGCTAGGTCCTCCCCACACGATTGAACCTATACTTTGCATGTATAACATAAGAAGTTGCCCGGTGTCAAGTACCTTCACAACAACGCCAAATTTTCTGGCAGCCACCTTGGTCTTGGAGCCAATGAACCGCCCAAAGTTATGGTTTAAAGAAATTGCATATTCCCACACAGATCTTCTCAGTGAGAAGGACTAGGCTGTAATCCACCATGCGGGTCCAATGCGAGTGGATAGATGTGTCATGTCTTCGAAATTTTAGTTCTAATACATGCCAGTTTCCTCACGACGTTTTCCTTCACCGTTGAAAACGTGTTGATGGTGCAGCTTTGTCTTCAAATAAATAGATTCACACCTCAACATTGTATGAAAGGATTACGTAGGCCAGTATTTCAGATCGTTTGTTTGTACCACGCTGTGTTGAGGCATCTTTCATTGTAAAACAGAATTTATGAAATTTGATCCTCATATTAAATTTTGATAGGTGGCCTTCATAATAAAAAAAAAAGATTTACAACCAAATTTAGCCCGTTAAGTATGCCTATCAATCATATTGTTATGAATGCACCTTATGTCAAAGCTATAAGGTTCAATATTGCGTGAAATTTCTTGCGTGACGTTTAAGCCCTATGTCTTGAGATCTAGGCACTGTAGGGGACAGGGGTACGATCTAAAAATGAATAAGTTGCCCTATTTAACCATATAGGTTTCATCACAAGGAATGGTCGACATTGAAATTACTAGAACTTTGTCTCCTGTGAGGTACCTGTACTACTTGCTTGTTGTAAACAAGGAAGAACAGGAGAATTGAGCGTTATTATTATTACTTCTAGACGGAGCTCAAACGTTCGATATGCTTGTAAACCGGCGTGACTCAGCGGATGAGTCAGTCTGCATTTCATTATCGAAGCGAAACGAAGCGATAATCGAGAACATCTACAGCGACAACTGCAACAAGCACTTCAAGGACTACGTGAAGGAATTTCTGTGGTGTTATTGTTTATGTACGACATCGACTTCATAGACCTTAGGGAAGACTTCGATGCGACATCCGCTACGTTCTACTTGTCATTGCCTACTATCAACTTAACCTCTCGCCCGTAACAGTATATAAAGCCTGAATCCGAGCTGCTTGCTATTTTTTTTTTTTTAATATCGATTATAAACTTGTGCTTGACCGCAATCCCACCTGATGGCAATCAGTGATGCAATTGTTGATGGTTAAACACGCTAGTTAATTAAGAGCCTATTCACCCTATCCTTTAAGACACTTAAATTGTAGTCCGATTGAAACACCGCCGCTGCCAAATTGTTCCAGTGTCTCGATGTACACAGCATAAAAAAGGCGAAACGCTTCGTTCGGTTCGTTGTGGTGTCAACAACGTAAGAGAGGAAACTCGCCGTACGACGGGTCGTCCGATGATGGAACTTAATTTTGAAAATTAGTAAGACAGAGGAAGATTACACCGGCACGACTATAGCGCGGTGTAGGAGAGGAAGTAAAATACCCCTTCGTTCTCCACGCAGCAAAATATGCCTACTCCTCCTGTTTTGTTTAAGCGCTGGGCGCTTGTGCGCGTGTACGTGTATATAGGTACTACAGCCTGTTACGCACATCCACGGATGGTGACTGATGATGGCTCGACCGTCTGTAAACATGTTAAATTCAAGTTTTATAAAGTAATAAAGCAATAACAATTCCAAAATAATCAAATATGCACAACATGAACATTAACATTCAAGTTGCCACCTTTGGTTTTTTTTTTTCATAACAGAAAAATTAAACCGGTAACCGATTGGATAGAAAAGATACGGCACAAGGGAAAGCGGTACATTATGGGGGAAAATTTTTGCGCAGCAGTAAAACAGTCTTACACTATCTCACTGTTCGGCAAAGACCTCCCTAGAAACAAAACCGATGACCATGTGCTGAATTCATAGTTTCAGTTTGCGCGTCGATGGGGATATCTCTCTGGTATCTAGTACAGTATAAAAATGCTTCGTATAATATAAATTATTATTCAAAATACTTGTTCCTTTAACTCATGTCCCATCGATTCTGATATATTTAATCTCGCAAAGAAATTAGAAACCAATATTGTATGTAAAGCTGTCAGTTTCCCAAACTGCTGGAGTAACGTTCAATCTCGATCCATCTAATACACGACGCTTTCTAACACGAGAGCTTAAAAGATAGAGTGTTTGTAGGTAAACTCGATTAAATATTTTACTTTTATAAAATAAATATGGTCAGGATCCGATTCGTCCATCCCCTGAATTTGCAGCCTCTTTAACAATTGTGATGAGTCAATTAATATTTTTCCACAACACTACAAAATTCGCAAAGTCCTAAAAAAATAACCAACATGGTTGATTTCTTTTTCTTTACTTAACTTCCCTCAGTTGCTGTTAAAGTTATTTCTCCACTATCTGTAACTGTTTTATCTATGTCAGAATTTTGTTTTACATTATGTATACGAGCATGCTTGTATCTTGTATTATTGTTAAATTATAGTATAACTTTTGTAGGCACAAAATAAAATAAATAAATAAATGAAAAGAGAGGAGAACCACATGTGAATACCTAAACCCGAGAATAAATTGGTGTATCTGAGTGGTTAAGCAAGTCATTTTTACGTTTCCGTATCCTATACCTATAGCCTTCGCTGCCCATTCAGCCGTCCGCCCGTCCGTCTGTTGAACAGGGTTGAAACTTTTGAACCGTAACAGGTCTACACTACATTTTCCAAGATTGTGAATTTTGAATATTGTGATCTATTTTTTCGTATCAGTATCAAGTGACCTTAAATTACTCTACTATTTTTTGAAGTCGATTAATCAGTCGGTATTCGGATAAGTTATGATTTTTATTGGGGGCGGGTGGCACCATAGAGCGAATGGTGGCACCGACTGGAGTTGTGTTTGACATGACGATCGACCGTTGGCGCTGGGCATTCTTTGCTCAAGCTTCGATTGAGTGGGTTGGTCATACTCAAACTCAGTGGCTCTTATCTGTTTAATGTGAGATTATCATTGTAATCCCTTAATATTGAAGTGATGTAAGTATCGGTACAGTTAAAATAATAAGAATCGAACGGTTGCACGCGGCCTGCATTCAGCGCTTCCCTACGATTTTGGTTAGATCATCCGACCACCTAGTCGGTAGGCGTCCGACATTGCGCTTGCCGGTACGTGGTCGCCATTCAAGAGCCTAAAACAGTATGTAGCTATTACTATGAAATTGGTGTCTAATGTAATGTTGTCTCTCAAATATGAGTGTGCGGGTTCGATTCCAGGTCAGGCAAGTACCAATGTAACTTTTCTAAGTTATATGTATTTTCTAAGTAGGTATATCTTGGATACTAATGTCTGATTACAAGGTGAAGGAAAACATCTTGAGGAAACCTGGACTTTAAGTCTGAAATCAATAATCAGAGTAAGAGTGGTGATTACGCTCAATCCTTCTCTGTATGTGAGGAGGGTTGTGCCTAGCAGTGGGACTATAAAAAAAAAGGTTGTTGATGATGATCTTATGTAAAATCGTCTTTAATACAGCAGAGCAATGGTGGAAAATACTTGTCGTTTTATATTTATATTTTATAATAAATTCTATTTTAGAGAGGAGATGCGTATTATCATTAATATTTGCATGAAACTCGAGCTCATTCTGAATAACGCGGATAATCGAATTGTACTAACAAGCCTGTGAATATAATTTATTACGTTGGAGGTTTTAATTTTAATGAAAAAACAACGTTATCGTCATTAATCCTCAACTATTTTATTTCACAAGGAGAAAATGCATTATTAATTATTTCTGTATTGAGTTGTGTCCTAAAAATAATTTAATATCCATCAGATAGGTTTATGAAAAATATTGAACACGTATTTTTTATTTTTTCTTTCATTCAGATAGATAGGAAGATATATTATATTGATTTGAAATGTTGCATGACGTCACCCCGTGATACAAAATATACCACGGTGTGACGTGATAAGCCCCCACTCCGTAACTTTAATACTTAGTATCTCAGTAATTTTTGGTAATTTCAACAAAATAAAAATACGGGTCTTATTTTTTTTTTTTATCTATACTAATATATAAAGCTGAAGAGTTTGTTTGTTTGTTTGAACGCGCTAATCTCAGGAACTACTGGTTCGATTTGAAAATTCCTTTTGTGTTCGATAGCCCATTAATCCACGAAGGAAATCCATTATCATCTGCGACCAATAGGAGCGGGGTATATAAAAAAACGCGGGTGAAACCGCGAGGCGCAACTAGTTATCTATAAGAAGCACTAATTAATTTTTTGATTTTCATACCTTGAACACATCGCTGTTATAAAATCATTTTTGAGTCATGGTAAAAAATTACAAAATTGGCACATTTTCAGGACATGTGTTCAATAAAGATGAAAACTATGAAACAAACTGGTTAAGTGGCACGATTGTCGGAATTTTCGTCTATCGGTTTAGATTTTTATTATTGATCTCAAATCGCATTTTTAAGAAGATACCCTGGTGGTACTCATTGAATATTTACCTCAATTTTGTTCTAATCAAATTCTCACCACATGCTTTCTTTGAAAAGGCTTCGGATGCGACTGGGATTAACGCTGGGATGATGATGATGATGATGATAAGCATGGGATGAATATGGGGAAAAACCAGTTGAGGTGGTCAGATGCACTTCATCTAACTAAAATACATTCAGCTCTCAGTGTTAGGCCATAATATCGGCTGCCGGCAAAAGTTACCACCCACCAGACAAAGTCTTGCCGCTAAGGGACTCGTTGTGTTCCGGCATGATGTCTGATGAAACTGTACGGAGGACGGGTCTGAGAAGTTGTGTTGCGATGTATGTTGGGTACGATGCGCCAAATGTTGTTGTGTCGATTTGGTCGTGGAGGGTCTCCAGATCAATATCCCTCTGGCATAGCATCGTTGGTCGTGTTGTTACGTTTAACATTGCATCACCTCCCGCAACTGCCGTCTCCGTTCCTGTACACTCAGTTTTTTTGTTGAGTGAATAGGCTCTTAATAAACTAGCGCAATTTACCATTATGGATTGCATCACAGCTTACTACCAAGGGGGATTGCGGTCAAGCTTTAGTTTATAATTATAAAAAAAAATAGTAGCATCCGGTTAGACTGGAGACCAACCCCAACGTAGTTGGGAAAAGGCTAGGCGGATGATGAAATATTAAAATATATAGTTTAAAAAACTAAAAAAACATGCTTTTAAAAAATACCACACTAAAAAGTTAAAAATAATTTTAAAAAAGCGTGAGGCGCTTTGTGCCATAATTTTTGTTAAGTATATTAAGCGCCCCACGCTTTTTGTAAATTATTTTTATCTTTATAATTTGGTATTTTTTTAAAGCATGTTTTTTTAGTTTTTTAAACTATATTTATTTTCAACTTTTTAGTTCGATATTCTTTTTTTTTTTAATCGAACGTATTGAAAACGGTGGGACATTTTACAGTAATAAGCCGCTCACTCGTAGTCCAAGGAGTTAGAGACGGACAAACAAACAAACAAGCAAACATACTAGTGAAGCTAATAAAAAGCATGTAAAAAGGGATGGTACAGACGACAGCACATCAAGCTACTACAATCTGTCAAATTTATTTATTACATTTTCAACTTTATCTCTAAAGCATTAAGGCTCAAGGTTGATTGGGAATATCTGACAGTTTGGGGTAGCTTGACCTGCTGTCGTCCATACAAAGAACTGACCGACCAACCATAAGAGATTAGTTCTAGATTTTTGGCACACCAGCTACGACGCAGTATAAAAAATGAGGGTGGGAACGTACAAATATATTTTATTGTTTATTCGCTGGCCTGTCAACTTACAAAGAGAAATAGCTACGTTATGTTGCTGAAGTTATAAGATGTACGTGTTATAGTATTTTTCTGCTTCGAAAATAGTGTATTTTCTACGAAGGTACACTTTTATATACGTGAGTTTGAAGGCTCAGATTACGTGTATAAAAATAGTTTCGCAATATAAGAAGCTCATTTCTTATTAGATTCGTACTTTTACGCATTCCCTCGCGTTTTTGGCATTGTACTATCAGATTAATTAGACACAGCAATAGTTGTAGGTAAAAAAAAAACAAAATCTTTGATCACGTCCACGGAAGCTTTTACCTTTTATTTCTTTCTTTCAATTTCGATAGATTTTGAAAGAAAGTTCGAAAGAAAAACAATTTATTCTGACTCAGTATTCTATAGGATGCTCAGTTATACATCTTCAATCAGGTTTGTAACTTTTTAAATAGTGATGTAGGCACTCAGAGTTCAACAATTGCTTCTAACTGCAATGCTTCGATATCGCCTTCGGGTTGTGGAGGTCAGACGGCAGTCGCTTCACGGAAAATATTGAAGTTTAGCCATAATCAGCAGTTGGTTTGTTAAAGCAGACCCCAGACTCTAAAGCTGAAGAAGCTGCGGATGCGCTTGGATTAACGCTGAGATGATGATGATGAGTATTTTATAGGATGCATTTTAGAGAGAATGTACGAAAATTAGATGACTTAATTTCACCATCACTGTTCTATTATCGGATAGCCCGTCGTACGGCGAGTATCCTTACGTTGTTGACACCGCTACGATCTGGACGAAGCGTTTCGAATCGTCCACTATACTGCGTACATCGAAGTTCTAGAACAATTCGGATGCGGCTGTCCTCCCATCTGATTAGAATTTAAGTGTCTTCAAGGCTAGATCAAATAACATCATAATAAAGTGTGCTTTTCCATCAACGATTACATTACTGCTTGCCATCCGTATCTCGTGTAAACACTAATTTATAACATTTATTAAAGATCATAAAACTTAACTAAATTACACACAATTACAGACATAAATATACATATATTTTAAAAATAAAATTCGTCTGCTGTTTAACTTAAATAATACCGCAATGAATATACGTACCTAGTCATAGTCTTCGAGTCGCTAAAATTAAGTGGCAGGGGGCGAGGCATATTGCTCGTAAAACCGATGGCCGATGGGGAAGTAAGGTCCTGGAGTGGCGACCACGTACCGGAAGACGCAGCATAAGGAGGCCCCCAACAAGGTGGACTGATGACCTGGTGAATAGAAAAGAATAGAATACTCTTTATTATGTACACCATATAGATTACAGAACATAAATATAATGATTTTACAAAGGGTCGCAATGGGCAGTCTTATCGCTAAGAGCGATCTTTTACAGACAACCGTTGAACGTCGCGGGAAGTCGATGGATGCGGGCAGCACAAGACCGGTCATCGTGGAAAGCCTTGGCGGAGGCCCTTGTCCAGCAGTGGACCTCTATAGGCTGAAGAAGAATATACGTAAATATGTTACCGGGATGTGAGTGTGTCCAGGACTAAACTCTAATCACTAATGTTAACAATAATTTATCGTAACGTTTAACCGGAAATAATGTAACATTTTGCTATCGAATAAGGCATCTCAATTGACTAATGTCATTTTTATTAGTTCCGCTTTATGGTTCGGGCATTCGTATTCCACTCGTTGACTTGTGCAGTCATTAAATATTAAGTGTGTGATATAATTAGAATTGTATTTGTACAGTGGTGATTTATTGTTTCAGTAGTGGTCATCTTTATGAAAATAAACTATTAGTAAAAGTGATTTGTGGTTTTACTTCGGTGCAGTTAGAACCCTGGTTGGTTCTACACTATGCACCAGACGAGATATACCTACGAGAGAACCATGATTTAAGGAAGGTAGCATTGTAGTAATGCTACCTTCCTTAAATCATGGATACCAAGGGAAAGTTGAAAGCTAATATAAATTACGATATTTGATATGATAAGAGTTGACGAATTTAAAAGATAGGGCACAGATAAAATAAAAAAGTGTGGCACTCGAAGACTGCTGTGGTAAAACTATTGCACAACATTTTTTATCAACTTATGCAATTATAATTATGTATTTATTTATGCAGAGAACTGCTATTCACTGTTGTACGGGTACACCTATGTATCCATATATTGCTATATATACTTATTGTATATGTATACTTACGGGGCACATGCGGTGAGTATGGCATTATAAAGATATGATACGATACCTATTCATCTACATGCTTTCTCACAAACAGCTACTTACGTATTTGTCCGATTTCAGATCAGATCGTCTCGATCAGTGCGAGCTTCGTACAGATGTACCATATATGTACTAACACGTTAAGGATCAACTCGTTCCACTCGTAGACGCGGCCAAAAAGCTCGCTCTCCCACCTAGCATCGTGTCTAAAAGAGATCTGATAGAATCAGTTATGAGCAGTTAGCAGCTATTCTACATGTATACTTCTAGTTCCACGCACATAAACACCATGCGGTAGTCTGCCAAACAGACACGACGTTAGACGATACATGGCTTTCAACGCCGCGCTGCTGAGCCGGTTGGACTGGGGGGTGTTAGGTTTTATTTTCGTTACGGAATTTCTTGATTCAGTCGCCGCGCTTAATGCCAGCGATATAAGCTATGTGATAACTTAAAAAAAAATCAACGGAGCAACTAGACCAGTCAACAATTCGAGCGTGACAAGTAAGGCTCAAATCAACGTTATCTGTGATGCTCGCTTTTTGAATCGAACACTTCGTAAAACCCTTAAAAAGGATCTTATCCCATAACGACGCATGTAATTAGAACAATTTCAAGAACTTTCAACAGATTCTCCAGATTACGCAATTACCAAAGACATTTCCTTAGCAGGGAGTACCTAAACTTCAAACGTTAACAGATTCAATTTGCGGTCGGTAACGGATAATGGGTGCCACAAACATGCTCTGAGGAGCCAAAGTGCATTGTAATGGCCCGATTACAGAGAGTTATGTGAGATGTTACCGTCCCCAATTTGAAGAATCATTTTTGACTGTAACGACAAGTGAAGAAGAAAGTGTGTCACTACACTATCATTTATCATACGGACTATTCTGTTTAACTCACATCGAGAAAACTCAGGTGAAATGAGCTGATAATAGTGTCAATCTCTATTATCATGTCAAATGATAGCATTACTTACTGGACTGCCGACGGAACAATGCGTACTTGACACCTGTCAACTTCATAAAAACGAATACTTGTTTTGCGTATTTGATATTTATTGAATTGTCACACTGACAGGTGCTAGGGACGCATTCTTTCGAAGACCAGTCTGTACGTTATCGTGTTGAGATTTTAAAAAAAGAGATCGGCGGCTTATTAAATTGGCAGTAAATAAATAAGGCAGGGTGATAAGAACTTACTTACTCTAGCAGCGAGCTAAGAACTTCAAAGTAAAAGGATGTATAGACTTAGTAAAATATGTTTGATTCGTAAAATGTTGTTGTAACATAGGCCGTGGGTAGGCCCCCGACAAGGTGGACCGAAGCAGTGGACTGCAACAGGCTGAAATGTGTGAGCATCACCACTACTTTATGTAATATGTTTCACCAACACTGCTCTCAGAATGATGAAGGAAAATTACGGGAGAAAACGCCTGTCCTAGAATCGATTTCAAGAAATGTTACATCCAACCTGAAGAAACTGAGTTCGTGAGGAGGATAACGACTCAGTGTTGCATCCAACCTGTACTGAGTTTGCGTGGAACATTACGGCTCACAGTGTTACATCCAACCTGTACTGAGTTTGCGTGGAACATTACGGCTTGTGAGCCGTAATGACGCAAACTTGGTTGGATGTAACACTGTGGTGTTACATCCAACCTGTACTGAGTTTGCGTGGAGGATTACGGCTCACAGTGTTACATCCAACCTGTACTGAGTTCGCGTGGAGGATTACGCCTCACAGTGTTACATCCAACCTGTATTTAGTTCGCGTAGAGGATTACGGCTCAAAGTATTACATCCAACATGTACTGAGTTTGTGTGGAACATTACGGCTCAGACTGTTACATCCAACCTGTACTAAGTTCGCGTGGAGGATTACGCCTCACAGTGTTACATCCAACCTGTATTGAGTTCACGTAGAGGATTACGGCTCACAGTGTTACATCCAACCGTACTGAATTTGCATGAAACATTACGGCTCACAGTGTTACATCCAACCTGTACTACTGAGTTCGCATGGAGGACTAAGGCTCACAACATCTCACAAAGAGGAGGCCTGGCTTATACCTAAGCTAGTACCTATGCTGTGCCTATTCACTAGGTTATTATTTTCGTTTTCATTTAATCATTCAGCCTCCATTATTAGGGTACTAACTGCGCCCTGCCGTTTGACCCGACTAAGTTTCAATCCCGTAAGAATTTATACGTAAAAGTATTCTATATGATAATTATGGTTATGAATCTTAATTTTTTGCCAAATCAGCAGTTAGACTGATAAAGCGGACCCCAGACTCCAAAGCTGAAAAAGCTTCGGATGCGACTAGGATTAACGCTGAGATGATGTTGAATTATGATTATAAATCATCTGTATACCATCTTTTATCCAATTCCATTCCATTTGCATGAAAGAGAAACATACATCCTTAAAAACATATTTTCACGTTTATAATGTTACAGTTGTTGGTGTTCGTTAATATGTTTTCTCGTTTTAAAGCACCGTTTTTAGTAAAGTTCTCTTTTTAAATACCGACTCGTTTATATACTACATACAAAACACGCATTTCCTTCGTGTAAAACGTTTTAGCCGCTTGAATACGTCCTTCACACTTCAGCCCTAATTTTCAAGTGTTGTAAGCGAAACAGCCACACACCATTATGATCAGCTGAATTTGCTCCATTTAACTCAAATTATATTCTACTTATATACGCGCGAAAGACTTCATTAAGTGAAGCGTCTCTCGCTTCCCCTTTTCAATATTTCTTTCGTATCTTTTTTATAATCAGGAATATTGTTACTTTTCTTTGTATTTGGTATATTTTGAACCGTGTTGGTTCGAAAGTGGTAATATTTTTTTGTTCTTCAATGCTTCAGGCAGTTGAATTTGAAAACGATTTTTTATGCTAATTGAGTATTGAATGACAAATTCCTTATTTTATTTGTCGTGTGATTACTCTTTGAAAATAAATGGTGAAATAAAAATACATTTTTCATATACAATTTCCCGTTTCTCTCTTTTTCCGCTGAAGTCTTCAAAGCAACACAATAAGATTTGGATGCGGTTTTCGCCATCAAATAAAATATTTTTTACAAACCGTATCCTGTAGGTATGAGAAACCATCTCGGGAAAAACTCACTTTATTTTTTTTTTAATCCTTTGCTAGTGCTCTCCTTTTTTTTGGGTAAAAACCCGCTACATATTTCCCACCCACTGCAACTCCTGAAAGCCAGAATCAACAGTGGATACTGCCAGGAAAAACGCCGAGCACTGAAGCTCGACGAGTCCCGGAGAAACGATTCAACTGTCTTAGGTCCCGCAACAAAATTAATCAGAAAAGAATAGCGGAGGAGTAAGAAAAAAGATATTTTTCCACTTCCCTCCATAACAAGCAGGAGACAGAACAGAACTAGGCCAATCGGCTGTCCTTTGTTATATATAAAGTAAACTATGAATAGGAACGAATAGGGAATACTTATGCAAAAAAAAACATGTTTCTGGGCCTTGTGAATTAGGTCATCCATTCTAAACTCACAGGTATGAAGCGCCAACTTTTAAGTTGTTTGAACATTAAGATCGCACATGTGCGAATAGAAACTATATCTTTTTATTATAAATAATCCTACATAGGAAGCGAATTATTAAATCAAAACCAAAAGTAATCTACACATAAATTAGGCTGAGAACCAGCGCTTTACGAACATCAATATCACAAAAGAGATTCCCGCACAAAGTGTACACTTCCTACTGCTTTCTGGTTCTACCCAGCGGTAAAAGAAATGACAAAATCCCTATTAGTCCAGTTATCTGTTCAGTTACATAATACTTGATTTTGTACTACACTAGATACGTAAAATATGTAATACAAAACACAGAACATTAAAATCAATTATTTACCATATGTTAGCTAGCCATGCCATCAAGAAATATCTACAATAAAAATTATGTGCTCAAGTAAAAAAAAAATTAAACTTACTACCTAAATAAAAGCCTGCAAACATAAAGGGTGTGACAACTTTCATATTATTTATACATTGCATAAATATGTAAATACAAGTTGTGTACAAGTTAATACTAAAAACAACATACAAAGATCAATCTATGCTTTTCCGCTAATTCTAACTACCGACAATGTACAACCACAGAGCCGTCAAAGTACCTACTAGATACGAGCCGATCGCCCGTATGTCTATCAGGCAGTTCTAATCCCGTCCATAGACCAGGCACTCAGCGTATAATCCCCAGACATAGTCCTAGTACCTAATAAGTGAAAGCAGAACTCTGTAAACACTTCTGAGATGAGTAAGTAGGATAGTAATTTATATATGTTATTTCTAATGACGTTAAAAATGCGAACAAAATTGCAATTATAAAAACATGAATACAAAATAGATCGTATATAATATAAAATATGTAAAGAAAACCCTGTCCGATCCGTGAAATTTGCATTTATAGGTATCGATAACTGATGCTACTAATGCCTGCAAAGCCGGACTAAACTTAAAAAAAAATCTCCTTAAAAATAAATATTATTTCACAAAAAGAGGTAACTTAATACACGTGCGGTAGGCAATACACGCGCGGGTGAAGGGGGCAGAACAGGCGGCACGCGGGCGCATCCCTTTTCGCTCATAATAATACCGTCAAAATTGGTGCTGTCACTTTTTTTTTAAATTACCAAATTTTGGGGAAGTTGGAATTAATTCGCGAAAAAAAAAACAAAATTCATTAGTATTGTTACTATGATGATTATGTAAAATTTCCTATTTTATTTGGTCATGTGTTTACCTAATCTTTATTACCCTTACCCCTGACGGAGTTTCCTTTACATATTCTATAAATATAACATCAGACGTAAGTAAGAACTTATTTACAGGTTTACACCTTTATATCAAAAAAAGGCAACTGTGAATATTAATTTATAATCATTAACAGCATTAACAGAAAATATTTATCATAGTAAATAAGCAGAATAATATATAGCAATATATGTCATAATATGTATAACAGTGTGTAAATAGGATAGAACATTACAGATTTAAAATAGAATAAAAATTTCAGCAATTTTCATTTCCCCAAGTGAATACTAGTTTATCTAAATCAAAACTATCGAAAACCAATCGGAGTAACTTCATGTTACCCACCCGGCTTGAGAAAATTACGCACATACGGAATAGTTATTGATTTTGATTGGCTTCAGCACTCCGCAGCGTAAATATTAGTCGATTTGCAACGCCCGACAATTTCAGTAGATTGCATGCCCGCATACTCGTTTAATGTAGCAAGTAGGTTTAATAGTTGCTTGATTGAAGTTTACATGTACTTTATAGTATGTTCGAGGTTCTCGTTAGGAAGGATTTATGCTAGACCGTGACCACACGTGCCGCGTCGCGAGGCCCGGATAACCCCATAAACATGTAGAATGGAGGAGTTCAATTTCCAGCGTTACTCCGCCGGAGTGAACCCCAGTCGAACGCAATCGAATTTGCTATCTTTCTTTAGTTCGTCATCATCATCAACCATTTTATCGTCCCACTGCTGGGCACAGGTCTCCTCCCATACAGAGAAGGAATGACTTTAAGTCTGAAATCGGCAACACGCAACATCATAAACCTATTTTTTTATAGTCCCACTGCTGGGCACAGCCCTCTATTCATACAGAGAAGAATTGAGCGTCATCGCCACGCTTGCTCAATGCGGGTTGGCGATTTCAGACTTAAAGTCCAGGTTTCCTCAAGATCTTTTCCTTCACCTTCTAATCAGTCATTGGTGTCCAAAATATACTTATAAAGTACATATAACTTAGAAAGATTACATTGGTACTTGCCTGACCTGGAATCGAACCCGCACACTCATATTTATACTTGAAAATCTTTAGTTACAACACAGTAATTGCGTAACCCACGTACAATCACAATTCATTATATTTTAGAGGCCATCCCATTTACAGTACCATCCATTGCTTCAAATCTTTAAAAAAACATCGAAGAAGGACGTAAATAACGTAATAAATAATCAATGAAAGATATTATCACTTAATATTACGCAATCATCCAACAATTATAATGTTCAAATAAACATAATCTCTTAACCCAAAAGCCCGCAGTTGATCTATTAAGATGAACATTGATTTATACCACCTGATCCTCTCACTTTGAGGGATACATCAAGCGGTAAGTCCCGAATGACGTCACTTGTAATGACATTGCCCACAACAAGGGCTTAAGAAGGACTGACAACTTGGACCCGGAAAAGGTGGGATCTTCGATGTCAGTTAATGGCTTCACTTAGTTGTGATTGTAAGAAGTTTGAGTATTCGGTTTGACTTTAGTAATTTCTACGGTAATAATTAAAAAAAAAATCGTTTAAAGAAAAAAATAATTAACCGCTTTCCAAAACAAAAAACACTACAAGGTGAAAAATAACTAATTTCAGAATTCGGTAGCAAAAACAAATATAGAAAACCAAAGACTTGTTTGTAATGTTCTTTTTTGTTTTTGGTAGACAGTTTTTTTTAAAAGCTTTTTTACGATTTTTAGTTTTGAAAGTACTGTTCAGCTGCATTCGGTCAGACTGGATGCTGACGCCAACATAGTTGAGCATAGGCTAGCAAGCGAACAATGATAATTTGTTGCCGGCATAAGTTACCACCCACCAGACAAAGTCTTGCCGCCAAGCGATTCGTCGTGTTCCGGCATGATGTCTGGTGAAGCCGTACGGAGGACGGGTCTGAGCAGTTGTGTTGCGATATGTACCGGGTACGATGTGCCTAATGTTGTTGTGTCGGAGGTTTGGTCGTGGAGGGTCTCCAGATCATCCTCTGGCGCAGCATCGTTGGTCGTGTTGTTGGTTTAAACATTGCATCACCTCGCTCAACTGCCGTCTGTCTTCCTATTCACTCAGTTTTTTGGAGTGAATAGGCTTAATAAGCTAGTGCGTTTTACCATCAACGATTGCATCACTGCTTACCATCAGGCGGGATTGCAGTCAAGCACTAATTTATAACTAATAAAAAAAAATACCAAACAACTCAACCGATTTTCATATAATTCAGTTTCTTGTTTTTAATTAATTGTTCCATCAGCATGACGAGTAGGTAGTGGTTGTACTACGTTACAATGCTATAAATTTAAATATTTAAAAAATATAATAAAATCGTTGAGAAATTCCTATGGTTTTCATCATCAGATTTACTGCAGACCTTCATTATAACCCATATGGGTACAAAGTTCTCATCAGTATAAATGAATTAAGTCCAAAGACAAGGTAACTACCGTATAACGTTGAGGAGTATCCTTAACTGTCCTTTGTTTTCATCATCAAAGCCCTAATGACAGTCACAACCCATCCAGGTGTAAAGTTCTTATCAATAAAAAATAATCAAGCACAAACACAAGGTAGCTGCTGTAAGAAGTTGAAAAATTCCCTCGACTGTCTCCCGGCACCATCATCAAAACTATTCCAGACCTTTATTGAATTGTAGTGCTTTAAAATATATCATGAAAACTATTACAAATGCACTAGTCGCATTTGTAAGATTTTTGTGTTTTCTATGATTTCTCTGGTCTTCCACCATCAAATGTTTATTTCCTTATCAACTAACTTGAAAATATCTTATTTCCAACTAAAAAAAAACCATCAGAATTGGTTCATAAACGACGAGGTTATCCGCGAACAAACATAAATAAAACATACACCTACGGTCGAGTTGAGTAACCTCCTCCTTTTTGAAACCGGTTTAAAATTACTTCGCTTCGCTTCGTTTCGCTTCCTCTTTTATACCGCGTACATCGAGGGACTGGAACAATTTGCCGGCGGCGGTGTTTCCGTCACATTACAATTTGAGTGTCTTCAAGGCTAGAGTGAATAGGCTCTTAATAAACTAGCGCGCTTTACCATCAATGATCGCATCACTGCTTACCATCAGGCGGGATTGCGGTCAAGCGCTAGTTTATAACTTATAAAAAAATAAAAAAAAACTTACATATTCCATCCTATGCCACATTGCTTATCACCTGTACACTTGATGCTCTTATGACTTCGCCAATTAGCAAAGTATGCTCAACTCAATTTAAGGCAAAAATATAAAAAAGTGCCATCTATATGCTACGAAAAAAGAAATCAAAAACAGAAGAAAAATACATATATAGTAAATACTATAACACTACTAAACTCAACTTCAATATATTCACTCCCCTTGTCCAAGCCATAAAACTTACACAGGCCATGATCCCACATAATACAATCAATTTGCCACAACTTATCAAACACACCCACTCGTATACAACTATCTTTATCTTCCGCGGCAAGATTTACTACACGTCAATCCATAATACTTGGGGCTCGTAAACAAAAATTCACTGTATATAAAGGCAGTGAGTGAAAAGAGTAATTTTCTCCTCCATAAAAACAGTTAGGCAGTTATTTATGGTGATACCGCAATCTATACAAGGGAATGCGCCCAAGGCAGAGCATTAACGATTATCCGGGTTTTTCCTACAAAGAAATATTACTTGACAAATAAATTCCGTGTAGGTTTCTTTTTTGCTCATCAGTGGTATAGGTTTTTGGATGTCGATCGTTTTATCGGAACGGATAATATAAAACATTTTTTATAGATAAAAGTGTATCAGATATGAGTTTATTTCGCGGTTGGTTATAGCAGGTTTGTACGCTACTATTTGATTGATAATCCCAATAAATCGAGTACCCTACATTCCTGGAAGGTTAACCTGCCCTTGAAAGGAACAAACATTCCAAAGTCACCCTAATCTCGTAGGCCGAGAATCCGCCGAAACTCGGCTCGCAGAAATAAAATTCCTTTACCGCCCCTAACTTGAGAAAGGTCAAATTTAATGTTCGCACAGTAACATTTAAAGATAAACAAAAGAATCCGGAATCGCTGGCAGCAAAAAAGGAGGTACGGAACCACCGAAAACCCGCGACGGCGACGCGGCGACGTGACATTATCGTGCGCGTGCGACATTCCCGCGTGATTTGCATACAGATTGTTTACATTTATTCGAGCAATACTGCTGGGATTTTTGCATTTTGTCGCCGCTTCGCTAACAATTATTTCCTACTTTTACGTTGTTTAGTATTTATTTATAACAGCTGTGTAACCGCTGTATTTGTTTTTATAATCGGTTGGCACCAGAAATAAATGGCTTTGTAATGTTTTCTGTGTACACGTTACAACACGGTTTTATAAGCCCAATTTATTGCTTGTGACTAATTCTTATACGCTAAACGATTTTTCTCGACTGACTATAAATGTTATAATTATGTTAAAACTGTACTTCGTAAAATTTATGTAAGAATGACAAGGATTAATTTTAGTGTACTGCCTTATCATTTTACAGAAAAAATGACCGACAAAGAGGGAACTGCACTAGCGCTTTTTTATTTGCCATGATAGTGAGAAATTTTCAAATGACTACCTTATGTAGCCGGTCGTAATGGATCGCAACCCTATTGAGACAGACAGTTGGACTGTCAGGCAGTAGTTATCCTGATTTACCGATTTTCTCTTAGCTATACACGCGTGGGTGCCTTCAAAACATGCATCTGCACGTGAGCTGATTAATAATCGAGTAATTGGAGGTAGGTATAGAACAAATAAATGAATATAAGATCATAAAGCACGGCATAAACGAATAAAAAAATATTTATTATAAGTTCACAACACGGTAATAAAATGAATTAAAGGTAGGTAAACACCATAATGACATGCAGTCAATTCACATTTAGTCTTTGGTGTAGCGGTGACTTTGATATATTTTTAAATGATATTTTACTAACATATTAGGTAATTATTATAATGGATGTTCCATCCGGCAAGCTTGGTCCAAACAAAGATGTAGGTAACTTATTAATAGAATTTTAACAAAGGATTTAATCGAAAGGATTTTGAGTAAATCGGGATTATCGTGTTTTAAACTGCTGAAACCCGGGCTTGGTCCTTACCGGGCGGCGCGCAGCGGGCAGCCCCCTGCCCCGCAAGCCCGCGCCTGCGGTGGCCGGGAGTTCGGTGTTATCTCCCGACCAGGGCGTCTCTTGCGGCGGCTAGAGGAGCCTGATGATGGAAGGAGTCTGGAGATGCCTCCTCCTTCGACCAGGTTTAGAACCATTAAATGGGAGTAAGAAGTCAAACTCTAAATTTATTACAATAATCTTAAAGGGAATTACTATGCTCCTTAATAGTGATTATTAAGGCGCATAGTACTTACCTTTAAGAGAAAAGAATGTAGCTTTCATCTTCAGAACGACAGACGTCCTCTTGTACGAAGACAATGCGATGAATTTACAGAATTCCTTCACATAAAACCAGATAGAATCAATATATAGCTACCGTCACGTACTTTTTCCACAAGGAATTCTGATCTCTAAGCAATAAAATCCGCACCAGACATCGGTTCAGAGTGCGGACTTCATGGTCATATATCTGATTTTAGTATAGACTGTGTTGGTTCTTATGATACTTACTTACGCTATTATGAAGCCGAAGGGATTATTTATCCCTAAGCAGTGATATACAACGTGATAAATAGTTCTATGAAAAATAATTCATAAATATTTATGAAAATCTCTTGTGCTGAACCAAAAATTTATTTATTATTTGGAATCCCCTGAACCTCTGATTTTGATTATCATCTGACAAGCTATGATGTGTTCTACTTTCTTTCGAAAAGCCTGGTTATTTTACATGGGGATAACTGGCGTTTACTGAGATACTAAAATATACAAATAAAAAAATGTATATTTGTTTATGTTTCAGTTTCGATATTTAAATATCAAACCATGCAAGAACACAACAACCATAAAAAAATACAGTTTCAGCCAACCCGTCTTGGGCAAGCTTGGTGACCGATGTGTATTGTGTGTGCCTTTCCTGTATGAGAAGAGGACAATGCCCTGAAGAGTGACAGTAACATGTTGCTACCATCAAAGTACTATTAGCATATCGTATAATTAGAAATAAAGACAAAGAAAGAAAGAAAAAACGCACATTTATTAGTAATTTAGAATAATTTGGGTGTCTTCAAGGCTATCGAGTGAATAGGCTCTTAATAGACTAGCGCGCTTGATCATCAACGATTGCATCACTGCTTACCATCGGGCGGGATTGCGGTCAAGCACTAGTTTATAACGAATAAAAAAAACGGTCTAGACCGTATCAGGCCGCGCTCAGTGTAGGGTTCCGTAGTTTTACGTCCGTCACAATAAGTGTCCCTACTTAAGAGTTTAAAAAATGGGTTCTTTGTTACACTGAGTTCTCATAAAAGGTGATAACTAAAGAAAGAGTAATAAAATGTTGTCGTTTTAGTCCCACTAGGAGTAGTGGGAAGGGGTTGTAACATGAAGTGATAATCAGGCAAGGCCACTCCAAGTTTCTACGGCTAAATAAATGTCGCATGCGCGCATTGTTTGCGGATCAGTTACTATTTACACCCTGCTACTCTTTATGGAAAATGAACAAAATTCAATGATAACGAGAGACCAAAAGAACAATTTAATAGCTCACACCCATCCCATACGCCATCTCTTGGGTTACTATTTTTTACAAAATAGACGGGTGTATACAATATGTAAAGAAACCCCTGTCCGATCCGTAAAGGTATTGTTAGGTATCGATAACTAATTCTACTAATGCCTAAAAAGCCGGGCTAAGCTTAAAAAAAATGTCCATAAAAAATATTATTTCGCAAAAGAAGGTAAATTAATACAGGCAGGGCATGCAGCACGCGGCACGCTATTCGCTCATAATAATACCATCAAAAATGCTATTGTCACTTATTAAAAAAATACCAAATTTTGGGGAAGTTGGAATTAATTCTCAGAAAAAAAGATTATTTCAAAATTCATTACTATTGTCACTATGATTATTATGAAAAATTTCATATATTATTTGGTCATGTGTTTACCTAACCTTTATTATCCTTATGGGTTGGACGGGGTTTCTTTACATATTGTAATTGTATTTTCGGTGTTAATTTTGTATTCCGTTAACCGATTTTAACAAATTACAAACTAAGTTCAGAAATAATTAAGCACAATTATTCAAAAATTAAATAACCTACCAAGTTCAAAATACTTTTCCTAGACATTTGTTATAAGGTTCTACATTTGTGACTTTATTCATATTTATTAAACTTATGGTTCAAAAGTTAGGAGCTTTTTTTTTTTACTTTTAAAGTGATTATTTCCTAAAATATTAACGATACCATAAAGTTATTTTAGTATATGTATGTAAATATAATGTATATTCATATTTAAATAACTATCCTACAATATATTACACGTTAGGGTGGAAATGAAAAATAAAAAAAAACACTTCCCAATTTACGTGTATAGACCCCAAGTACACTTTTTATTTTTGCACGTAGTCGACGTGATTGATATTCATATTGGTACCAAATTTCAGCTCTCTAGTGTTAACGGTCACTGTGATTATCCGCGGACAGGCAGACAGAGATACAGAATTTGCGAAGCTATAAGGGTTAAGTTGACTATTATATAAAAGTCCCTAAAAAGACACAAAATATAATAAGTAGGCACTCAAAAGCCTCGTTCTCAAATACGAAAAATTATAAACTATATTTTCCTGATGTCAGAGCCAAAGTCTTCTTCTTCTTTTTTCAAGGTGAGATTCAACCTCAAGTCTTGATCAATGGCCTCTGTGGAATAGATACCACAATTTTGCCAATAACACGTGTAACAAATTATAGAAATTCTTTGAAAATTTTATTTTACAATAATGGCAGATACCGCCAATGACAGTTTAAAAGCCTGCCACGTGAGTCGTCTATGAGGGAGATTTGAAGCAAAGTCATGATGTGGCCACTATGCTGTGATATTTCAATGTTCTTTATGAATTATTTACTGAATGCACTTTTAACTACATAAATCACGCGCATTTATTTAGTTAACTATAGGCACTATAAATAATTTTAAAAGTCCAATGAAAAATACGCGTGACACTCATCTTAGCTTTCCCGTCAAAACTCCCAGAGCCAAGGTCAAAGACAACACGCATTATTTGTCAATCGACATTGACAATTTACAATAAATCAGTCTGTCATCCGCGTCTGTCATTAACGTATTATGTTCTCACTACCAGAGATTAGCGCTTTCAAACAATAGAACAGAAAACACAAACAAATTCTTTAGCTTAGTATAGATACCTGTCAAGTCTCTGAAGTATTGCTTATTCATTAATTTGCCGACAACAATACCTACTCCGTTGAGCTATCGGACATTAATTCGGAGTCTTGTTACAAGTTTATTATATCCAATTTGAAGTTAATTAACCTCAACAGTTATCGTTACGGTAACGTGAGATGAGTAAGCGGTAACTTCTTTATCGTCAGCGATGAAAGTTCTTATTTTATTAAAAACTTTATAGACGAAATTTCTGGGAGTATGAAACATCAACAATGTAGTCTCATAAACCTAAAGGGGTTAGTGGAAAATATTCATGTTTTGAAATATACAATTTATTCCATGTACATCCTACAAATTTTTTTATTTTTTATTATTAGTTATAAACTAGTGCTTGACTGCAATCCCGCCTGATGGTAAGCAGTGATACAATCGTTGATTATAAAGCGCACTAGCTTATTAAGCCTATTCACTCAAAAAACTGAGTGAATAGGAAGGAAGACGGGAGTTGAGGGAGGTGATGCAATGTTTAACCCAACAACACGACCAAAGATGCTGCGCCAGAGGATGATCTGGAGCCCCTTCACGACCAAACTCCCGACACAACAACATTAGGCACATCGTACCCGGCACACATCGCAACACAACTGCTCAGACCCGTCCTCCGGAACACGACGAATCGCTTGGCGGCAAGACTTTGTCTGGTGGGTGGTTACTTATGCCGGTGGCTGATGTTGTTGCCTACCACCGAGAAAAAATATATATGACGGAAATATCTAAGACGTTATACACATAAACTCACACAGAGAGGCTCGTGTTCCAGCAGTGTGTCCTTTATAAGCTGATTATGTATATACAACATTATTTTTGTCCATGCCAAACCCGAAACACATGTCCAGTATTTTTAAGTAAAGAATATATGTAAAACATTTCAAAAAGATATAATGAAAAACCAAAGAGTTATGAGCTTGCTATTCTATTTGGTTGTAAAGTATGGTCAAAGCTCTGTTAGGACGGGCGAGCGCGGTTCATTGACCTCTGTCGTCAGCTGTGACGCGTGCGCGAGTACTATGATCTATCGTAACCGCTCGGTAAAAACTCTGCAACAATTTCTAAATTTAATCAACATATATTATTTCTCCAAGGGTCTGAAACCGTTTTCTCCCTTTTTCTCTCTTTCTGTCGAACCAATCTGAACGTCCGACCCACCAATCGACAGATATTCGTCCCTGGTACCATGGAATACTATTTTCAAATTATTCCGCTTCACTGTTTATTTATGTTTATATACTTTGTACGATTTCCCCTGCATTTCCCATACTTTCTTTCCCCTCAAGCGGTTCTGTTAGTATAGTGCGAATTTTTCGCACGGGTCAGCTTGTTGGTAATAAATATAAAATGGTGTAAAAATGATTCGAATCCATTCAGTTGCTTATTCTGAACAAACTATATTCAGGTTTCGCATAAACAAAAAATACCGTTGTAGGTATATGATGAAAGATGCGCTAAAATTTATTAATTTAGAACCAAAATAAGCAAAAGTTATAAAAAACGGAACTTAATGTCACATATAATTCTGTTTGAGAACAAAGCTTATCTATGTTTAGTTCATGTCATGATAAATGGTTTATTTTCTGTAAGTAGGTTAGCACAAACACTTTTTTACACATCAATCATATTATAAAAACTCGATGACCTTGTAGATTCCTATCTCTGTGAGATAGATAACTTCAAGGTCATCGAGTTTTTGTTTTGTTTGTTCCTAGGCTGAGAAGAAAGGTCGAAACAAAATCAGAGGGCAGAGTTTTTTTTTTAATATACATTACCCTACACTAGGAATTACTCCTGTATCGTGGGTGCGCTTACAAATAATTAAACTTATACACACACATAGCCAGACCCGGAACAGTAGGAACAGACCTGTAGGCCATACAAATATTTGTTCCGTCTGGGAAGCGAACCCAGCAGCAGTCAATTGCACTGTCATCAAAAACTTCTTTTTAAACTCCTGTCATAATCTTCGACAAATTATGTGAAGATTATGTGTTATAAATATAACTGAAATCGCTGTATCACATCCATTTATCTAACATTCCGCGATCAATTCAAGTTTTTTTCGGTAAATTTCAATAAAGGTACAGTGGGCATAACGCAGCCGAGCGGGTTCATTTGGCGCATCTTGCCTTTCCACGCTACTCGTTTGTTGTGAATAGGGTCCAAATTACTTGGAAAATTCTTAGAGTGCATCCTCGGGGTACGAAATGCTTCACTTAAATTCACTCACCGTGGAACTGAAAAGAAAATATTTTAATAAATTGACGGAATGAGTTTTAATTTAATTTAAGAATACCACTCAAAGTATTGAACTGGATGAATCCAAACGTGTTTTACATATCAATCTTCTTTTAACTTACACAAAAGTATCGTAAAAGACCATAGCAGTAAAATTCCTTCCAATTTAGAAATAAACTCTCCTGTAAGTGTTCGGCGTACGCAGAGTCAAAAAACCAACATCTTTAAAAGATAAACATTACAAGCCAAGAACAGGCTGAGTCTGGCAACTTTCGTTAGTTTTTCTGTAACACGAGATCGGTTCTAGGTAGGAAGGAGGGAGGAAAAAGGGGGGAGGGTTGTTCCAGCGACACGGCATGTAATCTCAAGTTAGCGAGCAATTTGGTGTTTGCTTTCAATAGTTCAGCTTTGACTATTAAATTGTATTGCTTTGCAAATTTAAAGCTTTGTAGATATCTCACAAGAATTGAATACTAAGAATTTCGTAGTTCATACCGATAATACGAATGAGGGAATATAAAAGTTTTTAGAACACAATGAATATCGAAATGACTGTGAGGAATGCAAATAGTTTGGTTAAGAAAAATAGGGTAGCAGAGATATACACGCGCAAACTGTAACCATAGATTAAATTATATTTTTACATTTATTTTTTTGGTTTTGCTTTGCTGGTATTTTGGCGGGGCTAGCTGGCATATGGTAAATAATTTCATCGTTGTTGTATTTTCTTGCGTTCATTGCTATACTTACATAGTATTACATAAAGTCACGTGTTGTTTTAAATGTACTAGGAAGTGTCGAGGGGTGGGCGTTTTGGGGGACTGTCTTATGTAATATTGATGTTCAAAAAATGCTTACTTTCAGCCTAATAATTTGGATAAATGACTATTGATTTTTTTAATTTTTTTATTTTTTTTATTTTGATTTTTAAATAACTACTACACACCACTTAGCTCTGAGTCCATAATGAGGCTTTGTTGTACGTTAATGCAATCCACACGTTTATGATGTTCAACGCTCTGATTAGCTCGAGCTTGGAGCCGCTCAATCAGTGCTCCGAACGTCATAAACGTGTCGATCGCGTTAACGTCAAAAGTCGCACTAGGCACGCTGAACATTATTCCTGACATTTTTCTTCTGTTATTGAAACCAAATAGTTTTTTAATACATTTTGAACGGGTCAGCTTGTGAACTTTGCATTAAAATTACAATTTAAGTCAAGACTAAACTAGTTCGCTTTACTATCTACAATTGCATCATTGCTTACCATCAGGGGGATCGTGCTCAAACACTAGTTTATAACATTAAAACAAAACTGCATTTTTTAATCTACCAGAAACTACTACGCATCGATTTCTCTGTCACTCTGTAAAAGTATTCAAAGCAATATTAGGTGCCTCCATTTAAGTAACCAAACAAGTAGCTTGCTGTAGCTAAGTAGCATGTAACTTTAATGTTCGCCTTCTAATTATATATTACAATCTTGCCATAAATATAGGAGAATAATGTATATATGACAATATATTTTACATAAAGGTTTGCGAATCTACATATTTCTACAGGAACCAGTCAACGAGTCTCCTACCAATACCTAATTGATGTACGTACAACCAAACACAACAGATACAAAAGGGAATAAGGGAATTCCCCCAACACTGGATTATGTCTGTCGTTTTCTCGTTAAACCAAACTTCAAGTCATCTGTCACCATTTCTAATACCACCGATTCCAAGTATAGTTCAACAAAGTTAGTAAGTTCAATCGATTTTCTTCGGAAAAGCCGAAACTAAGAAACAAAATACCTACGTTCATTTGTGAAAACACACAAGAAAGAAATTTGGAGAAAATAGCAATGAAAAACAGCCAACAGGAAAAAAGGAAAATTTTAACAACAAAAAGTCAATATCGATCAATGGAAATCTATATCTTCATGTCCCACACTTCTGAATAAATCATAATTATGTTAACGCCCTATATAAAAGAGTAACACAAAAACACTATCAACGACTTTCAGTTTACCAGTTCAACAACATTCATTGCCTTATTAACGTTACTGAGCAAACAAATCTTTTGAACATATGAAGCAATAGATAAGCAATAACCAGATACAATAAATAGATATTTCAGATTCTGATTGATAGTGTGCTAGGCAATTCAGAGCGAGGAACGATAATCTTTACAGTTTATCAACAGCTGTATCTACCGCTGACAATCGACTTTTATTGAAAGTGTGTTACACAATTAAGGTGCATTAACATTATAACTACGGACCATATTTCGGCTTTCCATTATTGAGTCTTTACTAAAACTTCAAACTATTCCTCGTTTATTCCTGCAATTAATGAACTTCAGTATTTACTAAAGTAACAGTTACTGTTGAATTAGACTTTAACAACTCGCAACTTTTAATTGTGCTAACAACACTGGTGCAGATAAAGCGTCGAATGTCCACATTTTACTTAACTTTGAATGCATTTCGACGGAATGCAATTATTACGCTCGTAATTTTGGATTTTGTCCAAAACTTGCTTACTATGGTCATTTTGAATGTTCCATTCAAAAAGGCAATTAGGTTTTGTGGGCTAAATACAATAAGTTATTTCACTGCCTGTGTAATTTATTGCTCATTGTTTTCATAAGCAATTTATGTAAAACTAAAATAAAATGGAGGAATAATTGTTTTGTAGTAACGATTAGATTTCAGCTTTTGTTCTTCCATTTTTTTATGCCTAGCCCTTTTCAGTGATACCATTAAAATGGATAAAAAGACTTCAATACCACATTAATTTCTTGGTCTGTAAATTTTATGCAGCATCAAAAGTCTTAGGCATGTATGCTTCTTTCAACTAAGGATGAATGAGAGATAACTTGGCAGGTGGATTATTATCTACATTCATTATTTTTACTTCCAACATCTTAGTATTCATTTCTGTCTGAATTATTTTTCTGTTTTGACTGTGTACTTTGATGACAATATACCTACCCAAAATGGTTAGAGTATAGAAAGGTATTCCTTTTTCGAAAAAGGAATACCTTTGATAGTATCTGCCCTCCAAAATCAGGCAAGCGCCTAGTCTGGGGAGCACTGTTCAAACTGAAGCTTAAATAAATATAAACAAATTAATTTAATAAGTAAATTTGGAATTATCATTTAAGCTTCTTAACATCATTCCCAAACAGAACCACCATCAGCTTAATACCTGACTAAGACGTCAAACATGAACATTCATTACACTTAGTACTAACATACTCATAATACAGCCCCTAACATCCATTACAACCCTCCTAAGTATAGCAGTAATGAAGTGTCAGCCAGACCCAACCCTGTCACACGAGTCTAAAATTAATAATAATGCTAACAAGGTGCTGGTTTTAAACCGTTATATCCAAGGCAATGAACCGGGAGTAAAGATAATCAGGTGTGAAACAACCGAAGTATGAGTCCGTTCATACCACGGCGGCAACCTCAGGGCTGAATTTTATAAACAAATGAATGCGTAATATTATGCTCTCGGCGGCGTGAAGCGTGATTAATTAAGAGGTAGTTGAACGTTTTGAAGCATTTTAGTTGCGAGCTTCAAAGTTTGTTCAGTACAGACAACAACAAAAAACATTCAATACGTACGTATTGAATGTTTATGCGATGCGAGGTTCAATGCTCAAATTAGTTTTCCTATTAACCTCAGATATTTTTCTGTTTCATAAAATTGTTTACCTTCCATACGTCAAATTACCATGTGTAAAACGAATTGCTTGATTTGTATAGATTTGGGGTTAATAATGCCGGCTACAATGTACTTGCTACAATATTGGAAACCAAAAATAAACTTATCTTAGTTCTATTCCAAATGGCTAAATTTCATCAACCAAACAACATGATAGTGAGCGAAATACACTTTAACATTAGGTAATATGAAAACTGCTTAAAAGAGATATGTGACCTTTTCCGCCATTTTTTTTTTTTTTTTTTGATATGGCATCTCGTAGGTGGCTACTAGGAGACCGTAACTACTTAATCGGACTTTTCTGTGGATGCCTTAATTAAAATTAAAGCCTCCAGCCAGGGGCACTTAAAACTAAATTTAAATTAGGCGACTACGCACTAAGGGCACCCCCTGTGGGGTACGAACCTCGGCTTAGGGCGTCGCTAGAGAGGACAGCAAGGGACGGCTGGATCGAATGTGCCTTTTCCACCACTGGTAAAATTGAAAAGAACACTGTATTAAATAATATAGCCATAGCTTTAACCCAAAAAGATTTTAAACATTGCAAAACATTAAAAACAACAAACCCAAGCAGACTCATCAAAATCGGGCAACTGCATCGATATTACAGCGGCGGGGTAAAACAACAAATTTTATTTTTGGTCCGGTGATTAAAAATTTTATTTATGTTTTATACACCAGCGGCCATCAATCGAGATTATTCGGCGGACGGAGTGAAACAGGTTCACATTAATAAAAACGACACGCGATGATATTTTAAATGAAAAAAAGAATTTAACCAGTGCCACGCGGCAGTCGCAATTAACGCTCCGATTAAACTGTGAATCATTTATTAACATTTTATGATCACGCGATAATTTATAACTTCAATTGCGTATTCCACAACCGTACGTGGTTTATTGTTTAGTGAGAATAATGCTTTGCTTTTGTATTTTGATTTTAGTTGTTAACTAAATGCCTGGACCGGATTTGGGGTGACAATTTCGTTTGTTACGAAATGCCTAATGCTGCGTTTAATCGGTTCATATTTTTAATCGACGGAACCTGGCTTTGTGTTTTTTAACGTTATTTATCTTTTAGATTTGCTCACTGAGAATGTTTTTCGTTAAAAAAGAAGACATAGCTAAAACACTGAAACTCCAACGACTGACTGGTAAAAACTCAAAAGATTTCCAAATGGTCTACGAGACGTCTGGTCAATGGAGTCGGGTGGAGACAAAGGCGAAATGTTTTCTAGACGATCTAACATTACATTACCGTTATGTGATTGTTTGAAGAGTAAAGCAAACTTAAGAAATTCAAACTGCAATAGATGAACTGGTGCGGAGATTTTCTTTAAAATAATATTTCGAGACTGCAGACCATAGTTCTTGTTAGAAGATCGCGGGCTTTTATTTTTCACTTATTTTTACCATATTTATTTTTTTTGCTCAGAATCTCTTGGAGATTTTCAGTCGCTTGTAGAATCAAGTCTTATTGGTCACTTGGCCAATTCTCTTATGATTTTCTTTACTTAGCCAAGACACAAACTCCTTCGAAGCTACAACACCAAACAACTTTTGACTTGGCCATTTTGAGAAATGTGTGTAATCTATACTAATATATAAAGCTGAAGAGTTTGTTTGATTGATTGAACGCGCTAATCTCGGGAACTACTGGTCCGATTTGTTTTTTTTTTTTGGATAGCCCATTAATGCAGGAATGTTTTAGGCTATATAACATTACGCTGCGACTAATAGGAGCGAAGCATTTAAAAAATAACATTTCGAAACCTACGCGGGTGAAACCGCGCGGCGCAGCTAGTAAAAGATAAAGTTATCACAGCATATCGATGTGATATGTAAAAAGTATGGCTGAATATCATTTGTGCAACAATGTGCAGACTAATTTTAAAATTTCTTTTCTCTTTTCTATGATGACGAACATTTTTACTGTATGCGTAATCATCCAACTCTTTTTATGGGTTTTGTTTTCTCTTAAACACACTATGAGAAAAAGTTAAAAAACTAAAACCCAACTACGACAAAAACGACGCTGAAAAAGTATAAAACAAGATTTTCAGAATACTGAACTAAACAAAGTTGCTAATGTAGTTGCAAGTAAATGGACACAGTAGACTCTACGAAGATGCCTCCGTTGTAAATTGACAATAATGTCATACAATACTATTCTGAAGTATGCAATATTTACTATTTAAAGATAAATGTTCATGTTTGGAAAACCGCAGTCACACGTTGTCAAAGTGCTACGATAGGTAGGTATATGTAACGTGTGACTACGCCTTTCCAAACATGAAAACTCCTTTTGCTTTGCCGTAGTCGGGTAAAAATTACAAAAGCAATCAAGAAATATTCAGATGCTACGCAGCCTTTTCTGAAATAATATGTTATGATTTTGAGACATACGGCTTTGCAAGGGAAATGAATGCAATGCCGTATGTTTAAAAATCAAAACCGTTTATTTCATTACACATAAACATACATGAGCACTTATGAAATGTCAGAAGCTAGGTGCACGGTCCAATTGATCGTTTCCTATAGAGAAGAGCCAGCAAGGTCATCATCATCATGTCAGCCATAGGAAGTCCAATGCTGGACATAGGCCTTCCCCAAGGATTTCCAAAAAGACCGGTTGGACGTGGCTTGCATCCAGCGCTTTTGGTTAAGTCATCCGACCATCTAGTCAGTGTGTCCGACGCTGCGCTGCCAGCAAGGTACTTCGAGGTTATTCTATTAAAACTAAGAATAATTGGTTTTTACATTTTTATTTTATTATTTATAATCCTCACAGTTTTTTGAAACTGTATCCTAAAATTATTTGCTAGTATTACTAGTCAATTACGGATTTACAATTTAATCGCTATAGATGCAGCAGAAACAAATATACAGAGTGAAGTGAATTTCTGCTCGCACTATCTAAGTATTTCTGATATAGTTTTGGCAGGACAACGTAGACCTGTTAACAACCACCAAGTACTTGATAAAAAATTGTCTACAGATCTATAAGACCTACAAAGTCTTCACATTTCTTTTTAATCTGTGCGATTCTTCCCTCAAAATACCATTTCAGACACTTATTTACAAGGACTTATTAGCAAAATAACATACATAATTAGCTTATAATGTTCTGACTCCTGGGACACACGCCTCCTATCGGTGAGAGTGAGTGTGCCATAATCTACCACGCGGGCCCAGTGCGGGTTGGTAGATGTCTTCGAAGTGTTGCCGCTAAGACATTGACACGGTGTTTTTCTTCATCGTTTTGAGAGCAGTGGTGATAAAATAAATGACACAAAGTAAAGCGCCTGATGGAGTTCGAACCTATGATCTACAACTTGTAAGTCGCGGACGATACCACTAGGCTACCGCTGTTTTCTCATTTTTAGCAAACTTCTTTAGAAACAGTTACTCTAAAATATGTAAATATGCTCACTTTTCAGTAGCATTCATTAAGGAGGAGAAAATCTTTTCAAACACCAATCCACATGAGGCAAAAAGAATGCGACCTCCATGAGTTTTGCTTCGGCATTTATTGCCCGAACATGAAATACCAACCTCATCTAGTTTAAAAAAAATATAGTCTTCTAAAAATGTGAGTACAAACTTACGTACAAAAACAAAATCATTTATTTCGTACAACCATTTACTTTAAAGTTCCTTGGTAATTGTAGTAGTTAGGTACTCGAAACAACATGGGATAAGATACAGCAATGTAATGAAAATTAAATAAAAATAAAAGCTACATCGCTGTATTGGATTATGTCCAGGGTTGGAACCTCATTTGAAGTTGCAGTTTATTTATTGCCAGCCTTTTCTTGCTGTGAATCGAATCTAAATTACTGAAAAAATTCCTCAGGACTTTACGCCGAATTCCAGTTTATAGCTTTAAAATCGGTGGAGCTGCTGAAATCGAAGAAAAGTTCTTTGAGATTTTTCTTTTGATGATTCTGCTTAAGTGTTTAGAAGGTCTGTAAAAACCAGAATCTATGATAAATTATTAAGTCACGGTCAAAAGAACTTTTAATGTGAGTAATTTTACCTTTTTTTATATGTAAATTTAAATATCTGGGTACAGTATAGACGCTTATAAACATTTTTTGCAGATGTGCCTAGGTAAGCGCGCTTATTACACATTAAGTTTCTTAATTAATTGTAGCTATGCAAAATGATGTGACACAAGTTGTAGACAATCAAATACATTCTTCTTAAAATGCCTCATTCTTCTTAAAATTATTATTATTATTATTCAAGAAGTTAGTAGTTTAGTCTGTAAGACTTTCAATCCAGATATTTCACTAATATTATAAAGAGCTGCAGTTTGAAGTTTGAAAGCGTAAAAAATATTTCGCTGATAGAAAGCTATACTATTGCCGAGGTCTATGTTATGTTCAATGTTAAAAGAAGCTAGTTTCCGACCATTTTTAGCAGCTACGGCTTATTTTAATTTCTGAATCATTTTCTTTTATTTCGAACAAATACAGCTTAAATTAGATTTGAACTGGGCCCACTAATGCATGAGTCAAAGGTTGCAATACCTAAGTAAGAGACTTCTACAGATTAGCTTAGAAGAAGTGAGACCATCCGCGCTAAATTTAGTCACAGATACTTAGTTCTTTACTATTTTAGGACCACAAAACAGTAATTATTAAGGTTTTAAATATTATTGTTCAACATCATTTTAGGAGCACAAGTTAGAGTTCGTTTAAATATACGTTTAATAAGGGGATATAGCCTTATTAAGAAAAGTGAACACAAAAAATAAGCTACGCGCTAAGAAAATCACGGAGGTACCTACTTACCTCTTCGCCGTTATGCGCGTACGTTCGCGGTCGGGCAGTTGGGGCTCTCTAGCGTCTGGCGCTCTCTAGCGTCTGGCACTCTCTAGCGTCTGGCACTCTCTAGCGTCTTGGGCTCGCGTCAGTCCAGTTAGCGGAAGGGGCGCGCGAACACGAAGCGACCCAGAGCGTAGCAACTAAAGCGGCCATAGCCTACTCGATCCACGCGCTACATACAGAGTGGTGATAATACGGCAATAAATGAAAACACGGACAATGCTGGTTCATTGGAATAATCTTAAACAATATATAAAAAACCTAGCATCAAAAATAAAAAGATTAAAATTGCAAACAAACTAAATCGCATAAAATTGGAACCGGAATAAAACATTCTTTCAAATATTGGTTCACTGACCTCCGATCGACGACAACGCGGTCCTGTATCGACTTGATTTTTCGCGCCATTATTATTAAAGTTTAGTACCGCTGGATGCGGCGGTCATCAACCTATAAGCGCTTCCTAATCAACATGTACATCATGTAGAAAATGTGAAAAATGAAAAATAAATTCCTGTGACTAAACTAATGGATATATTTATATGATGTTTCATATGTAGACTAAGAATGTGGTGAGGTACACGATGTTTAATTTATTGTCGTATTGTCATCCCCACTTTGTATATTATGTAATATTTTTCCGATCGTCAACTGTGTTGAAGACAAGATGTTGACTGAACGGGAATAGTCGCTCCTCTTGGGTTTTAAAAGACAAAGCGAAGCTCCTGAAGCATTTCAGAAGAGGATGCTTGACATTTTCTTTGTATATCTTAGAACACCATAATTATTCCTTAACAAGTATTGTTTGGTAAGAGCTGAATTCGCACTTGCCCGATTTTTTTGTTAGCACCCACATATTCATCCATACTACAAATATGTAGAACAGGATGCCATGACATTCATAACGCATTCATTATTAGAAAATTATAAGTTAATTTGTAGTAACGTATAGCCAAACTCCTAATTAAAAAAAAATAATCCTGAAATTACAATTGAGAAACATAATTATATTTTGTATTTTCTCAAATAGTTTTAAAATTATTAATTTTAAAATTAAAGATTAAAAAAATATTAAGACCCTTTTTTTCGGATGGGAAATCATCAAATAACCTCTTCCGCTTTGGCCCGATCGGAAGATCGTGTCAGACTTTTATTTATTAAAAACCACCCGTGTTCCTTCACTTGCCTATGCCCCAGGAGCCAAGGTATCACTTCCGAACAAGCCAGGGCCCTGGCAGGCATTAGTCTTGGAGGACCCCGTCACGACGTCCTGACATCACTTTGAAGTGCCCCTGGAACACAAAAATAGGTATTGAGACCCTTACAATCAATCCTTTCATCACACGGTACAGCTTTTTAAGTTACACATCCGTATCCGTATCCGATCAACAAAATATATATGTGTATTTCCATATGTTAACTTAATCAGGCCAGTATACCTATTTGATGCTATTGCGATACAATAGGCCGATAGATACAGTCATCAATTATCCGACAAGGGTTTCGTTTTTTCATTAAGATGTACGGAACCTTTCTTAATAAGGTTTATGCACAATGTGTATACTAGAATAATCCAAATGCTTATAGAAAATGCAACTGCTTAAATACCTTTTACAGTAGTAAAACCTAATGTTAATTTAATCAAAAAAACACACTATAAACGGTACGACGAACCTTCAAATGAAAGATCTTGAATGTATCGAAATACTCTCACTCTTCACCTTTTCATTACGTATGTAAGTCCATATTAAAAGAAATTCCCTTCCCTTTTAACATCTGTAGGAGCTTTGCTCGATGACCTCCGTTGAACTGTGGAAAAACTTTAACTTAATCTAAGTTTCAATCAATCAATCATCTACAACATCCATGCTTTTATTCAGCTTTGAATGCCGAATTTAAGAAAAAAACTTATTTAAAAAATCGTAGTTATTAAAGAAAGTTAACAAAGGTCTGTAAAGCATTAAATCATTAAAATCTGTTTCATGAAAGACCAACAAACAAAGCTGAATAAAAACTATTTCTCGCTAACTTCGTCGTTAAAAGTATTTTATATGTGTACTTGACATTTTATCGTTAGCTTGTATAAAGTTACCTTTGCTTTTTAAAGAAACCAATGGTAAATACGAACGCGGAACTAGAGGAAAGTAATCGGATAAGACATACTTTTCTTTAATAAAAGAACGACATCTTAATCTCAGCAATATTAATCGGATAAATGTGACATATATTATTGACAATAGCAATAGCTTCAATTTTTACAATTCCATAACATTCATTACGTCTTTTACGTTGTTGAGCACACAACCTCTTCGTACGTGTTAAGCAATGTATTAGCATTAATCTTCATAATGATTCCAATTGTGATTAGTAGTCGTGTTACGCAATAATGTTACCTACTTCGCATCTTCGGTAGAACATTAAAAATTTGTGAGTAAAGAAAAAGGAGTTAATCTGCTGAAATTTTTAACATATTTTACCTATTTTTGTATTCCAAATGCGGATTCAAGTAGTGCCTGGGGACTATTTAAAACTTTGCTTAGCTCGTTAGAGATCACAAGGATGATGTAGTACGTTTTATAACAAGCAATTATTTAAAAACAAAAAACCCGCCTGCATAAAACTCTAACGAACTGAAAAGGTAGAAATCGTCTGAAGACTTTTGGTCGACAATGACGAATTAAAAACGATTGTGGCAGCTGATGATACACAATCTACGGCTGATATAGCAACAGCTTTCGACAAAACAAACAAAAAATACAAACTATATTGGACCATATGTGTCGAATTGGCAAGGTAAAGTATCTTGCCAAATGGGTGCCCCACGAACTCAATGATCGCCAGCTCGAAGTACGCGAGACGTGCCTGACACTGCTCAACATACAAACAAATGAAGTAATTTTGAAACACATTGTTACCTGCGATGAAAACTGGATTCTGTTTGCTAACCGCAAGCGCTTAGCAAGTTGATTAGATCCTGGTTCAGCGCCTAAACAATGCCCCAAACGAAATCTTACCCCTAGAAAAGCGATGAATCACACCGGTTAGTCCACCAAACAGGGACCTATTTGGTGGACTAACCGGTGTGATTCATCACATCTTTTTACCCAACGGGATGAGCATTACTGCAGATGTGTACTGTGAAGAACTGAACACAATGATGGAGAAACTGGCACATCTCCAACCAGCATTGGTAAATCGCACCTCTCCGCTGCTCCTGCACGACAAAACGCGACCTCATACCGCACAACAGACAGTCTTCAAGTTGCAATAGAAGGTTGGTGGGGTTGGAGACTCTTCATCATCCGCCCTACTCACCAGACCTTTCGCCTACAGACTACTACTTTTTCCAGAATTTGAATAGATTTTTTTTTAAATTAAATTATAAACTAGCGCTTGACCGCAATCCTGCCTGATAGTAAACAGTGACGCAGTCGTTGATGGCAAAGCGCACTATCAGTTTATTAAGAGCCTATTCACTCTAGTCTTGAAGACACTCAAATTGTAGTCCGACGGAAACACCGCCGCTGGCAAACTGTTGCAGTCCCTCGATGTACGCCGTATAAAAGAGGAGGCGAAACGCTTCGTCCGGATCGTAATTGTGTTAACAACGTAAGGATGGAAACTTGCCATACGACGGGTTGTCCGATGGTGGAACGGAGATGGGGGAATGAAATCATGCAATTCCCTCGCACACTCCCCAAAATGCATCCTATAGAAGACCGAAAGGCTGGCTACTTTACGTCTGTGCTCTAGGCTTTGGAGACCGTCTCGAGTTAAGTCAGGGTTACCAATCAGCCTCTTCGCCCGCCTCTCCACTGAATCCAAAGTGGCCAGGTGACACTTACCAGCACCAGCCCAAATGTGGCTGCAGTACTTCACACACAAACCGAACTGTGCTTTGTACAACATTAAAAGCTGCCCTGGTGTGAAGTACCGCCGTACCTTTGCGATAACGCTAAATTTCTTGGCAGACGCCTTGGCCTTGGACTCAATGAACCGCCCAAAGTTTAGGTTGGAGGAAATCTCAACTCCCAATAGCTGAAGGCGGTCGGTACACTCCAAGGATACATTTCGAAAAGTAGGAGCCAAGGTGAACGGGCTCCTTTTGGGGGTGAAAAGACACCGGGACGGCCGGGTTTTGGCAGTATTGAATGCTACAAGTTTGGCATTGCCCCATTCGGAGACTGCCACTTACCTCTCGTCCAGCTGATTTCTTTAAGAATCAATAAACTGCCACTGTGTTGGCAAAAATACATTGATTGCATGGGTAATTACTTCAATTAATAAAAAAAAAAAAATTCTATTAAACGGCAATTTTATGTTTAAAGACTTTTTTTATATAAACTATATTTAGAATCAATATATTTATTATAATCAGTGATTAAAATCCTTAATTTTGATACCCAACTCGATATGCTTGGCAGAAAAAAATATGTAATTCTTTTTTTTTTTTGTTCCATTTAATATTAAGTTATATACATATTTAGAATCAGTGTTTCAAATCCTTCATTTTGATATCCCACTCGATATGCTTGGTAAAAATTTATTTCTTTATATCTCACAATATGGCGTCATACATCCACCATTTTGTTTTTTTTTAAATGTCACCTATCTAGTAGCAGTTGGGCAATTAAGGCAAATCTAACGATACCTCAAATGTGAAAATCCGTTGAGCGGTTCTGGAGATACTAGGTAATAAAGAATAATACATACAAGATAGGAGCTAAAAACATAACCCTCCTGGCAGTCGGGTAAAAAGAATACCTATGTTTAAAAAATCTTTTGTTCGAGACGGAGCAACTTTGAAATTATATTATTCTTTGAATTTTATTTTCTTTGCAAATAATGAAAAACCAACCTAAATAAAAATAAGGCTGAATATTTTTTCCCGCAAATCTTTTTCCTAAAGACTTTGTATCGTAACATTTGTTCTAATCCCCAGTAAAATTTAGGTCCCAATAAAATTCTAGTGCCGCACATATATGCGTATTGCGTACTGTTAGTTTCAAACCATTTCTTCTAGGTTCACTTTTTTTCGCTATAAAAAACATATTGGTCCGATGTTTTCTCGTACACATTTCAGGTGAAATAGTGCTGCGGGTTCCGCGAGGGAGACGCTATTGAAACCTTTTTGACCCATATCAAAGCTAAGGAGCAGTTTGACAGTAACATTATTAACACATGGCATAAGGTATGTACGAGAGGCTTACATCATGTCCGGGTAAATTCTTTTCTAATAACCCTTAAAAATCTTACAAACCCTTTTTGTTTTGCCTAACGCGTGTATTAGAGGAACTTTCCCTGTATTATTTCCTGGAGCAGCGTGCGCGTGATTTCCTGGAGTTGTTTTCCCTTCCGCTTAACTCCGACGCTAGTGGCCATGAGCTTATTGTGGAGGACGTGACAACGCGCCAGATTGTGATGGATGCCGTCCTTCCGACTTGATACTAGTCTTTTGTTAAAGTCGCAGCCACTTTAAAGTTCCCTGTTTTGATCCTAGGAGAGAGTCTAGTAAATATTTCACTTGTCACGGATATGGAACAAAAGATTTTAACTTTATTTAGAAATAACTGTTGCCCGCGACTCCGCCCGCGTGTTGATATAAAATAAGCGCCTGTTAAAATAATGGGAGCAATATGTACGTCCGCGTTTGCCTCCGTTTTCGCAACATTTTTTGTTACTGCTCTGCTCCTATTTGTTATAGCGGGATGTTATATAGCCTATATTCTTTCTCAGGCTCTAGACTATCTGTGTGCCAAATTTCATTACAATCGGTAGAGTAGTTTTGGTGTGAAAGCCGGACAGACAGACAGACAGACAGAGATACTTTCGCATTTATAATATTAGTATGGATTTTGTTTTAACACGGGTTTCTCTTGTGAATTTGTAGTTGTTATATGGTAAGAATATCTTATAAACCTCTTTCAAACGTTCGAGATTAAATGTCACATTAGACTGACATTTATTTAACTTCTCGGAAAGCAGCCGCGCGGTCCCGATCTGCCAATCGTCTTCGAACTTTACCAATACAGTGTCAATATTTTCAGAGAGACAGTAACCGACAGTAAGTGGAATCGTGAGTACCAAGAGGTAAAAGGTAGTCAATACAGCAACTAGTCATTTAGTATTCTGATTGAATAATCTTGCCGTATATCACATTGGCAGCACCAATGAAGCTTTAATGTAGTTAGAAAGGCAAATAGTGTTTCATGTGATGGATCGTTCGAATACGCTTGCAGATTAGAATATTCCCTAAATGCCTGAAATTTTGTCCTAGACTCAAAAAGTTCGAAGAATTATGATGAAATCTACCAACCCGCACTGGATCCGCGTGGTAGATTACGGCCCTCTCCCTCTCACAGAGAGGAAGCCCGTGACCCAGAATTGGGAATATTATGGGCTTATTATGTTGGTATGATTATCTACATGATCTTTTCCGAGTCTTGATGAAAACATCTTATTTTTAGGGCTTTGCAGTAAAGCCGACTGCCGTTATGGTTTCGCGAAGTCCGTCTGCCTGTCTGTTAATTTTAAATATAAATCACACCCACAAAGTTGTGAGAACTATATTTGTTTTAGTACATCCTACGTGTAATACGTGAACGTAAGTAAAGTAGGTAAGTAAGTACCTGCCTACTCTCTGTCTGTTCCTTCATGTAGGGGAGTCGTAAAATAGCTATTTAATATTGAGTGTATTTGAAAACACTTTTTCGATGCAGAGCTCCGATTGCGAAAATGTTTTATATTAAGCTTTCGGAAAACATTATAGAAAAAACCTATAAATTAAAATTAAATGCGTAAAAACTTTTTCATTAAATTAATTTTTAATTAAATATTTTTTGATGAAACCAAAATATAGTTGGTCATCTTATGGTATTTGGCAGCTGGGTTCATACATAGGAGACAAAATCTGAGTTTTTTGCAGAAGCTCTTAACAGGAAAAAGAACTGCAATCACGTAACATCCACACCTGCGCTACTGTTGACAATATACATCCGCTACACAATCGCATAAACATACGAGAACCAAAATGAATTTCTATTGTGTGTCGTCAGCAAAAAAAAATTCTATACATGCACACCGCATACATTGCTGGCGTAAGGCACGATATATTTTTTAAGGCGTTCCTGCGGAGACGTGGAATGAAAGAATTATCGGTGTTGAATCGTGGCTGCTGATGCGGCCGGCCATTTGGCACGCGGCCAGCTCCCCTCGCCTCGATCTTGTAATTTACTCATGTGGAATGAGATTAACACGACATCTGAATTGTATTTAGTGAATTTTCATTGTAAACTGTCACGTTTTAGTTCACAAGTTGGCTCGAGTAGTTTAAGCAAAACAAAAATTATGAAAGTCCAGCATAATGAGAACATATTTTGGCTAAATAAACGGAGCGCAACTTCATTTCATTTGAGTTAAAGAGTATACTTTTAACTTTTAATGCGAGTTTCTTAACTTCGTAGAGTATATTTAAATAGTGGAATTAATCTTCTTAAACTATTAATTAAGAGTACTCGGTTCGTTTATTATTAAACTGCAGCAGTTTCAGTAAATATCTCCTATTTATTTAGAGACTTGTTTTATGTTACAAACGTTTCTAAGAGTGTACGAAGGTAAGTGGCAGATATGTTTCTCTACGTTATTGAATCGGTAATGAAGAGATTCATAGAAGAACTAAAATTGCCGACATAGCCCAGCGGATTAGGTCTTTAAAGTGGCAGTGGGAGCGGCACATAGCTCGTAGAGCCGATGGCCGATGGGACAGAAAGACTCTTGAATGACGACCCTCTTACTGCAAGCGCAGCTTCGGACACCCACCGACTAGGTGGTCGGATGGCCTGACCAAAATCGCAGGGAAGCTTTGGATGCAGGCCGCGTCCAACCGTTATTTTCGGAAATGCTTAGGGGAGGCCTATGTCCAGCAGTGGACTTTATGTGGCTGAGATAATGATGAAACCTCCCCAACAAATTAATCGGCGTCCATTTTAACCGGAAGATTGATGGAGGATAACAACGTAAAGTATTCAAATGATTTGTAGAAATTAATCATAATGCAAACAGAGTATTAAGAAAAGTAATAAAATGTATTCGCGTTCCTCATTATCCTGCCCTTATCCAAGTTCAGGTGGGGACGGCGCAACATTCTTTTCCCTCCATACTTTTCTAATAGTCGTCATCTCAGTAGTCAAGAAGAGGTAGTAAGTACATAAGTCCGATCCCTTATTTTTTTTTTCCGGGGTGGAAATCCTCAATGGATGTCCGCCGCCCTGGGGTGGGCGACAAGGTCTGTCAGGCTCTTACTGACTAAAACCACCCCGGTGTCTCTTCTATCACGAGCGCGCGTGGGGCCGCGGGAGTCTAAATTCTTCCATGGCCCCACATCCTCGTGCTGGCCCGGTCTGTCCGGGCCTCGTCTCCTGCACGGGGTCCGCATAAGTCTTGCCAGTCCGCCAACAGGACCTGACGGAGCTCCTCTCGGCGCAGCTCGATCTGCCGCTGCGCCGGACTGGAGCCCCGTGTCCGCTCTTCCTCGCGCCATCGGTACAATGACGCAAATACTTTCGCCTCTAGGTCCCAGGGCGGGGATCCGGCCAGGACGCAAGCCGCCTCGTAGGAAATCGTGCGATACCCGCGGACGACCCTGACGGCCATCGCCCTCTGCGGCTTGCGCAGAATGGCGAGTGTTCCGGCCGTCAGATCCATCGCCCACACAGGGGCCCCATATAGGGCCATGGACAGCACGATTCCCACGTACAACCGCCTACAGGCGGCGCTCGGGCCCCCATATTGGGAAACAGCGTTGATAGCGCGAAAAGTCCGATCCCTTTTTTTTTTTGTTTTAGGGGTGGAAATCCTCATAGGATGTCCGCCGCCCTAGGGTGGGCGACGGGGTCTGTCAGACTTTTACTGACTAAAACCACCCCGGTGTCTCTTCTATCACGAGCGCGCGCGGGGCCGCGGGAGTCTAAATTCTTCCACAGCCCCACACTCTCGTCCTGGCCCGGTCTGTCCGGGCCTCGTCGCCGGCACGGGGTAGTGGGGTGTTAAGCTACCCCGTGCATCGCCTCAGAGGCGCGCGCTAACACTCGCGCGCGCCTCCGCCGCGGGGTCCATCGAATAGGGGGCGGGGACTTCCCCATGTCCCTCGCCCCTGGACCCATTCATGGGGGGCGGAAGAGGGCATTATCCGCCCTTCTTTGGCGCCCGGTGCGTCTTCTGCGGCCCGGGAAGGGAGTTGAGATCTCCCTGTCCCGTTCCGCAGCTTCCTTCTGCGACATCACGTCCTCGCAGAAGGACACCACCGCGTCCCACGACTCTGCGCTGCCGGCCATCCTCCGTACTACTGCCGGCAGCGTCAGGTCGCCTCCTACTTCATTTGTGAGGACACGGCGCTGCTCCTCCCAAGCTATACACTCGGAGAGCGTATGCTGCGCCGTGTCCTCCCCGCATTGGACGCAGTGGTGGCACCGAGCGTCCGGCTCCCTGCCTTGACGACACAGGTACTTGCCGAAGCAGCCGTGCCCCGACAGCACCTGCGTCACCCTGAACGACAGGGAGCCGTGCCTTCTCCCGAGCCAGTCATCGAGTACTGGCCGGATCGCCTCGACGGTAGCGAAGCCGGCGGTAGGGCGCATAAGCCTCTGCCGCCAGTCCGCCACCAGGACCTGACGGAGCTCCCCTCGGCGCAGCTCGATCTGCCGCTGCGCCGGGATAAGTCCGATCCCTGCCACAAGCCTACAGCAACACTGAATTCGTTGGTATCGTCAGCCGACCGGACGTTGGTTCGAGATTGACTGTACATAGCAAGAATTTACTCTACTTACTTCCCGAACAAATCTTTCTGTTTTTTAAGGTCCACCACAATACATCAGAAGGTATCATACCCCTTTCCCCATATCAATGAACACCATGTGCAAGTTCTTATGTGCACGTCTGTAATTCTCGCACTATTTTTTCTTTACAATTGGGGAGTGCAAATGGATCCGTACTTCATAAAATAACATATTCGAAAATAAAATCAGTAGCCACATACATCTTTCTTTCAACACTTCCATACTACTACTGATAAATCACTTATGTAGGCCTTTGCATTTTTCATACCATGAACTGGCTTTCTTACTTTGACCATGGTTTCTGCTCACCGTTCCATTTATGCGGTTTCATTCTTTTCGTTCATCTTCTGTGAGTGTACTCTTGCGTCTTATCCTTCAAAACTTTTTTATTAACCTTCTTCTTATCTTCTTTCAAACTATCATTTCTATTTTCTATAGTCTACACTTCTTTACACAAGACTTTCTTGCCTCTAAGCATTTTTACACATATTTAATCCACCACGATGTATTTTTTTCTATTATACCTTTCTCTTTGGTTTCTCCAAACAGAACCTTGCTAAAATTGCTTTACTTTCCATAAACAATCCGTCATCTCCTTTAGACATTCAGTCTGAGATTTGCCATTTTCTGCCATATATATATTTCAACTACTAATCATAAATTCAACTACGAATCTACTACTTCATTCTTGAACATACATGGCATGTTTCTATTTTTCTATCCTACGCTATCTAGTTCTGGGCGGGAGCCGTTCCTTGTACTTACTGAAGGAGACACTTTAACACAGAGATTACATATAAAATGTATTGCCGTTGCCTCTAATAATTCTATTCTAACAATTTACAACTCTAATAAAACGGTACATGTCGCTTCCTACATATACAAGTAGCTCAAATATTCGAAACGCTTATCATTTCCGAGCCATTGAATAGCGAGCGAGCGGCCAGACTTCTTACCTCGCGCCATTATAAGAAATCATCTATCGATGGGAAATAATTCGATTGTCAACTCAATGATAAATAGGCGGAAACAAAATATTTGGAAGTTAATCAACTGGTTTAATTCGGGTTTCGTATTGAAGATAATATAAGACATTACTTCTGATTTTTATTATGTTATTATACGTATATTAATTATATGTCTTAAAGTGGCCAAAATAAATTTTGTTCTTATTTTATTATTTGACTTCTCTCTTATTTATTTATGTACACACAATAAAATACATAAGTATAAGACAAAATTAAGATTACAAAGGTTCTGCTTATTTCTTAAGAAATTTCTTCCAGCAGACCTGCGAAAGTAGAAGTAAAACAGAAATGTCTTCTCTCTTCCTTCTTTTCATCGTCTTTCTTTTCCTTCTTTCTTTCTTTTCTTTCCATCGTGAAGTCGCTTTAGTATTCAAGAGCTTACATGCGTTTTGTAGAAGAAGTAATAAAAGAAAATTGTTAAATTTTTGTATCTTTATATCACGTCACGTCTGCGATAATATTTTATATACTTAACTGCTAAATTAAATTAAATAATGTATTTATTCGAATAATTCGAATTTTTCTTTCCTGAAACTATTATTCAACAGTAATGTAATAAAATCACCGAAGTCCTCATCCACGAAAAAGAAGAATGTTTTACAACTGCCATTTGATAGAAGAATCACTTTAAAATATAGAACTTACCAGCAATCTGACCTATTATTAACATCGCACTTACATAAAGATAAGATCTATATCGTAGAAAAAAATACGTGTCGAAATAATGAAGCTAGCTGGCGCTGACTACAATCTGGACCACTGAATTTATTCACACCGAAAAATCGCGCGGCCCGAACTGTGCGAGAAAAAAGTATTTAATTGCCCCCAAGGAACCGGGAGAATGGTGAAAATTCGGGTAGCGAATTTATAGGAGCTATTTGGATGCAAATGATGAGCGCGCAGCCCCCGCCAGTGACGGTGTAACCCCAAAAGAATAAGTGAGAAACGTCTTACGAGAGAAACGCTCGTGAATACTTGTGATACTTTTTAGAGTTCTGTGACTGAATGGTGAAAATGGAGCCATTATAATTTAATCTTGTTCGTTCAGTTGTACGACATTTTTAGAAAGTACAAAAGTAAAAATTACGGCCTCAAACGAAATAGTTTCGGAAAATAAACCTACTATTTCATTGTACCTAAAGTTGTTGATTAGACAGAAATAGGTGGAAAGAGAGTAGAGAAGCCTTTGTCCAACAGTAGGAATATAATTTCGAATAAAAATAAGAATACGAGTTGACTCAGTGATAGTTTCTAATGCATATTTTTTTTTTTTTTTTTTTATAAGTGTTAAACCAGCGCTTGAGCGCAATTCCGCCTGATGGTAAGCAGTGATGCGATCATTGATGGTAAAGCGCGCTAGTTTATTAAGAGCCTATTCACTCTAGCCTTGAAGACACTCAAATTGTAATGTGACGGAAACACTGTCGCTGGCAAATTGTCCCACTCCCTCGATGTACGCGGTATAAAAGAGGAAGCGAAACGCTTCGTCCGGGTCGCAGTGGTGTCAGCATCGATTATTATCTGCCAAATATTTGTTTCTTGTTTTGGGGCTAAATATTGAAGCGAAAAATATTTTTTATTCGTGAAATAAAATAATAAAAAGTATAAAAACTAAAACCCAACTACGACAAAAAACGACGCTGAAAAAGTATAAAACAAGATTTTCAGAATACTGAACTGAACAAAGTTGCTATTGTAGTTGCAAGTAAATGGACACAGTAGTAATGTCACACAATACTATTCTGAAGTATGCAATATTCACTATGTAGAGATAAATTTTCATGTTTGGAAAGACGTAGTCACACGTTACATATGTATACCTACCTACCGTAGCACCTTGACAACGTGTGACTACGCCTTTCCAAACATGAAAATTTATCTCTACATAGTGAATATTGCATACTTCAGAATAGTATTGTATGACATTACTACTGTGTCCATTTACTTGCAACTACAATAGCAACTTTGTTCAGTTCAGTATTCTGAAAATCTTGTTTTATAATTTTTCAGCGTCGTTTTTTGTAGTAGTTGGGTTTTAGTTTTTATACTTTTTATTATTTGTACTATTTTGGAGTTAAAGTGTATTTGTGGCGCATAATATTAACAAAAGTTAAACTGATGAACTAAAAACTAGGTACTTGATATATTACATCTACACGCACATATAACAATATAAGCCCGAAGGCATATAGTGCAAAGGACATTTTTATGGGAGTTTTAGCCAGTTATCAAACTGTTTCCGCCTTCACCGCGTGGAGTTACTCCCAGCTTATGTCGTTTTCATTAGTGCATTACATATTCTATTAATGTTCACCAGTGCGAACACACAACACAGGACATTCATAAAGATATTCATACTCTACATTTCATAAAGCGATTCAGAGTTCCAGTGATCCGCGCTTTATTCTTATCATCATTAAAGTATTCTTGTAATTATGTACAAGCATAAAGTACTCGTGAAGCTCTTTCAAATGATACCAAACACGGCATATTTATCTTAACTTTATTTTTTTACTCTGTATGTTTTGTCCGCTAGAGGGCGCCACAGTAGATTTTGTGAAACCCCATATAGCTTATAACCAGCGGACAATTAAGACGCTTCTAATGATATGTCATTTGTCGAATTCTGATAAGTAGTTTAGAAGTTACGAGGGAACAGATGAACATACATACATACATACATACATACATACATACATACATACATACATACATACATACATAGCCTGTCAAAATCATAACCCTCCTTTTGCTTTGCCGTAGTCGGGTAATTAGCACGTCAGACAGTTTTTGTACGGAAGACCTGTCAAATATTCAAAATTATTCCTAGCATAAATTATCTGACGTATGACGAAAAACTTAATCTTTAGTTGTATTTGTAGATTCTAAGATGATAATGTTCACATACGGAATCCTACACACATTCTCTATTGACATACTCTTTTCTCGTTTTATTATGTTTAAGTGTGAGTGCGACTTAGCCCGTTACAGAAAGATGTTTAATACTCATGACTTATTTAAAGATTATTGTGTGTTGCAGTACCACTCACATGTGGGGTAATATGTTATGTAGGAGAGCTTTTGCCAACTTTTAAATTCAAGACGGAAAATAATGGTATTACGAAGCAACAGAAAAATGGCAAAGAAGAGCCCGTAGTATAGGAAAATGTCGCATACATGCAAAGCCCTAAATCCAGATTTCTATAAGCTGAAGAAAATATTCAGATATGACGAGACATTTCTTTCATTTCTCCTACTTATGTGGAATAGACACGTATCTACCTAAGGTATTGCATAATCTTAAGAGTTATTTTGTAAACAGGTAGGCTAGAGGTCCGTGGCCGTATAATACTAGTTATTGGTATTATTTAATACGTGGTATAATAATACCAGCGCTACAGCAGTACTATTCTGTTACCATATCATCTTGAAACCTTAGTTAGTGTGGAGTAAGGTTTTTTTTTTTGTTTAATAACTATAAACTTGTGCTTGGCTTCAATCCCGCCTGGTAAGCAGAGATGCAATCGTTGATGGTAAAGCGCGCTAGTTTATTAAACCTATTTACTCAAAAAACTGAGTAGGTAAATAGGAAGATGAAAGTTGAGCGAGGTGATGCAATGTAAAACCCAACAACACGATCAACGATGTTGCGCCAGAGGGAGATTGATCTGGAGACCCTCCACGACCAAACTTCCGACACGAAAACATTTGGCTTATCGTAGCCGGCACACATCGCAACACAACTGCTCAGCCACCATGCACCAGACATCATGCCGGAACACGAGGAATCGCTTGGTGGGAAGACTTTGTCTGGTGGGTAGTAACTTCTGCCTTCAGTCAATGTTATGGCCTACCACCGAGAAATATTTTGATATTCTTATAGAATCGACGAATAATTAGGTTATGAGACGCTTGCCTCAGTTGGTCTGAAGATTGGTAGGCCTAGGTGGCCTAGAAAAGCAAGGTAAGCCGGTGCTTTTTTAATAGATCTTTAACAGTCGTCACGGACAGTCAGAAGTCCGAAAGCCTGACAACTAGCCTCACGAAGAAGGATAGGATCACCCTTAGGATGTGCTTAATAAATTAGGCAGTCGCTCTATGTAAGATACTTGTATTCTGTTGCATTCTGAAAGGCTAAGGCCACACTACGGTTAAACCGCTGCGGTTTTTTCCCGCGACTGATTTTTTAACTACAAAATGCTTGCGGGAAAAAACCGCAGGTGCGGCCGCTTGCATTAGTCTTCTAGAGATACAAATTCACGCGATTAAAAACCGCCGCGGTTTAACCGTAGTGCGGCCTTAGACTTAGATTGAGATCCAACTGCGACATACTTGAGAAATGGCTAGCTATATGATGATGTAGGTACTACACCTAGCCTTAAGGTTACCCCAGCTACAGGAGAGCATATAATTGTTTTTTCTGCTTCCTATTTGGTGTCTCACTGCTGGGCAAAGACCTCCCCTTTTTCCTTCCAAACCTCAAGTCTCATGTTATCTCTGGTGATGTAGGCCGTGCGGTTACCTTGCTTTCGATAGCATATAAATAATAAGTAGGTATTACAAAAGTAAGAAATAGGAATAAAATTATTATTAATTCACGTTAAATTTTTGTCTTATCCTACCAAACATTTAAGTTGTTTGTTTACCGCTCCGCTTCAGTGACAAAAATATATTGTTTTAGTATTTTTGCCCCGATTCCCAAATACTCATAAATCTGTCTTAAAAATATTCATTACGATTTTTCATCGCTGTCTGTAAGTTTTATTTTTATGTAACCTCCTTCCTCGAATGTTGCGTAAGGTTTCAGGTAAATTTCCGTACACCGCAGGAGTCGGTATGCAAAAAACGTCATCGATTACAGAACAAAGAAAGTTTCAGATCGAAATTGGAGGTTCAAATTCTACAATAGAAGTTAGCCGTTGAACTTAAATATAGGATGAATATAGAGTTTGAAGTAAAATGCATTCGGCTTTCGTCCTTTGTTGGAAAAGTTGCGGTAAACAAGTTCGACACTCAATCCTTTGTGGGATATTTCTGAAAAGTTGTAGTGTATAAGAAGGCTACCGCCGTCATGACAGAGTGGCGGATGCTGCGACCGCAGCTCGCCTTCCGGGGTCGGGAGTATAAAAGACATACTGTTTATTTTTGTATAGGACAAATATTTATTTAGGCTGGAAAAAATTTGAAAATATTTTAATAATGAAAATATCTGCTTCTGCGTGGAACTCGTAATGTAGGTTTTCATTTAGAATTTACCGCTTTTTTTACTTTTTGGATTTAATAAGTTCTATAACAGTTTATATCGATATACTAAAGAAAATAACTAGAGCTGTTAATCCGACATATACATATATTTATATTACATTACATTCATTGTGCTCACATGATAGAAGCAACAGAAATATGTAACGAAGAAATGTAACCCATATTATGATTTTAAAAGAGTGTCCATGGAGTTTCTTGCACGTTCTTCTTCATAGAGATCTACGCTTTCGAGCGTGCAATTTAGCTTCACTTTTCTTGGACTGACCGACATAGACTATTCAAAAGCACCAACTGATTGTTAATTTGAAATAAAAAATTTTGATTTCGATTTGATTTTTGATTTTGATTACTTAATAAATACTGTGGCGGCAACATCCTGCCACGAAAGATTTTAAAGAAGATTCAAATGGACTGTATTTAAAAGTCAGCAATGTATTAGCAACTATAAACAAATATGCGATAGAATGATGCTTTCGGAGTATGTCTCTGATTAAGGTGCTAAAGCGGCAAACCAACCTTCAGAATCGGAGTTCGTAGACAACCAGACCAGATCACAAGAAGACGAAAGTCGATACAATTCACTGGCAAACTCCCTCTATTAATTTTGATGCCTAAATTCCCTCCGGGGGTTATTTTAAATACTTAAATTTGTTGACCGTTAAAAGAACGTGGCATTCGCCAGCTTGCCTCGACAGGGAGTGCGTTCGTCACGCCGTGCGACGGTCAGTGGAAGCACGCACTCTCTATGGTCGCATTTCGTATGCTTCAAGTTTTCGGCAGCGTTCACCGGCGATAAACACAAAATCAGACGAGATATTCAACACCTACGTAGACTATCGTAGCAGTAAAAACTGACATATATTTTTTAACCGACTTCAAAAAGGAGGAGGTTACTCAATTCGACCGTATATATGCTTTTTTTTATGTTTGTTCGCGCATAACTTCGTCCTTTATGAACCGATTTTGATAATTCTTTTTTTGTTGGAAAGAAGACGTTCCCAAGGTGGTCCCTTGATAAGGACATCAGGGTCTGATGATGGAAGACCAGAGAAATCAAGGGGAACTTTCAAAATTCGTAGGGGCTATTAGAGCATTTCTTAGTATTTTCATTAAGTATTTTAAAGCACTACAATTTGATAAAGGTCTGGAGTAGATCTGATGATGGAACTGGGAGGCAGTCGAAGGAACTCCTCAACAATTCACACCAGCTACCTTGTGTTTGGGCTTGATTAATTTGTATTGATAAGAACTTTACACCTAGATGGGTTATGACTGTCATAAGAGCACTGATGATGAAGACAAAGGCCAGTTCCGGGAACTCCTCAACCGTTTGTAGTAGCTACATAGTGTTTGGTTTTAATTCATTTATATTGATGAGAACTATGCACCCATTGGGTTGAAATAATGGTATGCAGTAAAGCTGATGATAAAGACCATAGGCAAACGAGATAATTCTTCAAAATTACGGGTAAAAATTAAAGTTAACAAAATTACGTCATTTCGCAACTATATTTGCGTCAGCTTCCAGTCTGACCGGATGTAACTGAATACATAGTACCAACTTTTCATAACTAAAAAGTGTAAAATAAAAACTTTTTTACAAAAAAACAACCGATTTCTAAAAACCACTACAAAGTGAAAAATAACTAATTTCGGAAGTCGTTGTCAAAAACTAATATACAAAAACCAGACACCGACTTCCGAAATTAGTTATTTTTCACTTTGTAGTGGTTTTTAGAAGTCGGTTGTTTTTTTGTAAAAAAGTTTTTATAAACAATATTCGTTGACACCATCCACGCAGTTTCTAATCTCCACTTTGTACAGACTATAACATTACCCCTGAAACCCAACTATTTATCACTTGAAGGCCAACATTTTCTTAAGAATAACTCCGTGAAGATAAGGTTCATACTTCAGAGGCTTCAGGTTGTTAAATATAATCGGATTAAACGCCAACCAAAATTAGGGTAGGTGGTTACTAGCGGCCTTGTAAACTTGTATTTTGACATTTATTAGCAACCTCTACCCGCCAAGGCAATCTGTCTAGAATTTCGACAGTGTATATCTAGCCTTATATCGTCTGGCGTCTGTTTGAAAATACGTTGTGGAAAACAAGATCTGATTTTAGGTTCTGTTTGAAAAGCTTTTGCTTTGAGTTAAATTTGTTTGTCAAATGCCAAAGGCAAATATTTAGTTACGAATACATGGGCTAATATATTAACAATTAAGTAGTGACCAAACATACCAAACATATATACTAAACATACCTATTACTTAAATTAAATCGTCTATTACATAAGCTTTTGACTTGACACATTTTTTTACATAATTAAATACATAAATTGAATTAATATCCTACCGAATTTACTTTTTAATTCAAAATATAATTATTTAAGATTTTTACATAATCTGTGAAATATTGCGCTTTTTTTAATATTACGAACAATACTATTTTAAAGGTTATCGGTAGGTGCACAGCATGGTAATTTTGTAACACATTAACACTAACAGTAGAAACGTATTTCCTTTTGACAAATCAAAAACATGCATTGCATTATTTGCCTTGTTGAGCGACATTGAGACATTGATTTATTCGAACTGATGATTTAAAGGATAGAAATATCCCACAGAATGATGCAGATGGTTATTAATTTGTTATTAATAGTGTGTTATCGCGTAATCAAGTTATTCTAAGCATATCTTGGACACCAATGACTGATCAAAAGGTGAAGGAAAACATCTTGAGGAAACTTGTACTTTAAGTCTGAAATTGCCAACCCACATTGAGCGAGCGTGGAGATTACGCTCAATCCTTCTCTGTATGAGAGGAAACCTGTGCCCAGCAGTGGGACTATGAAAAAGTTGATGATGATGAGTGTGTTATGCAGTTATGGTATTTGGTCTAAATAGAGTATTGCTTGTTATCCGTCAAACAATAAGATATTGTTGGAAGTTTATCATCAAACGTATTGTTGACAGTCGACTAAATAAGTTATTGGTTTCGTGGTCCTGCATAGAGTTGATGCATTAACGAAAAATAGCACTTGGAAAATATGTTCTACCAAAAATGGTGTATAAGCTTTTAAACGATTGCGTTTGAGTATGTACCATTTAAAACATATAATAAAGTATTTGTGCCGCATATCCGGGCCACAGATTTGGAAACTAAATCGAATGAACACGGTTGATTAAACAAAATTGAATAAATTTCAATCAAGAAGCAATTGGAATTATTTTCTTATTCATTTAATAGTTTCCGAATGTATTATGTCTATTACTGGGAATCGATAAATGAACATAATGAATGATGTTGACATGAATGTATATTTGTTAACAGATTATATGGATCGTCATAACATAAATATCTAGTGATAATAACGACCGACAATATCTAGCGAATCTGTACGCGACTTGATGTGAAATATATTTTTTTTAATTTTCCTTTTTTATTGGTTGGGATCATCATCATCAGCCTTTACTCGTCCACTGCTGGACATAGGCCTCTTTCATGGCACGCCAACAAGTTCGATCCTGAGCAGTTCTCCGCCAGCCACTACCAGCCACCTTTTTGATGTCGTCGCTCCATCTCGCCCAAGGGCGTCCCACGCTACGTTTGCCGAGACGCGGTCTCCACTCAAGAACTCGTTTACCCCAACGGTTGTCGGTCCTGCGGCATATGTGACCAGCCCATTGTCACTTCAGCTTGCTAATCCTCTCAGCTCTCATTGGTTGGGATATCATCAAACAACTTCTCTCGGTCTAGGCAGACCGGGAACGTATGCCAGACATATAATGACTAAAACCCACCCGTGTTCCTTTAGTTACCTGAGCCAGAGGCAATGTTAACTCTTTCTAACAACCCGCGACACTGGCAGGTGTATTCATATTCACATATTCATCATCATCTCAGCGTTAATCCCAGTCGCATCCGTAGCTTTTTCAGCTTTGGAGTCTGGGGTCCGCCTTACCAGTCTAACTGCTGATTTTGGCTAAACTTTGATATTTTCGGTAAAGCGACTGTGTCTGATCCCCACAACCCGAAGGCGACATCGACTTAAAAAAAAAAAACTAATTAATCCGTCAGACAGATTTCCAAAAAATACTAGACACGTATTTTTTCTTTTTTCATATAAACAAAAAATTAACAAATATAAAAGGCATCAAAGATCAGGAGTGGTGGCTGGTGACGTCACCGGTCGTTATAAAGTGTAGTGCCCAGTGACGTCACACGAGTTATTAAAGCGCTATGTGGTCTTCATTTTTTGTTTATATGAGAAAAGAAAAAAATCGTGTCTAGTATTTTTTGGAAATCTGTCTGAAGGATTAATTAGTTTTTTTTTAGTCAAATACCCTATTGTTGGACTTTTGAGGTCTCCAACAACCCATAACGACTGCCACTAGATTTTCATATGGCAACCGGGATCAACGGGTTAACGTGGTCTGGTCATCCGAGGCACGACCAGACCAGTGCAAATATTCATATTCATGCATACAAACATTTGCACTGCGCGATGAAGAACCCGCGCTACCGTTACGCCACCGAGGCTGTCTAATTGTTCATAATATTCTCATATTGATGATATAAATTTAATTTTGATTTGATGGTTTTTCTTTTCCTTCTATACAACGTATAACATAAAGGGTATATATATACTAAGGGCAATGGTACCTTTTCATGATATCAAACGACATCGGAAGGGTTTTTTAATCCCATCTCTTTATGTTAGGAAGTTATGAGAAAACACACCGCCTGTGATAGGCTACTCCAATACTAGGCGCACAGAATTTTTGAAGACAATACGTGAGTTTAGCAAGTAAAGTGACGTGTAACGAGTAGTTATTTACATAATTATGTAGTGCGGTGCCATGTATGCAATTTTTTGAATTTAGGAAACCCACGAAACCGAAACTTTGGTATCAATTTTTTGACTATTTTATTTCGAGTTGAAACCCTTCCGGTGTCATTTGATATCATGTAAAGATGCCATGCCCTTAGTATGTATATACCCTTTATGTTACACGTGGTTATGTTATGATCTATGTAAATAGTACACTATAGACTACCTGTATTTTTTCTCTATCCTTCCTCATAGTGTTCCATCCAAAGGTTGTCTGTAAAAGATCGCTCTTAGCAATAAGATCACCCATTGTGTCACCCTTTGTAAAATCTTTATATTTATGTTCTGTATATGGTTTACATGTTAAAAAGTATCCTATTCTATTCAATTCTATACATCTTTTTGCCTATTTTCCTATCGCAGATATGCTGGGAGAGATCTCTTAAGAAATATGCAACACGTATTTTTTGTTCCAAAACAATATTAGTTAAATAAACTATATTTACAGTATATGGATTCAATGTTTTAGTATTTTATAATTGTATAGGTATTATACGTGTGAGCCCTATGTACTTGCTGTTAAGATAGCATTAACTGGTACGATTGAGACTATGTCATAATCACTCTAATATCTCGCTGGAAATCTCGGTGGTAGGCCATAAAATCGGCTCTCGGCAGAATTTACCACCCACCAGACAAAGTCTTGCCGCCAAGCGATTCGTTGTGTTCTGGTATGATAATTAACATTGCGTCACCTCACTCAACCGCCGCCTTCCTTCCTATTCACTCAGTTTTCTGAGTGAATAAGCTTAATAGCTAGCGCGCTATACCATAAACGATTGCATCTCTGCTTACCATCAGGCGGGAATGCGGTCAAGCACTAGTAGTATTGATCCATACGTCATATTCGTGAACGGGCGCCGTCAGTGGGGACTGGTCATCTCTATGCAGCCACTGCCAGTTTTTAATTTCTTAATGGTTTTTATACTTTTATAAAATGGACGCTTTGAACGTGCGTATCTTTCTGCACCATTCTCACATTGATCAACTAAATATGAACGGTATGATCAAATATTTTTTACTTAGATATTTTATGGTTTAAGAAATTATCCATGAAATATCTTGCCCGTCTCTCTCCATAGAGACCTAGGCCTTGGAATGGGCAACTAATTTCTTCTTGCTGATAATTGGTTTATAAATTATTTGATTTGATTTGAATTATCATGTCTGTAGCAACGATTCCGTAACATCAGCCACCTAGGGAGCTATACCGTACATTTGTGTAACTCAGTATTGTATTTTTGCGCTACTGTTTTTTTTTCGAGTGCGCAGTGGCTATGCTTCGATTTGCCCTTTATCACCCATTCTTATGGAAAATTCGACCAGAAATTCAGGAAAAAAATAAAGCTGCAAACGGAGCTAAAATTTTTTGGTGGTATCGTCAGATTTACCACCCAATAATGCCTTAAATGCCACAATAATAGTTTACCTCAATACCTGTAACTATTACAAACACAAGAGAGTAAAATTTTTAATTTCTGACTTCAAAATAGAGGAACTTAAGCGCAGATGGGGTGATTTCCTGAGTGCTCGGTTTTTCCAATTTGGGTCCGGAACAAAAACCACGCTTTACTGAGAACGAAAAGATTTGTTTTCCTCTTGTTGCTCAGATGTTTACCTTGCTTTCCAATTATGAGGGTTAATTGGGGAAATGAAGGATTTTACTGTCCCTATTACGATAGCCACCGATAGCCACTTTTATATTTAAAATGTACACACAATTTATTTTATATAATGTAACCTACATGTAAAATTTAGATATTTGCCTAATATACAGAAAAAAACATGTTAAACATGTTGTTCTAATTCTTGCTTTGCATTTAGGACGAAATTCACTTTCCTTCCTTCAAATAAATTAAAATCAAATTCCAAACGGAAAAAATAAACGAATTCTCTTCGACCGTATTTCATATCGGCTTAACCTCTGAATATTTCTCATCTCCGTCCAAACACACACATTAATACCAGCATCCGTCCAAAAAGCACAAAACCACAGCCGCACTTATCCGAGCCACAAAAACATTACAAAACTTCGCAGCATCGGCTGAAAAAAGGCCGGTCTCGTTAAAAGGCTGTGCGGCGGGTGGCTGGCCTTCTTCCGGCACTATCCTCCCCCGGAGATGGGCTATTCATTCCACTATCGACGTGCTGTGTATGCTCGTCGGCTATACTCTTTGTGGCCGGCGGAAATACATCACGATATGTTTTTATTCGGATCATATGTAACAGAATACTATCGAATGTGTTGGGACGAATTTGATGTATGGTTCTGGTGGTCTTTGTGAGTAACTGTTGCTGTAGAGAAAGTTTTTTATATTGACTTTTTGAGCTTTTATTCCACTAGAAAATCACTCTGAAATTTTAGTCAGTCGTCATAAAAAGACAGCCCACTTCATCTATCCAGCGACTTCTAAACAAAAGTACATAATAATTGTCTATATTTTTATTTTACTTCTCCGTTTGCAGGTCTGCTGGAATAAATTATATAAGATATAAGCTTAACCTCCGTACTCATATTTTAATTTTATCATATCCTTGTGGTCTATTTAGTTTATTATATGTTATATAAATAATAAAATAAATAAATAAAAAAATCGATTGTTGGTATCTAATTCAAACAGCATTAATTATATGTTATTAATTTGCGAGCTACGATGAATGAACTCTGATAAAGATGTCGTCACTCCATTCCGCGTGCTCTTGGAACGCAAGACTCGCATTGCACTCGTATATAGGATGTTTAAAATACGTCATGCGTCTTGCATGATATTCTTTTTTAATAATTAAAGAAGTGTGCTGTCTTTGTTGGATGACAAAATTGCACGGTATTTAGTACTTGCGAATGAAGCTTGCTTTGCATGATTACGTAACCGATTTTAACAAATGAGGAGGCACTAAATTAAGATAATTTATTATAGTTTGTCTATTATTATCTAATACAAACATAGCATATTATCAAGCTGCAAGTATATTCTGAAACGTTAGACAGAAAAGATCCAATGTATGTACATGTATATCACACCCACATCCTGCCAGTTCTGTTGAAGTACGGTGTATCTATAGACTCGCCCCATATTATGTGAGCGCAGCAACCTGCGCAACCGTAATATGGGGCGACCCTATTGCCTTCAACCGGGCTCAAAATACAGACTCTGAGCTCCTATTGAGAAATTTCCGGGACTTTCCAGGAATTTCTAATAAACTATCTTTAGAGAGTAATATTTTTGTGAATCCGTATTACGCGAGTAAAGTATTTCATAACTTCTTGATGCAGCATCATTTACGAACATGTTTTACAAAAGAGGACCCAGTAAAACTCAAATAAAAATCTTAAACCATTACTGCGACAAAGTGATAGTCAACTAACTCTCAATTCATTGAGGGGAAGCGCCAGTTTGATAAATAAATTAGCCGACCATAAAACTCTACACAGAAGAATTCCAGGGTGATTCGGAGAAATAGCGTAATACTCCTCATATAATTTAATGAAAATGATTACACTGAAAGTTGGAAAAGATGTTCGTTATATTAAAATAGTCGAGCAACTCTTACGAAATTGCTAGGTATATGCTTTTGGTGTAGTACAGAAATTAACGTCTCAACTATTCCACTTTCCTTATAATTGCCCTATCTAACTTAATCGCGTATAAAAACACATTAAACCGCTTCAAGAATAACAGCGTACTTACACTTTGTAAAATTAATTAGGCACATTTCGCTCCACCTTCCCGATAACTTAGAGTGAGAGCTAAAATTCCCAAGCGGAACTCGCAGTAATAAATTTAATAGCAAAATAAACGACGTCGTTAACTTATCTGAAATATTGTCGGTTGAATAACTCAACGCGTTTAATAGCGTATTCCAGTTTAAAACGAGTCGTGACCTCACCGAGATTTAGAAAAAAATTCAATGGATTCATTCATCAAAATGGCATGATTTATGATCTGAAACTCTTTCAGTAAATACAAATGAGAGGGTAGTAAGGACCTTGGGTCACTGCCAAAGTGAAGCCTGATTAATGATTTTTGAGGCACACGGGAATGTTCTGCGGAAAAATAAATTCAAAAACTTGTCGAAACACTGCCGAAAAGTTGTTTTGCAAAAAGTTTTTATTTGTTTTTAAATACAAATCAAGTATACTTTGTTCTTACTTTGCTTTTTAACGACTTCGCTGCTTTATTAGGTCGACTGGTCGTACACTTGTTTTTCTTTTGAATTCCGAACGCAGCGTTTTTTAATTACTCTCTTACCAGAGAGTAATTTAAAAACTACCAATAAAGAGTTATGAATTTTCATTTAAAAACACTTGCATCCAATTTTTTTATTGTGAAAAATATAGCTTTTTTTCAATTACCCTAACGATAGATATATAAAGCAGTATTTCCTTTAACTGGACAACTTTAATTCAGCTATAACTCAGCAATCGCCTAGGCTTAAATTAAACGATCTTAACTTTTATTTATTGAAATCTGCGAAAGGGTGAACTAAAGGTACCTTTTAAAAATAAAAAATGGGCTTACCTACGTCCTTCTGGTTGCAAGACGCGTGCAGATAGATATGTGAACCAGTGAGCTGTGATTTCAAACTCATGCTGGTACTGATCTCTTAATGTGACAGAAATATAATATGCTTTATCTTGTTTGCTTTGTTCACATTTTTTACATGTTAGAAAATAATATAATCATTTTTTTTATCTTAAAATCAAAATCAAAAGTCATTTATGCAAACTAGGCTGGGAATCAGCACTTTTTGAACGTCAATCCATACTAATATTATAAATGCAAAAGTAACTCTGTCTGTCTGTCTGTCGATTTTGATGAGATTTGGCACACACAATCTCTAAACCCTGAGAAAGGACAGAGGCTACCTTTTATCCCGGAAAAATTTGATATTCCCGAGGGAAATCAAAAAAGTCCGATATAACCGAACTCCACGTGGGCGAAGCCGCGGCCGGAAAGCTAGTATTACATAAGACAGTCCCTCAAAACACCCACCCATCGACACTTCCTTGTGCTTTCGCTAGGAATAAGAAGTGGCGGAACAAACTCCCCAGCAGCACAGCTGTCTGGTCATTCAAAAAAAACACATGACTTTATACAATACCATGTATAATGATGAACACAAGAAAATACAACAACAATGAAATTATTTACCATGTGCTAGCTATCACGATAAAATACCAGCAAAGCAAAACAAAGGTTTAAAGGGTTAGGTATAACATAGCAAACTAAATAAAGAATTTAGTTTTCTGTATTTAGTCCTAATGCATTATCAACATGCCACTGGATTTTTGGGCATTTACTACAGTAATGAACCCATTAGGTACGGGTTACAACCCGTACCTAATGGGTTCTATCAAATTACATTATAAAGATCTATTAACAAGTCGAAAAATGTTTTTCAAACATATATGTAATATCATAAACACCGTACACTTTTATAGGGATATAAGATATCGACATATTGGAAAAAGTAAATATGAATATGTCAATGGAATAACGGGCAATATTTTATAATCCTCTTACTGAATTGTGCACAGTGCGATATTATTCTCACTGCTTTTTCAAAATGTTTATTTTTCATGAAGGGTTTTCAACTGTAAATAAATAAAACCTGTCTAGATTTCAGAAAACGCTATATGAAACCAAAAATATATAATGTTTTGTCCGTTTTTGTCAGCATTACTTAGTTTAAAAACCATTATTCGTTTTGTGTTTTTTTTTTTGTTCCATTAATTTCAAAGTATCAAAGTTACAATATTAACACTTCATTTGGCGACACGTTTAGTGCAGTGGATGAGCGATCCACCGCGGAGACACGTGTCGCGAGTTCGATTCCCGCACGAAACAAATATTTGTATGTCCTACAAGTACTTGCTCCGGGTCTGGCTGTTTGTGTACTTGAGTTTTAAGTGTTTGTAAACGCACCGACGATACAGAAATAATTCCTAGTGTGGCCAACGTTTTTTTTTAATAATTAAGTACTTACACATCATGTTAATCACTTAGTTAAGTTGTTGGTGAGTACGGCTAACTATCTGCGTAGTATTTTCCCAACATGTTAGAGTCTGCTTCCAGCCGAAACGGATTCAGCTGAATACCAGTTTTTACATAGAGCTACTGCTTATCTGACCTCCAAAACTCAGTTACTGGGTAACACGTATACAACTTGGTAAGATTGCTTGTCAGACTTTCGGGCTACTAACGACCCGTAACTTCTGTCATAAATATAAATAAATATATACCAACAAATCACACAGATTGAGCTAGCCCCAATATAAGTTTAAGACTTGTGTACTTCATATGTAGATAAACCGCTATGCCACAGAGGCTCTGGGGCGTAGCGGTAACGAACGCGGCCATTGCGCAAGGAGGTGCGGGTTCGATCTCCGCACAGTGCAAATATTTGTATGCATGAGTATGAATATTTGCACTGGTCTAATCGTGCCTCGGAAAGCACGTTAAGCTGTTGGTCCCGGTTGCCATACGAACATCTAGTGGCAGTCGTTACGGGTTGTTGGAGCCCTCAAAAGTCTAACAATTGTTCTAACTGCAATGCTTAGATATCGTCTTCGGATTGTGGAGGTCAGACGGCAGCCGCTTCACGGAAAATATCGAAGTTTAGCCAAAATCAGAAGTTAGACTGGTAAAGCGGATCCCAGACTCCAAAGCTGAAAAGCTACGGATGGGACTGGAATTAACGCCGAGATGATAATGATATATAGATAAACATCCAAGACCCTGGCCAATCAAGAAAAGATCGTTTTCCATCATGACCTGGCCGGGGATCGAACCCGGGGCCTCCACGTCGCAGGCAGGCATGTTGACCGCTGCGCCACGGCAATAGCTCCACAAATAACAGCCGGGACCGAAGGCTTAACGTGCTGTCGAAATACGAATCAAGATCTATCTTGATTTGTGAAAATGGTTACCCATCCTCAGACTAAATGCAGAAAACATAGTTTAACCAGATCAATCGAACTGGACAGCTGTTATTACTTAGCCACTCGCCCAGTGACCACATCTAATGCTTAACTTTCATAGGCTCACATAAATCACCATCATCATTTCAACCGAAAGACGTCCACTGCTGGACATAGGCCTCCCCCAAGGATCTCCACTATGACCGGTCCTGCGCCTCCCTCATCCGGCGGTTTCCCGCGACCTTCGTCGGTCCACCATGTCGGGGGCGTACAATGTTGCAATTCTTCGGGCTTTGTCAGTTACTCTCGTTTTTCTGTGGATCTCCTCATTCCTGATTTGCCTTTCTTCTATGGCCCGTTGTTAGCGACCACGTCTCAGTTCCAAAAGTCGTCACTATCAACACACACTGGTGTTTTGTGTTGAGACACAACGGTATTTTTCTTTCTGACATAAATATCAAAACTAAAACACAATTACCAAAAAAAAAACAGCTTAACTTTTGATGTAGGTTCAACGTATCGATATTATAGTTGACCGAAAAGTTTAATAAGTTGTCCAGCGTACTACCATTAAAGTTGTGTAACTCTAATTCTATCAGAGTCCAGAGAGGTCGTTCCTGTTTTTGTAACAACGTGAAGTTAGGAACACTTGTTCAATCTGCGTTCAGTCGCTGAAAGTACCGTCAGCCAAATAAAAAAAAGAAAATAAAAATTAACTCGAGCCAAATTTGAAAAGTTTGCACTTTTGCATAAAGCTGTTCGGAAGGTTGGAATGCAAGCACCTATAACGGACTACGAATTTGAATATTTTGTTTCTTATTCATCTGAATAGTCTTTCCAAACTCGACAACAACAATAATCGTTATTGCAGTGAATTTGGGAGAGGATTATTTAAACTTTTTCTGTGCTATAGGTGGTAGTAGTAGATAAGACGAGTTCCTCATTAAGAGGTATTAACAATGAATGTATGAAATTAACATACGGTCACCAAAAAAAATCACACTCTGGTCATTTTGTTCGGAAAGGTTTCTTAATATCGCCAAGAATACGCAGTTATAATAAACCCTAGATTAAAGCCGTCCACTTTCGCTATCTCTGTGTCCAACCTTTTCTCTCCTGACAAAGCAAATCTTAACAAGGCCTGATATTAAATAAGAAACCGTGGGACATTTAATCTCTATTGTTTTCGAGCCATCGTTAGTTAATCAGCTTTCGTTCAGAATATTGAACTGAATGAGATCGTTCGAATAAAATAGCTGAAATTGCGTTAAGTACAATCGAATGTTAATTGTTCGCTACGTTTTATGGACCTTTTCGATAGGTCGTTAGTAGTAATTGGTCGTATATGCAGAGCGTTCGTGTCAAATTAGATGTAGTCCAATCATTCGGGTCATCATTTGCTGAAACATTATTGACGCTAGTACCAGTGTGTAAAATAAAATTGTTCTGTGCTTTAAACCCGAGACCACGATTATGAAAATAATAAATATTAGAGAATATTAAAATTAGAGATAGAGAATATTAAAGAATATAAAAATTAGAGAATTTTATAAAGAAGTTATTTTAAATTATGCAGCGTGCTTAATTAGTTACGTTTTACCATCAACGATTGAATCATTGCTTACCATCAGGCAGGATTGCGGACAAACACTAGCCAATGTTATATGTATTTAAAAAAATGCAGATCAAAATGTTGTTTCATCTGCATAATATAAAATAAAATCTCAGCACCTGTATTTTTTTTTTTATTCAATTATAAACTAGCGTTTGACCTTAATCCCGCCTGATGGTAAGCAGTGACGCAGTCGTTGATGGTAAAGCGCACTAGTTTATTAAGGGCCTATTCACTCTGGCCTTGAAGACACTCAATGTTATGTTTTAACTTTTAAATAAAAGTAACCAGAAAAAGTCGTAGAATGTAGTGTATCGAGTAGATAATGTTACGTGAATTCTTCGTGTGGACGCGACTAACTAGCATTACATGTTACGCTCGCGTTGATCCATCGGCAGTCGGTTTTCACGCCGTTAAACACGTACAGGATTCGGGTTAAGTTTATATGCCATCCACACGATTCCCATTACATTACACGATACATTACATTACAGATATCTTGACGCGGATTTGGACTCATAGTCAACACAACTAGCTACTTGGATAATCGGAGGTACTTTTATATAAGTTTTCTGTGAAACGCTGGATCCAGTAATACTTCATACAATCTTTCTATATGTATGTGATTTAATCATAGTAACATTGAAGTCGAGTAAAGATCAAGAAAAGGTTTCGTAAGAAATAATTTAAATATTTTCTCCAATCATATACACACATACATACGTACCTACATATGTTTATGCATACCATACATTATCCAAACGACACAACCCACAACATGGCAGGAACGAAGTCACGACGACGACAATCCTTACATAACGCCGTTCCCCTATCTTTCCACCTATGTCAAAATTACCTATGCGCGATAAAAAGAGATGTATGTTACAATATCGCATCAATATAAACAAGAAAACACATATGAAAGGAAAACAAAAAATAGACTTCAATTTTTACGACTCCATCGAGAATAAGATATTTACTTCAAAATAAAATCATACAGGCAAACGGGTATTAAGGTATCATTCTATGTGTTAAAATTAAGCTGAAATTCTTTATTCCAGTAGCGACCTAATGGGAAAAACTCTTATCTACTTCAGCAATTTCTTGCGTTTAATTTGTTAGCTAATTTCGTGGAGACAGTATTGTTCCTTGGGGCATTCCAACCGCAGTCGTTTGTTGTAACGCATTGGCCGCTACGAGATCCCGGCTTACAGAGGACATGGTCAATGTGTGACAGGCTAACACCTAATAAGACTTCGTTTTGACTTCGAAAGCAGTTGTCTCTAATAAACAGTATTATAGTCTCAGGTTGTGTAAACCTACACAGAACAAAAGGCTTACAAGAATATTAGTGGGTTACCAATGTTATTGTATTGTTGTAAACTTTTATTGTAATTTTAACAGCCGAAATATTCGAACAGGAGACGTATAGCATGACACTGTACAGCTCTTCTAACACAGTAGTATTAAATAATACCAAAATATAAAATACTAATAGTGAAAAAAGGTAATATTAAAAGTCAAGAAGGTTAGGTTTTGCTGTATAACAATATTTAATAATTTTGACATTGTTAATTTCAATATCATTTCGTCCACCGTACGGCTTCACCAGACATTATGCCGGAACACAACGAATCGCTTGGCGGCAAGGCTTTGTCTGGTGCTTATTTTAGTTTTTGTATATTTCTATGCTATTATTTAGAATTTTAGACGACTCGGTTGGTGCAGAGGCAGAGCTATGGACTGCTGCACCGCGTGTCGCGGGTTCAATTCCCACACGGGAAAAATATTTGTATCTTTTTGGTCTGGCTGTTTATGTTAATTTAAATGTTTGTAAACGCACGAAAAAAGAATTTAGTTGAAGAATCTCCCATTGTTTAACCCTTGTAAAATCTTTATATTTATGTACTATGATCCATAAAGTGCACATAATGAAGAGTATTTTATTCTATTCTATTCTAGCTTAATTGGGTTTACGATACTTTTTATATTTTTTTCTCTTTTAATTATGATCACTTTTCTATAATTTTCTGTTTCGTCCTTCTTTTCCGTACCAGTTTACCTAATGAAGAATCATTTTTTATTATTATTTTGTACTTGTAGGGTTGTACTTACTGTGTCACTGCAGTGCAACTAAATGTATTATTTCATTATTTTAATGTGAAACATTCTATATAAATTCATTAGCAAAACATATTTTGCTAATATTCTAATAATTCAAAGAATTATTGTTTACCTCTTTTATTGTGGATGTTGTGCATGCTTATAAGTGATGTATTTATACAGAACTGAGGACTTGTCATTGCTTTTTGTTATTATCCTTGTAAATATATCGTTGTGTCATACTTATAAAATAAAAAAACAGAACTTAATACCTATACTATAAAGAGGGCAAGTACATTTCAGGACTCGATGCCAAAAATGTTCAGTGTTCAATCATAGTGAAGAGGGTTATTACGACAACCAGCATTTTTCCAGATTGAAAAACTTGTGTAAATGATCAATTATGCTCCATCACACTATATGTAATCAAAATAAAACATTCTGAAGTATCCACTGTTACAGGCGTTATTACGGAAACTTTAGTACTTAATCACGAACATAAAATGTTACGCTTTAGTTGAACACAATTTATTAACGGTTTAATCTAATACAGGATCGTAAATCTTCAGTTTTTTGTTTCCCTCATAATTTTGCACGCGCTAATTCTACTGACAGTTCTCAAACATTCCATAAAAACTTATTTACAAAAAATTACTACTTCTAAAAAAGCACTACAAATTGTAAAATAACTAATTTCGGAAGTCGGTGTCTCAAGTTCTTGTATTTAAGTTTTTTTCCACCGTCTTACGAAATTAGTTATTTTTCACTTTAGAATGTTTTGGAAGACCGTTGTTTTTCTTTTTTTTTTTTAAATAAGTTTTCATTTTACATTTTTTAGTGGTGAAATGTAGTGTAATGCAGCTGCATCCTCACTCAACTTACTGCCCAGGCTGATATTGTGTCTTTTTCTTAATGGAATAAGAAGAAAATATGCACTGGGTTCAAATGTATTTTGTGACAGGAGAATCGACGGCAATGTGTGCTTTATTAGGGTTCCATAGCCAAATGGCAAAAAACGGAACCCTTATAAATTCGTCATGTCTGTCTGTCCGCCCGTATGTCACAGCCATTTTGTTTCCGAAACTATGAGAGCCTTACCTTATTCTGTGAACCGCATTAGGATTTTGATGCAAAAATTAAAAAAAATATAAATAAATATAGGGGGCTCCCCATACTTAGAACTGAAACTCTTTTTTTTTTCATCAAACTACACACTACTAACATAGTGTAACCTGTGGGGTTCAAAAATGATATCGAGGTTTCTAAAATATTTTTTTTCTAAACCGAATAGTTTGCGTGACAGACGCTTCCAAAGTGGAAAAAGTTGCCCCCCTCCAACTTCTAAAATAAGAAAATGAAAAATCTAAAAAAAACATACTATAATGTACATTACAATAAAAACTACCAACGAAAATTGTTTTGAACGAGATCTAGTAAGCAGTTTTTTTTTAATACCTCGTGAATCGTAAACCGCTTATTACCGCGTACTCTTTGATACAAATAAATCCTTTAATTTCATAAATCAATGGTACCCTCTGTGCGTGAGTCCGACACATGGCCGGTTTTTATATAAACATACTTGGACCTTTCCTTACTTAATGAAACTAGAAAAAAATACACAATTTTATTTTGTCTTGTCATTCCTAATTCACCGTTTCTATTAACCTTAGTAAGACGTCGCCAAAATCGTAGTAAATAACAGGCGTGGGTTAGGCCGAATGGCTTTGTTGCCCCGAAGCCTTAATAGGTAGAGTTGAAACTTTTGTGGCTTGCCCTTTCGCTCCTACCTAAAAGTTGATCTATAATTTCACTAACTATATTTCGAGGATACACCATATCAAATTACTCTTTGCTAAAATTGTTTTTGAAATCTATTAACAGTTGACCATAAACATGTCTGAATATTTAATGTTTTTACAAAATTTCCCTGTTCCTACGCCCTAAAATTGAAAACAAATTGTTGAGTGGCAAATTATGTTATAATTCGCCATTTTCATAGATTTTACTCTTAAATGTGAAATGGAACAACACATAACACAGAACTTTTTTAAGTTTCTCATATAGAATAGAATCTGAACAAGATAGAATCTCAAAACGGTGAAGGCAAACATCATGAGGAAACCGGAATGTCCTAGAGGCAAAAACTTCGAAGACATGTGACAATTACCAACCCGCACTGGGCACGCATGGTATATTACGACACACTCCCTCTCTACGAGGGGAGGACTGTATCCTAGAAGTGGGAACATTGGAACATTAGGCTGATTATGTAGATAGAATAGAATACTTTTTCTATGTACCATCCTCCCGAAACTCTGACAAATCACTCCTACCAAGTGGTATCACATTCCATTCTGATTAATTTCGTTGCGGGACCCAATACAGTTGAATCGTTTCTCCGGGACTCATCGAGCTGCATTGCTCGGCATTTTTCTGGCGGTCTCCACTGTTGATTCTGGCTTTCAGGAATTGCAGTGGGTGGGATAATGTGTTACGGGGTTTGTCCCATAAGTGGTATCGCATTACCAAGTAAATAAGTTGTGACGGTCGAATAGGGTGTTGCTCTATGTAAAATACTGGTATTCAGTATTTTATCATCATCAACCTTTTTATCGTCCCACTGCTGGGCACAGGTCTCCTCTCATACAGAGAAGGATTGAGCGTAATCACCACGCTTGCTCAATGCAGGTTGGCGATTTCAGACTTAAAGTCCAGGTTTCCTCAAGAAGTTTTCCTTCACCTTCAATCATTGGTGGCCAAGATATATTTAGAAAGTACATATAACTTTAGAAAAGTTACATTGGTACTTGCCTGACCTAGAATCGAACCCGCGCACTCATACTTGAAAGGCTGGTGTTTTAATCACTAGCCTATCACGATGTTGTGAATTCAGTATTTATTCAGTAGTATATCACTGCATTTGGTTAAATTGAAAGCCATGTGTTCCTACATGGTTAAGAAAAGACTTGGCAGATAATGATGTTAAAATGACTCTTTATGATAAATTACAGACATAAACATAGAATTTTTGAATTGAAAAGTATTTTTTCTAATAGAATTAATAATGGTATTTTGCCTAATACATAACCATAAGTCATGTCTCAATAGTACTCATTCCTGCCAAGTCGTGTTACAATGACCATTCCCACACAGGTAAACCGTACTACAATGAAACTTTTTAATTTTTTTTATAGGTATGGCATCAAAAAATTAACATATGATTAAGCCAAAAATACTAAACATCGCATGTTATTAGGCTGTATGGATATGTCTTTGCCTGTCATTTGTGGGATTATAACAACAAAACAACATTGCGGTACGCGCCGCGCTTTTTTCGCGCCATAGTTAATTTCTATCTGCATTTATAAATCAAATTGTTTTGAAAATTAGTGATATCAGTGTATAATAGCGAAATGGACAATATTTTACTTTAATAGTTGTACCACCCAGAATGTTAATTAAGTACTGTAATTCCTAATGAAGTTCAACATGACGATTTTTTGTAAGTATTTATTTATTTAAAGGTGTTATAAAAAGTTTTGTATCCCACTGTCGCAAACAGATATTGTAATCGATTGTGGCTCTCCAGATCATCCTCTGGCGCAGCATCGTTGGTCGTGTTGTTGGGTTAAACATTGCATCACCTCGCTCAACTGCCGTCTTCCTTCCTATTCACTCAGTTTTTTTGAGTGAATAGGCTTAATAAGCTAGTGCGCTTTACCATCAACGATTGCATCACTGCTTACCATCAGGCGGGATTGCAGTCAAGCACTAGTTTATAACTATTAAAAAAAAATACTCGTGCTGATCTATTGTGCCACTCAACTTCGCTTCGTGGCACAAACTCTCTGTCTATTGTGCTACTCAGCTTCGCTTCGTGGCACAAACTAACACTCGTGTTGCAATAGCTATACTTGCTTGACAGTGGCATAAATAACTATTAGAGGCATTGAGCCCTTTATTGGATGGGTAATATAGTTTTCTCTTTCTACCGCGCGTCAAAAATATATGCATGTCCCTACTTTTTCCTTTAAGCGGGACAGGGCCCTTTCATGAATGTACGTGTGTGTTTGTATTACAGCCTGCTATGTAAATCTACGGATGGTGACTGCTGACTTGACTATATATATAGTTGTAAAATTCGTGCGAAATTTTAAAATATTTATAAATACCTATAATTTTTGATCAAGTTTTCACTTCTGGCACCACTCTCGAAGATATCTGTCACCCGTTGCTTTCTACAAAGTGTATGTCTCAAGGGAGTCGGAAATTTTATAACATCGGAATTTCTTTGGAAGAACCCGGAACCTAGCTCTTCATGTACGGACGTACCTAGTCACCTACACACACATACACAAGTACCTACTTATCACCGTAACTTGGCTTGGCACTGTAACGCTTCTCCTTGTAAAATTAATATATTACAGTTACAACGAATACTTTTATGTTATTGCCTTTAGGCAACACTGACATTAAAAGCCAGCTCAAGTATTTATTTATTGTACATTTTTGGAGTACTTACTATGACAAATCTCATTTCAATAAAGAAATCTTTATCAAATTCCTTTGCCGTATAATTTACTGTTATTATTTTTTTCGTGCTGCTGTCCCAAATTCCATAGTCGTGGCGAACACGTAATTCAAATTACGCGAGAACAACAAAGTTATAGGAACGTTCGAAATGATTTATATTGCGGGGTAGCCCGAGGGCGCGATGGTTAGCGACGTGTTAACTTATCCCTACGGATGTAACGATGGGACTTTGGGAGTGTCGGGACACACAGTTTAAAGTGCCCTGCACTTTACCCACTGGCGTCAGATATTTAGTTGTTAATCATCCCACTATTCGTCTGTAGTTCGCGTTAAATACGATTATGTTAAGTATTTTCTTATTTATGGACAGGAAACTTTACAAATAGGTGTTGCATTGTATATGTATGTTTACTCACGTGAACACTTACTTACATAGAACGTACTCCACCAAAATATTTTTTTAAATGATTTTAAATGACAAAAAACTACGTCTTTTCATTTATTTCAAGGTACTTTTCTCATTTAAAGCGATGATGAGATTTGTAGACTAATGAGCCTTTGCTTTTTTTATTACTCATATAACATAATAGTATATTATATAGGTAATATGAAAAAGGACTTTATTACACAAAAAACACCATAGTCATTTAATACACCTATGTACATTCGAGTGTAACCTTTATACCTACATCCAGTAGTACTCTATGGCTAGTTCCCTCCGGCTCTGAAAAGTGTTATCGAGTTCAAACAAAGTGCTCTTATGCCAACAAAATCGAATAAGCTTACGCTGAAAGCTCTTCACCATAGCTTGTAGCACGTCACTTGTACTCGGGGTAAAGCTGCGAAAATCTTCACCTTCCTTTGATAACTATCCATTGGAAGTACCTACAGACTTTTATTACGGGGCGAACAAAAATTCAGCAACATCTTATTTTATTTCAGTCCAACTCACCTGAAAATAAATTGTTCAAATCCCTCACGAGCAGTTTTATTATGATTTATGGTAAATCCAGAGACATCTCGTGCTTAGGGAGTTATATTTAGTCTGCCTAGTTCCAGCATGGGATATAATAAGTTCGGCACTTTACGATGCTGTTTTGTTTTCAATTACCTGGCTTATATTTTGCTACCTGTGCCTGTGGGTCCGCCTGACATAACTTTTCTTGTTTACGGTTCAAAAAAAAAAAAAGAAAAATGTCCCTAGATTTTTAATATAGAACATATATCAATCTTGCCTTCATTTTTATCAAATACAATTCAATCCGATAAGCGATCGCAATTGAAGTGTGAAATGGTTATAAAAAACGAAAAAAGATAATCTGTAGGTAATCAAAGTTCAATAAATGCTTATAAATTCAAATCTTTCAAATTTGTTTGTACATAAACGCCGCCGCGCCGGTACTCCATATATGCAAATACTCTAATATTAATGGATTATTATGAAAAGTTTTGATTGATCTTCGCGAGTTACATTTCTATGTTTACTTAGAACGAGGGAAATACGGTAACACTTCTCGTCGTATAAGCAAGAGGTGTGGCTAGGGATGGCAATGAGTCATATTTGGGAACATTTGTCTTCAATCTAATAGAAGCGTCTTCTCATTTTTATGGTGTGCCCTACCGATAACTTCATGTTACATAGGTAAGCGTTTATTTGAAGTCTTTGTATAGAACACTTTTTTTATATAATTATAAACTAGTTCTTCATCTCAAACCCACCTGATGGTAAGCTGTGATACAGTTGTTGATAGAAAAGTGGGCTAGTTTATTAAGAGGCTATTTATGTAAAATAAAACTGAGTGAATAGAAAGGAAGACAGCAGTTGTGCGAGGTGATGTAATGTTAAACCCAACAACACGACCTACGATGCTTCGCTAGAGGGAGATTGATCTGGAGACTTTCCACGGCCAAACTCCCGACACAATAACATTTGGCGAATCGTACCCGGTACACATTGCAATACAACTGCTCAGACCCGTCCTCCGTACGGCTTCACCAGACATCATACTAGAACAAGACGAATCGCTTGGCGCCAAGACTTTGTGTGATGGGTGGTAACTTCTGCCGGCAGCTGATATTATGGCCACCACCTTATTATACAGTGGCGCATTATTTTGTGTTATGCGATCTCCATGACAAATCTGTAACTATGTCACTGTGAAAACTTAAAACTTTCATTCCATCTAATGCTAGCGATTATATCATTGTCAGTTCACTCTAAGCTGACTTTACATAAATATTCAAAATGGGATTATATTGGTACTATTTTGCCCGATAACGTACCTATGCTTTTAATAGAGCATTTCACTGTACTATTCGATACGCAGATACTTTTAGGTTCGCACTTACTGAAGGAGGTTCTAAGTAGCAGGTTTGTATCAAAGACAAAAAGAAAAAAATACAAAAAAAAAGAAAGTATCACGCCATAAACCAGCACCAGCCCTACACAGGTTCTAAAACAAACATTCCTGGCGAGTTCGCGCTATTTGAAAATACGGCCGAAGAAGGAAATTCAGAAGCGTTTTATTGTGAGAAAGCGAGTTTGTTTCGTTTAATAGCCGCGTAAAATTGCGCCCATCGACGTAAGACCAACAAACTCGACGGCACGTCTGTAATCTTTCTCGCACGAATTGCACATCACACTTACACGATGATATAATTTGGTACCAATTTTATTTATTGCTAAAATATAGCCGACAGCCACCTAAAAAGGATTTGGAGTTAGCGAAGTGGAATTGCTATCGATCGTCCTATTCCAGGATCGAGGGATATTTATTCGTATTATATTTTCAAGGTTAAAGTAATAAAGGTGACAGTAACAGGCGATCTTGTTAGTAGGGAAAGTTTCAGACCTGAACATAGATTAACTTGGGTCTATAAAATGAAGAATTATGTTTTAAAGCTCGGTGTTCTGGGAATATTGGAGGATAAATCAAATTATACCATAACAAGCTGCGCTATGCGGCTTCACCGGCGTAAGTTTCGAACAAGTGGAAATATTGGGATAGAAAGTATCTTATGTATTATTCCTGGTTTCCTGATTTTGGTAATTCTACATCTCGCAAGCAAAGTTTACCGTGCAACAAGCATACCAACAACTTCCCAAAATCAACCGTTGGGCAAGTGCCTGCCAGACACAACACCCGTCTGGTCGGAGGATGAGTGAACTTTACCCTGTTCCTCATGCCTCCTCTACAAATTTCATCCAAATCCGATTAGTAGTTTAGGCGTGAAAGCTGAACAAACTCACTTTCACATTTATAATATTAAATTTATTAGCAAGAATACAACTGAGATAAAAAAAAAATTGTTGCAAAATAAGTGACACGATGTATGTACCTACATATTATTTCTTGCATCAATGTAAAGTATAAAATCTTTTTAACCGACTTCAAAAAGGAGGAGGTTACTCAATTCGACCGTATATATGCTTTTTTTTTTTCTTTGTTTGTTCGCGCATAACTTCGTCATTTGTGAACCGATTTTGATCATTCTTTTTCTGTTGGAAAGAAGACGTTCGCAAGGTGGACCCATGATAAGGATATCAGGGTTTGATGGTGGAAGACCAGAGAAAACAAGGGAACTTTCAAAAAATGCAGGGGCGACTAGTGCATTTCTTAGCATTTTCATTAAGTATTTTAAAGCACTACAATTTGATAAAGGTCTAGAGTAGACCTTATGATGGAGCCGGGAGACAGTTGAAGGAACTCCTCAACAATTCACAGCAGCTACCTTGTGTTTGGGCTCGATTAATTTGTATTGATAAAAACTTTACACCTAGATGGGTTGTGACTGTCATAAGAGCTCTCATGATGAAGACAAAGGCCAGTTCCGGGAACTCCTCAACGGTTTACAGTAGCTACTTTGTGGTTGGACTTCATTCATTTATATTGATGAGACCTTTGCACCCACATTGGGTTAAAATAATGGTCTGCAGTAAATTTGATGATGAAGACCATAGGCAGTTGAGGGAATACTTAGGTACGGGTAAAAATTAAAGTAAACAAAATTAGGTACGTCGTTTCCCAACTATATTTGCGTCAGCTTCTAGTCTGACCGGATGCAACTGAATATATAGTACTTTTAACAACTAAAAAGTGTAAAATAAAAACTTTTTTACAAAAAAACAACCGACTTCCAAAAACCACTACAAAGTGAAAAATAACTAATTTCGAAAGTCGGTGTCAAAAAACCAATATAGGAGACCAAAGACACCGACTTCCGAAATAAGTTATTTTTCACTTTGTAGTGGTTTTTGGAAGTCGGTTGTTTTTTTGTAAAAAAGTTTTTTTATAACATCTTCAGCATCATTTCAGCCGAAAGTCGTCCACTGCCGGGCATATGCCTCCCCAAGCATTTCCAATCGCATCCAACGGGGTCTTTGTTCTTTTTATAAACTTTCATAAATTACACTATCCTTACTAATATTATAAATGGAAAAGTGAGTTTGTTTGTTCCGCTTTCACGCCGTAACTACTGAATCGATTGCTTTAAAATTTTGCAAACGTAAAGTTAGAAGTCCGGATTATACTATAATAGGGTACTTTTTATCCCGGAAAAATTGATATTTCCGAGGGAAATCTACTAACTGTACACCACGCTGGCGAACCCACGGGCGAAAAGCTAGTTTTCTATAAAATTTAAGTTTCAATACAAAAAAGGTTGCGTTTTGAAAAAATGTATATACTTGGTAAATGCATTATTATTTTCAATATGTTTATTGGGACTCTGGATGTAACAAAACCTCGACCAAAAGCATTAAACTTGACGAAAACTGATTGTACCAACCACTATACCATATTTCCGCGTCTAGTTTTGACAAAATGGATATTTTTATCTGCGAAACAATTTTCGTAATTCCGGACGGGTTCTTCAACATGGTTAGAATAACAATTTTACAATTTTCTGTTGTCACGTACTCGCCACTCGTTGGACCCCCGAAGGAGAAAAGTAATCATTTCAAGCAATCGGAATGTCTAAATTTATATTCAGACGTCGTCAATTTAAATGTTTGGCTTTTAAAAAGTCATAACTAACGATAGAATGGTACGGACAACTTAAAACTTAATTTAAAAAACCTGTACTGAATATATTAATCCCTCATGAAAGAAATTCAATATCTATTTATATTGGTATCCTTCTCGAAAAAGTTCCAAAATTATAACGAGACTCCACCCTACTCATAATTTTGCAGGTTTTTTAAATTGTACGATGTAGAATAGTTCAAAGAGAAGGATATGTTATAGGATTTCAGTTAAGAACAATAATTTCGACTATAACCAGATTTCGCGGTGGTAGAGCATACAATCGGTGCCAGCAGAAGTTACCACTCACCGGATAAATTTTTGCTTCCAAGCGATTCGTCGTGTCCCGGCATGATGTCTGGTGAAGCCATACGAAGGACGGATCTGAGCAGTTGGGTTGTGATATATGCCGGGTACGATACGCCCAATGTTATTGTATCGGGAGTTTGGTCGTGGAAGGTCTCCAGGTCAATCTCCCTCTGGCGCAGCATCGTTGTCGTGTTTTTGGGTTTAAAATTGCATCACCTCGCTCTACTTCCGTTTTCCTTCCTAACAAGCGCGCTATACCATCATTGCTTACCATCAGATAGGATTGTGGTCAAATGCTAGTTTAATTATAAAAAAAAATGATAAATTGTAATATAGAAAATATTCTGTTTTCAGCATTTGTTCTTATAGCGACAATAGACATACGACATCTGTGAAAATTTCAATTGTATAGCTTAAAGTACTTCAAATGCAGCCTGGCTCATGAAATGAAGCCAGACGGGCAATGGATTCTTAGTGATAGGGTCCCGTTTTCCCCCTTTTGGGTTCAGAACACTAAAAGGGGAAAACCTCATTGAGCTTCAGAAAATTCGTCCGCATTGTTGTCAATAAACAAGTACCCCTAAGGCTGGCAGCATCGCAATGTAGTCAGAACAAATGATTAAAATAATGTAGATTTAAGTATGCGAATAGATTCATCAAGTTGAAACGTGTGTATAATCCGGTCCAAAAAGAGATTAGACCCGTCTGAAAATGGCTGTAGCGAATTACATAGACCGCTTTTCAATTTTGGCAGATTCTAAAGTATCGGGGAATGCTCCGATACCCTTTGCTTTGAAGTTTTGAGCTTTACAAAAGCGATTAATTAAAAAGAGAAAACACACAAGGGATCCAATATCAATCTTTTATTCGTTTCGGCTCTGTATCGGATCTATCTCCACACATTTGGTCGGGAACTCAGTGATAGCTCGTGTGAATACGAATTATGTATGTAATATTGGATTCTGTGTTCAACTTTGTTGTTCATGACGTAAAAACAATGTTGTTGCTTTTGATATAAAACCAAATATTAGTCATTTGTGTTCGCTTGTATGTATATGAAAATAATTTTATATTATTGTAGGTTGTATCCAGGGGTAACTTAAGGATAATTATACTAACTAAGGATTAGGACAAGGGACTAGCAATATGTATAGGGTACATTAATATTTCGTTTTTTTTATTTTAATTTTTCGTACATTTTTAAGTCGTGGTGGCCTAGTGGTTAAAACACCAGCCTCTCAAGTATGAGAGTGCAGGTTTGATTCCAGGTCAGGCTAGTACCAATGTAACTTTCCTAAAGTTATATGTACTTTCTAAGTATATCTTGGACACCAATGACTGAAGGTGAAGGAAAACAACATCTTGAGGAAACCTGGACTTTAAGTCTGAAATCGCCAACCCGCATTGAGCAAGCGTGGTGATTACGCTCAATCCTTCTCTGTATGAGAGGAGACCTGTGCCCAGCAGTGGGACGATTAAAGGTCGATGATGACATTAATATTTACCAAAAATATAAAACCTGACAAAATAAGACCTAACAAAGGTGGACGTAAGTATTGATTATGCCTGGATACTACAATAAAGAGAATTTCGTAATTTTGTACAAACTTGTATAAATCTTTTAAAATGTTTGGATAATTATCTACGCTAGAAACATACTATAATTAATCCTGTACTCATAAGCACTATAATCGGTGGTAGGGAACAACATCAGCCGCCGGCACAAGTTACCACCCACCAGACAAAGTCTTGCCGCCAAGCGATTCGTCGTGTTCCGGCATGATGTCTGGTGAAGCCGTACGGTGGACGGGTCTGAGCAGTTGTGTTGCGATGTGTGCCGGGTACGATGTGCCTAATGTTGTTGTGTCGGGAGTTTGGTCGTGAAGGCTCTCCAGATCATCCTCTGGCGCAGCATCGTTAGTCGTGTTGTTGGGTTAAACATTGCATCACCTCGCTCAACTGCCGTCTTCCTTCCTATTCACTCAGTTTTTTTGAGTGATTAGGCTTAATAAGCTAGTGCGCTTTACCATCAACGATTGCATCACTGCTTACCATCAGGCGGGATTGCAGTCAAGCACTAGTTTATAACTATAAAAACAACACACCTTGCTGTCACAATAGAAATTTTGAGGAGAAGTTCTAGTTATCGTTAGGAAACCGAATCGAAAAGACAACCGTGTATTGTATTTTTGTTGCAAAGATTTGACCTCCAGTGACATTATTGCTTACACAACTACGGATACCTAACAATGGAAACTATACAATTACTGTTTAATGTAAAATTCAGAAAACTGATAAATACAGATTTTGACGTCAATTTTAGATGATCATACGAAACACGACAGCGACACGGGTCACATAATTATTTTTTTTATTAAGGAACAAAGTCATCAAGATACACGAAATTCCCATTTACATCAACTGTCGTTAAAACCGGCAAAGTGTTCTCGTAAAGCAGGACATAACGCCGGTGTATCCGAATGTACTTACACGCACAACAGAGCTTATAATGAATGTTACATGAGCGTTATAGATGAAGGGTCTCCAAAATGAGCAAACGCCAAAACCTCGTACTTATGCCACGGGATTAATAGGTGGTACTTCGTGGTACCACTTCACCGCAATGTAAATTTCCAACAGTACGTACTTGGCAATTTGTTAAGCACAATTGCAACATACTACTAAATTAATGGGAAGACGCAAAATCTTGTTAATTACATGTTTTCGGGTAGTGCGGTGTGGACTTGAAAATATTACGGGTTCAGTGTCCCCACCACAGAGCAGAGAAATGATAGAGCACAGGCTATATTTCAGGGCAAGCTGTTGGAAACTTTGCCAAAGTATGCGTGAATTTGGAACAATAATCCAAGTTTGTAACGCAGATCTAAATCCACTTGAAGACGTTACTCTGAAAACCCAAGGCGATAATAAAGTAATTTATAACAAAGGAAGCTTTCCAAATATTAGTAAATCTAAAGATACTGTTAGGTTTAACAACAAAAAGGAAACCTAATTATAAAAATGTTGCATTGAGCAGAACTTGGTTAGTAGAAACCCGGCTCGGTCGAAATCACATTAAGGATATAAAAATATTACTTACCGTCCATTTATTTCAACCCGATTGAAATCATCAAAATTCTCTGTACAAATAAAAAATAAACAGATATTTACCGAAGCGAGTTTATCGAAACGTAAATCAAAGGCACTGCAGTATGGTTCGGTCAAGTTTCTGCTTCTCTAAGCGGCTTACTTTGATCCGCTATCTTCATTGAACGACGCTTCAGCAACAAGTTCGAGCATTAACCGTTTTACTTATTTTTTTAAACTGATTTTCAAGCGTATTTTGCTGAGCCTTCCTTACCACCAAGCGGTTCCAACACTTTTTAAAAGGCCTTCTTAACCCCGCGTAGATGGATTGATCTGTGTGGGCAACTTATTGTACCTAGTAATTTATTTATATTTAGATATTAAAATCCTACACAAATGCAGTACCGCCGAGTGACACCGAAGTATGAAGCAGTTTGGTTAGATTTTTATAATGTAGGTATACGCATACCTATGTAACATCGCGTGAGCGCATTGACCAAATGTCTCTTAATGTTCCGAGACCTACCTCTTCAGTCTTAATTTATACACCTCCACTACGCTCGCGTTGATAAAACTATTAAAGTGGGTGCTTTGTTTACCAACTACCTACAATCTGCGATATTAAGGTGCATTTGTCACGATCATGTTCTGATTGGGTGATCATTCTTTAAATCAGAGTCCTCCGAGCCAACTCCGAGTTGTTCTTTGTTTGTCATACGAGTACCAACGACTGTGTTACGGACATGAAATAAAGTTTGCCAAAGTTAAATAGCAGTCGCTTCTTGTTGCCTTATTGTAAAGTACTTAGGATATGCAAAATCTGCAATGGCCAAGCGTTATTTGGCTGTTGTTATGCACATCCTTTTGAGATTGATAATATGCAGGCTTTGTTCATTTTAATCCAAGGTCAACTTAGCTGCTGTTTTGTAATCTTGTTATTACTTTCTCGTACACCTCTCAAAAGTCGAACTCAAAAAATTTAAATCAGACGTGTATCAGTTCTGACTTCAAAAGAAAACTCATTTACTTTTTAAACTTATTAACGCTCTGTAAATAATCTAGATTAAGAGATTAATTATTAAAATTTCTTCTCTAAGTCTAATACTTTGACTGATTTCCATGAAATCTTCATCTCATATTATACAAAGTTAGCCTTCATCTTAACTGAAGTCATTAATTAAAAGTTTCTCAAGTGTGACGTAAGCAATGTTGATACGCCCGGATTATAAAGGTAGTGAGCCGAACCCAAAACATGTTCAAACATATACTTGACATACAAGTATTGGTACAGAATAAGGTATTTCTGTGTACTAATTTCGAACTTCCAAGATCTCATTTGACTCCAAGCCTTCGGAATGTTACAAAATGGTGCGGGTAGTCTTGAATTTTCAAGTTTCAAAGCCAATATGGAAACAATGCTGGCACTGTCGCGTGGCGCCTTATAAAGTTTGACTTCACTTTATACGAGACTTGCACTGACTTGAGCTTGTTTTGCTTGGAGTACATACAAAACCTTTATAGAAACTAATCTTTGATGCAGCGCTGCTGTTATTATTAGTACTTTCAACTTCTTGGTGGCTGATGGAACTACTTGGAAATATGGAACTTGTTGAAAATTGAGAAAGTTTCCTTTCAAACCAGTCAAGATGCTGTAAAAAATAAAGCTTACTTTATTACCAAAAATTTGTAAAAACATGTTTTATATCTTAACCTCATAAATTATCAATATCTACTCATTTTCAAATATAAAGGATAATAAAGTATTACAGCAAATATTCGGTTTCGTGTGCTCCTTAAATTAAAATCATAACAAACGTGGCACTACACTACATACGTTAATACCTACTCGTTACACGTCACGTTACTTGCCAAAATCACGATATATGTCTTCAAAAATTTGGTGCGCCTTGTATGGTAGTAGCCTGTCACAGGCAGTGTTTTTTCATAACATCCTAACATAAAGAGATAGGATTAAAAAACCTTTCCAATATCGTTTGATATCATGTAAAGATGTCATGCCCTTGATATGTATATACCCTTTATGTTTCACGTTGTTTATGACGCATTTGTTTCACTATATGATTGTAATACCTAATTTTAGTTTCTAACTGTGTAACTAATTCCTCCAAACAGTGATCAAAGTACAAAACAGGAACGAACTAAACGCACTACATCAAACGAGTCGAGTCCACCTTTACAATAAACTACGGCGCAACGTGAGCAGCAACAGATGGCGACAATGTCCTAAGTTCTGATATAAATCAAACCCTTTTAATGTTCGACTATCGGTCGCTTGGGTCAAGTAGGTAAAAGTGATTTACTATGCCCATAAAGACAGCAAGAAACGGGTATATTGCGCTCGTCAGCACCCTTCAACCGGAATGGTTCGTGTAATGAAATGTAACGTGAAAAGTTTTCGATGGTACGTAAAGGTGCTTTCCAAAGAATTGTATTTTCTGGGACTTATTTTATGTTCTTAGGTTGGGAATGGACGGCTCTGGAGAAATTTCTTTTATATGCCTAGTTGATTATAATCAGGAGTAAAAAGATTTCTTTTGTTTACGGCTTTTGAGACTTCTATAGCATCGTAAATCATTCTACATTTGCCAATCGAAAGCTTAAAGGCTTTCAAAACTTAGGAATGAGACCGGTCCATAGTGAAACGCATCAATATCCTTCTTTAACGTAAAGTCACATCAGGCTAATCAATTATTCATTTCACTTAGGCTTTATGGTCACAAAAGTTACTTTCGACGGCTTATCAAAATTGATTTCTCAGTTCCTATTGAGTCTTTATTGGCTCGAAATTTCTTAAGACCAGCCTCTGACTCTCATAAGTACCTACGTAACTATTTCAATGTAAAATCCGAGTCGGCGACCGATCTGCGGTTCTTGAGTAAAACTTTGCACAAAGTCCCTACCGCTTGCAGGGTTGTCATCATTGCTGATCCATTTGCAGATTTTTTTTTTATTTTTTTATTGTTTTTCTCTTTTTGTTAACACTTAGACGAAAGATAATTATCAGCATGAAGTTTTTATGACAAAAAAAATCTATTTACCTTTTTTCCCCTCGGGGTGGAATATCCTAATGGATGTCCATCACCCTGAGGTGGACGACGGGGTCTGTCAGATTCTTACTGACTAAAAATTCACCCCGGTGTTCCATCTCACACCAACGCTGGGAGTTGCGAGACCAAACACTGCTTTCGCAAACCCCGATTGGTGCCGGCTCGCCACTGTGGGTCTCCTCGGGGCAGGGGAGGGAGTGAGGTGTTTTACTCCCCCCGCAACGTCTAAGAGTGGCGCGCGTAGAACACTTCGCACCGCCACCTCGGGTCCTGGTGTTTGTTTGGTGTACCTATTTACCTGTGTTAACAAACAAAAAAGATTTTATTTGATAGAAACTGAGTCACATCTGCCGAGCGTTTTTTCAATTAAGTTTGTTTCGGCTTCTAGTCTAACTGAATACAGCTGAATACCAGTATTTTACATATGGCAACTGCCTATCTAACTTTCCCAACCCACTTATTGGGTAATTCGATACCCCTTGCTAAGACTGGTTGTCAAACTTTCAGGCTTTTGTTGACCTGTAATGACTGTCAAAGTAAATTTTTTTTTTGGCTGTGGCGGAAGTTCGTGTCAGACTTTTACTGACTAAAACCCACCCGTATTTCTTCACTTGCCTGTGCGCGAAGGCCACAGTTTCTTTTTTAACCAACCCACAACCCTGACCCAAGAGGCATCGGTCTTCGTGGACCCCGTCACGATATGCTGACATCTCTTTGAGGCGCGCGTGAAACGCAACGCGCCATCGACTCGGGCCGGGTCCTTACCAGGCGGTAAGCTGTAAACTGTTCGCCTGTTGAGGGCGCTGGGATTCCCGCTGCCTCAGGCGCACCGCCTCCTCCTTTGCCAGCATCACTGCTTCGTAGACGGAGGTAACGGCCTACCATGCACTCTCGCTCCGGACCATGGGGACCAAAGGCTTAACATGCATTCCGAGGCACGAAGGAGTCTCGGTATGAAGTAAAGATCTACAGTTCAATCACAGCAAGCATAACTTAACCAGATCGATCGACCTGCTGCTAACAACTCATCATCATCATCATCTCAGCGTTTATCCTGGTTGCATCCGCGGCTTTCGCGTTGGAGCCCGGGGTCCGCTTTTCTGCACATTCTGCATCCCGTGTGTTAGCGAAGACCGGTACCCCACCTCAAGTTTACTATAAAAGGCGCGGTATACCCGCACTCTGGCAGTTGTTCGACAAGCATCACTCGGAGCGGTAACGTCGTGCGAACTCTGTGAGACCTATATTTTCCATATTAATTAATAGCTGATGGCTATAGTTTGACATTTTATTGTGTACTCAGTGATTGTTACTCTGTTCCTATCTAAATTAATAAATTCTGGTTGTAACTTAAATGGATAATACACGAATATTGTAACATCTACCTCTCGGTTGGTTTCTTTTAATAAACACCACTGTTGATATTCTAACACGTGGTCCCCCTTATTCTAGACTAACAACTCAGTAATGTAAAATAACTTGGTACTCATTTAAATCCCAATTCATTTGTCGGTAAGGTCGTCAACTACACCATATCATAATATCGAACATGGTTCCCATTTTTTATATTTATGTTTTTGGTGGGATTTAAATTACAAAAAGACATTCTTACTTTGTAGAAGATTAAGTGGGTAAACATTTTTGAAGTCAATGTCTATGTAAAAACCTTGGTTTTTCATTTGTTTCGTACAAAGAAATATTTTTATAAACCGACCTAAGTATTTTTAAACGGCATAAAAATAATATCTAGATTGGATGCCAATCTAAGTAATAATTTATTTTGGTTCAAATAAACCATAATTTTTTAAATCTTACATTTTACAAAGAAACTTTTTGCAAAAAAATTCAGCATTGAACAAAGAATCTTAAAAAAATAAACATAAAATAATGTACATGTTTTTTTTTATAAATAAACATCCTCTTTTTGTTTTTCAGTCGACGTCCCAAGTCCCAACAAGAAAAAGGCAATAACAGTTCGGCAAGTTTTCTTTAAGGGCAAAGGTAATACTCAAAGGGACCGAACAGTTAGTTTACTTAGTATTAGAGAAGTTTGTTTAGGCCCGCCAACACTAGATAATAACGCAATATAAATATTTCACCAATAAATCAAACGCTCTTCCGAGTCTTAAGCTGTTTTGTAGATGGAAAATTTGGGTGTTTTTTCGTAGAGAGTACTTCCAATTAGAAGGATGTTAGATGTCTGGCAGGTCCCATGTTTCACAGTGTGGAAAGCTGGCTGTCAAAACGTAGCCTTTAAGGCATGTCAGAGTTCTCAAAAGTTTGGAAACCCTGTGACAGATATGTGGTATGTAACCATTAGGTTTTGAAGTGGTGACATATGGTAGCTTGCAACTTGAAACTATGTAGTCAGTTTACCTGCAGTTTTCTCATCTATGTTCTAATTCTTCGCCTGTAACAAACCACATGAGATACTCATGTTAGAGAGTAAAATCTAAAAAAAATGTTTTTTTCAGATTCATCTAACATTTTCTTTAATCATAGAACCTTATGATTATATAAAATATTAGACGGATCCTATAAAAACCTACAAAAAGATTTTATTGGCTTTCAATGATGCACGTTTTATTAGGGTTCCGTAGTCAACTAGGAGCCAGTGACCGTTAGAAATGGAGAGCTGAAATTTGGTTCCAATCATCATTATCATCTCAGCGTTAATCTCAGTCGCATCCGTAGCCTTTGCAGCTTTGGAGTCTTAGGTCCGCTTTACCAGTCTAACTGCTGATTTTTGGGTAAGCTTCGATATTTTCCTTGAAGTGACTGCCGCCTGACCTCCACAACCCGAAGGCGATATCGAAGCATTGCTGTTAGACCAATTGTTGTACTTTTGAGGACTCCAACAACCCATAACGACTGCCACTAGATGTTCGTATGGCAACCGGGACCAACGGCTTAACGTGCTTTCCGAGGCACGACCAGACCAGTGCAAATATTCATATTCATGAATACAAATATTTGCACTGTGCGGGAGTAGAGAGGCTGTCAAAATAGGAATAATTTTCCCTCTTATAATGGTTAAAAAGAATTAAAAAAAAACATTAATAATTTCGATAATATTTGAATTTTATTTCACAAACGTACTAAGTGATATAGGAAATTACCAAGCACTATGTACCTACTTGGTAACTTACTTTATCATTATTTTTTCTTAGAACAGAACTATGAAGTCAAAGAAAACAAGAAACCGTCTGTTTCCGACACGTACACGATGGGAAATGATTGGAATTGAAAGGGTGTCTAATTTCCGCTAAAAATCCATTATTTTCGAATACGTAGCTACCACAAATTGCGAAAACTTTCCGCCATTACCGCTCACAAGTTGACTTTGCTCTTGAAAGACGATTGTTAGATGTTTTATTCGAATAAACAAAAGTTTTATTAAAACGACAACTTTGATGACTTGAAATGGACTGTTTTGGTCGTTAATGTACTGAATATAATTTATTGAGTAAATACGAAATTTCAATAGTCATTTGGTTTTAAGGTAAGTAGAAGAAAGAAGAAGAAGAAAAAACGTTTATTTGCAGTAAACATGACGCAAGAGTTTACAAAAACATAAATAATAAGAAATAATTAAGGGAAACATGCGTCACATCCACGCAAAACGGCTGTCGCTCAGTAGTACCTGTTTTATTATTTCCTAGCTTTCCGTCCGCGGCTTCGCCCGCGTGGAATTCGGTTATATCGCGCTTTTTAGATTTCCCTCGGCAATATCATTTTTTTTTTTCAACAAAAGGTACCTATGGGCCTACCTTAGGTGGCCTATGTCCTTTCTCAGGGTCTAAAGTTTGTCTGTGCTAAATTACATCAAAATCGGTTGAGAGGTTTTAGCGGGAAAGCGTAACAGACAGACAGACAGAGTTACTTTCGCATTTATAATATTAGTATGGATGGATTATCTTTCTACTAAACTATGGAAATAGTTCAATGTAGATATGTATTTTTATTGGCTTTTAAAAGCGTTTGTCAACACATACTTATGTAATAAAGTCATTTATCATGATTAATATTGATTTATAAAAGTCTGTATTAACAAGAAGGTAAACAAAAAGATCTTTATCTGTATATAAACATGTATATATATAATCTTAATAGTACACCGTAGACTACCTACACAATTTGTCTCTCCTTTCCCCTTGGTATTCCATCCAAAGGTTGTCTGTAAAAGATCGCTCTTAGCGATAAGACCGCCCATTGTGTCATCCTTCACGAAATCATTTTTATATTTTGTAATTTATTTAGGTGTGCATAGATAATAAAGAGTATTCTATCTATTCATAAACTAACATAATCCAAGTAATGCTAATAAATAAGTAGGATGGTAAAAATCTTCGACGATACAGTTGGTTTTATGGGGTTAGTATTGCAAACATGTACGATTGAGTGTTACTTCTTCTTCAGCCTATAGATGTCCATTGCTGGACAAACGCCTCCCTCAAGGCTTTTCAGGCTGACCGGTCTTGTGCTGCCTGCATTCATCGGCTTTCCGCGACCTTCACCAGGTCATCGGTCCACCTTGTTGAGGGCCTCCCTACGCTGCGTCTTCCAGTACGTGGCTGCCACTCCAGAACCTTACTGCCCCATCGGCCATCGGTTCTACGAGCAATGTGCCCTGCCCACTGCCACTTAAGTTTAGCGACTCGCAGAGCTATGTCGGTGACTTTGGTTCTTCTGCGGATCTCCTCATTTCTTTTCTGATTCGATCACGCAGAGAAACTCCGAGCATAGCTCTTTCCATTGCCCTTTGTGTGACTCTGAGCGTTACTACTAATTATTTAATCGTTACATATAATATTAATATAATATTACTGCTCGGTTATGTAAGGGTTTATAGATTTTTAAATTATACCTTCGTTTTAAAATTAAATTAACGAGCCCCTCTTTGTTATTATCAATATTGAGTTTCACTCAAAAGCCAGCGGCCAACTGTAGCCAAAACAATAAAATGAAAAGTTTCATTAAAACTTAAAAGTTTCAAGAAATTCATCAGTGTTAAATTAAGTTGAAAATTTGCATTGTTAATTTATATTACGCACCTTGCCCGTCTTATTATTAGGCATTCAGTTTCTCCTCGGAAAATTTGATTATTATAATGAATTATATTGTTTGTTTGCATTTAACTTTCCTTGCACGTTTTGTATTGGACGCAGCTTCTGATAAGACAATCCTTGACTTTGTGTTGTTGTCTTGGATAATCAATCATGAATGTTATTATGTTAATTTTCTCAGAAGATGGCCTTAGTAATCCGCTGTATGTGAAGCAGATAATAGGTCTTTATGGCGACGATCGAGTGGGTCTAAGTCCAGAAGTATACATTTTTTTTTTAATGATATTATGATCGTTAGCGATATTATACTTCATACATATATTATAATATTATATGCCTATAGAAGTATCTACAGAAGCAACTCTTGGTATTGCTTTACAAAATTTATTAATATGTAAGCGCGTCCTATTAATATCTAAGAGGGCCCTGACTTAGTTACTGCGACTATTCAGCTTGCTCGATGTTATAGAGCTATACTACTCACACGCCCAGGGGCCTTCTTCTCTATGACAAATTGAATAAAAGCGCGCGAAATGTATGCGAGATTAGTTAGTAGATAGTAGGAATCATTAAGTTGTCATAGTGAATTAGGGTCCTGTTTAGTCCTCCTTCTCATCCCAGCGTTAATCCCAGTCGCATCCGAAGCCTTTTCAGCTTTGGATTCTGAGGTCCGCTTTACCAGTCCAACTGCTGATATGGCTAAACTTCTACATTTTCCGTGAAGCGACTGCCGTCTGACCTCCACAACCCGAAGGCGACATTAAAGTATTGCAGTTAGACCAATTGTTGGACTTTTGAGGGTGCCAACTGTCCTGTTTAGTATATGTAGTAATTCACTGCTGCATTGCTATATTTATAGTAATTACCGTAACATATTTATGTAGGAAATTGGGGTATATAGCTAATAGAGTAATGTATCTACTGGGCTTTTGTACCATGGAGATTACATAAATATAAACATAATTCAATACCCCACGTTGAGTTTGTCTTCTCTTCGAGAGCTCATCAATCAATGTATTACACCTGATTATATCCACTTTTCATATGGATGTTGTTTAATTCAATCTGGGAAATACTACAGAGCCATTACGTACTATCGACGGATCACCGGCGACTCGTTCGATGGCGACTGTCACTTACTATAGTTTAAATAGGTTCTCACGCACCTGGTTGATGGTCGTCCGGGCGACTTTGGCTATGTTTAGGTTGGTGGGGGAATGAGTCGCTGGCAATCAGTTGACAATGCGTAATAGCTTTAACACTCACTACTTATTTTTCAAGCATAAAGCCAATTCTAGAGATTAAGATTGATAACAATCTCGTCTCAGCCTTACCTCAGCAACGAGCACATGTCAAAAACTTGTGGGTTGGGAAATACGAGGATTTTTTGACAGATTAAAACCAAAATCTGAGGGACAATCGTAACTAACTTAAAGATCATTCACAGTCTAATCTCGGTCTTAATCTTTCAAAATACTTCGTTATTTTCCTACATTTTGAAAAAAATTACGAACGTTTATGAACGTTTTCTATTAGGTACGTGAATTCGTCTACGGATGTTGAAAATTATTAAAATTTTGAGAATTGCCGTCAGGTACGTAGCGTTTGTCTCACTTTTACTATCATTCACTTCATCTGTTTTCAAAGTATCTGTGTGCACTCAGCTGATCTGGCAAGCATCGCAAGGTAAGTACAAGAATCAGCCCACTATCGACCTCCGGTCTCCTGAGAGGAGTGCTATAGCGGTATCCACAAACGCCACATGCGAACATCACATCATACTGACGTCACACGAATTGTACATCTCGCAAGCAGAGTTTACCGTGCAACTAGCATACAACAACTTCCCAAAATCAACCATTGGGCAAGTGCCCGCCAGACATAACACCCGTCTGGTCGGAGGATCCTCCCTTTTCTATGGAAAATGAGTGAACTTTAGGGACACACTGTTCCTCATGCCTGCTCTGTTACTTATGATAAATATAACAACTATCGTTTTGAGCAAATACCATCCATGTGCCCAACAGAGAAATGTTGAATACCTTTAAACGGTATTGTATACGCTTTAATTAAATTATGGCTCTACCATTGAAAGATTAATTAAATCAGCAGGAATTTGCACTGCGATCCGTGGTTCGAGTTGGAAGCCTGTTGAGTCGATTACGCCTTTATTACCTGGAATGGATGGAATAATAGACTGGCTATTATTTATCTTGGGCCTTTGACTTTTCCTGGGCAGTGGCATAACTACAATATTTACAGTGCAGGAAAATTAGTATTAGTGTTTTGCACATAGTTAAAAAAAAATGTTTATTACCATTTGTTTGAACATAACAACACAAAATATTAATCACAAACTAATAAGAACGCAAGTGTTTTGGATGAACTCTGGCACCCAATTTAAGATTTAACTTGTGTTTAGGGTGCCAGGGTCCTCGCTAGCTAATTATTATAGATGTTAGTCAAACACAATATAATACTAAATACTACACACATCAAAAGTGTCTAGGGATCAAGCATTTTTATGCGGATTTCTTGAGATTGAGATGTGGCTTTGTAATAAATTTATGATTTTATAAATTTATATGGATCCTTTTTGGTGCATTTCATAATTTAAATCAGGAACTGTGAATCAAATTCGAGTAAAAGATGAAAATCAGCTGTCAATATTTTCCCTATAAAAACATACAACGCATTGAAGACATTATTAGTGCTACTGTTTCCCTACTACTGATTAAAACCAACGTTATTATGGAGCGGCGACGTCATTTAAGCAGGGAAGAAATGCTCAGAGCCGTGGGAATGATAGAAGCTGGTTCCCGGCAACGTACTGTGGCTTTAGCTCTGAATACAAGTCAGAGTGTTATCAGTCGACTTTGGACACGTTACCGAAGCACTGGTACCGTGGCTGAGCGCCATGGAGGACGGTATCGCTGCACCACACGGAGACAAGACCGATACATTCAAATCTTAACTCGAAGAGCTCCAACAATAACCGCCATGATGTTAGCCGTGAGGCTTCATCACTCTTCAGGGAACTTAATTAGCGACCAAACAGTCAGAAACCGCTTGCATGAAGTGAACCTTCATTCCCGAAGACCGCTACGGGTACCACCTATAGCAATGCACAATCGTAGGATTCGATATCAATGGGCTCTTGAACACAGAAATTGGGCAGAAGAACAATGGCGTTTCGTGTGCTTTTCTGATGAGTCTCGTTTTGGTATGAGACCGGATACAAGACGTATACGACACTGAAGAACCCCTGGACGCCAACAGCGATTAAAATCCTGCCAGGAAGTCCATCCTTATAGTGGTGGAACCATCATGGTATGGGCGGGTATTTGGATCGGCGGAAGAACTGAGTTGATTTGGATCAGAGGCAACCTCAACGCTCAAATTTATGCTGAAACGATTGTATCAGACGTCATCGTTCCTCTACAAGTGCAAATCGGTCCCTTATTTCAGTTAATGCATGATAATGCACGACCGCACACCGCAAGAGTTGTAAGACAGACTCTCGCCGCAGCTAACATCAATGTCCTGCCCTGGCCTGCTCAGTCGCCAGACTTGAACCCGATTGAGCATGCATGGGATATGCTACAGAGAAGAGCTCTGCCGAATATGGAGGGTATCCAGTCGCAAGAAGACCTTTTTTTGTTGTTGCAACGAACATGGGCGGCCATTCCACAGCGTGATTTGGATGAACTCATTTTGAGTATGCCAAACCGATGTTCTTGTGTTGTTAGTGTTCGCGGTAGAAACACGGATTATTAATTGTTTAAGTTACCCAATAAAATTTTAGAGAAAACTGTTATTTCAGTCTTTTTTCGAACTTTTGTGTTAGTGGTTCAAATGTCAAATATCCCTTTATTAGGAAAATGGCAAATTTCTTTATTAATGCAAAGGTGACTTGGTTTATCGTTACTGTGACAAACGAAAACACTTTATTTGATGAATCCTTAAAGAAAATTTTAATTAATATCAATCAGGAGAAAAGTTATTGCAAAAATATATGTTGATCCCTAGACACTTTTGATGTGTGTATATAGTGTGTAATTATATAGTTATGCGTGAGTGTAATTATAGTGTTAGATTGAGTTGACATCGGTTACTTGGCAACAATATTAAAAACTCACTGAGAGACAACAAAAACTACGGGAAAAATTTTCAATATTCATCCTTTGAAACGGTTGAGTATGTTATGAAATTTTGTATATAAATTCATCATGCTCAGAAGCCTTAGTAGAAGTTTATTAAAATATCAGTTAAGAGGGAGTTCAGAGCAAATATTACACTTACTATTTAGTAGCCGTATAAGTACATACACGCCTTTTTTTGGTGTGGATGGGAAATCATCAAATGATCTCTCCCGCTCTGGGTAGAGCGAAAAGGCGTGTCAGACTTTTACTGACTAAAAGGCACTCATGTTCCTTCACTTGCCTGTGCACTAGAGCTACGGTTTCTCTTTTGACCAACCCGCAACTCTAAACCAGGCATCGGTCTTCGTGGACCTGATCACGATGTGCTGACATCTCTTTGAGGCGCGAGTGACACACGACGCGCTGGCGTCTCGGGCTTGGTCCTTACCGGGCGGCGAGCTGCCCACTTCTCACCGCCCACAGGCCCGCGCCTACGGTGGTTGGGAGTTCGAAATTGTCTCCTGGCCAGGGCGTTTCCCGCGGCGGTTAGTGGCGTTAGGGCGCTGGGATTCCCGCTCTCTCACGCGCTCCGCCTCCTCCTTTGTCAGCATCAGTGCCTCGCAGAAGGAGTAAGGGCTTGCCATGCAATCACCCTCCGGACGAAAGGCACGTGGCGGTGATCGCCGTATGCTCCACTGTGTCCTCAGGATGGCCCCCACAATGGTGACACTCTGGCGTTTCCTCTCGCCTTATCTGGAACAGGAATTTCTCGAAACAGCCGTGCCCAATATAGTACACGCCTTAACTACCAAAGTCGAAACATTCCGGTAGGATTTTTTCCTACACACACCTTTATAAAGATAAATATGTTGTTGTGTCGGGAGTTTGGTCGTGGAGGGTCTCCAGATCATCCTCTGGCGCAGCATCGTTGGTCGTGTTGTTGGGTTAAACATTGCATCACCTCGCTCAACTGCCGTCTTCCTTCCTATTCACTCAGTTTTTTTAAGTGAATAGGCTTAATAAGCTAGTGCGTTTTACCATCAACGATTGCATCACTGCTTACCATCAGGCGGGATTGCAGTCAAGCACTAGTTTATAACTAATAAAAAAAAAAAAATTATTAATACTTTCAAACTTTTCACACCAAAAATGATGAACACTTTTTTTAAATAAATTACTCTTGCGCTATTAATTATGGATACTTTCTTAGATTAATGAACCTCTTAAAACTTTTTGTGGTCCAAATGATGCACGCTTTTTAATAGGGTTAGATTTGGCTACAACTGAGACCACGACAGCGAGGGCCGAGTGAGCGAAGCGGACAGTATCGCAGCAACAGCAGTTGGTCTATATAGTATTTGTATGCCTCCAATATAAGAATTATTAGAGTTTCACAAAAAGAAGCGCAATCATTATAATAGTATATTTAGTAATATTTTTATGAGCGCATAATGGAAATTAGTATGTCGGAGAGGCTATGTTTGTCTCTCGTTGTCTTCTGACATATTTTAATTTCTGTGAGCGTATAGTGTGTGTTGGTTATAGCATAACATAAACACAATTTCCAGTTTAAATAACATTTCAATTTACATTTGGCGCAGCCTCCGTGGCGTAGCGGCAGTGAACGCGGCCGCTGTTCAAGGAGGCGCGGGTTCGATCCCCGTGCAGTGCAAATATTTGTATTCATGAATATGATTGCACTGGTCTGGTCGTGCCTCGGAGAGCACGTTAAGCCGCTGGTCCCGGTTGCCATACGAACATCTAATGGCAGTCGTTATGGGTTGTTGGAGACCTCAAAAAGTCCAACAATAGGTCTAACTGCAGTGTTTCGATATCGCCTTCGGGTTGTGGAGGTTAGACGGCAGTCGCTTCACGGAAAATATCGAAGTTCAGCCAAAATCAGCAATTAGACTGGTAAAAGCGGACCCCAGACTCCAAAGCTGAATAAGCTTCGGATGCGTCTGGGATTATCTCTGAGATGATGATGATGAAAATTTACGAAAAAGTTCACGCAGTATCGGTACACAACTCAACGTTACGGAACCCGAGACACTTCCTAACACATGCTGTTCGTTCGATCAAATTGAATTAGCTAGAAATGTCGGGTATCGATATTAAATCCTTTTTTCTTGCATTAAGTCCTGAAAACCACCCGTTAAATAAATAATGTGCTCCGGTTTTAAGGCACAGGATTTCTAAGAAACCAGTGAACAGTCACACAGTAACGAAATTCCAAATACAGAGTGGTTTTTGAAATCTTATCGTGAAATACTGGTGAAAGTTACAGATTTCCATGATATCGGTTATAAAATGATAGAACCGCTTTCTCAGGAAACGGAATCCTAACAAAGAAATCTCACACTCTCGGTTAGGTAATATATTTTTATTACCTGAGTGTGTGATTTCTTTGTTAGGATTCCGTTTATTTCTAAAAGTATCGGCAAACTATTACAAATAACATTCAAGAATATAAGTCATATACCTAACATCAAATATGTAAAAAAATACGTCAAATAAAAGTGAGAGGTAGCTAATATGAGGTATTAAACCACATCTAAGGTAAATTTTCCCTTGAAGCCCACACACCCCTGTGTCCCGAGGCTCTTTTTAAGATGTAAAGCAATCACATGCTCACATATTACAAGTAACTCTCTCTACAGAAACTTTGATGAGCTCACATTTAAATTTCAGATCGTTCAGAATAAATTTGCAATCTAAAACCTACCCTCTCCTGCTTACTTTTTCAGTTCCATGCTCATAGTTAGAAATAATAAAAGGCTTGTTACGAGTTTTCGATAGTTTTGTTACTCACACATATGTATATTATGTTTTATGGATAGCTATGTCACGTAGATAACCTAAATTAGTTATGTTAAAATCGATTTCAGTAAGAGTATGAAAGGAATAAAATAAAAAATCACGTACTATTTTTGTTAATAAAGTAGGTAATCAAATATCTTAAAAAAAAATATTTAGCAGCTGAACAAAGGAAAATTGATTTATTTGCCACAGTAACACGTGTATAAAAAAGATAATTTACTCGGCTATAGGTTAAAACACCAGCCTCTCAAGTACCTATGAGTGTGCGGGTTCGATTCCAGATCAGGCAAGTACCAATGTAACTTTTCTAAGTTATATGTACTTTCTAAGTATATCTTGGACACCAATGACTGATTAAAGGGTGAAGGAAAACATCTTGGGGAAACCTGGACTTTAAGTCTGAAATCGCCAACCCGCATTGAGCAAGCGTGGTGATTAGGTACGCTAAATGATACAGAGATGTATGAGAGTAGTCCTGTGCCCAGCAGGACTACGATGTGATGATGAAAGAAAGGACATAAAAAATCACGTGCTATTTTTGTTGACAAAGTAGATAATCAAATGTCTTAAACAAAAATATTTAGCGCCTGAAGAAACGAAAATTGATTTATTTGTCACAGTAACGTGTATATAAAAGATAATTTACTTAGCTATCCGATATGCCACGTAAGAAATTGGCAGATTCATCCCACATATAATTTTTTTTTCTCTATCTATAATTTTTATCTCTCTCTACTGTTTATATTTTGTATATATGTATTTATGTATTTATTATAATATTTTTAATACTTTTTTTTCTCTCTTTTAATTTTAATTTATTTGCACCTACCATGTTTGTCTCTGCATCACCTCAAGGTAGACTGGTAGAAAATGCCTGAGGCATTAAGTCCGCCATTGTGCAATGTTTGTGCATAAAGTTTTAATAAATAAATAAATAAATATGAATAATAGGAAGTTTTTAGAAAAGAAGTGAAATAATTCAATCGTTATTTGAGTTATTCGGAAGGGCAATTTCAACCAAACGAGCCAATCCATCTTCTCTTCTACTATAACTCTTTTTATGTCAACAGACTTCCAGGGATAGATAATTTTCTTGTTGAGCTAACTATACTAAAATACTCAGAATATCAGCTCTTTCCATGTTAGTTTGGTCTAAACACAACTTTACGCGATTAACTTTTACGACACTTTTGTTACTCGAGACATATTCTCGAATAACTTCATTAAAACGTATTAGGTAATAAATCTTGCTTAGTACTGCACCAAGTTACAGCTATAAGCGATAAAGTGAACAATAATATAATATTTACATCTATTAATAAATAAGCGGGGATGGTGAATAAAATATCCCTCCTTAACTTTAAGTAATTTTGTCCACTGTCCCCTGAGAGCCGACGTTGCCGTTCTGCAGCCTTATACATGATGAAAAGGTCGGGTTATTTTAATGCATTGATAAAAAGGGTATTCTTTGGCTTTGAGTTGAGTTACTGTTTTATTCGGTATAAAATAAAAGATTTTATTTATCCCCAACCAAATGATAAAGTGGATTAAAGCTTCTTAGTACGCACTCAAGTGATTGGAACACTTAAAAAAAACACTTTAGTTTTTTCTTTTACATTAACAGCCTCCTCTTGACCCTTGCCGGAATGGGCCCTTAATTAAGAGCTCTTCGAATTCCAAAAATCGTCGAACAATTCCGATCTGCTCCGTATAAAGCCGCGCAGTTCACATACAATAATTATGAAAAGTATAACTGTAAGTCTCGTTACGAGCTCCCATATTTTATTTCTGAATACATTTCTAAGTAAGTGAAATAACGTCAACTTGGGGTATAAGGAAACCTAATTACGGTCCACTCAGACGGACCACTTTACGGCACCGCCTCCCCTGAAACAATCTACTCACTACTTCATTTCACTTTCAACACGAACGCAATATCACGAGATCTACGGCCTGTTAGTGGTACACTCACGACTTTTAATCGTTACTACACGTCGCGCGTCGCACGTCTTACGCATTTTGTTTTTTGGCTTCAGAATCGATACATTCCAATATGATATGAACGAAGCCTAATATATGATATAAGCCTATAAACAGACATCCAATTTTCTTTCTCATGAATATTCGTTAGTAATTTATTATTCGAAATTCAGCATAATCAACCTGTAATTTTCCCATTGTTGTAAGAGAGGGAAGTGGGCTTTGACCACGTTAGCCTAGAGCGGGTTTGTGGATGTCACATATATTTTTCCAAGACATGCACATATCTTGTTTTCTCGCAATTTTTTCCTTAACCGTTTTTATTCCTTAAAAATGTTCTGATACGAGAAATAAAAACATCATATAAAAATATAGTACCATTATACTTACCTAGCTTGTGTTGGTATGAACAAACATTAAAAAACAAAAGACGGTCGTTTGTGCACACCCTACTTGCCTATGCCTATAGTTAGTGTACACCACTCTAGAGCATAGTACGCATACCTTCAATATTGCGGGCCTAAGATCGAATGAAATGTGAAATTAATAGCACTTGATGTAATTACTCTGGGTTCCGAATTAAATAAGGGACCATTAGCGATGTCTGCAGTCCGTGAAATTTATGATAATAATTCTGAAGACGTCTTTTTAAAAGGTTCTATTGTTCTTGGATAATTATTGGAAACTGCCTTGAGTGTGACGACATCTGTAGTACATAGAACATGCTAGCACTATATACATAAATAGGTAGGACTGAAGCTATGAGAAATAAACATTGAGTTTTCGTTTTGATGGCTTATTAGTGGATTTGCACCCATGCACTCAGTATAAACGGGCGAATTGTCACTTTTAAGTAATATTATTTTGCCCAAAGTCCACTCGCACGAAATGAATTTATTTATGGGCGAGTTGATAACCCCAGAAATATGCATCGGGCACATAATACTAAGCAATAAAGTAGATATAGAAAAAAGGACACGTGCGCTCAGACGAGATTTAACATTAAAATACTAAACATTATTATAAAGTAGTCGACTCGCCCAGAAATTAATTAACTTCCTGTAAATTGACCAATGAGATGTTTTGTTAAATCGTAACATGAAACGTCGACATTTTGGTATGACTTTTATTTTGTAACTACATTTTTTTATCTAAATTGATTCCTTTTTTTTTTGTTTGAATCTTGTCGTCTACACGACAGTTTCAGTACAAAAGCAATTTACTAACTTTCCAGATACACGTTCATTTCAGAATTAAAGCGCACACTTTTAACATGCAAAGGAAATTGTTCGCAGAGGATCTCAGCATCAGCAGGCAGGGTATTTAGCGAGAGCGAACTCACGTGAACAGCCTTTGTGTGTTAAATTGAATCATGAGGCAGCTTTAATAAATTAATCGCTAAGTAGTCGTGTCTCCCTTTTAGAGGCTTACTCTTTGCTCGAATAATGTAATATTCGCGATATACGCTAGTAATAACACCTATTAGGCAACTGTATTGAATTAAACGGGGCAGGTGTGTGATCGATCACACTGATGAGTCCCTGCGGAAAGTAATACAATGTTATGGAAAGAATTGAGTTTCCTACAACTGTGAGCGCGTGTGTTGCTCAAGATTGATTGCTACTCGTTTCAAAGGTAAATTTTCACAGAATATCACACACACAAAAACAGCGATAGTTGTTTCTATCGTTGTTTTTTAGTTAATGACTTATCTAATGCTTAATTTTTTACCTCCTACTCATATTTTGGTCTCGTAAAATCTCAAAGATACAATCCTCCATCATCATCTCAGCGTTAATCCCAGTCGCATCCGTAGCTTTTTCGGCTTTGGAGACTGGGGTCCGCTTTACCAGTCTAGCTGCTGATTTTGGCTAAACTTCGATATTTTCCGTGAAGCGACTGCCGTCTGACCTACACAACCCGAAGGAGATATCTAAGCATTGCAGTTAGACCAATTGTTAGACTTTTGAGGGCTCCAACAACCCGTAACGACCGCCACTAGATGTTCGTATGGCAACCGGGACCAACGGCTTAACGTGCTTTCCGAGGCACGACCAGACCACTGCAAATACTCATATTCATGTATACAAATATTTGCACTGTGCGGGGATCGAACCCGCGCCTCCTTGCGCAATGGCCGCGTTCGCTACCGCTACGCCACGGAGGCTGTCTGAGAGATACAATCATATTTCTACTAATCCTAATTCCTACGATCCTATTAATATTATAAATGCGAAAGTTTGTTTTTTTTTTTTTTTTTGTTTTTATTAGAGTGGCGGCCACGTACCGGAAGACGCAGCGTAGGGAGGCGCCCAACATGGCGGATCGATGACCTGGTGAAGGTCGCGGGAAGAAGATGCATGAGGGCAGCACAAGACCGGTCATCGTGGGAAGCCTTGGGGGAGGCCTTTGTCCAGCAGTGTACCTCTATAGGCTGAAGAAGAAGAAAGTTTGTCACGATATCTGGATTGATGGACGTTTGTATGTCTTTTTCATGCAAAAACTACTGAAAGGATTCCGTTGAAATTTGGCACAGATACATAGTTTATAAAACACGTAGAATACTTTTTTCCCGACATTTCCACGGGATCGTAACTAACGCGAGAGCAATTGCAAGGTATATACATATGTACAAGGCATAAATGAAAACTATCTTTTCATTTAAGTGAGTTATAGAATGCCATTTTAATTTCATTTTCAACGAAATAAAACCATAACCATATTTTGAAGCTATAAAGTGAATCTAGCGATTTAAATCTTTGTTATACTTGGCCGTAACGAAAAGTCATGCATTAATTAAGGCTGAAATTAATAATTACACGTTATTACACTGACGTCGGTCGTGGACGGCGGTCACGTGATACCCATAGCTTAGTATACCATAATTTTCCGGAATACATTGTTTGCATACCTTTGGTGTAGACTACCGACGCCCGTGACCACAGAATTTAGAACGCAAAATTTTCGGTAGGTGTGTCGTACGTTACGCTTGAAGCTTGAGGTACACACCGCTCTTTATTTTTCAGTTCAATGACACCTCCACAAAATACGTAGGCACATTTATAGCACAAACGATGCGTAGGTATGTGAGTGACGTCATTAAAACGGGTTCTTACTCGCAACGCTCGACATTCGGAAGTGTCTGCCTACGCTCTCACAGAGAGGCCCACTTAAGGGCAACACCACTAATGTCGAAAATATACGAAATAGGGCATTGCGTACCTTGTTACTTCAAAAAGGTTTTTTTTACTGCTATAAACTTTATGAGCACTATTTCTTCAACTTCAGCAGTTGGAGTTTGACTGGTGAAGACTTTTTTACTGCTTCAAAATCTGTTGACGTATATATAAAAAAGAAAAACTAAACAACGCTTATTATGTATGACATGGAGTCACTGTAAAATTTATGTGTTTGTATACCTACGTATATAATAAATATGTACAATTCCTAAAATATGACTTACTAGCTTTCCGCCAGCGGTTTCGCCCGCGTGGAGTTCGGTTATATCGCGCTTTTTAGATCTCCCTCGGGAATATCATTTTTTTTTTCCTGGATAAAAGGTAGCCTATGTTCTTTATCAGGGTCTAAAGATTGTCTGTGCCAAATTTCAGCAAAATCGGTTGAGAGATTTAAGCGGGAAAGCATAACAAACAGACAAACAGACAGACAGACAGCGTTCTTTTAGCATTTATAATATTAGTATGGATTATTATTATACACTATACGCAAAAAACAAGTAAAACAACCAAACTTAACAGGTATTCTATAGCTTCATTCAAGGACACTGTCACGTTGTGTTATTCTAAATCATTTTTTTTTTATTTATAATAAACCAGCGCTTGACCGCAATTCCGCCTGATGGTAAGCAGTGATGCAATCGCCGATGGCAAAGTGCGTCAGTTTATTAAGAGCCTATTCACTCAAAAAAACTGAGTGAAAAGGAAGGAAGGCGGCAGTTGAGCGAGGTGATGCAATATTTAACCCAACGATGCTGCGCCAATGGGAGTTTAATCTGGAGAACCTCCACGACCAAACTCCCGATACAACAACATTTGGCGCATCATACGCGGCACACATTGCAACACAACTGCTGAGACCCGTCCTCCGTACGGCTTCACCAGACATCATGCCGGAATACGACGAATCGCTTGGCAACATGCACTTTGTCTGCTGGGTGGTTATTTCTGCCGGCAGCCGATGTTATGGCCTACCACCGACATGGTATAAAAAAGTCTAATTTTATGTCTGTCGTTCTTCTAAATTGCACAATGGACATTGACACGGGTTTCACCATTGTTTAGAGCATTTATTCTGGAAGATTTATGGGTGTAATGTTTTAATATTCAAGTTAGATTTACCACTGAAATCTGGATATTTTTCCATGACGTAAAAACCGTGCTTAGCAGTGCGAAGTCCAGAATAAAAATAAAAACTAGCTAGTTGAAAGACCTATTACGTAATAAAAATTCAAAGACTGTCGACAAACATTTCCTGAAATTATAAGAACGTGTTTCTTGAACATCGGAACCTCAATTGGTATTCTGATATTTTTTTCTTCCTTGCAACATTTCAGATGACAGCTGTCATACGAGTTGCCGATTACCCGCAAATTGCTCCGAAGGCGTAGGTACCCGTGAGGTATGAGTGTCACTCGAAAATATTTTGGTGAAATGTGTGCTTCGTGCTAAATAAACCTTGCCTAAATATAAAGTTAGTAGTCGAAATAAGTGCATAATTACCAGCTATTTTTTTTTTCACCTACGTACTTAAGCACGTATGTGGTGCGCGTAACGAGGGATTGAGGCATGTTAAAATGGGGGAGAAATAAACAAAAGACATCAATAATTTATTCACATCGCTCTAAATATGAATCGTGCCCAAAAGGCAGCATTGCGTTATTGTATAGCAATGCTGATTCTTTATCAAAAAAATAGGCCAGCCCTCTGGTCACGTAAAGAGTCGACCAACCGCTCGGTAGTGTCTCGAAATATTAAATGTGCACTCAGGCCCCATGATCCTAGCGTAAATTAGTTAATAATATATATGTAGGGGAAAATGTCAGGAAGGCGGGGCTGAAGTTGCAATTTGAGTGTCTTCAAGGCTAGAGTGAATAAGCTCTTAATAAACTAGTGCGCTTTACCATCAACGATTGCGTCACTGCTTACCATCAGGCGGGATTGCGGTCAAGCGCTAGTTTATAAATTTATAAAAAAAAAAGTTCCGAATAGTAGAGGTGTCTTCTCATCCGCATGAGCATCCATCGTGGGCGGTATTTCGAGAAAACGTTAAACAATAACTATAGAGTGATGTTCGATTCTTATTATTTTAACTGTACTTAGATCACTTTAATATTAAGGGATTACAATGATAATCTCAGACTAAAACAGATAAGAGCCACTGGATTTAAGTATGACCAGCCCACTCGATCGAAGCAAGAGCAAAGAATGCCCGCGCCAACGGTCGATCGCTACGTCAAACGCAACTCCAGTCGGTGTTACCATCCGCTCCATGGTAACACCATGGAGCGGATGGTAACCCGCTCTTAATAAAAATCATAATTTATACCGACGATTAATCGAGTTCAAAAATAGTAGAGTAATTTACGGTCGATTGATACTGCTACGATAAAACCGATCACAATATTCAAAATTAACCAGTCACGCGCCGTTTTATATATTTTTTAATTCATATCTCTTACACACCATACCCGTAGTAAATTTTTTTATTGCTTTTTCTTTTATTTTTTTATAACCTCCTTCTTGAAATTGGCAAATAAAAACCGAAACTTATTTGAACGCCACGCGGTGTCAGATTTGCTCTTCAAATTAAATTAATTATAAGGGCCGTGGTTGGAAAGGAGCTATGTTTCTATCATAACTCATTATGCGATCTCGTTACTAACATTCCGAAAATTTTAATCAGATTACAGACCGTCATAATTACTTTCTCAACTTCCAAAATCCGCGCCATTCATCTCAGTTAAAAAATGGTTTACAGCACCTAAGTGTGTTGTGAAGTTGAATTGTATTCTTAAACTTTGAAGGTGTAATTTGAAGTTCTTCAGAAGACGTGGATGGCGGAATAATAACATTCACAGTTTTAAACTTTTGCAACTATGAAAATTGTTGCCAGAATCGAGTTTAACTCTCATCGTTCACGAGTGCTGGCGACTTTGTGCAACTTCTTTTTTTTATTTCAGATTATAGGTAGCTATAAATTAAATAGCTAACTAACTTTAAAATAAAATCTTTGGAAACGAAATAGGAATAGCTTAAATGCTGTTAAGCTGGGGATGTCTAATTGAATGAACAAAATCCAATTCCGGATATTTATGTCTACAATTGTTAACAAGATAATTGAATAAGAGGAAGGTTTTAGTTCCGTTCGTAGTAGATATTTGCAGATTTGTTTGAAAAAGTGGTAGTGCTATTAAATTGTGCGCTGTAAAGGCTTGTGATCTCAAACTTTCTTCCAAATTATGTTGTGTTATGACTGCCATTTTATCTTGTTCAATTATTACTATAGGTAAAAATAAATCGCTTTTCATGTTTGTCTGTCTGAATGTATTGTTTAGTAATTTATTTGTCGTGGATAACGATATCATTTTAATAAAAGTAGCTCATTTGATTTATGTAGTAGTGGGGCAAACAATGTGACGTTATTTTGTAATGGCAGTGTAATTGACAGTTCAATTACATTGATTGCGTTATATACGTTGTTCAGCAGACAAATTTTTCGAACATATGATGCAATGTATTATAATGCAATGGATAATATGTTTCAAAATGGTTCCATATTGCTCCAGTCATGGTGTAAATTTTTGTTTGTATTTTTTTTTATAATTATGAACTAGTGCGTTGATGGCAATTGGGATACAACGTCGCTCGGGTTGCAGGTAATTAATAATAACCATTGATATAATATTAAACTAAGGTAGATAAGTCACTAGCGCACTGAAAATGAAGTGTACAAAAGATTATAATTCTAATCTCTTGCCTTAGTCACTCTCGATACCCTCGTAAAAACAAACGACAAACACTAACGGCACAAATGACAAACACTAGCCATCTTTTTCTTCTCTATGCTTTAGATTGCGTACCATCTCACTCACACTGTACCAACGTGTGAAATGTACGTACAATAAAAAATTTGCATGTGTGTGCTGCTGATTTATTTCGGTTAATTTGTTAGAGCATATCGACGCTTGAAAGGCAATCATATCTAAGCGACTAAAATTCGTAAATTGAGTTATATACACCAAACGACGCAGAAAAATCTGGCAGTTCGAATGGTGTATATAACTCAATTTACGAATTTTTGTCGCTTAGATATGATTGCCTTTCAAGCGTCGATATCATATCTGTTTAATATTATATCAATGTTAATAACAGAAAACTTTTTAAATTTGTACCGAACTTTTACTTTTACAGACAGTAAACCCTATTAGGAAGCTTTAGTAAAACGACGGACGCATCAATTTTATCAAATCTCTGTACGATACCAGTTCTAAGTGTTACACAAAACGGTTAGGTTTATAACTTATTGTGGCTTACGACTGATTACCAACTTCGATTTATTGGGGGACGTTCACGTTGTACACATTCATTTGAAGTGTTTTACATGTACATTAGGCTTCAAATTAATTTAAGCTACCTTACTTAGTAGATCTTCTATGACATTTTTAAGCACCTTTATTTGGAAAATTCAAGAACTCAGCCAGGGCTAGGCTTTATGCCAGGGCTAGTATTTTCTGAAATAAATAAATTTACATCAAGCCTGAACCCCTGAAACCCTATACTAGAACTAATAATTTATTTAAGGTAAAAAGTTTAATGTGTGCTTGTATGTATTTTGTGTATGTGGGTGTGTGTTCACACGACTCACTCAAACAGAGTAGTGTGTGTGTTTGTTTGTGTTTTTTTTTTGCGTATTTTTTTTATTTATTATTATCATATGAATCCATGATAGTGTTACACGATGTGTAAAAATCACAGTATGTAATTCTGAATCTACCAGTATAGAAATGTATCTACTATCAAAAAACAAAAATTAGAATCATGTGCTAATGATTTTAATTTATGCTTCGATGTCCCTGCCACTCTGCATAGTCCCCGATTTTGTGTTTGAGGCCAATATAAAATAAACGAGCCTATGGTCATCAATTTAGCACAAATCCTGTCTGTAGGTTTCTACTGAGAAATTCCTAATGGAAAACCTAATAACATACTGCCCAACCTGAAAAATGAATTATCTGAAACTAAGCACGTATTATAACAACGGTCTAGACCAATGATCAAATATGGAACACAACAATAAACCCTTAAAAGGTACTGAAAATTCAATATTATTTATTAAATGCCTCTTTTGTGCGCTTTCTTCTATCTCAAAACTACAAAAAGTTTCAAAAAGTACAAAATGTCTAGAGGTTTCTGTTGTTTAGCTCGCCACCAACTTCTAGAGCCATGACAAAAATAAAATTATTTTTTCCTTTTAAGTGTTCTTTTGAAGTCGGTTTCTATTTTTTTCTAAAACCTTTTTATTTTATGCTTTTCAGTGTCTTAGTCGAAATTCGAAATTTCACAGCATTTCATTTTTAACAGTGGCATCTATAACCCATGTTAGAATAAGTTCTCACCAATAAGAAAAAAATCCCTATCTCAAAAACTACTGAACCGATTTTGATGATTCCTGCAATGTTCCCTAATACATAGTACAACAAAAAATTACCTAAATCAGACTTGTAGTTCAGGAAATATGCGTGCACAAAAATAAAAACATACATACATACACTTTTGAAATTTGATACATTTGTTCAGACGCTGATATAGACTGACATATACAAAAACGGAAATATTACATACATACGGGTCGAATTGATAACCTCCTTTTTCTGAAGTCGGTTAAAAATACATGGTCACGTACTTAAATATACACCGTAAAGACCATCAAATCACAAACATAAGTACATGTAAATTAAGTCAACAATAATAATTTACACCCATTCAGAGTTAAATAAGTTCGCAAAGAAAATTTTCAGAGCGGGCTTCGTGCGAACCTCGTATAATTTTTTATTAAAATTAAAGACACGGTCAAGTTTTCCCACGGTTCTTTTCTGGTACTAAAAGTAAAGTGTACAGGAAGAAACCGGCTTTTGCACTGCAAAACAGACCAAGTTGTGGAGACAATCTTATTGCAGATGTAGCTCTGCAAGCTGGAAATATCCCGCCCAGGGTTAATATGATTTTCTTCGCGGTAACTTTTGCTGTAATTATCATAATTTGCTCTGATTGAAGTAAATTGCGGGATCGTGGCTCAATAATTAATACCGAGAACAATTATTCCACAATTTTATGTCGAGATTTTGATCCGTCTTATAGATGAGTTTACATTATTTGCATATGCCTAGCAGAGCACGTTTAATCCGACTGTATTATCATATAACCGCAGGGCATATAGAAACATATAGAAGTATATAGTATGATGTACATCATATAAATGATATGGATATAAATGTAGACATTTGACAAAGGGTGAAACAATGGGCTGTCTTATCGCTAGAAGCGATCTTAAATACAACTTTTAAATGGATAAAAATGCGAAAGAAAGAACACATAGGACCCTCCAAACTATTGTATCTAATGATTTTTTTTTTAGAATATTAATATAATTTTGTATACATTATAACCATTTATTTAAAGTTCCTTAATAATATAAACTTTGTACGTACATTGGTACCTATGTCTATTTTTAGCTTATCATTGCTTCCCAAAACACTAAATAATTCCGTTAAAGAATTGACGCAAATACATACATTCATTTAATTTTATATTTCATTTTCTCCTTTCGGTGTGTATTTCAGTAGTCAAAAGACGCCACCACACGAGATCTCTAGCTCACAATCGCGTTGCTAATTTAATTAAATCTGCTTCGTAATAACGTTGTTGCTTATAGTGCATTGTTGCATTAAAACAGAGTAGGTATACCTATTCATGCTGAATTTATTGTATTATAGGTATGCATCTATGTTATAGGTACTTTACATAATTGCAATTATGTAAAATACCTAACTAAATGGCATTAAATAATTTAAATGTATTTGTTTGGACATTGATAAAGGGGTTCGATCCTTTGTGACATATACAATATGTTAAGAAAACCCTGTCCGACCCGTAAGGATAATAAAGATTAGGTAAACACATGACCAAATAACATATGATATTTTACATAATCATCATGGCAACAATACTAGTGAATTATGAAATAATCTTTTTTTCCCGCGAATTAATTCCAATTTCCCCGAAATTTGGTAGTTTTGGACGCGACCACGTCACAGGTGCCGCGTGCCCGGCCCCCCGCCGCCCGCGGAATGGGTTGCTTATCGCACATGTATTAAGTTACCTCTTTTTGCGAAATAATATTTATTTTTTTAGGAGGATTTTTTTTTAAGTTTAGCCTGTCTTTATGGGCATTAGTAGAACCAGTTATCGATACCTAACAATACCTTCACGGATCGGACAGGGTTTTCTTACATATTGTATGACCCGCTGTCTTTATGATTTTTTTTTTTATACTTCCGCGCACGAAGTAGATAATCTTCCTTTATGCGCGGAAGCGGGAGCTCTCTTGTATACCAATATACGAGTAGATATGGGTGAGTACACTAATACAATAGTGATCAAACCCCACGACTCCTGGATGGGACCAGACAGCTGCAGTGGTTCAGCAAGCAGGTCATTTGCAGGTAGGAGGACTAGGAGACTTTGGTATCTTAGATGTCTCCCCTTTTAGAGGAGAAACCTGAACTGACCATAGCTCTGCCTGAATTTAACTGTTGCCTGATTTTGAACGTCTTCAAGTCAAAATTTGAAAAACGGTACCTAGTGGCCAGGAAAGTTACTAAATTTTAAAGAAACTTGGACGTCTAGTCAGCTAAAAAAAATAACAGGCCATCAATAATTTAAAAGAAAGTTGTCATTGTGACGTAATTGACAGCGATGTCAAAAACTATCATAATATAAGTAATAAATATTTTTAATACAATAAAATCGAAACTTATCTTAAAACGGCCATAACATCGGCTGCCGGCAGAAGTTACCACCCACAAAGTCTTACCACCAAGCGATTTGTCGTGTTTCGGAATGATGTCTGGTGAAGCCGTACGGTAAATTTATAATTATTAAAAAAATATTTTATGTCATGTAAGCAAAAATAATATTTTATGTAACTTCAAATTTATCATTTTCGCAATTTTTCCTTTATCTGTCTGTTATAACCATGGAGCAAATATAGAGGTTATAACGTTGCTTCGTGCCGAATTTCAAGATTATGAGTTCACGGGAAGTACCTTGTAGGTTTTGATTCCCTAGCGTGTGACGGAAATTCGTCTAAGATGTCGGTATAAACTGCTGTATCTTTTGATCGCGTAAACTTAGAAGTTTGATTTTTTCACTACTTATAGGGACAATAGACCTAGGTATTTGGTATAAATTTCAATTTGATACCTTTATTCGTTCGTGAGAAATAAGGTAGTAAATTTCATTTTATTAAAATATTTTTACTATATTAAATAACTAAAAAAATGTGATTTTCGCAATTTTTCCTATATTTGCATTATATGACAATGCTTCATGTCAAATTTCAAGATTCTGAGTTTACGGGAAGTATCCTGTAGGTTTTGATTCCTTTGCGAGTGTCGAAAATTTGTTGAAAATATCGACATAATCGGCTGTATCTTTTGATTGGCTTGGCTTAGAAGTTTGATATTTTCACAACTTAAAGGTACAATAGACCTGAGTATTTCATGTGAATTTCAGCTTGATACGTCCACGCGTTCTTGAGATAAAGGGTCTTGACAGACAGACAGAGACAGACAGACAGACGGACAACAAAGTGATCCTATAAGGGTTTCCGTTTTTTCCTTTTGAGGTACGGAACCCTAAAAAGAATGCCTTTTGATATCAATACTTTTTACTTCTAAATACAATAGTTTTAAAGTTCCCAGCTCTAAGATGTCACTAAGTCTTCGAAATTTAGCGTTAAAGCTGAGAGCTGTCTTCTTGCTTAATTGTGAATGAGTAATTAGTACTGCTGTCGTGGAAGATAATCAGAAGAGCTTCTAACAGTAATGAAATCTTATTCTGATCTGCAAATAAGTATGGTGAGTATGTATACATTACAATATCTTCAGATGCCTCGTCTTGTTTCAACTATGTTGAGTCTTGTACATTCTCCGTTTCAGGGCTTACATAAATTATGAAATGCAGCAACTGTCATCTGACTATAACAACATACTACTACAACTATTAATCTTAGGTTAGGATAGCTGTCAGAAATAACTGCACTCAGAAGTATTTTTAATAAAAAAGGCAACAATATAACATATTCTTCAGTAACATAATACCGTCATTTTGCAGGCAACGTTACAGCCTGACGCAAGTGTGTATATTACATATAATATCGAGAAAGTAGTAATAGGTTACGTAGGTAGGATACAACATCCATCTTACCGCTCCCTTAGGAAAAGTAAAAACGAAGAGAAAATATTATTTATAAAAATTGAATTGATAATGATATTTCTGTATTTACACTGAAATTCATGTTCAGCCGAAATCCTTTTAGACGTTAACAAGCTATTTTTCAGTCCACTAAGCATTATTTTTATGTTGAATCCTTCTCGTTTTATTTACTTTTAACGAGTTCTTGGAAATTGATGTTGGTGGACGATAGTAAATTAAAGTGGTTTTAAGAAAGCTCATTAGGCAACCTACAAAGAATTACGGCCGATTGTCTAACTATAACTACACTAGCACATTTACTATTGAAATAGTTTAATCAAATCGTCAGCAACCATTCTAATACATTAAGTTTTAACCTTCGTCTTTTTCTTCTTCAGCCTATAGAGATCCACTGCTAGACAAAGGCCTCCCCCAAGGCTTTCCACGATGACCGGTCTTTTGCTGCCTCCATCTATCGGCTTCCCGCGACCTTCACCAGGTCATCGGTCCACCTTGTTGGAGGCCTCCCAACGCTGAGTCTTACGGTACGTGGCCGCCACTCCAGAACTTTACTGCCCCATCAGCCATCGGTCCTACGAGCAATGTGCCCCACCCACTGCCACTTCATTTTAGGGACTCGAATTTTTAATATTATTACAATATAAGTTATATTGTTGGTTCGTTTTACTTCAAAACTGATCATTTTTTCGATCGTAAATGTGTTACTTGTATAAAAGTAACGATACATGTACCGAAATACTTGCTAAGTCTAAACTTCCACAAATCCGCGTAACTTCAAATGGCTCGGGTAATTGTTTCATCCTACACGCGTTAATGTATACTTGTGCAAGTTCAATTTTGCCTAAGTATAGAGAAACGTATGTGACCTGGCAAAAAATAATATTTAACAAACGATATAAAAGCGGTTCATATTTACAATAACTTGAATTCAATATTCATAGCTCATTGAAGATGTTATATAAAAGCAAAATAAACCTATATTTTCTCACATTACTTCTAGATTATTTTACAAATAAACAGTACACATTCGCCACCCTGTGGGGATGGTAACAAATACCTGAATGAGACATCGTGAGAAAATCCTCGTTCAGTCTAGTCAGTCACGTCCCCCTTACAAAGCCACATAACGCCGGGCACACACGGAGGCACCTAGATCGAGCACACGATAAAATTGTAGGAAGGATTTGTTCGCGCGTACTTCTTTAGAACCTCGGCAACTTACAGAGAATTTAGAGAGAACGAGCTTAAAGCTTGTTACACACGCAAGTACATAACGTAGTAGTAAGAGGCACTTGGAATTGATACTGAAAGTCCATTAAATACCTAATATTTACCTATGGAACAATTAACAGTAAGTATTAGAGATGTTATGCATAGACTGTCACTAGTCCTTTAAACTAATCACTACACTATTAGTGGACAATTATTAACTTATTATATTATTCTAGTGGATTGATTTGTCATAAGGGATGCTGCTGCGTCTGTCTATTTGCTTTTAACAAAGAGAAGATAATTTTTTCGCAGAGTAACAATCATATTTAACACATAAACACTACAGTAAGTGAGGTCAGAGTAAGCTGTCATTGAAATTGATGACTAAATATCGAAAGAAAAACATTCAAAATCTAGTCGCAATACCACATCAGCGACAATTAATGTCAAAAATATATCTAAATGTTAGGAAATAAGACATATTTTTGACAGTTTAAGACTCAAAAAGAAAAAAAAAAGAAAAAAAGTGAAGAAAAGTCTTTTTTTTTATAAATTATAAACTAGCGTTTGACCGCAATCCTACCTGATGGTAAGCAGTGACGCAATCGTTGATGGTAAAGCGCATTAGTTTATTAGGAACCTATTAGAGTTTAAGTATTTATTGTACTAGTATGATACACTTAACGTGTATATTTATTATATAAACTATGTAAAATTGTAAATAGTACACTGTAGACTACCTACATTATTTCTCTCTCCTTCCCCTTACTATTCCATCCAAAGGTTGTCTGTAAAAGATCGCTCTTAGCGATAAGACCGCCCATTGTGTCACCCTTTGTAAAATTTTTATATTTATGTTTTTGTAACCTATGTGGTGTACATAATAAAGAGTATTCTATTCTATTCTATTTGCTCTAGCCTTGAAGACACTCAAATTGTAGTCCGATGGAAACACCGCTGCTGGCAAATTGTCCCAAACCCTCGATATACGCGCTATAAAGGAGGAGACGAAACGATTCGTCCGGATCGCAGTGGTGTCAACAACGTAAGGGTGGAAACTCGCCGTACGACGGGTCGTCCGATAGTGGAACGGAGATGGTGGAATTAAATCATGCAATTCTCTCGCACACTCACCAAAATGCATTCTATAAAACATCGAAAGGCTACTCTACGCCTGTGCTCTAGGCTTTGGAGAAAATACAAGGATTATCATCATTCAGATTGTGAACGTCCATTAAAATATTAGAATTGCACATCAGAGTGGGCATTGAAAAATTCACACCTAACTCATTTTAACTAAGTTTTTACGGAAAGATTTCTATAAAATAGGTACATTTGATCGAATCAAGTTTTAAAAAACACAACGAGAAAGACTTCAATAAAGTTCCATACTTAATAAAATTGCCAAATCTTAACTTGAATTCCCATAATTTGAATTTGCATTATTAGCAATCTAGCCGAAGTTATGTTATTAGTCAAATAACTTAGATCTGAAGTAGTTCTGAATAGTTTGTAAGATTTGAATTTGGAAAACAGAAAATCATAATATACCTCCACACTCGGATTTTTCCCCTAGTTTGCATAAATGTATCTCCAGAGAATTGTAATTTATAACATACAGAATATATCAGTATTTTTGTTTCATTGTGGCAAAGCCTAAAACCAGAGTTAAGCTCTCCAAAAAAATAGCAGTCACTCGACTCATTTTTATGAATTTACGGTCTGTGAGTTTACAGTTACAACGCGGCCGCTGCGCAAGCAGGCGCGGGTTCGATCGATGCAAATATTTGTATGCATGATTATGAATATTTGCACTGGTCTGGTCGTACGTCGGAAAGCACGTTAAGCCGTTGATCCCGGTTGCTATACGAACATCTAATGGCAGTCGTTATGAGTTGTTGGAGACCTCAAAAGTGCAACAATTGGTCTAGCTGCAATGCTTCGATATCGCACTTCACGGAAAATATCGAAGTTTAACCAAAATCAGTAGTTAGACTGGTAAAGCGGACCGCAGACTCCAAAGCTGTAAAAGCTTCGGATGCGACTGGGATTAAGGCTAAGATGATGCCCAGAGCGGGAGAAGTCATTTGATGATTTTACATCCCCAAAAAGAAAAATCTTACTTTTCAGTCATTAGAATCGCAATTTAGATACTTTCAATACCTACAGGTATGTATCAAGTATCAACAGAAGGGTATTGTCAAATATACATTAGAATCGAGTATGTGTTGATGTTTTAAAAGCGACTGTTGATAATTGTTTTCGCGTTTACAATGTTAAAAAATAAAGTTTTTGCTTCACACTGTATAGGTAAAACAATAGTCACTAATTAGAAAATACAGGTTGACAAGGTTGAAACTGCGCTGAGAGTACGACGTCGGTTACAGACCACCATTCAAAGCCGTCATTATATAGGTACGTCATTTGTTTCGTATGCGAATAAACGGTTTACGCTTGGTTTGTATGGAAAGTGTTGACAATATCACCCGCAATGTTTAATTGAAGGAAACTAAACATTATGACGCTGCGCAAGGAGGCGCGGATTCGATCCCCGTGTAGTACAAATATTTCTATGTATGAATATGAATATTTGCACTGGTCCGGTCGTGCCTCGGAAAGTACGTTAAGCCGTTGGTCCCGATTGCCATACGAACATTTATTGGCAGTTGTTACGGGTCGCTGGAGTCCTCAAAAGGCTAACTGTAGGAGGTCAGACGGCAGTCGCTTCACGGAAAATATCGAAGTTTAGCCAAAATCAGCAGTTAGACTGGTAAAGCGGACCCCAGACTCCAAGTTTGAAAAAGCTTCGGATGCGACTGGAGTTAACGCTGAAATGATGATGACGATGAGTGTATCGTAAACGCTATCCGTGTACGCTGTACATAAAAGTTAAACCAGCTATTGCTCATACCTTCCATCATTCTAATATCGAAATATCAAAATGAACAAGCAATTTAATATCAAAGTTTTGTACCAGCTGAAACTATGAATTAGTTGTGGGTTTTCATCTAGAATTACCAACTTATCCCTTTTCTAATTAAAAAGTTTAGTCAGTTTTGCCTACATGTAATTTAATTATTTCTGAAGAGCTTGTTGCTTTCCAGAACTAGTAATACCTTCTGACATGTAGTGTAAATTGTCACATTGGAAACAGCGGCAATGTATTAAATAAATATTGTTGTTGAAAATTATTTCCCCAAGAAACTAAGATGAGAATGAAAAATGAAAGTACCTATACAGATAAATAGAAAGTTCGACACTATAATAATAAAATGGGAGTCCCACTATTTAGACTAACAGATGATGAAAGAGAGAAAGATAAAGTATACGGAATAAAAGTGCGAGAGGAATAATAACGAGAACTGTTATGAAAGGGTATAGTCATGTAACAGGCTCCAATAATATTGGAGGTAGCTAGTCATTATCATCAACATCATCATCATTTTAGCGTTTATCCCGGTTATATCCGCGGCTTTCGCGTTGGAGCCCGGGGTCCGCTTTCGTGCTCAATTTCCTCTATTTCGGGCGATCTTTAGCATCCTGTTGTGTGAGATTATTGGCACGCATGTCATCTCTTACAACGTCAAGCCAGCACCTCTTTGGTCACCTCGCTTGTTCCGGCCCGGCGGAGGCGCCTTGGCAAGACATTTGTGACCCACGTAACATTCCGGTTTTCGTAAGACGTGACGGTATCAACGTAAGCGACCCTCTTGCCGTTTGTCCGCTATGTCACGGGCACGAAGACTGCCACGGATGCGGGAGTTCCTGATGCGGTCTTTCCGCGTAACTCCACACATCCACCGCAGCATATTCATCTCCGTGACACGCAGTTCCTGCTTATGGAGTGTTGCAGGAAGCTAGTATTTAATAAATAAAAAAAAAAAACTGTCTATTTTTAAGGCTCAGAATATACAGCTCGCCGCTCGGTCCTCAACGTTGTATTCCACGCGCGCCTCAAAGAGATGTCAGTGCATAGTGCCATAATAATTCACTAGGACCGATGCCTGCGGGGCAAAAATTGGTAATTTTTTAAATAGTAACAACACCATTTTTGAAGGTATTATTATGAGCGAATAACGATGCAACCGCGTGCCGCGTGCCCTGCCCCCTTTCGCCCGCGCATGTATTGCCTACCGCATATGTTCCCTCTTTACCTCTTTTACTCAGTTACCTCTTTTTGCGAAATAATATTTGTTTGTTTTTTTTTTTTGCTTTGTGATAGACAGACAGCCTCTTAGTAACATAACGATGGCACATCATTAATACCAAGATATTTCTACTGTAAACCGACAGCCTCCGTGGCGTAGCGGTAGCGGACGCGGCCGGTGCGCAAGGTGGCGCGGGTTCGATCCCCGCACAGTGCAAGTATTTGTATGCATGAATATGAATATTTGGACTGGTCTGGTCGTGCCTCGGAAAGCACGTTAAGCCGTTGGTCCCGGTAGCCATACGAATATCTAGTGGAAGTCGTTACGGGTTGTTGGAGCCCTCAAAAGTCTAACAATTGGTCTAACTGCAATGCTTAGATATCGCCTGCGGGTTGTGGAGGTCAGACGGCAGTCGCTTCACGGAAAATATCGAAGCTTAGCCAAAATCAGCAGTTAGACTGGTAAAGCGGACCCCAGACTTCAAAGCTGAAAAGCTACGGATGCGACTGGGATTAACGCTGAGATGATGATGATGATTTCTACTGTAAACCGTATTTAAGAATTTCGTTCCAAAAGGACACCGGGCAGGTTTGCACTGCAAAAAAAAACACTCCTGTAAGGAATCCTGGATTGCGACACATATTTTCTGGCACACGATTTCTACAAGTTTACACCTCCCGCAAACCGCGTAAAAGAACTCTGTCCAAAAAGATCACTTTGCTGCCGGGCGGGCTCAAAAACACGTGTATATTTTGGTCTTTCTTTATTTATGTTAATAAGAATTCCAAATTGCCACCTTAAAAGGGTAGAGAACCTTTCTTTTTATCCATTTGATGCCCCAGTAATAAAGTGAGATAAATCTAACGCAAGTAATAATCTACTTTCTGATCCCTCGGATACGTTACGTACCCTGGTTTTTAAACTGAACACTTTAAATGGTTCGCTTCAGAAATACATTGGCTTAAGTGGTTCCGATCATTCGAGTGTGTAAGTAGTTCCAATAGTTTTTAGTTCAGAGGTTTTACAGTAATCCCTCTCTCCTCTTGTAACTTAAATCAGTGGTTTTATTATTCACATAGGAAAATAATATGATGGGTACACACGTTTTATATCAGTTTGCTTCTACTGTAAACCATACACTTATTCAACTCCGAACACATACTCCTAAAGTAGTGAAGATAGGTAATGAAAGATTGTGCTACGAATATAGTATTATCAAAACTAAATACTATTATGAAAATCAAGCTGTTTTATTTCACGAGAATACTGATCGTGAAATATGACAGACGAGAATAATAACAGCCTCCGTGGCGTAGCGGTAGTGAAAGCGGCCGTTGCGCAAAGAGGCGCGGGTTCGATCCCCGCACAGTGCAAATATTTGTATGCATGAATATGAATATTTGCACTGGTCTTGTCATGCTTCGGAAAGCACGTTAAGCTGTTGGTCCCGATTGCCATACGAACATCTAGTGGCAGTCGTTAAGGGTTGTTGGAGCCCTCAAAAGTCTAACAATTGGTAATTGGGTTGTGGAGGTCAGACGGCAGTCGCTTCACGGAAAATATCGAAGTTTAGCCAAAATCAGCAGTTGGACTGGTAAAACGGACCCCAGACTCCAAAGCTGAAAAACTACTAATGCGACTGGGATTAACGCTGAGATGATGATGATGATGACTGATCGTGAAATTAAACAGCTAAAAATCGTGAAATTGATTATAAACAAGCATTTCACCGCAATCCCGCCTGATGGTAAGCAGTGATGCAATCGTTAATGGTTAAGCGCGCTAGTTTAATAAGAGCCTATTCACCAAAAAAAAAAAAAATACCTAGTGAATAGGAAAAAAGACGGCACTTGAGCAAGGTGATGCAATGTTGAACCCAACAACACGACTAATGATGTAAACAGATTGATCTAGAGACCCTCTACAACCAAACTCCGGACACAACAATATTTGGCGCATCGTACCCGACACACATCTCAACACTGCTTGGACCCTTCCTCCGTACGGCTTCACCAGACATCATGCCGGAACACGACAAATCGCTTGGCGGCAAGGCTATATCTGGTGGATGGTAACTTCTGCCGGCAGCCGATGTTATAGCCTACCACCGAGGACGACATGTTTTCTGATTTTTTCCTGATTTAAACCTCCAAGCTTGCATCGCCATGGCTTATCCTTTTCCCAAATATATAAGGGTCGGCTTTCAGTTTTAATAATAATTAATTACATACCTAAAACATTTTCATGGTCGTTCAACCACACAGCATAATATCGTAACACGAAGCACAAACTTTGTTTTCGTCCAGTAATAGTGATAGATTTCGCTGTCCGATCTACATAGATGGGTTCCACTAGTTTTTCTGTTGACATAAATCGTGACCCCACGGGGGTATGGGACATGTTACGGAAATACTTGGCAGAAGGCCCTCTTGGGTAGTGTAATTTATAACTATATGGGAACAGTAGTCAGCCGGTGATCGCTCGCACTCCAATGAAACAGACATATATCACTGGACTTTATAATTTATTGCGGACATAGGTCAAATGGTACAAAACAAAGTTGTACATGTACTTATGTAAAGTGGGTTTGCCTCTTTTTGTTTCCAGTTATAACTGGAAGAAATAAATGTAAAAGAAATACAACTTAAGGGTTGCCCGTTCCAATTTGTTCTGTAACGTTACTTGTAAGAGCAGTTTGAACTTGATTTCGAGATCGTAGTAATAAGGCTTAAGAAAATACCTTCATTCACATTAGCAACGTCACAAAATGGTGTTATCTGCTTTTTATTCTGTTTTTTAATCTATACAAATAAATAAAATTGAAGTGTCTGTTTGTAATATTAAAATAACCGCTTTCTACTACATGAATATGAATGTATATACGGTAGACATACCAAAACACATATTTTTAAAATTTTTGTCTGTCTGTCTGTTTGTTCCGGCTAATCTCTAGAACGGCAGGACCGATTTGGACGGGACTTCAGTGGCAGATAGCTTATGTAATAAGGAGTAACTTAGACTACTTTTATTTTAGAAAAAATATTTTATTTTTAGAAAAATAAAGTAATGTTGCAATATCTAAGTACTGTCCAGTACCGAGTGCAGCTCACGCGCATGTCACCACTGTGCCGTCACGTTGGACGCCTCCCACCACTTCTCCCACCAACGAATCACAGTTACAAAGGCTGCTGTCGCGCGGCAATTTTTGTCTGTTTGTCTGTTTGTTTGTGCGCGCATCACGTAAAACCTACGAATTCAATGCAGGCAATCTTTATATAAAAAAGTTATACGCAACTTTAGGCATAACTTAGTTTTTGTTTCATCGAAATTGGTTCACTCTATCAAAAGATATGATTAATTTAGTGAGTTCAAGAAGTAAAATATTACAACACGCAATTCAGTTTAGTACTTGCAACGACATCTTGATACTAAAAATAGAACTAATGTTGATAATTGAGGAGTGACTTTTCAAAAGGACTTTGCGAAAGAGCTTATTTCTGTATGAACTCTGAAAGAGAAATAAGTTCTTTTGAAAAGTCTCTCCTTAGTTGAAATCCAAATCCGCTAGATGGCGTTGTGCAAATGGCGTCATTTTCTGAATGGCAGTGTTAAGATTTTCCGCGCGAGAATCACCCTCGGCAGTGTTTACCCCGTGTGGTACCGGGCCTAGAATTGTACCAACCCATATCCTCCCGTGGGTGTCGTAAGAGGCGACTAAGGGAAATCACCAGGGAAGCGGGCAGCAGCGCTTCTCCTGTGTAATATCAAATCACTGCGATCCCCAACCCGCCTGCCAAGCGTGGGGATTATGGCAAACCCCCCCAATGATGCACACGATACAGCCCAGGCCCCTAGTCCCCGGCAGCTCCGCTATTCCAGTCTACGGTAGCGGACTCGGTTACGGCGGAGCAAGGGGTGCTAAGAATCTCCGGCAGAGGTCCGGCTACCATCACAAACGACGACCTTTGGCCCTGGCAACATTTAACACGCGCACACTACGGACCGATGAGAAGATTGTCGAACTGGAGGAAGAACTGAGCCGGTTGCGCTGGGACATTGTGGGGTTATCTGAAGTCCGAAGAGAGGGAGAGGACTCGATAATCCTGAAGTCTGGCAACCTGCTCTATTTCCGGGAAGGCGACCAGCTGTCCCAGGGTGGTGTCGGGTTTATTGTCCACAAGTCCCTCGTGAACAACGTGATTAAAGTCGGGAGCCTTTCGACTCGGGTGGCGTACCTTGTACTGAAAATAACAAAACGATATTCGTTAAAGGTTATACAGGTCTACGCCCCGACGTCTAAACACTCTGACGATGAGGTGGAGGCCATGTATGAGGACGTCAGTAGAGCCATACATTCCTTCAAAACCCACTACACCGTTGTCATGGGGGACTTTAACGCAAAACTGGGCATGCGAGAGGCGGACGAGACGAAAGTGGGGCAATTTGGAGTTGGAAATCGGAATCCCAGAGGTCAGATGTTAATGGATTTCATGGAAAGGGAAGGACTCTTTGCGATGAATTCTTTTTTCAGGAAACCATTGCACCGCAAGTGGACCTGGCTCAGCCCCGATGGTCAGACCAAAAACGAGATAGACTTCATAATGTCAACGAGAAGGCAAGTCTTCAACGATGTCTCCGTGATCCATGCGGTAAAAACCGGGAGTGATCACCGTATTGTTAGAGGCATCTTGAACCTCAACATTAGGCTCGAACGCTCTCGACTTATGAAGTCTACGCTCCGTCCAGCGTCAACACAACTCCAAAACCCCGAGAGCTTTCAGATCGAACTACAAAACCGCTTCGAATGCCTCGGTGAATGCGTAGATGTGGACGACTACAACAACAGGTTTGTGGAAACTCTCCAAACGGAAGGGTCTAAGTTCTACAAAACCCTCCGTTCAAAAAGACAGAAGAAGATCTCCGGTCCCACCCGCCGGCTAATGGAAGAAAGACGGGAGGTGATCTTAAAATCCCCTGATGACGCTTCGCGCATCAGATGCCTTAACAGACAGATCTCAAAGTCTCTGACTCGCGATATACGCCAATTTAATACAAATTGTATTAAAGAGGCTATCGAGCGGAACAAAGGCTCCAAAGTGTTCGCACGAGAATTGTCTGTTGGACAGAGTCTACTTGCGAAGCTGAAGACTGGGGATGGTAGGATCGTCACTTCCAAGCCCGAGCTTTTGGGTGAGATCGAGAAATTCTACGGAGAGTTATACACATCAACACACGCACCTGTTGTAAGCCTGGCTAATGATCCTAGAGCCAGACTAACCCGACACTACACCGACGATATCCCGGACGTCAGCCTGTACGAGATTGGTATGGCCCTGAAACAGCTCAAGAACGATAAGGCGGCTGGAGATGATGGAATTACGGCTGAGCTTCTGAAAGTGGGTGGCAAACCGGTTCTTAAAGCGCTTCAGAAGCTATTTAATTCCGTCATTCTTAAAGGCGAAACGCCTAAGGCGTGGCACAGGAGCGTGGTGGTTTTGTTTTTCAAAAAAGGTGACAATACCCTCCTGAAAAACTACAGACCGATATCCCTCCTGAGCCATGTCTACAAGCTGTTTTCTAGGGTCATCACGAATCGTCTCGCTCGCAGGTTTGACGACTTCCAGCCTCCCGAACAAGCCGGCTTCCGAAAAGGTTTTAGCACCATAGACCACATTCATACGCTGCGGCAAGTTATACAGAAGTCCGAGGAGTATAACAAACCACTATGCTTGGCGTTCGTGGACTATGAGAAGGCCTTCGATTCGATTGAGACTTGGGCGGTGCTACAGTCTCTCCAGCGGTGCCAAATTGACCATCGATACATTGAGGTGATAAAGTGTTTGTACAAAAACGCCACCATGTCAGTCCGTCTCCAGGATCAGGACTCGAAACCAATCCAACTGCAGCGTGGAGTGAGACAAGGAGATGTCATATCTCCTAAATTGTTCACTGCTGCGTTGGAAGATGTCTTCAAGCTCCTGGACTGGAAAGGACTTGGCATCAACATCAACGGCGAGTACATCACTAATCTCCGTTTCGCAGATGATATCGTGGTCATGGCTGAGACCCTGGAAGACTTGGGCAAAATGCTCAATGACCTCAGCAGAGCTTCCCAACAAGTGGGTCTAAAAATGAACATGGATAAGACGAAGATCATGTCGAACTCTCATGTCGCACCCACTCCAATTGTAGTTGGTTGCTCTGCACTCGAAGTTGTTGACGAGTATATATACCTGGGACAGAAAGTCCAACTAGGTAGGTCCAACTTCGAGAAAGAGGTGTCTCGGCGAATCCAGCTCGGTTGGGCAGCGTTCGGGAAGCTACGCTACATCTTCTCGTCGTCCAAGATACCACAGTGTCTCAAGACGAAAGTCTTTGACCAGTGTGTGTTGCCAGTGATGACTTACGGAACTGAAACGTGGTCGCTCACAATGGGCCTCATACGAAGGCTCGAGAGTCACACAAAGGGCAATGGAAAGAGCTATGCTAGGAGTTTCTCTGCGTGATCGAATCAGAAATGAGGAGATCCGCAGAAGAACCAAAGTCACCGACATAGCTCTGCGAGTCGCTAAACTCAAGTGGCAGTGGGCAGGGCACATTGCTCGTAGAACCGATGGCCGATGGGGCAGCAAGGTTCTAGAGTGGCGGCCACGTACTGGAAGACGCAGCGTAGGGAGACCCCCAACAAGGTGGACCGATGACCTGGTGAAGGTCGCGGGAAGCCGATGGATGCGGGCAGCACAAGACCGGTCATCGTGGAAAGCCTTGGGGGAGGCCTTTGTCCAGCAGTGGACATCTGTAGGCTGAGGAAGAAGTGTTTACATGAAAAATTGGGTTTTGTTGGGTGTCTTAAAAGTTCTTAGGTGTGTCGTAAAAGGTCTTTGGTTGCTTGGAAAAGTATCAATGTTCTAAATTGGTCGAAAAAGATGTATTGGGTTTTTGGTGTCGTTTGGTCACTGGTTTAAAGTACGAAGTAAAGATGCTCTTTGATATTTCAAACAAGTAGTATTTACTTCTGAGTTTGAATAGTTGCGAATCGTTTTACAGTTGGTGTTGCCAATTCGTTGAGTCGTGACCACGAACAGACGATTCGTTGTCATACGAGACTGTTTGACGCACCGTTCTTTTAAGTTTGCAAGCTATTCGGTCACAAGTGTTGTTGGTTTTGTTTATTGTTTTGATATTTTCCTTGAAAATGCCTCAAAGAAGAAAAACATACCTTTCGCCACGTAACCGAAAAGCGAAAAGGATGAGACTTAGTAGGGCTCAGGAATCAGAAGACGATCGTGAAGCACGGTTATCTGCTAACCGTGAGCACGTCGCTCTTTCACAGGATTCTGAAACTTTCTCCGAAAGGGAGTCACGTTTAAGTTCACAAAGAACACGGACCGCGACTTTGCGGTTTCAAGAGAGCATCGAGGAACGCAAAGTACGGCGGTCAGCTGTTCGAGAAAGTAATGTCCTCTCACTACAGTCCGAGACTTTCACCGAAAAAGAGTTGCGCTTAAGTTCGCAAAGAACTCGGACCGCAACTTTGCGCTCTCAAGAGTGCATCCAAGAACGCGAAGTGTCGCGAAGTGTCATCAGCTTATCGAGAGCGTCACGCCCTCGAAAGAACTAGGACCACAGATATGCGCTTCCAAGAGAGTATCGAGGAATGCCAAGCACGTCTGTCCTCTGACCCAGAGAGCGACACTCTCTTTCACGCGAGTCTGAATCTCTCTCACAAAGAGAAGAAAGATTACAAATAGCTAGACATAACTATGTAGGTGTACAAAGAAACAATAAAAGTTATCTTGCATCTGAAAGGGAAAGAATAGATGAACTAAGACAAGCAGAAACAGTAGAACAGCGTCAATCTCGCGTAGAATTTGTATAATTATGCCCCGGGTAATTCCACCGCTAACATAGTATACAACGTGTAACATAAAGGGTATATACATAACAAAGGCATGGCATCTTTACATGATATTAAACGATATTGGAAGGGTTTTTTAATTCTATCTCTTTATGTTAGGAAGTTATGAGGAAAAACACCGCCTGTGATAGGCTACTATCATACTAGTCGCACAGAGATATTGAAGACATTTATCGGATTTTGGCAAGTAACGTGACGGGTAACGAGTAGTTATTAACATATGTAGTGTGCTGCCACGTTTGTTATGATTTTATTATGAAACACACGAAACCGAAAATTTGGTACCAATTTTTTGAGTATTTTATTTTGAGTTGAAACCCTTCCGATATCGTTTGATATCATCTAAAGATGCCATGCCCTTGGTATGTATATACCCTTTTTGTTACACGTTGTATAGAGAAGCATTAACGTAATCAACTATACCAAAGTTAGGATTTTTATTGTCCAAAAAAATACTATACCACCTTCTTGAATAAAGTATATACATATATACTTTATTCAAGAAGGTGGTATAGTATTTTTTGTTGGTGGGGGATAAAGGGAAGAAGAGTAGGCTATATACATATATAGCCTACTCTTCTTCCCTTTATCCCCCTTATCTAAACCTTTTTGTTTGTTTTCGACAACCACGCGAACGAAGTCGCGGGCACAGCTAGTAGTTAATAAAACAGTCCAATCATCGATAGAATGTATTTCTGACACGACTGTCAATGAGACAATTCTATTATCAAATATAAAATTCTAATAGTAACTTATAAGGATCAAATTTGCAAAACACGTATATAATTACCAATCAAATATTGATACCAATTTCCAAAAATAACACCGATGTAGTGGCTAAAAGAGATTTAAATTATATATTCAGTTTTTCGATAGTAGTTACAAATATCAATTCGTAGTCAATATTTTAGTACAAAGCAATATTTTATCATCTGTTTCTTTCAATTAAATAAAATATTTTAAAAAAATACGATTTCATTTAGGGCTCAGTTTTTCAACGCCAGAAAACACCAAAATTCGACACCTATTGGCAATCTCAATTTTTTTACAAAGTGATGTTGAATGAGACCTAATGATCAGAACCAGCCCATAACTAACTTCCTAACCCTCTAACTTATTTGTCGTTAATAAAAACATATTGTTCATTTTTACACTGGCCTTTCTTAATAATAATTATAAACTAGTACTTGACTGCAATTCCGCTTGATGGTAAGCAGTGATTCAATCGTTGATGGAAAAGCGCGCTAGTTTATTAAGAGCCTCTTCACTCAAAAAACCTGAGGGAATAGAAAGGAAGACTGCAGTTGAGCGAGGTGATGCAACGTGACTCCCGCGGTTCCGTGCGCACGTGACCGGAGAGACACCGAGGTGGTTTTTAGTCAGTAGGAGTCTGACAGACCCCGTCGCCCACCCCAGGGCGGCGGACATCCATTGAGGATTTTCCACTCGGGAACAAAAAAAAAAGGTGATGCAACGTCAAACACAACAACACAACCAACGATGCTACACCAGAGCGAGATTGATCTGGAGACCCTCCACGACCAAACTGCCGACACAACAACATTTGGTGCATCGTACCCGGCACACATCGCAACACAACTGATCAGACCCGTCCTCCGTACGTCGTCGTACACACTCTGTAAAAATTTCAAATGTCACATCTACATATTACTGTTCATGCGACACAGCTCAGTGACAGACGGACGGACTGACAGTAGAGCTTCAGTAACAAGGTCCCGTTGGCCCCTTTGGGAACAAAACCCTAAGTACGGGCGGAACTCGAATCTCATACGAGTACAACACATTCTCTGCCATGAATAGAGATCACACTTTCCAATATCAAGTAGGTAAATGTGATAGACATTTCCCAACATTGAAGCAATATGCTCTTCGTACTCGTATATTCCTTTTTGCCGCCTGACTATGGCACCTGCTTGCGTATCCGAGAGTCGCCTTCCCGCTGACACAGTTATTATTTACGTACCCAATCTAAATATCACGGGTTCTTCTCTTTGTATAAAAACTACCGGGACGGGTTGAATACGTTTGTTGCAGTTTCCTTTTAAAAGTAGATTTTATCTATACATTGAGAGTCATTCTTTTGCTAATGCTTTCCTTTGTTGAAATACGTTTTATCTGTAAAATTGCCAATCGATTTTTTAAATATATTTGCATTTAATAGCTCTTAATACTTAAAGAAAACAGAAGCTAGGTTATTTAACATCACACTACTACATTAGAGAGCTGAGCAGCAAAAAAGGCAAAAAGGAGTTACGCGAAAAAGAAGTTACCTAATAGCATGGGCGATGCGACGATATGACGAGATCAGCCGAAAGAATAAGAAATTTAACCCATCCATAGTCGCGGGCAGATTGAAGCTTAAACATACGTTTGATACTATAATTAAATTACTTTTGGAGGAAAGGATCATATATCATTAGGACGAAATAAAGGTGTTCATTAAGTGGTAGGCAATTGATAAATAAGAGGATTTCTAGGCGTTTTTTTTTTTTGGGAAAAATACTTATTTCGTTGTCTTCACAGAGAATCTACGATTAGAACAGGGATTTTCTTCTTTTTTGCTGTGTTTATTTCACACATGAGTAATAATAATGCTTTAGTAGTAACTCTGTCTAAGTATTATTAGGCTCACATAGGGTCTGCGGTCTGGTCTCATTTCATGCGTAGATAATTATGAAAATCGCTGTACTTAAAAAATTCACCATACGGCAAAACCTCTAATGTAGTCTGTTATTTTACACTTTTATAAACCGTACTCGAACAAATGTATAGAATTTTTCTAAAAGAATACAGAGGCAAACAGTCGTGTATAATATTCTATGAAATCAGATATGGCTTTTACCTCTCACTCGGCCGTCTCCATTTGGCAATATTTATGTTATAAGCTCAAAAGACCGAACCTCTTGAGTAAATAACCTTATTCCAAAGAAAATAAAAACCCACAAATATTCCACTTCCATACATTTTCAAAACTTAATATATACAGTTCCGCGTAGATTTAAGGGCGTGAGTCCCTTGAGGCGCAAGTCACAGGCCAGGCAGCGTATATATCACCCTCGGGACAATACATTTCGTGCTTTTCCACGATAAGTAGCTCATACAAGATACACTGATTTATAAGGGCCGAAAAAATATTACCACCCGATAACGGGGCAGACTTGGCAATAATATTTGTGACGTAATATTGCGTGCATTGAAAAAATGTTTTATTGCGGTTGTTCTTTGTAAAGAAATTACGATCTTCAATCTCGTGTGGCTGGTTTTTTTTTTTTTTCATTTAAACACACATCATTCCATTCTGTATAGGTTTTTGTGTTGGATTAAAATATTCATTTTTTCATTTGTTTTTTAGTTTTGAAATTAATTTACTCAAACCTACACGTATTCCAAAAACATACAAGTATTAGCATGTTGTTATAATCAGCAGAAAACTTAGACTGATTTAGCAGCGGCACAACCTGTTTCTTGGTGAATGAAACACTAGACAAAATTACTAATTAAATCAGTTCTACTGGCACATGATCAGTATTGATATATTCTTTTCCTGCATTGAGTTTTTTGAGCTATGTCGTGTGCGATCTCTGACTACGTTAAACATTAAATTTAATTGCATAACATACAAAGAGCTCATTTTCCTCAAGCTCATGTAAGTTTATTAAAAAAATAATGTGTTTTTTTACAGTTCTTCCATACAGCAACTGCCACATATCAAATTTATTCCACGAGTAAAAATCATTACATCATCATCATCATCAACCTTTTTATCGTCCCACTGCTGGGCACAGGCCTCCTCTCATACAGAGAAGGATTGAGTGTTATCACCACGCTTGCTCAATGTGGGTTGGCGATTTCAGACTTAAAGTCCAGGTTTCCTCAAGATGTTTTTCTTCACCTTCAGCCATTGAAGTCCAAGATATACTTAGAAAGTACATATAACTTTAGAAAAGTTGCATTGGTACTTGCATGACGTGGAAACGAACCCGCGCCCTCATACTTGAGAGGCTGATGTTTTAAACACCAGGCCACCACGACTTCAAAAAGAAAAAAAAAATTCATTAATAAATTCACCGAAATACCGATACTGCTTTGAGCTATAACACTTCTCAGCTGATCAAAATTACTGGCAGTTAGAAACATAGACCTCCACTTTTGTATAACTATTTATCATCCTTTGTAAAGTTGTGTGGTCGGCTTGAAGGTGTTGACAAACCATTGTTTGACACGAAGTAATCGCTAACATAACTTACTAAGTAACTGCATGACATAGATATGACATAGGGCAATCCTTATGAAATTGTATTTTTATGATTCTTAATTTTAACGGAAGACATCGTAAGAAGACATATATCCAAGAAATGTGGTTCACAACTCACTTTCTCACAGAGTGTAAGCCTGCTGTTGGGTCAGTGAAAACATTGTGCGCTGATTATGCTATAACAACTTTAATATCACACAAATAAAATGTAAATGACAACCAACCTTATTACACGAAATTAAAGTCCTAATCTTCTCACATTAACTAAGCACGAATAATTCGTCATAACAACACGACACGTGTCGAACAAGACAACCGTGTCGAACAACTTACCCGAACAAGTTCTGAACTCCTTTAACACTTTCCTACACATGTTGTGCCGAATGTTGTCTGCGGATTGCTAAGTCTGATGTATGTTGAAATAGGATATTCGTTTTTAAGGCGTCTTGTGGGTCTCGTAAGATGCGGTATTTATTTTGAGCTGTTATCTCGATGTTGAGTTTTGATGATAATGGATTAACAAAAGTTACTTTGGCGCCGATGCTGCTCTTTTTTTTTTTTTTTGGGACAAAACCCGCCACACTGTTCCCAACCCACTGCAACTCCTGAAAGCCAGAATCAACAGTGGAGACCGCCAGAAAAATGCCGAGCAATGAAGCTCGACGAGTCCCGGAGAAACGATTCAAATGTCTTGGGTCCCGCAACGAAATTAATCAGAAAAGAATAGCGGAGGAGTAAGAAAAAAGATATTTTTTCCACTTCCCTCCATAATAAGCAGGAGACAGAACAGAACTAGGCCAATCGGCACAAAGGGACATTATTGCAACTGGGAGAAGCCCAGATTGCCAAGCACGACGGAATAACATTTGATTAAGTTAATGGGTCCTAAGTAGGTATTTGCTGTTACAATTGATTCCAATAATAGGTATGACAAAAGCGCCTGAACGCACGGAAATTAGTTCTAGTTTCTACAAGGTCCGTATAATAAACAACTCCGGATGTAACTTGTGCACTATCCAACATAATATTGCGTTTATTCTGCCAAAGAATACACTCCCACAAGATGTGATGTGCGGACTGTTCAAATTCACAGTTCGGTGTAGAACACTGACACAAAGGCGAAGGAACAAGTTTATAAGAATACAGTTTACTTTTAAAGTTGCCATGACCTGTGAGAAATTGGGCAACGCAGTGGTCAACCTCCAGCCATGTCTTAGCCAGCCGATCGCCAACGGATGGAAAGAACAGATGGAGGTGCCGCCCCTTGATGGAATTATCCCACCTACTTTGCCATTCGGATAAGAGGTCCTCCCAGACGTCAGTCTGAGGTTTAAATAATCTAGAAATTCTATTGAGGTCGCGTTGTGCAACAAAGTTAGTGTCCATGGCCTCCCCCCTCGCGGAGTAGTACATTGAAGCACGTCGCTGTACTTCAAGATCGACTGGAAGTACACCTGCCAGAACGGGTAAGGCTTCAGTACTGACTGTTCTATACACCTTGCATAAAAATATCAATGCCAAACGTTGGCTTTGAAGCAGTTTACGTCGCGCCGCCCCTATGCTGGCCCTATCGGCCCAGGTCTAAACTGGCATTTCATCATCTGTCCTTTTCTTAACAAAATGGAAAGAAAAAGATGCACTTAAAATTAGTTTAGTTTGTGAATAACAGAATCGGCGCCATTGCTCTGTTACAAGCAGTTATAGTGTAAACGATTGCGTCTTGTAAGTCGCGAGCCTATAATGTACTACTTCATAAACTTGTAGACACTTTACGTTATGAAAATTGTCTAACATTATATAACCAATGCTCTCAAAACTGTAAAGGAAAACATAGTAAAGACACGGACGTATCCTAAAACTAACTAGGTTAGGTGGGTTAGTATTATAGGCTGAATATTCTATTATCATCAGCCTAGCCTTTTTTCAACTATATTGGGGTTGGCTTCCAGTCTAATCGGATTCAGTTGAATGCCAGTATTTCAAATGGACAACCTATCTATCTGACCTCCACAGACCAGTTACTGGGTGGTACGATATCCCTTTGGCTTACCAGTCTTAACTGGTGGTCAGAATTTCAAACTTCTGACGACCCGTAACGACTTTCAAAAATCTACGAAGGACTGCCGGAGCAAACAGCGTAACGTGTTTTCCGAGGCACAAAGGGGTCCAACAACGGCAAGCAACGATCAATCTGTGGGGCTATTGTTATTTAGCCACGGGCTCGTGGCTGAATATTATATATTCCTAAATAATTCAGTTTCACTTTCCATGGACAAACTTTATATATACATATGTGCTTAAACATTACTTATGAATGGGGCCACGCACAGTGAGCTATAGAGAGGGTTATTCTAGGTGTTCCTCTACGTGATTGAATCAGGAATGAAGAGATTCGTAGAGGAACTGAAGTCGCCGACATTGCCCAGCGGATTAGCTCTCAGAAGTGGCAGTGGGCGGAGCACATAGCTCGTAGAGCCGATGGCTGATGGCGAAAGGCTTGTGAAAGGCGACTACGTACCGACAAGCGCTGCGTCGGACACCAACCGACTAGGTGTTTAAATGACCTGACCAAAATCACAGGGAAGCGCTGAATTCAGGACGCATCCAACCGTTTTCTTTTTTTTTTTTTTAATCCTTGGGGAGGCCTATATCCAGTGGACTTCATGTGACTGAGATGATAATGATGATTACTTGTGAAGTGTTGATGCGTTATCGGTACCCCTCTGACTAAGCCTGCGGAATTTGCCGGCGTGATATAATGCATGAAGCTTCGATAAGTCTTTTCATCGCATATTCCACAGAGCCTAAAGACGAAGGTCTGCAATCAGTCCATCCTGCCAGTTATGACCTACGGAGCAGAAACGTGGACACTCACGGTACATCTGGTCCACAAATTCAAGGTCGCTCAGCGAGCTATGGAACGGGGAAACTCTCTGAGGGATCGAATCCGCAACGAGGTGATCCGGCAGAGAACCAAAGTTGCCGACATAGCTCATAGAATAGAATAAGCAAACTGAAGTGGCAATGGGTCGGCTATATCAGCCGTAGAACCAATGACCGTCGGAGTAGACGTATTCTATAGTGGAAACCGCGAATCGATAAACATAAGGTGGGACTACTGTTGGATCATAATCATCATCATCAACGTTTTTATCGTCGCACGCTGGGCATAGGTCTCCTCTCATACAGAGAAGGATTGAGCGTAATCACCACACTTACTCAACGCGGGTTGACGATTTCACACTTAAAGTCCAGGCTTCCTCAAGATGTTTTCCGTCGTCCAAGATATACTTAGAAAGCATTAGTACCTGGATGAGAGTTTCCGAGAATCGAGTTGAAAAGCGTGAAATTGGAGAGACTTATGTCTAGCAGCTAGTAGACTGCTACAGGCTGATAATGACTATATAATATTATGTTTTTACTGCTTTAGATAACCAACAGCAATATATAAAATATTTTACAAAATATGAGAGTTACATTTTTTCCTGTGGAACTGGGATATTTGTTTATAAAGCATGCAAACTAACTAATGCCAAATAGTTCCAATTAAAAATAATACACCCTTGAGCCATCCCATCTTCTAAATATGGTAAGCTGTGCTGCGGTGGCTGCTGCAAGTGCGGAAACCTCATACGGCGCAAATACTCCAATATCTTTGGAACTTATATATTTGAGCCGTTTGAAGTTGCAACACTAGGACCTTGGGGTCCGAGTGCATACTTACTATTTCGAGATATCGCCAAACGTTTAGTCGACTCTTCACGTGTCCAGAGGGCTGGGCTATTTTTTGGCCAAAGAACCAGCATCTCCATACAACGTGGCAATGCTGCCAGCCTTTTGGGCACATTTTCTGTTGACAGCGATGCGGATGAATTTTTTGATGTACTCTATTTCCATATCTGCTTTATAGATTTATACATATTATTATTTTTAAATTGTGTTAATATTACTAATAGGCTTTGTGTGCCTTAACACAGTCATTTTAATATGAATATGCAATAAAGTACCTTAGGTATATTAAAAAAATAAAAAATAAATAACATCGTATATTTGTCAGGTGTTGAAAACCGTCCAAAGCACGGGCGGGTTGCTAGTAAAGTTCGAAATGAATTAATTATCCAACTAACAGACAAGGAAAATACTCGACTGGAGACCATATTTGTTATAGTAACAATACCACCGAGCGAGAAGCTCCAAAAGTCTCTCCAAACAAAGAGAATATTGGCAATAAGATAGTACTCAATCAAGGTACATAAATCTTCGTATATTAGAGTGTGCTTATTCACACACATACACGATTATACTCATAGCAATACACAGATAAACTATATCCATTACTATCGGTCTTGTGTTTGTAATACATTATTACTTCCCTTCGCCGCTAGTCATTTAATCACTGTAACTACGGCTAATGCGGAACATTATTTGGGAGGAAGAAAGCCACGCGAAATATCGCCGTGACGTGCGCTAATACAAAATATTGGGCCATTAGTTCCATGCCGTGGTTTAGTAAGCGATACTGTTGTTACGTTACTCTGGATCATTAGTGAGATGGATCTGCTCTCTTACGTTAAATCAATAATATAATTTGCAAACAAAGCATGCAAATCAAAGAACTATGATATAAAATTCTGTGTACGCGTGGATGTGCTACGCAAATAAATGACGCGTAGAAATATCCCTCGTAGCTAGCGTAGCACTGGCGTCAGCTACGCCGTAGCAACCACGTAGCTCCTTATTCTCGACAATATTATTATTATAATGGTTGCCTAGCTCCATGATACTAACAAAGTGCCTTCTCTACATATTGGAGGTTTATATTGACGAGGAAGTAAGTTTGGAAAAATGGGATTATTAAGGCTCCGTTACTGAATTGAGAGCTCGACTAGAATAAAGCTTCAATTTCTCAACATAGAAACCGAATGTTAAAGAGTTGTGTTATTTTCTTTTTTAAATTAAACGCTGTTATTAACTTCAAAGATTTTTCCAAAATAATAACGTGATATAAATCATTGTTTATGCGAGATGCGAGTGAGATCGGGTCGTTTTTGAGTGCTATGCCAAAGCCACGCGGCCAGCTGTTGTTCTCTGGTACATTAATTACTCCACGCGGCAGTATGTGGTGAAATATGAACCTGCAGCGATATCCATTGCACTGTGATGCTTTTGAATTATTTATGTGGACGTACAGAAAACTTCGAGATAGAGGCTCCAACCTATTGGAGCGTTCTAATTTATTCATTCCGTTGACATTGGTGTCCAACCAACTGAACGAAATGAAAAATATTGGTATAATTTACTGACAGACATAGCTAGAAAGTCTACTGAATTCCTGAGTTGATTTGTGTGGTCGATTTAATTATCAATATTTTTAATATATTGGACCTGAGAACTGAACGGTTGAGCAGTTGAAGCCGAGGGCAACAGTAGTCTGTTGCCCTCGGCTTCAACTGCTAGAGCATCAATTTGTATGTCATAATTTTTAATAATAGTAATTTGGGTTTAAATTCCAAAGAAAAAAAAAAAGCTAATACTCGTGGGATTTAGATGGAGAAAAATAACAACACCAAAAAAAACAACACAATGAGGAAGGACTCCTCCTTCCTCATTGTGTTGTTTTTTTTGACGCCACATCACTCTCCAGTGATGTGGCGTCGGAGTCTGACGCTGCATGTGGCGTGACGGGCTCGTTTAAGAGGCCGGAGCGCGTGGAGGATGGGGCTTCCGGAAAGAAGATCTTCCTAAGGAAGCGATCCAAACCGGGTGATGGCCAATGGTCATCTTCGGATGGCCGGACTGGCAAGGCCCGCAAAAAAATTAGTCGGCGCGACGCCCAACAGAAGCCGAGCCGAACCAGCTCAGTCGAGCTGGCACGGGAAGGCTCTGAGCAGTCGGGAGGTGAGCCGGATGCCGTTGGCCCGAACTCGGAGCCAGCGGCAAAATTTGAAGAAGTCGTGGCTGCCGCGGTCAAGGGTGTGGCTTTGAAGAGGCTTCAGTCCTCTAAAGACAAAGTCATATCCGCAGCCACGGCTTCCATCATTGCGGCAGCGAAGGCCATCCACGTGGCACCCCCAGCGGACGGAGTGGCAGAATTGCGGGCAGAGATCGCCCACTTGACAGCCACCATGGAGCTCCTCCGAAAGGAGAACGAGGAGCTCCGAGCGGATCTGGCCGTGCTGCGAGCTGGCAGCCGCCGGGAAGTGCCACAGTAAGGGGCGCCACAAGGGCGGAGTGAGCGCGCGCCGGTCGAGGATCCGGGCCTGGTCCTGGTCCTTAAGGAACTGGCCGCCTTCCGGAGTCGGTTTTCGGCTCTGGAGGCCGTTGTTCTGCGCCCTCCACTCGCGGCGAGCCGGCCAGCCTCAGGCCAAAGGAAAGCGGCAACTTACGCTGCTGCTGCGGCCGCTACTGCCACAGCTGCAGGGAAGGCGAAGGCCAAGAGTGCGTCCGCACAGGCTCCAGCTGCGAAGGCCACAGTCCCTGCGGCAAAAAGGCAACCTCCACCACCTCCTACAACCCCTGCAGCCGATGCCGCCTGGCACGTAGCAGGGGAGAAGGAAAAGGCGGCTAAGGCTGCAAGGGCGGCCAGAAAGCAGCAGCGGCGGAAGGAGCGTAGAGTCGCGGCTAGGCTTCGTGCCCCGAAATCCGCAGCTGTAGTGATAACACTACAGCCGGAAGCGGAAAAGAAAGGCACGTCCTACCGCGACGTGCTCAATAAGGCCATGGAAGCGGTGAACCTCCAGGAGATCGGAGTCACCTCGGACCTAAAAATGAGGATCACCGCGACCGGAGCCCGCATGATCGAGGTTCGTGGTGAGGCTAGTGGTACGACTGAAGACGCTCTGGCTGAAAAGTTAAGAGCGTCCTTAGATGCGGTCGAGGCCAAAGTGTCCAGGCCCACCAAATGCGCTGACTTGCGTATCTTGGGTCTGGACGATACGGCGACAAAGGAGAAGGTGTTGGCTGCCATCGTCAGGACTGGGGGCTGTTCTGCGGAACAGATTAGGGTGGGCACCCTCCGACCTGACCGCACGGGGTTGCAAACCGCTACGGTAAGCTGCCCCGTGTCGGCGGCCGAGAAAATTGTTGGCGAGGGCCGAAGACTTCTGGTGGGCTGGGTTTCAGCGCAGGTGAAACTGCTAGAACCCAGACCTCTGAGGTGCTACCGCTGCCATGTGGGCCACCACGTGGGAGTGAAATGCACCTCGGAGGTGGACCGCAGCGGTCTCTGCTTCCGCTGCGGTCAGCCCGGTCACAAGGCCGGCTCGTGTGAAGCCGCTCCGCACTGCCCAGTTAGTGCGGCAGCTGGTAAGCCGTCCGAGCACCGGGCTGGGAGTAGGGCCTGCGCCCCATCCACCAGAGGCAAAGCCAAGGGCCGGAGTAGGCCCTCCGCCACCACCGCCGTCGTCGCCGTAGCCGCAGCCTCTGCCGCTGCCGCTTCCAGCAACGCCGTTGCTGTCACCGCTGCCGCCGCAGTCACCGCGGCTGAGCCCTCACAAGGGACTCGGGAGGAGGCTGTTATGGAGTACCAATAAATGGCCCCATTACGCCTCCTCCAGGCGAACATCAACCACTGCGCCTCCGCTCAGGACCTTTTGCTCCAGAGCATGGCGCAGTGGTCGATTAACATTGCCGTGGTCTCTGAGCCGTACTTTGTCCCACCCAGGGATGACTGGGTGGAGGATCTCAACGGCTCAGTGGCCCTAATTTCGTCGGCCGCCGCTGGCACCCCGTCCCTCGAGGCCATCAAGAGAGGACGGGGTTGCGTAGCAGCAAGGTTCGGGGAGATAGTCGTAGTGGGGGTATACTTCTCCCCGAGCCGAACTCTTGCCGAGTTCCACAACTCCCTTGCGGAGTTGAGAGTCGTCGTCGTAGGGTTCCGATCCCTCCCCGTGCTCGTCCTTGGGGACTTCAATGCCAAAAACGTCGTGGTCGTACTAAACCGGGGTTCGGTCCCAACATGTGTGCGGGTGCGGGGTGACTCAGTGGTGGACATATCGTTCGCCAGCCCCACTCTGTCGCCACATGTCCTTGACTGGCGCGTCATGGAGGAGGTGGAGACCTACTCAGATCACCGGTATATCCGGTTTGACGTCTCCGCCCAGACCTCCAGCGCGCCGGTCCGACCGGCCCCGGGTGGTCCTCGGTGGGCGCTGAAGCAGCTTGTCCGGGAGCTCCTCCTGGAAGCTTCGATCGTGCAGGCCTGGGTGTTACCACCGGACAGGCCTGCTGACTCAAGAGTGGTTCCGGGAGGCCATGTCCGAGATATGCGACATGGCAATGCCCCGAGTCAAGCCCGGGCGCGCCCGGCGTCAGGTGTATTGGTGGTCGCCAGAGCTTACCTCTTTGCGCAAGGCGTACGTGGCTGCGCGACACCGGTACACCAGGCATCGTAGGCTCCGTATTCGTCCGCCGAACATGGAGGCCATACAGGCGGAGCTTTACGAGGGATACAGAGCGGCGAAGACCGCCCTCCGAGTGGAGTTCCAGCGGACCAAAGGGCTGGCCCGTGAGGAGTTGCTGGGGACTCTGAACAGAGACCCGTGGGGATGCCCCTATAAAATGGTGCGGGATAAACTCCGCCCATGGGCTCCCCCGCTGACGCAGAGTCTCCGGCCTCAGCTCGTGGAGGACGTGGTGTGCACTCTGTTTCCCTCGAGAGAGGAACATATTCCTCCACCCATGGCTCCGCCTCCTGCGGTGCCTGATGCGGACCACACCATCGACGACGACAATGCTCCAGAGGTGACCGAGGTAGAGCTGAGAGCGGCGGTACGTCGGCTGAATGCCAAAAATACCGCCCCAGGACCCGACGGCTTACCTGGAAAAGTCTGGGTTCTGGCCTTAGGGGCTCTCGGGCCTCGACTACGGGGGCTACTAAGCGCATGCTTGGAGAGGGGCCAGTTCCCACTTCGCTGGAAGACGGGGAAACTGGTCCTCATAAAGAAGCCAGGGCGCCCTGCGGACTCGCCGTCCGCTTACAGGCCCATTGTGTTGCTCGACGAGGTGGGCAAGCTCTTCGAAAGAGTCATTGCAGACCGCCTCGTCGGGCACCTCAGGCGAGCGGACCCGGATTTGGCGGAGAGCCAGTTTGGCTTCCGCAGGGGACGCTCTACGATGGACGCCATCATGCGCGTGCGAGCCCTTACGACAGGGGATGCTGTGGCCCGGGGTGGGGTTGTCTTGGCGGTGTCTCTAGACATCGCCAACGCCTTCAACACCCTACCCTGGAGTTGCATCAGGGAGGCATTCCGGTATCACCGGATGCCGACCTATCTCTGTCGAGTGGTCGAGGCCTATCTGACGGACAGGGCCATAATCTACCGCGGTCACCAAGGAGTGTGGAACCGGCGAGAGATGTCGTGCGGTGTTCCACAGGGATCGGTCCTGGGACCGCATCTGTGGAACATCGGGTACGACTGGGTGCTGCGCGCCGACCTCCCTACCGGCGTCAGCGTAGTTTGTTACGCTGACGACACGCTAGTTTTGGCACAGGGGAGGTCGCACCAGGCGGCGGCTGACGCAGCGACCATCGGGGTTGCGACCCTGCAGAAGTCCGAGGCCATGTGCTTTCATGGTCCTCGAAATGCGCCACCGTCGGGTTCCCACATAACGGTAGGAGGGGTTCACATCGGCGTCGGGTCGACGATGAAGTACCTGGGACTCGTCCTCGACAGCCGGTGGAACTTCGAGGAGCACTTCCGACGTTTGGCACCCAGACTGGAACGGGCCGGGGCTGCCCTAAGGCGGCTCCTCCCCAATCTAGGTGGACCAAACGCCTCCTGCCGGAGGCTCTATGCGGGGGCCGTGCGGTCCATGGCCCTTTACGGGGCACCGGTGTGGGCGCGGTCGTTAAGGAAGCGACCAGCCCGGTGCCCGACCGCGTCCCAGAGGGTCATGGCCGTTCGGCTGATACGGGGATACCGTACGGTCTCCGCTGAGGCGGCGAGCCTTCTAGCCGGATTGGCGCCATGGGATCTGGAGGCCAAAGTCCTCTCCCACATGTGGGAGTGGCGAGAGGAGGCAAAACGCCGGGGCATAACTCCGCTGCCGCGAGATATTGCGGTACGGCGGAAAGAGCTCCGGCGGGATCTCATGGCAACATGGAGAGTGCGATTGTCGCAACCCAGTGCTGGGCACGCCACAATAGCGGCGGTAAGTCCCCTCTTTGAGGAGTGGCTAGAGAGGCGCCACGGCGCCCTCGCCTTCCGCCTGGCGCAGGTCCTCACCGGACACGGTTGTATCGGGAGGTTCCTGTTCCGTATAAGGCGGGAGGAAACGCCAGGGTGTCACCATTGTGTGGATCGCCCTGAGGACACGGTGGAGCATACGGTGGAGGTCTGCCCGGCTTGGGTAGAGCACCGCCGTGTCCTCGTAGCGGCGATCGGCGGTGATCTCTCGCGTCCGACCCTGGTCCAGGCCATGGTCCGGAGCGAGAGTGCATGGCAGGCCGTCACCTCCTTCTGCGAAGCAGTAATGCTGGCAAAGGAGGAGGCGGAGCGCGTGAGGCAACGGGAATCCCAGCGCCCTCACGCCACTAGCCACCGCAGGAGACGCCCTGGTCGGGAGATGACACCAAACTCCCAGCCACCGTAGGCGCGGGCCTGCGGGCGGTGAGCAATGGGCAGTTTGCCGCCCGGTAAGGACCAGGCCCGAGTCGACGGCGCGTCGTGTTTCACGCGCGCCTCATTGAGATGTCAGCACATCGTGACGGGGTCCACGAAGACCGATGCCTCCTGTGTCAGGGTTGCGGGTTGGTTAAACAAGAAACCGTGGCCCTGGCCGTCCCACAGGCAAGTGAAGAAACACGGGTGGGTTTTAGTCAGTAAAAGTCTGACACGCCCTTCCGCTCCGCCCAGAGCGGAAGAAGTCATTTGATGATTTCCCACCCTAACTAAAAAAAAAAAAAAGGCCCCAAGCAACCTATGTACCAAGTTTTATTGCCATTAGTTAAATGATTGATTCCTATAAGTTATGGAGTGTCAACAACAGTCCAGTTAAAATAAATACTCTTGAAACTTTATTAATAACTAACTTTCCGCACGCGGCTTTGCCGGCGTGGAGTTCGGTTATATCGCGCTTTTTAGATTTCCCTCGGGAACATCAAATTTTTCCGGGATAAAAGGTAGCCTGTCCTTTCTCAGGGTCTAAAGATTGTCTGTGTCAAATTTCATCAAAATCGGTCAAGAGGTTTAAGCGGGAAAGCGTAACAGACAGACAGACAGAGTTACTTTCGCATTTATAATATTAGTATGGATTAGCAAAGAAAGAGGTTTACGAATCTACTTATATGCCAATTATAACAAATAGAAATAAATCTACCGTTGGCAAGTAAAAGGATTAGTTTTTATTTAGTTAGTTTAGGTGTGTTAGTATTTTTTTTATTAGGTATTGTAAACATTGTAAATATTAGAATCAGTAACGTGACATTCAAGTTCTAAATTAAAAGATCCATTCCACAGAGCAATAACAATGACATGCTGTTTATTCAGCACGGGAGGCTCACTAACAAACTGCGGTTAAATGAAGCGAAAATTGGGCAAAGCCTCACTGTATGTAACTAAGGCGCTTTGCCGAACTTACAAGACGTGAGTTAACTTACCATAAATTGAAAAAATAAATAGTTACCATACTCTAATTCACTATAACTCCAATATCAATTAATCATTACGTTAATTCTCTACAATCAATATCAAAATTAAGCACCTTTCTCGTATTGATAGGATATGAAATATTTGATTAGTTAAAAACCCGTATTAGCCAAAGCAACCTGTTTAGCTGGAGATTCATAAAAGCACCTGTATGGTCTATCTCGGCAGAAACTACAGTTTAAAACTCCAAATGAAACAAAATAAAACATTAAAATTATCGTATAACTCAACATTTCACAGAAACCATTACACATGTGTCTTATTTCGACATTTTCCTGACATATATTATTTTTATGACCTGCTTTTTCTGTTTTTATTTTTTTTTTTTTTGAATCTATACTATTATACAAAGCTGAAGAGTTTGTTTGTTTTTTGTTGTCGGACCAGTAGTTCCTGAGATTACTCAGGAACTACTGGTCCGATTTGCAAACCTTCTGTTTGCGTTGGATAGCCCATTAATCCAGGATGGCTTTAGGCTATATAACATCACGCTGCGACCAATAGAAGCGGAGCATAATAGAACTTGAATAATGCATTTATAGAAATCGACTCCTTTGGGGTTAAAATAAAATGTTCAAATTACATAACCACCCGAACTAAACCGCGGGCGGCCGCTAGTGAATTTATAAAATTTATATCATTATTCGTAATGTACAATAAGTACAAACTCCAATTAAAATTGCATTCCTTCGGGCGGACTATGGAGATGCCAAACTATATAATGTATCAATATCAATTATCTGAATTACTCATTTTCGCAATAAATGAGTTACAAAATCTTTACTTTCACGAAATCCTTCACACCTTAATCCTACTAATTCTATCCTATCCTACTCCTACCAATACTATAAATGCAAAAGTTTGTGCGGATGTGAAGATGTTTGTTACTCTCATGCCCAAACTACTGAAGAGATTTGCATGAAAGGAGATGTTTCAGTAATGTATGGAGCCTGGGCCAGCACATTGTACACTTAATGCTAGGTATATTTACGTTATAGTTAACTGTTTTTAATGTTAATTTCCTATATTTAGGGTTAGTTTTTATACAGATTCAATTTAACTCGGACAAGGAGTGCAACACAACTATTAATAAATATGGTGGTCAGCAATAAGCGAAATAAGATTTTGACAGTGACATTTGATTGACGTGTCATGTATCTAAAGCTATCGTATGTATATTATCTACCATATGACTGCCAAAAAAAACAAAACATGAATTCCGAACATACGGCCCATTTAATAAACACAATCAACTCAAATCAACACTCGACACGAACACAACGGGAAAATAGAACTGTCAAAGTCGCCAATCAAACGTCATAAAAAGTGTCATGGCTGCCTTAATAAAGGGTTATCTCACTAAAAACGTTTCAAATAATTAATTATGTATACTTGTATTTTTATTCAAATTAATAGTAGTATTTTTATGAAAATCTTCTATTTTTTTCCTTTTTATCTATATAGCGTACATAGTGGTGGCCCAAAATGAAACATCTCCTTTAGCATACAGGTGGTTAATAACCGAAATTAACAAGATACTTTACTTGACTTTTTACTTGACTGCACGGTTAGCGCAATGGTTAAGTCACTGGCTGCTGCGCTGCGTGTCGCAGGTTCGATTCCTGCCCGGAACAAGTATTTGTATGATCTACAAGTAGTTGTTCCGGGTCTGGGTGTTCGTGTATGTGAACTTATATGTTTATGAACGCACCCATGTCACAGGAGAAATTCCTAGAGTGGGGCAAAGTTTTTAAAAAAAAAAGAAAAAACTTTTATCTCAATATTCCTATGGGACGAAACTAATAGGGGTGAAACCATGTGTCACAGATAGCCGTATTATAAATGTGAAAGTTTGAGTGTGAAAAAACTACAGAACTGTTTTCAATGAAATTCGGCAAACAAATGGTTAATAACCAGCACCCTAATTGCGTAACACTCCATTACTATCAATTGGACTCATTCTGAAGCCAATTGCTAAACTATTGCTCCATATGTTCAGAAAGTGTGTCTGCTCAACAACGTAAATAACGCAATGAATGTTGTTGAACTGTCAAAATGAAACCCATTAGTACTGATAGTATGTTACGTAATTACCCTGCAGGATTAATATATAAGATTATTACATCTTATCCCGATATTCCCACGGGGTATATTAGGATACTCCCAAGGTTTGGGCGGTGAAATCGCGGGGCATAGCTAGTAGGTACACTAATATCTGTAATTCGTCATCATCATCATCAACCTTTTATCGTCCCACTGCTGGGCACAGGTCTAATCTCACAAAGAGAAGGATTGAGCGTAATCACCACGCTTGCTCAATGCGGGTTGGCGATTTCAGACTTAAAGTCCAGGTTTCCTCAAGATGCTTTCCTTCACCTTCAGTCATTGGTGTCCAAGATATACTTAGAAAGTACATATAACTTTAGAAAAGTTACATTGGTACTTGCCTGACCTAGAATCGAACCCGCGCACTCATACTTGAGAGGCTGGTGTTTTAACCACTAGGCCACCACGACTTCAAATCTGCAACTATCTGCAATTAGTAAAATTAAATTACATAAATTGTCTTACTCTCGAAAGTACAATAGATACCGATTCCCTCATCACTACTTCTTCAGTGATATTAAGATGATAGCTCGCTTGCTATCCGACACCGCTTGACAGGCCGTGCTTAAAAAATGTATGTGCCGACTAACCGCAGTGTAACTCAAAGACACATACACCTACTAATTGAACTATTTCTATTGTTAGTTTCGTCATTTCAACTCAAAATAAGTTCATAAAAACATATTTTAATGTTTATATAGGTGAAATATAGCCTAGTGAAATGACCAACTATTTGTATACAAATAGAATAAAATCATTTGTAAATACTATTGTGACAACATTTTTAGTACCAAAGATCTTGAAAAAGGAATAAAATCAATCATTAAAACCAACAAATATATACCTATCTATAAGTTCATATAATTATTTAATGAAATATCAATCAATAGACATGACCCCTGACGCGAATGAAGGCGATTCTTTCAATGTACATTATTAATGTGATGCCTTCAATGCGGCCCGCATAATTAATTTCTTAAGTTTTTGCCAAAGTTTTGAACTCACTGGCTTTCACCTTAAGTAATTCCTAAATAGAGATTGACAAGTTTTCAATTTCGAATTCTCTATTCAGAAACCGTCGCCTTAATTGTGTGCACACTTTCTACCAGAATCTGTATCATTTTGAAGGATATCGCTAATCTAGACCAGGATTGTGGGTTGGTTTAAAAAGAAACCGTAGCTCTGACGCACGGGCAAGTGAAATGAAATGAGATCGTTTATTAAGCAAGTAGGATCACTGATCACTTTTACACATCATATTTTTTTTAACTAGATGGAGCCGGCATTTCCTAACTGACTACTTCAGAGAAGAAATAGCCGAAACAAACACTGGAATCATCGTTTTTTTCAAGTCCAGACGTTAAAAACGAAAACGTTTACAATCATTTACATGATTAAAAAAAAAAACAGCGTTTAAAATGTCATAATTACGCATATTGCTTAATAACAATGCTTAGCAGAGCGAGCAGCTCAGTCCCAAGCTTTATTGTGTGAAGGAACACGGGTGGGTTTCGTCAGTAAAAGTCTGACACGCCCTTACGCTCCGCCCAAAGCGGGAGAGGTCAGTTGATGATTTCCCATTCAAATAAAAAAAAGAAATCTCTAATCTATTGCTTCCTATAATCGAATAATTTATCTCCTCCGCAACGAAAATAACCCTTATTCATCTGTAAACAGGAAAGCCAGAAGTTTATTCATGACTTTACTAAACGGAAAATACCATGGAGCAAATAGAAAATACTGTAAAGTGTATCGTACGGTAACGGAGAGAAACATGAATATATTAATATTTTATGAACAGAAGACTTACGGTAGCATGTTGTGTAGTTCTTAATTAGGTACTTCATAAGCATGTGACATAATAACGTAAAAGTCAGTGCATAGTTAGGTAAATTCTTTTTTATCAAATTTTGTTATGTATGTTATATTCTATCCATCATTTTGAAGCATATTGCTATTCCATTGCTCCATAGATTGGAAAAATTATGTTTGCTCAATATCGTAAACGAAGCATTGAGTGTTGTTGAACTGTCAAAACGAAACGCATTTCTACTTTTTTTATGATTTTAAACTAGTGCCTTACTAGTGCCCGCCTGATGGTAAGCAGTGATGAAATCGCTGATGGTAAAGCGCGCTAGTTTATTAAGAGCCTATTCATTAAAAAAAAACTGAGTGAATAGGAAGGAAAATGGCAATTGAGCGAGGTGATGCAATGTTAAACCCAACAACACGGCCAACAATGCTGCGTCAGAGGGAGATTGATCTGGAGACCCTCCACGACCAAACTCCCGACACAACAACATTTGGCACATCGTACCACAACTGCACAGACTCCTTCCGTACGGCTTCATTCCGTACGGCTCTCAGTCTTCCGTACGGCTTCAACAGACATCATCAGTCTTTGTCTTGTGGGTGGTAACTTGTACCGGCAGCCGATGTTATGGCCTGCCACCGAGGAATACCTACTGATAATTTGTTACGCAATTACCCTGCAGGTGTGATCAAGGTACAACTCGCGCGAGTTAACTGTGCACCTCGTTGAATGCGACCCCTCTCCCACTTCCCCGCGCGGCGCCCCGCATTCGCCGTAAGCACTTGGTAGCGATAGCATCTTTGTTACAATTGTCTAAATACAGTTTAAATCCCCTGTTGTTATTACGGTTTCTGTGGAGCTTTTGCTTTGTTGAGTTTCTTTTTTTTTTTATTAAGTTTGGTTTTGTTTTTTACATTTTCAACGCATTAGTGGAGCTTGTTGGTTGCACCAACATTATCTTTCAGTCCATAAGTATCTATTAAATTGCAAAAGGTCATCAGTAAAATGACCTAATACTAAGACGCTTTATCATCAAAACGACCTTTTATTAACATAAAAAAGTTTATTTTAGATTTATTTAACATTTTGCAAACGGTACCGTCCGAATGACGTCACAGAGCGAGGTGCACAGTTAACTATCTCGCGCGAATTATAAAGAGGAGTCTCATTCAACAATAAAAATAACAGTACGACAATTTTCTGCGATGTACCAAGTCATTTGGAACAACTGTCTAAAAATTACAGAATATTCTATATTATGAATATTATTCCGAATATTCAGACCATTTATGTTGTCAGTCTATGTGCAAAGCAAGTAGCTATGCAGCCGATGGATTCCGTAAATATATCTCACCGTGGAAAGTTTGGTAAAGTGTGTTTAGAGCGAGTTGCCAATAGTGTCAAATGCTAGCATTAGTTGAAATACCCCCGTGTGGTACCTGGAATAGCTAGTGGGGGCTTATAATAGTACCATCCTATATCCTCACATGGATGTCGTAACAGGCGACTAAGGGAAGCGGGCAGCCGCGTTTCTCCTGTGGAATAGCTGCGATCCCCAACCCGCCATTTCATTTCATCTCTTCATGTAAGTTTTCGCGGTGAGATGGTTACAACATCGCACTACCAGTTTTATTCTAATAACATAGTTAACTAAACAACAAAAATAAAACCACACATTTACAAACTGGCAACACACACATTAATTAACGATATCGTCAAAAGAGTAGCTTAAAAGGATTAGTGTTGCCACACTGCTTCGGTAGCATCTCAAACAAGATTCGGCTAAGTCGCGCCAGGAGGCGGGATTACCGAAATAGAGTTGGCGAGGATTAGGGCAGAGCACTCTCTGCCGTTCGATGTACTACCCGCTTAATACGAACGTAATTGTCACATGGGGAAGGAAATGAAGGCGCAGTGTTGTGTATTTTGTGTTGAATTGTATGCGGTTTCGTAAATGCTGTTGAGTGTAACAGGTAGGGGTTCTCTTAGACGATATAACCTCTGTCACAAAAACATTAGCCTATATGGGAGAAAATTGAAATTCAAGTCTATTGAAATTCTAGTTCACAAACCTAACTAAACCTAAGTTTAGTGTATCTTGTTACTTTCTATTTCATAAACAAGGAGAAGCCAGATTGCACAGAAAACTAAAATCATAAAGAGATGTTACTATTTGTTTATATTTGATGGCCGTCGACTTCTGCCCCTGCGTTCGCCCTGCGTGGGATGTACTGTTCCCCAGACTCATTCCGTCACATTACATTGCCTGCCTGCGTTATTTACTTCGCTTTCGGTTAGATCTGTTTCTAACTTAAGAGTGCTGGTGTGATTCCGTCCTCAAGAACCGCCCTATATACAAAAAAAAAAAAATTGTCCGTTCATCAGAAATTACGCATTCAAACAAACGAACTCTTCAGCTTTGTTGTTATATGTCCTGGATAGCGATATCATTTCAATAAAAGTTGTTCATTTGACTCACATAGTAGTGGGTCAAACACTATGAAGTTATTTTGTAATGGCAGCACGTGGATAGGGTCGTTTTAGAAAGTGGGGATTGTTGAACGGTCACTTACCCGATGCGAAACTGTCGGTTTGCCTATTTAAATTGTTATTGAAGATCCAAGATTGGAGAGCATATTTACACCTCGTGTTTTAATTCAAAACTCACCTACGAAATGGAGCCCTTACCACCACACCAAGATCGTACGACCCTATCGCTCCGCCGTCGCTGACGTCGTCATCCATACTAATATTATAAATGTGAAAGTAACTCTGTCTGTCTGTCTGTCTGTCGGTCTGTCTGTCTGTCTGTCTGTCTGTCTGTCTGTCTGTCTGTTACGCTTTCCTGCTTAAACCTCTCAACCGATTTTGATGAAATTTGGCACAGACAATCTATAGACCCTGAGAAAGAACATAGGCTACCTTTTATCCCGGAAAAATTTGATATTCCCGAGGGAAATCTAAAAAGCGCGATATAACCGAACTCCACGCCGGCGAAGCCGCGGGCGGAAAGCTAGTATAAATATATTCGTAAAAGGCAAACGAGGAAGTACGTACGGCCGATCGAAAAGTTGGCATTAGTTGGAATGACAGTACACTCCACGCTCACTTCATATAAGTTTTCACGGTGAAATGGTTACAGAAACGCACTGCTGATCCGATTATGCAAATTCTAGCAACCTACCGCGGAGGGTAACAAAAGCAAATATTTTTCGTGATTTTATTTTAGCACTTTTTCGGCGTTATATACATATACATGTATCGCTGCAAAAACACTAAAAGTTTAGCAAATAAGTTGAGGACGAACGGACAGACGGACATAACGAAACTATGGGTTCAGAGACCTGAACGGAACTCTTAAAGCGTAAATTCTCCTGAAATCTCATCAAGGTTTATATGTTATATAGTAGGACTATTAGTTTGCGCAGTATGTATGTTCCATTTTATTGATGTAGATGGTATTACAGGAATTTTGCCTATTCAGTTATACTCTTAATCTTAAAGCTTCTTACAACACGAACAGGAAAAGTGTGTTTTATTTATGACGCGATCCACAAGTCACGTATATTAAGTACCCCGGGAACATTGGCCAAATATGCCTATTATGCCAAAATATTACGGTTTTCCAGCTTTCGTATCAAAAATAATTACGTCAATTGTCATTTTTTATTTCTTTGGTAACACACTAGAGTCATTCCTTGAGGATGATTTTTTTCTGTGACAGGGTCACGAAGACTGATGCCGCCTGGGTCAGGGTTGCGGGTTGGTTAAAAAAGAAACCGCGGCCCTGGCGCACAGGTAAGTGACAAAACACAAACACAACACGGGTGGGTTTTAGTCGGTAAAAGTCTGACACGCACTTCCGCTTAACTTCAAGATGATCTAAAATGTGTGATTCTCATGAAATGCCTTGAAAAATCAGTTTTAAGTAATGGTAAGAAGATACGTTGAGAATAAAATATGTAAATTAAGATAACAAAATGCACGTTGCAAAAAACATCTTTCAGAAATAATTGATTCTTGTACAATTTTTCTAAAGCTGTTCAACCCATCAAGTTCCAAATAATTTTCCTAGAAAGTCTTTATAATTATTGTTCTACTTTTCTAAAGTTTATCATATTTTTCTCTAAACAGGTTCAAAATGGTGTTCCCACTCTAGCGAGAGGGCGACACATTACCGAAGATATAAGTATTAACATTATCAAATGATGATGATTTTAGTTAAACCCTATTCGTTTTTTTATATTATTAATTACCTTTCCATCAATGTATCTCTCGTTAAGGTTGATAGGAAAAAACAAAATCACTTTCGTGTGTGGCCCTCATACACCCCATTACCTTTTTTTTTTATTTTACCACTTTGTCAGCGTTATTGATAGGGTTTTTCAATAAGGGCGGGTAGATTTTGAAACGAAATTAAACAAGCTGCGTATGAGGTATCAACAATTTTTTTTATTTATTTAAAAGGCCCATATATGCCATTAAGTATGGAAGATGACATCATTCAAATGCCCACCTCGGCTTCTCACAGTGGCACGGATCCTAGTGGTCCAATTTTCAATGACTCTTCCGCATAGATCCGCCTGAATTTGAGCGATGGCATGTGTTATGTTCGCCTTCAGGGCCTCGGTGGATTGTGGTTTATTTGCATAGACCTGCGACTTCAAAAAACCCCACAAGAAAAAGTCTAGCGGGGTTAAATCGCATGACCTTGGTGGCCAATTCACATCACCCCTGCGAGAGATAACCTTAGTCTCAAATCGCTCATGCAGAATGTCAATCGTGGCGTCCGCTGTGTGGCACGTAGCGCCATCCTGCTGAAACCATATGTCGTCTAGGTCCATATGGTTCAATGTGGGCCATAAAAAATTGGTTATCATCGTTCTGTAGCGCTCGCCGTTGACAGTGACCGCCTCACCAACGTCGTTTTCAAAAAAATACGGACCAATGACGCCGCCGGCCCAAAATCCACACCAAACCGTAACTTTTGAGGATGCATTACCACCTGGTGAACCTCGTGTGGGTTTGCGTCGTCCCATATATGGCAATTTTGTTTGCTAACAAAGCCATTCATCCAAAAATGCGCCTCGTCGCTAAAGATAATTTTTCGCGGATCTATGCGGAAGAGTCATTGAAAATTGGACCACTCGGATCCGTGCCACTGTGAGAAGCCGAGGTGGGCATTTGAATGATGTCATCTTCCATACTTAATGGCATATATGGGCCTTTTAAATAAATAAAAAAAATTGTTGATACCTCATACGCAGCTTGTTTAATTTCGTTTCAAAATCTACCCGCCCTTATTGAAAAACCCTTTACATACATTATGGTACCAAATTTCAACTTTCTAGTACTAAACGGTCACTAAGATTATCCGCGAATAAGGTAAAGTAGTTGAAAATAAGTTTTCCTTTCTAAGTATTCAACTCCATTTCAACCAGATTGAGTATTTGAGTAAGAAAGTGACCTCTACGCATTACAACTGCAATACTTTAGACGTCACGTCCGCTAAGAACGTGGCCTCGTCATTAGATACAGTACACTCGGCCGGCCCTTTAAACTAGGACACCATACAGCTATACGAAGTTACGTACTTACGGATGTAAGAACATAACTTTACTTAATTTCATGCCTGTGTTTACTGGAGAATATAAAAAAATGTCCGTTCGTGTGTGGAGTACTGCAGCCACATTTGGGCTGGTGCTGCCAAGTGTCACCTGGCCACTTTGGATTCAGTGGAGAGACGTGCAAAGAGGCTGATTGGTGACCCTGATCTAACTCGAGTTGGTCTCCAAAGCCTAGAGCACAGGCGTAGAGTAGCCAGCCTTTCGGTGTTCTATAGGATGCATTTCGGGGAGTGTGCGAGGGAATTGCATGATTTAATTCCCCCATCTCCGTTCCACCAGCGGACGACCCGTCGTACGGCTGGTTTCCACCCTTACGTTGTTAACACCACTACGATCCGGACGAAGCGTTTCGCCTCCTCCTTTATACCGCGTACATCGAGGGACTGGAACAATTTGCCAGCGGCGGTGTTTCCGTCGGACTACAATTTGAGTGTCTTCATGGCTACAGTGAATAGGCTCTAAATAAACTAGTGCGCTTTACCATCAACGATTGCGTCACTGCTTACCATCAGGCAAGATTGCGGTCAAGCGCTAGTTTATAATATATAAAAAAAAAAATGTATCATTTATTATTTGTCCACTGAGGATCTTTTAAAATCAAAGTTTTTATTTAAAAAAAGCGTAGCACCAGACTGGGTTGTATCCTAAAAAATAAGTTAATGTCCATCAGATAGATTTATAAAAAATACTAGCTTTCCGCCCGCTGCTTCGTCCGCGTGAAATTCGGTTATATCGCGCTTTTTAGATTTCCCTCGGGAACATCTTTTTTTTTCAATAAATGGTAGCCTATGTCCTTTCTCGGGGTCTAAAGATTGTTTGTGCCAAATTTCATCAAAATCCTTCAAGAGGTTTAAGCGGGAAAGCGTAACAGACAGACAGACAGGGTTACTTTCGCATTTATAATAAGGATGGATAGATGGATTGAACACGTATTTTTTATTTTTCTTTCATTCCAATACTTAGGAAAATATATTGATTTGAAATGTCGCATGACGTCACGCCGTGGTACAAAATATACCACGGCGTGATGTGATTAGCCCCCACTCCGTAACTTTACTACGCTATATCTCAGTAGTTTTTGGTAATTTCGTCAAAATAAAAAATACGGGTCTTAATTTTTTTTTTTTTTTTTTGTTATCTATAAGACGGACTATTTTTTTTTTTTATTTTCATACTTTGGATATATTCCTATCATTCCTGTATCGGGGTGCGTTTACAAAAAATTTAACTCACATACACAAACAGCCAAATCTAGAACAACTACATGTAGATTATACAGATATTTCTTCCGTTGGCTTCAGAGTTGAACCCGCAGCTCAGCAGTCGATTGCTCAGCCATTGCATCGTCGTCTATATGGGTACTTATGAAACGACACAAACCTTTTTTTTTAAACATGTTGCTCCACATTAAAAGTTTCTTATATTACTTTTTCGATTCGATTACTCTTTTAAAAATAATCGACTCTTGGAAGGTTTTCAAACTACGGTGTTAAGAGCGGACTCTAATGGTGCTTTCTCTATACAAACGTATTCCGCTGTTTTCTTCGTGGATAATGGTTTTAAAATTTTTTTTTTTCTAGAGTTTTACGCCGTGATTTGATTTTTTCCGAAACTTAATTAATAAAAGAAATATGATACTTTAAAATCACGAAAAATAACTCATTTTCACCGCGATGTTTTATTTTAAACTAGCTTTCCGCCCGCGGCTTCGCCTGCGTAAATTTCGGTTATATCGCGCTTTTTAGATTTCCCTCGGGAACATCAAATTTTTCCGGGATAAAAGGTAGCCTATGTCCTTTCTCAGGGTCTAACGATTGTGTGCTTTCCGCCCGCGTCTTAGCCCGCGTGGAGTTCGGAAATATCGCGCTTTTCAGATTTCCCTCGGGAATATCAAATTTTTCCGGAATAAAAGGCCTATGTTTTTTCTCAGGGTCCAAAGATTGTCTGTGCCAAATTTCATCAAAATCGGTTAAGAGGTTTAGGCGGGAAAGCGTAACAGACAGACAGACAGAGTTACTTTCGCATTTATGATATTATGGATAATTATAAACTAGTTCTTGACTGCAATCCCGCTTGATGGTAAGCAGTGATGCAATCGTTGATGGTAAAGCGCACTGGTTTATTAAGCCTATTCCCTTAGAAAACTTAGGAATAGGAAGGATGATGGCAGTTGAGCCAGGTGATGCAATGTTAAACCCAAGACCAACACGACCAAACGATCCTGCGCTAGAGGACGATTGATCTGGAGACTCTCAACGAGTTTAGTGGGTATTCCCGGGTTCGGCTGGGCGAGTCCCAAAAAAGAAAAAAAAAAACGTTAGATCTATATACAATATGTAAAGAAAACCCTGTCCGACCAATAAGGATAATAAAGTTTAGGTAAACACATGACCAAATATAATGTAAAATTTTACGTAATCATCATAGTAACAATACTAATAAATTTTGAAATAATCTTTTTTTCCCGCGATTACTTCCCCGAAATTTTGGTAATTTTAAAGAAAGTTGCAACATTATTTTGACGTTATTATTATAAGCGATGCGATGTGACCACGTGCCGCGTGCCCTACCCCCGTCCGGGTGAGGGTTTTCTTTATATATTGTATAATCCATGTTTTGTAATAATGATTCTACAAAGTCAAAATAAATAAGTTTTCACTGGTCAAAAGTGTTGTGGATTCAAACAAGCTTATCTATACTAATATATAAAGCTTAAGAGTTTGTTTGTTTGTTTGTTTGAACGTGCTAATCTCAGGAACAACTGGTCCGATTTGAAAAAATCCTTTTGCGTTGGATAGCCCATTAAACCAGGAAGGCTTTAGGTTATATAACATCACGCTGCGACCAATAGGAGCGGAGCATAACTAACTCCACGCGAACGAAGTCGCTAGTGGCCGCTAGTATGCTATATAAGGACAGTTTATTACTGTCTTTGTTTTATACGCCATTTACAAACTCAACCTTTGTGCAAAACCAAACGAGCATAATGCGTAATCAGCCTATAATGTTGCCAATACTGAGAGGAAACCTCCTAGAAAGGGAGTGGGCTGTTACTTACCACGTGGGCGTAATACGGAATGGTAGATGACACACATTTCTTCCTATTTAGGGTTCTTTATGATGTTTTCCTTTACCATTTTGTAAGCACTGGTGATGGAATTATTTACACGAATCAAAGCCGTCGGGTTCGGATTCACAAACATTCAACTCATATTTCTGGGTCGCTACAAGCAAACGTGCAAAATATTAAATTAAAACCCAACCATCATGACACATTATGTTTCCTTTTCACTTCACAATAAACGTTTTGAAGCCCCATTGTAAACGTTATGGGGAACGAGAACAAAAACTTTTTCGTATTTTCATTAAGTGAAGTCCTGGAACGTATAAATTTGATTCGGAACAAGTTGTGCAAGTAATGAGCTTTCAGTTTCAAGCCAGGAATCAATAAAATATGGAGGTGTTTTATGTTCTAATGCTAGTGTACCAATACACAACCTAGAACAAATATACTGATAAGTTTGAATAATTTCGACGCCGACAAATATCTATAATTTTGAACCAACTTCAAAAAAAGTAGATTATCAATTCGACCCGTATGTAGGTATGTAAGCCAAATTTCAAGTGTATGTATGTTTTTATGTTTGTGCGCGCATATTTTCGGAATCATAAGTCCGATTTAAGTAATTCTTTTTTTGTTGTACCATGTTTTGTTCAACTTAGAGATTTTTCTTTTCGATTTTGATTTTTCGTATTGATGAGAACTTATTGTAACATGGGTTATAGCCGCCACTATTGTTATGAGGTGTAAAAGGCAATTTTCGAATTTCGAAAATTGCCTTTTTTCACCTCTCGAAGACACTGCATGAAGCATGAAATAAAAACATTTAAAAAACATATATAAACCGACTTCAAAACAAAAAAAAAACGCTTAAAAGAAAAATAATTTTACTTTTGTCATGGCTCGTGAAGTCGGTGGCGAGCTAAACAACAGAAACTTCGAGACACCGACTTCTAGAGCTTGTTATTTTGTTTTGAAGTCGGTGTCTATTTTTTTGTAAAATGTTTTTGTAATTTTTGTTTGATGATTGTCCTGTTTTATAATATTTAACTAAGAATCGTTATACAACATTTTATGCAAGATCTATACAAGTCTTCTAGGCTTTCTCCACATTTGAATAATCTTGGTGTATTAGACGGTTTATTCTGTGTAACTTTAACCAAGAAACTTAAGTATCAATCTATACTTGTGCCAATCTCGTTATAGAATACAGGTAAACAAAACAATTTACGGTTATCACAACTCACATTTCACATCTCCTATTATTTACAAAATTAACGACTTTTACATGCTAACTATTGATTAACAATTCCTATTGGCATATATCAATAAAATCACTAAAATATCATGCATATTAACTTACTGTTTCGAAAAACCATTAAAATGTCGACATATATTTTACGTGACAGCCCTATAAAAAAAGAAACATGGATAAAATTCAGGTGTTAAACACATTTTGTGGAATTCAGAATATGAATAAAGTTGAGATATTTGTCAACACAATTTTATGTATTTTAACTACTTTTCAAATCAACTGCATAACAAATGCATATTTTCAAGTTTTTTAAGTTAAAGTTTTTTAAGGGCAGGCTTTCTTTTTTTTTTAATCGAATAATACATTCAATTTGCATCACATATTCGAAATTTTTATTGAAATCGATAACTTGCTATTTGCCATTTATATTTTCATATAAATGGTGTCTGCGCCTCCGTTTCAAATGGTCCATTCGGAAGGTCCAATTTTGCGTCACTTTTTCGTGCATTTCGGCCTATATTCCACGAAATACGTGTGTCATATTATCCTGTAAGGCTTCAATCGTGTTCGGCTTATCCAAATACACTAACGACGTTACAAAACCCCACAAGAAATAATCCAGTGACGTCAAATCGCATGATCTTGACGGCCATATCACAGGGCCATTTCGAGAGATAAGCTGTTCACAAAATTCATTCTTCAACATGTCCATTGTTTCACGAGCTGTTTGGCATGTTGCGCCGTCTTGATGAAACCGCATCTCAACTAGTTACACTCGGCCAACTGGAGCAAAAAAAAAAGTTGCGTATCATGGCTATCGTTCACCGTTGATGGTAACGTTTCTTCCACGGTCCTCATTAACACTGGACGCTACGGCTCCAATATTCTCTTCAGTTCACAATGTACACGTGCGAGACAATGGTTTAATGTCTAACAAATGTAAGCTTGATGCGAAATTTGGCGATTCATCATCATCATCATCATTTCAGCCGAAAGACGTCCATCGCTGGACATAGGCCTCCCCCAAGGTTCTCCACGACGACTGGTTCTGCGCCTCCCGCATCCAGCGGCCTCCCGTGACCTTCACCAGGTCGTCGGTCTACCTTGTCGGGGGCCTGCCCACACTGAATCTTCCAGTGCGTGGTCAACACTCGAGAACCCGTCGGCCCCATCGGGCGTCGGTCCCACGGGCAATGTGCTCGGCCCACTGACAGTTTAGTGTTGCAATTATTCGGGCTATGTCGGTTACTCTCGTTCTTCTGCGGATTTCTTCAGTCTTGATTCGATCGCGTTGTGAAATTATGTGAATACTAGCTTTCCGCCCACGGCTTCGCCCGCGTAAATTTCGGTTATATCGCGCTTTTTAGATTTCCCTCGGGACCATCAAATTTTTCCGGGATAAAAGGTAGCCTATGTTTTTTCTCAGGGTCCAAAGATTGTCTGTGCCAAATTTCATCAAAATCGGTTGAGAGGTTTAGGCGGGAAAGCGTAACAGACAGACAGACAGACAGACAGACAGAGTTACTTTCGCATTTATAATATTAGTATGGATGACGATGCGAGTGCGAGTATGACTACCATGATATGGTCGTAACAAACGATACATTTTTCACAGAGTACGAATTTTGATAATAAATGTCAAAAATTTGCAATCGTTGCTCTTTTGTAAGCCTTTCCATGATGAAATGGCATAGTATACTGAAAACTTTTCACTTTGATAGATAACGTTTGGAATACATTACCAAACAGTGCCGGCAACCTGAAAAACTTATCACTTAAAAAATCACTCGTTATATGTATAAAAAATTTTACCTATTAGGAAATTAGCTTAGATAAATGAGTGTCATATTTCGTTCAAATCGGTTGAGCGTTCTATGCGAATCATTAATATCTTCATCATCATCCCAGCGTTAATCCCAGTCGCATCCGAAGCCTTTTCAGCTTTGGAGGCTGGGGTCCGCTTTACCAGTCCAACTGCTGATATGGCTAAACTACGACATTTTCCGTGAAGCGACTGCCGTCTGACCTCCACAACCCGAAGGCGACATCGAAGCATTGCAGTTAGACCAATTGTTGGACTTTTGAGGGCTCCAACGACCCATAACGACTGCCACTAGATGTTCGTATGGCAACCGGGACCAACGGCTAACGTGCTTTCCGAGGCACGACCAGACCGGAGCAAATATTCATATTCATGCATACAAATACTTGCACTGTGCGGGGATCGAACCCGCGCCACCTTGCGCAGCGGCCGCGTCCGCTACCGCTACGCCACGGAGGCTGTCGAATCATTAACCTTTTGAACGCCAATCACTTCTATACAAGTTCGAGATTTTCGTGCCCTCAGCGCCACTACTTGATTAGAAGTAATCACAGTATAAAATAAATTTACGACTTTTACAAGACCTTTAAAACTCCGCAACGAATTTTGATGTGGTTTTTTTTTAATAGATAGAGTGATTAAAGAGGAAGGTTTATGTGTATAATAACATCCATTAAATAGTGGAGAAATACTATTACTTTTGAGGTTTCAAATGTGAAGTCGTAAATAATTAAATTTATTCCGCGTTTGCAGTGAAACGCAGGCTGAACCCCTCGAAATTTATCAAAATAATGTACTAAATATTGTACATATTGAAAAGGTCTACAAAAAGTCCACAATGCTATATGTCTATCTCTTATGGGTATCCCACAATAAATTTTTTTTGTCGTTTACTTTTTACGACAAACACCGGATAATTTTCAAAGCGATTTTAACCAATACAGCATTAATCCTTATACAAGTTAATACCTTAAATAAATTATTGATTTAATATAGATCTATATTGCCCTTTACAGCATATGATTTAAATGAATATTTTCAAAGATATTACAGATTTAAAAATTGCACGCAGAAGCGGCCAGCTGGGGCGGCAGGAGCGGCCAGCCGGGGCGGCAGGAGCGGCGGCAGCGGGCCGCTATGCTTTTTATTCGTTCACAGTTTTTCTGTAGTGTATTTAGTATCAGCATTGCACCCATGCAAAGCCAGGGCGGGTCGCCAGTGGAATATAATACAGAAAAGCGCACACAATTTTGGAGTATTAAGTTATAACCTTGTCGTGACTTCTCATTAATGTAACATCGAAAAGTGTTTACTTACCACATCTCCATCATTTCTAAAATCCAAGTTCACAGGCGAGCGATGTTGAAACTCAGCGAAGCCGGTGACGAATTACAAAACCTAATAAATATTCAGCGTGATAACGATTCTGAGTCACATTGAGATTTCTTTTGAAACAATGCGGTTTGAGAGATTCCTGTTTCGCTTAATTTCTCATTCTCATGTAGAATTAATGAGCGTTACTGTCTTAACTATACTGATATTATAATCGGTTCGCAAAGTTCAAGATGTTGTTTGTAAAGTACGTGTGAATTTGAATATGAATATTTATGACTTTGTTTTAGATATGAGGTGAGCAATTGAGCACGTCAGAAATTAGCATAGGTTAATTTGGCATCATTTTCTTACGTTCTATTCTATTCTATTTTTATTAATGGCAAGTGAAGCCGACGTCGAGTATTCTGCCAATGTCGAAAGTGGATTGGCTAAGCAATTTTCCTACGTTATTCTATAACTCGATTTAACAAAAAATAATGAATGATTTTCATTAATATGATTAAATTGTAATTAATATACATACTTCATAACATTTACATCAGCCTCCGTGGCGTAACGGTAGCGAATGCGACCGCTGCGCAAGCAGGCGCGGCTTCGATCCCCGCGCAGTGCAAATATTTGTATTGGTCTGATTTTTCCTCGGCAAGCACGGCCGACCGGGACCAACGGCTTAAAGCCGTTGGTCCCGGTTGCCATACGGACATCTAATGGCAGTTGTTACCGGTTTTTGGAGACCTCAAAAGTCCAACAATTGGTCTGACTGCAATACTTCGATGTCGTCTTCGGGTTGTGGAGGTCAGATGGCAGTCACATATCACAATAACATTTTAAATGTCTACATTCAAAATGTAAAGAGTTATTCAAACAAATTTAATATTGTATTTAAGTTATTAGGTATGTCAATAACTGTTATTAAAAATCAATATCATACAATACGAATGTCAATATAATATAAATTTCAATAAATTACAAATAAAACCAACTGCTCATGCAACATATTTTTTCATCAATGTACAACATACAATATCTATGTTCTATTAACTCCATAAGGCTTTAAAAGCCATTATTTTGTAGTCACGCTATCAATTTGATTTTAAAAACATTATCCTGCAATAAACTTAATTCATTTACAATTTTATTACAAATCCATAAATACACATATATATGGTACATGTACCATATATATGTGTGTGTATATATATGTGTAATCCATGGATTAGCACCATTCAGCTCAACCATTTTGAAGGGAGATATTAGAGTGACCAAGTGATATTCTCAGCCGCAATTGTTTTCTTTTTTAAAGCAATATATCCTATTCTTTTTTTTTTTGTTTGGTTGGGTATCATCAAATGACCTCTCCCGCTCTGGCCGGAGCGAAAGAGCGTTTCAGACATTTACTGACTAAAACCCACCTGTGTTTCTTTTTTAACCAACCCGCAACCCTGACCCAAGAGGCATCTTTCTTCCTTGACCCCATCATAATGTACTGACATCTTGAGGCGCGCGTGAAACACAACAAAGCTGGTCCTTACCGGGCGGTGAGCTGCCAATCGCTCGCCACCCGCAAGCCCGCGCCTTCGGTGGGCGGGAGTTCGATGTGGTCTCCCGACCAGGGCGTCTCCTGCGGCGACTAGAAGCGCGAGGGCGCTGGGATTCCCGCTCCCTCACGTGCTCCATGTCCTCCTTTGCCAGCATCACTGCTTCGCAGAAGGAGATGACGGCCTGCCATGCACTCTCACTCCGGGCCATGGCCTGGACCAGAATCGAACGCGAGAGATCGCCGCCGAATATATTGTATCCCTTGAGTTATAGTAGATAGTTTTTTTTTTGTTATAAGTCATCAGCAGCTCCAGTGGTCTTCTCAAATTCTAATAAATTTGTTTATGCTTCCTTGTGAAGCAGGAGCAGCGTTAGATCATATCCATGTTGGAAGTACATTGGTAGTACTTAAAGCCAAAGGTCTGACTTTTATTTACACAACCTGCAAGCGAGTACACACATTCATGATAATGTTATGGACCTACCAGTATTGGTGAATCCATAACATTATTTCATAAAATATCAATGAAAGCAACATCAAATCTTTTAAACCTAAATATTTTTTATGTGAATAACTGTCCAATATAGTTATACTTGTTCATATTATTTTGAGAATTAAAGAAAAAACCCATCCTAAATATAATGATAGTTATGGATTGCTGGACTAAGTTTATTATTATACAATATGTAAAGAAAACCCTGTCCGATCCGTGAAGGTATTGTTAGGTATCGATAACTGATTCTACTAACGGATACAAAGCCGGGCTAAACTTAAGAAAATCCCCCTAAAAAAATAAATATTATTTCGCAAAAGAGGTAACTTAATACATGTGCGGTAGGCAACCCTTCCGCGGGCGACGGAGGGCAGGGCACACGGCATGTGGCCGCATCATGTACTTTTTTTAAAAATTACCAAATTTCGGGGAAATTGGAATTAATTCGCCGGAAAAAAAGATTATCTCAAAATTCATTAGTATTGTTACTATGATGATTACGTAAAATTTTATATTATATTTGGTCGTGTGTTTACCTAACCTTTATTATCCTTATGGGTCGGACAGGGTTTTCTTTACATATCGTCTAGAGCCAGTGATACCAATTTATAGCGAAACTTCTTTGTAGGTACTTTCGTCCGTAATCTTATGAAAATGATCTCAATTTGTCAAAAAATTCTCATATTTCCCTACGTTTTGACATTTGTTTGTCTCCGAAATGAGACTGCTACTAGATTTTGAACGTTTTAAGTTACAAGAATTGTCCTTCAGTTATCCTAACCAAATATAAATTTCATTTTAACATAGACAATGAACACTCAGAAGGTTGTTATAACAATTTTTCGACTGCCAATATAATATTAAGTGGCAGTGGGCGGGGCACATTGCTCGTAGAACCGATGGCAGTTTAGACAGTAAGGTTCTGGAGTGGCGGTCACGTACCGGAAGACGCAGTGTAGAGAGGCCCCCGACAAGGTGGACTGATGACCTGGTTAAGGTCGTGGGAAACGGATGCTTGCGGACAGCACAAGACCGGACATCGTGGAAAGCCTTGGGGGAGGCCTTTGTCCAGCAGTTGACCTCTATAGGTTGAAGAAGAAAAAGAAGAATATAATATTTACTTTGAAAGTAACATAAATTATTTTTTAATAATTATAAACTAGTGCTTGAGTGCAATTCCACCTGATGATAAGTTTATTAAGCCTGTTCACTTAAAAAACTTAGTGAATAGGAAGCAAGATGGCAGTTGAACGAGGTGATGCAGTTTTAAACCCAACAACACGACCAACGATGCTGCGCCAGAGGGTGATTGATCTGAAGACCCTCCGCGACCTAACTCCCGATACAACAACATTTGGTGCATCGCACCCGACACACACCGCAACACAACTGCTCAGACCTATCCTCCAAACGGCTTCACCAGACATCACTCAACATTCATCATCAACTTATCAGTAAATTGTGCTGAAACCAATATTCGAAATTTAAAGCGTTTAAAATCTAGTCAGTCTCATCTCGGCAACAAACTAATATCAATGTCAAAAACTTGTTGAAATATGGGGATAATAGAATTATATTTGGGGAGACTGAGTTCTTAAAATTCTGAGAATTGCCTCTCGGATGTTATGTCGGTTAGCTGTAAGGCCTCCGGCGTAGCCCAAACGCTGATCTCATCATACTTCTTGCGTACAGTGAGATCATCGTGCCAGTCGCTAGTTCCTTTAGCTGCAAACAGCCGAGTCACTCTTTACGGTCCATGATTAAGCTTAAAAGGGAACATGTTTTATTCAAAGCTGTATGTATATTAAATAGATATTTGTTTTCGGATTATGTCTTGAATAACTTGATTGATAAAGGCAGTATTCATCACCACTGTTTTCATTTATTAATAGGTGTACAAAAAAGTTTCCGCCTATTTTTGAACATGTGGACGAGCATTATCATGTAGGAGAATGATTTTGTCATATCTGGAATACTAATGGGAGCGTTTTTCCTCTTCTTTCTATCTTCCTCTAAGAATGCTTCTAATTCCGTATCTTTGTACGATTTCGGTCTTCCACCACACTCCTTCGTCCTCAAAGTTTCTAAACTTTTAAAACCACTCACGACAACTTCTCTCTCTTAAAGCAGCTTTACCATAAGCTTCTACAAGCAATCGATGGGCCTCAGCAGCAGAACATCCTTCAAATTAAAGAAGAAACAAAAGTTGTCGCGAATGACGATTATTCGGCATTAAACTTGTCATTTTTGCTCAAAAATAAATATATAATACTAATACAGAGTCACTAATACTCTAATGTTTTTATCAGATTTCCAAACTTACGATATCACATTTTACATCTGACAATTTCAACGAAACCTCTTAGTGCGGACATCTTTTATTAACCGGCGGAAACTTATTTGTACACCTAATAAAATACAAATGTATGTTTCACTGAATTGTCTAGTATAAAAAAAATATGTTTGACTTGTAAAAGTTTTTGTACAAACCTACTTACAGAAAGTTAATAATTATTTATCACTTATCAGGTTCATCAATTAATAGGCAAATTACAATACTGTCACAAGATTAATAATAATAATAATAAGTTTATTTGAAAATAATAGTTACAGAAATGTACATAGGTAAGTAGATACAACTAATGGGTAGACTTATTCTAGGCATTACAATGAGTTGCAAAAAATTCTGTACATAATTATAGTAACCCTGCCTCTTAAACTAGGCTAACCTGTATTTTAAGAGACAGTATCTAGCTCATTAATTCATCATTCTAGATACAATAAAAATTTGTACGTAATGAAGACACAAGATTTTAATTCGAAAGTCAATATAAAAGGGCAGAAGATAAATATCAGTTAAGTCCTGTTCTATAGGATGCATTTTAGAGAGTGTGCGAGGAAATTGCATGATTTAATTTTCCCTTCTCCCTCCCTTCCATCATCGGCTGACCCGTCGTACGGCGAGTTTCCACCCTTACGTTGTTGACACCACTACGATCCGGACGAAGCGTTTCGCCTCATCTTTTGTACCGCGTATATCGAGGGACTGGAACAATTTGCCAGCGGCGGTGTTTCCGACGGACTACAATATAAGTGTTTACAAGGCCAGAGTGAATAGGCTCTTAACAAACTAGCGCGCTTTACCATCAACGATTGCATCTCTGTTTACCATCAGGCGGGTTTGCGGTCAAACACTAATTCATAATTTATAAAATAAAAAACAATCCATATTTATTCTTTACTAGCTGTTGCCCCCGACTCCGTCCGCGTGAACTTCAGTTTATAAGCGCCTGTTAAAATAATGGGAGCAATATGTACGTCCGCGCTCGTTCCCATTTACATAACATTTTAGTTATTGCTCTGCTCCTATTGATCATAGCGGGGTGTTATATAGCCTATGTCCTATCTCAGACTCTAGAGTATCCGTGTACCAAATTTCATTACAATCGGTTCAGTAGTTTTAGTGTGAAAGCCGGACAGACAGACAGAGATACTTTCGCATTTATAATATTATATTGTTTATTAAAGATAGTTTAATTCTCGCCCTTGATAATTGCCGAATTCTTGAATTCATCTTCTTACTTCTCTCTATACAAATTCTTATTTCCATTGTTTGCCCTCACTGGCTCAATTTTCTACCAAGACAACATAATAGCAGAGAATACATCTTCACTAACTGTGACTGCAAAGTTTGTACGCAAAAAATATCTCAGTCCCTCTGAGCTTAGCTTAGAAGCTATATAACATTTCATTAGCGGTCAGCGAAGACGCTCCGGTTACTGAGGTAATAAATCCTCATTTTTGCTAAAGGACAAGTGAAAAGAAAAGAAAAATAGTGAAGGGATCCTGTGTTATGAGCGAATAAACTATTTCGTTAAGGTTTAAGGGTCGTTGTAAATCATTTGAGAATAAATGAAACATGATTATGTTATCAGCCCATAATGTTCCCAATCCAGCGAATGCTGGTGGATGTTGCGAATCCAGCTCGGTTGGGCAGCGTTCGGGAAGCTACGCTACATCTTCTCGTCGTCCAAGATACCACAGTGTCTCAAGACTAAAGTCTTTGACCAGTGTGTGTTGCCAGTGATGACTTACGGAACTGAAACGTGGTCGCTCACAATGGGCCTCATACGAAGGCTCAGAGTCACACAAAGGGCAATGGGAAGAGCTATGCTAGGAGTTTCTCTGCGTGATCGAATCAGAAATGAGGAGATCCGCAGAAGAACCAAAGTCACCGACATAGCTCTGCGAGTCGCTAAACTTAAGTGGCAGTGGGCAGGGCACATTGCTCGTAGAACCGATGACCGATGGGGCAGCAAGGTTCTGGAGTGGCGGCCACGTACTGGAAGACGCAGCGTAGGGAGACCCCCAACAAGGTGGACCGATGACCTGGTGAAGGTCGCGGGAAGCCGATGGATGCGGGCAGCACAAGACCGGTCATCGTGGAAAGCCTTGGGGGAGGCCTTTGTCCAGCAGTGGACATCTATAGGCTGAGGAAGGAAGGAATGTTCCCAATGTTGGGACGCAGGCCTCCCGGTGTTTTCCTTCACCGCTTTGAGAGTGAGGTAAAACGCCTGATGGAGTTCAAACCTACGACAACTTGTAAGTAAGTCGCGGCCGATGCCACTAGGCCACTGTAATGAATGAGATTATTAAACTATTTATTTAAATTAGAAGATTTACAGTGAAATTTTAACTTTTACCAATTCACGTTATGAATTTTTAAAGTTATATACCAAAAAAAAATGTTTCTTTGTTCGCAAAGCTTCATGTTTTAATATTCGTAATAAAATAAAATAGCCTTCATGTAAAATTGTGTAGGGCTACCTCAACCTCCAAACCAATGAATTGCCCAAAAGTTTAAATGGCACCGTTATAAAGTGGTCAAAGTTGCATGTACGTTTTATATGTAAGTATGTGTTTAGGTTGAAAAGTAATACATTCTAAACATCACTTTATCAAGAATTTCTTACAACCATAACTATGGGCATTAAATCCACGGAGGTATAAAACGCGCAAGAAGAACTTTAATATACATCCATCTTCATACCTTCTTAGACGTAAGCAACTCTGCCTCAAAGGAAAATGCAACGCTGTAATCCTCATAATATTACAGCGATTCAAGCTTTAGAGATCAACAACACATAATAAGTTTAATGTAACATATACATAAAACGGTGAAATCCTAACAGTAGCGCTGTAAAGCACTGCAGAGCTTTGCAGCCTTAACCCATAGAATTGCGGTTTAGCTGCAGAATTGCAGCTTTAAACGCCTTAGCCGAAATGCGGCTGCTTGGTACTCTGTTCAGAATTCGGATAGTTGGCACCCCTGATCCCAACATGGCGACCGATGCGCTAATTGACGAGCGATTCCCTTTTAGACTTTTGTATGAATTGTTAACTGTTGGAACAGCCATTAGGCTTACGATCATTGCTTCGTATGCATTATGTTGAACATTGTATTTTCATTCTGCTCTTTGTTTATTTGCTGAATCGGAATTTGTTTTTTTTTTTTTAAATAGGTGTACAAGTAAATATCTGCCGTTTTTTGAACATGCGGACGGGCATTATCATGTAGGAGAATAATTTTGTCATATCTGGAGTAGTAATGGGCACGTTTTTCCAGTTCCTTCTATCTTCCTCCAATAATGCTTCCAATTCCGCGTCTTCGTACAATTTCGGTCTTCCACGACGTTTTTTGTCTTCACAGTTTCAAAACTTTTGAAGCCACTCACGAGAAATTTTCTCTCTTAAAGCAGCTTTACGATATCACATTTTAGATTTGACGATTTCAACGAAACCTCATAGTTAGGTCGTCTTTTGTTAAACGGCAGAGACTTATTACCTAATACTTTTTAGGATTCCGTACCTAAAGTGTGCCAGCGAGACCTCATTGCCAAAGCTGCTCTGTCCCCGTTCTTCAGTTTATCACGGGGCTCTTATGGACCATAACAGAATAAACTCAAAATTTACACAGAATATAATGTGCATTGTCGTTGAGGTAGGGACATCCTGTCTATTATATAACTTAAAACCTTTTTATTATTACCATTTTTTTATAACTTCGATATAATTCTCTTTCCCTTAGATATCCCAATTTATTTAGGGTCGGCAGATCATATATTTTCTTCTGTACTCCCCTATATGTCGTCACCTACGTAGTCACCCCTTCAGATCGTGGCCGTCTTTATTGAATTGTCAGTATTTGTAATCTCAGTGAAAGTTTGCTTTGTATAACTCACTGTTTATATTATACACTGCTTCAACCCTCACATGTTATACTTAAACACACAAATAAAATTCATTTGAAATGTCTGTTTTTATGTCAAAAGGCAGTTTTTTCCTAAATACATAATTATGGTATTTTTATATACATTTAGTAAAACACTGTTTTAGTAGATATATGTACATCATCATCATCATCTCAGCGTTAATCCCAGTCGCATCCGTAGCTTTTCAGCTTTGGGGTCTGGGGTCCGCTTTACCAGTCTAACTGCTGATTTTTGGCTAAACTTCGACATTTTCCATGAAGCGACTGCCGTCTGACCTCCACAACCCGAAGGCGATATCGAAGCATGTAAGTAGATATATATGTACATAATTAGCCTAAAATGTCCTCACTTCTGGAACTAACCGAGGTTTGCTCACAAAGTATTCCTTCACTGTTTATGAGTTTATACGGTACTAATAAAACACAACTTTAACCAATTATCCTATTTCTGTATCTGTTGCGGCGAATCTTCAAAACAGCTGAGCCGATTTTGATGAGTCTTTCACTGGCAGATAGTTGATGTTATTAAAAGTAACTTAGAATATATAGCGTGAATAAAAATGACATATTGGGGAAAAGCAAAGGCTATTTGTTCCGGTAGTACGTTCCCGTGGAATAATTTCCAAAATCCACGTAGACGAAGCAGCGGGCAAAAGCTGGTTCACAATGAATAATTTGATTTCACTTTCAAAGTTTCCTAATTAATAGTTAAATTAAGGCGAAAATTTATTTTATATAGCGACTTACTTCAAGCTTCTATGAACCCAAATATAATTATTTTCGAAAACTCTCCAAGTGCGTATATTACCCTTTTCCAGTGAAACCACACATAATACTCTAAAGTTTAATTATATTCGTTAAACACAGATACTGTGAATCGGAAGTTGAAGAAGGACCAACTTTTATGACGCTGCGAACCGGCTTGATCTATGAAGGATTACCCGGAGAACTTGCCAGCTTATAGTATCAATTAGACAAGCTTTAAAAATAAAAACTTATTGAAGTGGAGACTTCTTAAGCGACGTTGAGTACTTTTGTTGGACGGGGAGAAATCATTAAAATCGCGTGAGCGTGCCCGACCCGACACCATCATCGCTACAGAGAGATATACGGACTGTAGTAAGCTATACTCGTATCGTGCCTCTCATTCTATTAGCTTCCACGTGAGTGTTACTTTCTCTCTTGTCATCAACTTGACAAGATTTGATTATCACTCATATATTATATATACAACGTGTAACATAAAGGGTATATACATAACAAAGGCATGGTATCTTTACATGATATCAAACGATATTGGAAGGGTTTTTTAATTCTATCTCTTTATGTTAGGAAGTTATGAGGAAAAACACCGCCTGTGATAGGCTACTATCATACTAGTCGCACAGAGATATTGAAGACATTTATCGGATTTTGGCAAGTAACGTGACGGGTAACGAGTAGTTATTAACATATGTAGTGTGCTGCCACGTTTGTTATGATTTTATTTTAAGAAACACACGAAACCGAAAATTTGGTACCAATTTTTTGAGTATTTTATTTTGAGTTGAAACCCTTCCGATATCGTTTGATATCATCTAAAGATGCCATGCCCTTGGTATGTATATACCCTTTTTGTTACACGTTGTATATATATGTTTTTTTTTTAATGTTATAAACTAGAGCCCCACTGTGAACGACCCTGACGGTAGCGGTGATGCAATCGTTGATGTCAAAGCGCAGTAGTTTATTATGAGCCTATTTGCTCTAGCCTTGAAGAAACTTAAATCTGACGGGAAGACCGCCGCAGGGAAATTGTTCCAGTCCATCTGTGTACGTGGTATAAAAGACAAGGTGAAACGCTTCGCTCGGATTGTAGCGGTGTCAACCACGTAAAGAACTCCTCGTATGGCACGTTGTCCAATAATGGAATGGTGATAGTGAAATTCAGTAATGTGATGCCCACGTACACTCTCCATAATGCATTCAAAAGAATACCTTATGGCTACCATGGCCTGTGCTCCAGTCTTGGAACAAAAGGTAAGCTTTATGTATTTTAACTACCTACTTCTGAAACATTAACGATAAACATAAAGTAATCATGTTATCTGCATTGATAATTCACCAAAATATCAAAAAGTACATTACCAACAATATTATATTTTTACTGCATTTGCTGCGGTGTATTTACTCGTGTTTAAAACAGTTTAGCACCAGCAACTCGTGACAGTTTAATCACGTAATGAAAACACCAAAATTGGGCGCATCTGTTCATTGTTTAATATTACATTAACCCATATAGTCCTTTTGTGAAAACATTACTGTATGCAACACAAATATCGCGTAAAAATTGTTCAGGCCATTCTGCGTACCTATACACTGTGAACGAATTCTGCGCTATTGAGGATTAGCTTCCAGTCTAACCAGATAAAGCTGAATACATGAAGTAACCACCTATAATATTTAGCCTCCATTTTCCAGTTACTCATCATTATCATCTCAGCGTTAATCCCAGTCGCATCCGAAGCTTTTCAGCTTTGTAGTCTGGGGTCCGCTTTTCCAGTCTAACTGCTGATTTTGGCTAAAATTCGATATTTTCCATGAAGCGACTGCCGTCTGACGGCTGACGGGATGGACTGGGATTAACGCTGAGACGATGAGTGATGATGCAGTTTGACCAATTGTTGGACTTTTGAGGACTCCAACAACCCGTAACGACTGTCATTAGATATTCGTATGGCAACCGGGACCAACGGCTTAACGTGCTTTCCGAGGCGTGATCAGTGTCCATTTCCCAGTTATTGAGTAATATGAAACCCTATGATTAACTTTCGGGCTTCTTCTACCCGTAAGGACTGTCAAATATCTATAAATGACAGCTGAGAAGAACTGCTTATCGTGGTTTACGAGGTATGGTTGCTTCACCTCAAAGAATGACCCGCGAGCTCGTTATTATTAACCCACGAGGCCCTCACAAATTCAGCGCTCTATAACTTTTAATTTCTCCTTCAAGATTAAGGCTAGGCGTCGAGATTACCCCCGTCTAATTTCCACCAGCTTCTAGTTTATTCTTTGAGGCTATAAATTGCTAGTTTGTATTACAAATTACATTGCTTGTATAATATAGGTTATATTGTTGGTGTTTATGAAAAATTGTGGCCGTCGGGAATTAAGATGCTTTATTAAATTATTGTTTCATAAACAATGAGCTTCACCGAGGTTAAAGGAGTTGTGAGCCATTATTGTATGATATTTTTTGTAGCACTGATTTAAAGAGGCAGTTGAAAATAGGATTTAGTAAGTTTAAAATTATAAATGGCACGTTTAATACAGTTTAGTTCAACAGTTAAAACTAAGCAGTATAGTTAAAAAAAATGAGTAATAAAAATAATGAAATGGATCAGTGAATATATAATTGAGCAGGGAAATAATTTGATGGGCGGTATATTGATGGTTAGTAAATTATTAATAAGTTTATTTATCTCTATTATTAATAAATGTACATTAAAGAACAATTTTAGTCATTCTACAAACAGCACACACACATCATCTATCCAATGACTAATAAACGTAAAAAAAAAACAAAATTAAAAAATAAATATTGAATAACTTAAAAAAATATAAAAATTTTAATTTTTGCCATAGGGTGAATGAACTCTGTTAAAGATGTCTCCGCTCCATTTCACGTGCCTTTGTAACGTAAGACTTGGGCTGCGGTCGCACATAAAATGTTTCAAACTACATCAAGCGACGCAAAATGCATGTTTGTTTATTTTTATTTATTCAAAAGTCTTTTTTACTAATGTTTAACAGTCATTGGATAAATTTGAGATTGTAAGATGACTAATATTCCACTGTGTGTAAATATCTTAAGCTGGCGGCCGCCAGCGACTTCCTTCGCGTGGAATTAGTTATGCTCCGCTCCTATTAGTCATACCGTGATGTTATATAGCCTAAAACTTCTTTTTGCATTGGATAGCCCATTAGGCTATCCAATGCAAAAAGAAGTTTTCAAATCGGACCAGTAGTTCCTGACAAACGCATTCAAACAAACAAACACAAAACTTCAGCTTTATATCATCATTTCAGCCGAAAGACGTCCACTGCTGGACATAGGCCTCCCCCAAGGCTCTCCACGACGACCGGTCCTGCGCCTCCCGTATCCAGCGGTTTCTCGCGACCTTCACCAGGTCGTTGGTCCACCTTGTCGGGGGCCTACCCACGCTACGTCACTCAAAGGGCCATGGAGAGGGCTATGCTTGGGGTTTCACTGCGTGATCGAATCAGGAATGAGGAGATCCGCAGAAGAACGAGAGTAACCGACATAGCCCGAAGAATTACAACACAGCTTTATATATTAGTACATATTTATGTTGCAACATGTAAAACTTTTCATCGTGCATAAAATACGCGTGAATGTTGTAATAAATAAACTAATATGACACCCTAGACGTCGTCGTTAGACTGAAAGACTATTTGCCACCAAATACTGAAATATTTCATGTTACAATACCAATTTTACGTAAAGAAAATTATGCTTTTCGGTTCTGTTTCGGATAATAAACGTACATTATTTGGCAACTCGGTCACGTCTGTGTTGTCTTACAAACGAAGCAAGCCGACAACGGCTTTGTGCCTACTGTCTTAACACAAGGTTTAAGGCGGCAAAGATACGTATAGTAAAATATAAAGCCACCTTTCTTTTACGTGAAGACTGATTATAAGGTATATCAAACAATAGGATCTTATATATTCGTTCTGCGAACCCTAAAATAGATACATGTCCCTTAGGCAGTTTAACAGATATCAAAAAAGATAACAATTTGAAAATGCTTTTATCTATACTAATATATAAAGCTGAAGAGTTTGTTTGTTTGTTTGTTCGTGCTAATCTCGGGAACTATTCGTCCGATTTGAAAAATTCTTTTTGCGTTGGGTAGCCCATTAATCCAGGAAGGCTTTAGGCTGCGACCAATATGAGCTGAGCATAACTAATTCCACGCGAACGAAGTCGCTAGCGGCCGCTAGTAAATTATAAATCCTGTCTGGTATGCAGTGATGCAGTCGTTGATGGTAAAGCGGACTAGTTTGATATATTTTTGTTAGAAAACGAAATTATAATTATGTCGGTGCAAGGCTTACTTAAACCCTAAAATATTAACCAACATTATTTTAATATGACTGCATAGGTACCTATAAAGTAGTTTAGATTTATTTGTTGTTGTCAGTTTGCGTCTTTCCAATGTAGAAAGCTAGATTAGGATTTTCTGTTACTTTGATAGTAATCCATAATTGAGGGTTTATTAAAACTGAGGTTTAAGAAAATAGTTATCTATGGTTAATTAATTTCATGATTAATAAGCGACATGCGTTATTTTAATAATGGATTTAGATTAACATTTGTTTAATAGAAATAGTTGTTTGATCTACTCTTGATCAAATTAAATAGCATGGCGCATGTTTTTTTATATAAATGTTTAAACGTCTTAAACAATGAATAATTAATTCAATGTTAAAATCGGGTATAAAATAGTGAAACGAATTAGGAAATTGTAGTTAGTAACTCTAATTATAATTGAACAGGTAACAATAATTATTGTTACCTGCAAATTCTTATAAAAGTAGTGTAACGACTTGTAACAACGACGCCATTACATTTTTCATAAAAAGAATTGCCAAGCGGATGAAGACAGATTGTCAACGAGAATTTAATGAAAACGTTGTTTTTCATTAGAATATCTTTGTAAATACTATTTCTGTAATTAATTGAGATGTTAGCGTTTATTTTATTGTGTTTGTGATCGCTGTTATCAGAGAACAATAAAAATGTACGTAAAAACGCTTAGTTGTATTCCCTTTTGCTACATCTGAGCTTAGCGGTGGAGACAATGGCGTCAACTCTGTTGACGCGACAGTTTCTAAAAAATCCGGTGAGCATGGTACTCCATTATAAGTATATAACTAGCGCCCTCCAGCGACTTCGTTCGCGTGGATTTAGTTATGCTCCGCTCCCATTAATCGCAGCGTGATGTTATATAGCTTAAAGCCTTCCTGGATATCTATCTAGACTATCCAACGCAAAAAGAATTTTTCATATCGGCCCAGTAGTTCCTCAGATTAGCGCGTTCAAACAAACAAACAAACAAACAAACATAAAAACAAACAAACTCTTCAGCTTTATATATTAGTATAGATTAGTATAGATAGCCACGATAGTGACTTAACTAAGTATGCTGCGCTGCGTGTCGCGGGTTCGATTCTCGCACGGAACAATTATTACCTACAAGTAGTTGTTCCGGGTCTGGATGTTTGTGTATGTGAGTTTATATGTTTGTAAACGCACCCACGATACAGGAGAAATTCCTAGTGTGGGGTAAAGTTTTTTTTTTTTGGGAAAAAAAAAGACAAACGTAATTATACTAGTGCTTAACTAAGAACAATGTGTAGGTATATTTAAAATACGCATTAGAACTTAATGGAAACTACCTATATTTTGAACATAGAATTCTATACATCGTAGAATTTTAGTCTCCTTACAAAGACAGGCCACCTCATTTATCCAATTACCTACTACTAAACATTAGAGAAAACAGCATCTCAATTAAAAAAAAATATATGCATTTTTAGGACGCATGACATAATTTGAATCACCCTATATGCGACCGTAGTCCGAGTCTTGTGTTCGGGTACGCGGAATGCGGCGACATCTTTAGAAGAGTTCATTCACCCTACCTTAGAAAATAATTATATTTAATGTTTGCCTGTTATGGCACGCAATTCGCGTCAGCACTGTGGCCGCTAGCCATCTTGGTCGCACCATCATTTCACCGTCGGGTGAAGTACATATATTGGTAGTCCGGTAACACTATGTACCTATTGCCGTAGAGACCTTGAGTAGTAGGAGTACTGAGGCCAAAAAGCTCATTAGTGAAATAGGGCATCAACACAGGGACAAAATGGGTGACCCAGCTCCAGCTCGTTCTTGGTACCCAGGCTAGCCATCGCCATCCAGCGTGGCAATGCAGCAAAGGTACCCCCTTTGTACCGGGAACAGTTAGGGTGGATTATATAATTTGACAGGACTTGACTGATATTTATCTTTAGATTTTACATTTTCAGCTTTATTCATTTTACTGTTTAAAGATTGACTTTTAATATTCATTAAAATTAAAAATAGAGTTATTTGTTTGTCTAACGCTAAGCAGTCATTGCAAAGACAACCCATTCCTCCGCTGTGTTTCAGTCTGTGGTGGAAAATGTCCAGTAACGGTAGCTCCAATAATGATAATAGGTGTACCGTTATCGAGAATGCAATCTTTCAAGTGAATAGGAAGGAAGACAGCAGTTGAGCAAGGTGTGAATGTTAAAGCCAACAATACGACCAACAATGCTGCGCTAGAGAAAAATTGAGCTAGTGACCCTCCACGATCAAACTCCCAACACAACAACATTTGGTGCAACGCACCATCCTCCGTACGGCTTCATCAGACTTCATGCCGGAACACGACGAATCGCTTGGCGGTAAGACTTTTTCTGGTGGGTGGTAACTTCTGCCGGCAGCCGATATTATGGCCTACCACCGAGAAAATGTACCCACAGGTTGCAGGTGTAAAATGAGGAAAATAAGGCTCTAAAAGTATTTTTGTAGTGCGTTTTTTCTGTTGTATTGTTGATGTAATTGTGTCACTAACATAGTTGTAAGTTTACTTATTGTTGCTAACATTATGAGTCTCATTGTTACTCTCAACAAAGAATTCATTATTATTATAGATGAAATGGCTGGTCTTTTTAAGATTACTAAAATTCCACGATGTATAAATATCAACCTGCCCGAGCTGGATTGTTAAACCTGTGTTTCGAGAATTTGACATATCTAACAGCCCAACAAAGTTGATCAATATTTATAAAGTTGTTTTATTATGCTTTTCTTAAATCAGTTACAAAAGCAATTACCCAACGTTTTATTACTTTGAGTTTTATTGGCATAATGATTGTTTCAATTGTATTTATAATTTATGAACAGCTAAGACCAACATTTTGGATTAAAACAATTGAATAATATTAGCAGTAGACTCATCATCAACAACAACAAAACTTTGCTTGAATTTGTCTACGGCTCGCAATTTCAATTAGACTTTAAATTAGGTTGGGTATTATCAATGATATGGGCCATTTAGTGTTAAAAGGTCAACCCGGCTTCGTGAACATTAATCTACTTGCATTAGACATACCTAATCAGCTAAAACGAGATAAAAGTGACATTCTTTAACTAAATGATGTGCTAGTTAATCAACATTTGATACGTAAGAGCGTTGAGTAAGAGTGGTCTACCCTTTTCAAGACCCCGACTTAATGGCGAGTGCTGACATTTTAGAAAAGGGTCACTAATTTATCTAAACACTGTTCGTTGTAACTTGGCCTTAATTATAGTTTAACTTATTTGCGGCAGCTGGCCGCTGTCCGCGTGTACGCATTCAACAATTTCTGTAATTAAGTGATAAATAACAATAGTTTTGTGTAACTTCAAGTTACAACTTACAAGTTCGCTATAGTTTTTAGTGGAGGGTATTCCATTGTTCCCTGTTCACTTGTGTTTGATAACACCGCTAAGTAAATAGTTGCGATTTGTTGAGGGATCTAAAAGCGGTTGGTATACGAGAACTTAGTCTCAATTCATCTTGTGGTGCCGATACCAGTTCGGAGGCAACACGTTCTCACTCCCATTAAGCTGTTAATTCCTAGAGTACGGCAAGCAATTCATTGTTACTGTTCTTTAACGAATAAAATACGGGTACTTGGCTGTTGTTGGTTGGATCTTAAAATATATTGGTCGTATAACATGTCGGAACTTCTAAGCTAGTTCACAGTATTAAAGCTAAGCAGATCATATCACTGCGCTATAATACCTATAAACAAGCACGTTACTGCAGTGGGAGAGTACGTGCGAGGGGTGAGTTTGCGTCGAGATGACACGTCGTTAAAGGTGGGACAATTTATTGCTAAACAGACGAAGTGATAAATGGGTGACGACCATGATCTACACTCGTGTCAAACTCGTGAACGTGTTGAGGGTGTTGACTAAGCCATTTAGTCAAGGAAATAATTATTATACGATGTTCGGTTAAAAATTGTCGCCTAAAGCTAGCTATATCTTCGTATGTTCATGTTACGCATCTTTAGTTTCTAAGCAGTGTTAAGTAGTGTCCAATAGAACTTTGTACAAAACACGTCGTTTCATTCAAAAAACCCAAACAAGCAAAACTCGACCTTATCACAATCAACATAGGATACTAAGAATTAAAAAAAATTGAGCTGTGCGTTTCGAAAATGAAGCAAAAATTCTGGCAAAAAATAAACATTTGTTAATTATGATCTCTAAGCAAGTTATTTAAAAGTAGGTAGGTGCATTAAAAGCTTTTCACACTTTTCGAACCCGTACGAGTAAATAAAACTTCAGTTTGTTACCTTAGTTCAAAACTGATTCCAAGGGTCTCTAGGCTTGTCAGTCAAATAGATAAAGAATAAAGAAAATAATGGTAGGAACCCTGCCATTCTTTCCTTTATTCTCTTAATAAATCAATGTTTATGTCGTATTTCTGCCATTTACTATTCCTAATAAGCTATAATCGCTCCAGTACTTTCCTTACAAATAAACATCAAAGGTACATAAAATTAGATGTAAGTATCTTAAATAAGATACATCTAATTTTATCTATCGACATTCAACACGCCCAGCACAAACAAAAAAAAACAATTCTAAGCACCTAATTCTCTTTACACAATTTTTCACACAAAAACACCGCCCTATAGATTTACATAGTGTGGATTTGCGAGACGGGACAAGTCATTCCCTGGGGACCAATCGAGGTTAAGCCGCGGACGGTCGTCCTGCACACCGGTGATAGTGAAAAAAGCCACTCTGCGTGTAAAGGCTGTGTACTTTGGTGTTCGTTTGATTAAAGTGCCGCGCTCTTCGTGAATTTCAAATGGCTTGTGATTTTTTTTTAAACTTATCTTTGGCAAATGTTTGGACGGTTCTTGTGATGTAACGGTTGGAATAACATGGACTTACACATTGTAACTTCCTTGATAGGATTAAAGTGTTATTTTTAATGGAATAGAATACTCTTTATAATGTACACCTTTTGAGTTACAGAACATAGATGTATAGATTCTACAAAGGGTGACACAATGTGCGGTCTTATCGCTATGAGCGATCTTTTACGGACAAACTTTAGGTGGAATACCAAGGGGAAGGCGAGATAAATAATTTCGGTAGTATATGGTGTACACTATTTAGACTATACAATAAATATATACATATGTTAATAAACATAAATCAAGAGCAAACAAAATATAATGACAACGTTTAAAGAGAAAAGAAGTGTCTTTTGATCATTGTTTTATGAGTGTTTAAAGGTTGAACACGCTTTACAGACACGGGCAAGTCATTCCCTAGCCGTACTGCTTGAACAGTGAAGAATGATCGTTGAACTTTTTTTTATTTAAAGTCGCTTAAACATCTAGGTCATTAGCGACCACTATAATTTAACAATACAGTATATTATATTATATTATATTGTAGTAATCGATTAACTTAAGAAATTTAACAGTTTTTTTTTCTAAATCATTCAGACAATCTGTTGGACGTTTTTATTTTACTTAATGCTGGATATATATTGATACCAATACCAAGGAAACTGGCATATAAATTACTCTGATTTAATTAGATCACTACTTCCATTTTTGAGTATAAATGAACAAAGCAACTTTACGTTATTGCAAAAACACACTACAAGACCATGGACTGTTTTGCCGGGCAGACAATTATAAAACACCGTCAACTTCCACATAAACAGTTGGCCTAACAAGCTTGTCCAACGCAATTCGTAGTAATCCGGTAACAGATTGGAGAAAAGTTGTACCAAAGAGTAAGAAATATGTACACCAGGGCACTTATAAACGATGTGATTGTTTAAATATTACTTTTTTTTAAATCTCATTTTATACAACGTATTTTTAAGTAAAGAATCAATGTACAAAAGTTCAAAAACATTTCATGAAAAATCGCAAAGTTATAGCTTGTTATCTTACCTGGTTGTCCCAACAAAATATGGTCACCGTACTGCTCGCCCGCCCGCGCATACAGCGGCGCGGCTTCGTCTTATTTTTATTCATAATAATTACTGTTCGTTTATTTGTAATTAACTAGTGATATCACTTTCCATCACACTTGCAGGTTTTGGACAGTCGTAACGGTCAAGTGTAGGTAGATGTTATTATTTACTTTACTCGTAAATTCAGCCCTAAGTGGTAAAACAATATCTAGTATAATTTAGTTAACATTTTGTTTTACCACTTACGGCTATTAAAACATCACAAGAACATGTTATTTTTTCTTGGAACGTATTGCACCCCTGCACAAAGGGACAGGAAGGCCCTGTCCCTCTGTGCGCACACGCCTAATACCATTATGATCTGCCGTGAACTATGTTATGCGGTCGGTCACCACACTGCAACAATTTCTAAATGTATTTGGAAAAAAAAACATGGTGTAAAAATGATTGGAATCGATTCAGTTGCTTATTCTGAACAAACTATATTCAGGCTTCATATAAAGAAAGAAAACCGTTGTATACGCTACCATTAAACCCATCTTGCTTAAAAGGCGACTCTTCAATTAACACAACATAAAACTACGCATTGTGTCCCCAAAGAAAAGGATAGTACACCTACAATATCGTCAGCTAATTTTAAGTCCCTTGTAATAGAAGGAAAGCCAACAACACATAACCTGTTAATAGAGTAAAAGGAACAATTTCAATGAGCAGGCTGTAACTGAAAAATTTCAGATACAAAAATTGATAACATTTTTCCCAATGATCCACTAGACCAGAGATGCAGCGCTTCTGTGACCCGAAAGGTCTTTAAATAAACATTAATTTTAACACTTACTTGAAATTGCATTTCGGGCAAAATCTAGAATTGCCAGGCAATACAATATGCATAGACACATTAACACACATGGGTATCATGTAGGTATCTAATTGACCATGAATTACATAATTATGTCAGTACTAAAACAAATATTTGTGTTTAACATTATTGGTGCACAAATAAATTCATATTATCGTGCTATTTGCCCTCTGGCCATTCTGGATTTCTGGTACGTTTAATTCTATCTGAATCACAACGCCTCTTACGCCGTATATGTTACGCGTTCTGCACTCGATCATCGGCAAAATTGTCAACCAAATCAAATTGTCAAGCAAATCTGGACAGAGGCCAGTGCCTCTGTCCAGATTTGCTTGACTTTTACAATAGTTGAAATTGGAACAACATCATGCAAAGTGTCAGAAGCTGTCAAACACACAATAGGGTATTTGACTAAAAAAAACTAATAAGTCCGTAAGTCAGATTTCCAAAAAAATACTAGACACGTATATTTTCTTTTTTTCATATAAACAAAAAATTAAGACGACACAGCGCGTTGAAAACTCGTGTGACGTCACTGCACGCTACACTTTTTAGCGACCAGTGACGTCACCAGCCACTACTCCTGATCTTTGATGCCTTTTATATTTATCATTTTTTATTGATTTGATAAAAAAAAATAAACGTATCCAATATTTGTCTATAATCTGAATGACGGACTAAATAGAATATTTTTCTTTACCCAGGAAACATCCCTATTGTGGTCAATTTTTAAATTTTGTAGTCAGCTTAAGACGCTACAACATACTATAGCGTATAACGTTGAATTGCTGAATTGATAAATCTACAACTGGTGCCTAATTTTCTTGATAAACATCGTGTACAAGCCATTGTTTAAATAATTTAATATTAAGCATTTTTGTGTCGTTGTCAAGTCGGATTGCAAAACCGAGCTAATTGTCGTATGTATTAGCGCATTTCGTCACAGTGAATAAGGCATTCAGCTCGTACGGACGTATATTATTGCATAATATTACACTCACCCTAGCTGCTCTCCCCTGACATTCAGACATTATCTTGTGTGGGCTACGTGAGGCTCGCACACATCGATCGTTAACATGTGACAAAAACAATCCATAATATCGAAGAAATCTGTAGAAGTTATCAGATCTTATTGATTTATGGGAATAGGTACTCAGCATATCGAGCGATAATAACGAAATAATTTTGGCTTGGACGAACGCATTTTGCAGTGAAAGGTATTTGTTACAGATCCGTCTGTTCATACATAAAACACATAGGTTATAAGCCTACATTATAAGTTTCGCATCTACACAGATTAATTATTCCATGACTATGTCCAATGTTTGGACGGCACATCGGAAGTGGGTTGTCCAAGAGGTGGAAAGATACACTATGTTGATAACAGTCCCTTTTATTTGGTTTGAAGGGTGTGTACTGTTGTGTTTTTGTACTGTGTCGCCATGTGAGCAAGTTGCTGTTTTAAATAGAGTATTTGCTCTATACAATTTCTGAATGCTCAAACTGTTTATTATAAATCGCACCTTATATGTACAGACTGTTTATCCTTTCAAGTAATAACTATTTGGTATATCGTCGAAAGATGTTTCTGTAAAATTAGCAAAGTTATTATACAGTATGTTAAATAACAGAGGGCGTTCCCTTAAACTCGTTAATATATATCATTAATAGATTAAAATAAAAATATCAGCATAGAAAAATAAGCATAAATAAATCCGAATAAAAAAAAAATCTAATTGGAAATAAATTTGAAACCTCCTGTTTTAAATCAAAATAGTAGTCGTCATGTATAAATAAATTGCGACGTTGCCGTCTTTCATGTTCGCGTGTACAGTGTGTTTCTTTTACATGTCAATTTAAAATTTTTATTGAATATTTTCTTATTGGAAAAAATTTTAAAACATTTTGTTTTCGAATGGAAATATTTTTTTTAGCATGTATGTATGCTATACTATTTCGGGTTAACGGGAACGCCCTCTGTTAGTTAACATACTGTATATATATTTTTAATAATTCAATCTAGTGCTTGACTGCAATCCCGCCTGATGGTAAGCAGTGATGCAATCGTTGATGGTAAAGCGCACTAGTTTATTAAACCTATTCACTTAAAAAACTTCGGAATAGGAAGGATGACGGCAGTTGAGCGAAGTAATGCAATGTTAAACCCAAGACCAACACGACCAAATGATGCTGCGCTAGAGGGAAGTTCTGCCTACTGATTTAACATAAATCATAATCTTACGGCATTCAACATAATTTTTTTACAATTATGAACTAGTGCTTGATAGCACTCTCGTCTGATAGTAAGCAGTCATGCAATCGTTGTTGATAAAGCGCGCTTGTTTATAAAGAGCCACCCAAAAAAAAAAACAGAGTAAATAGGAAGACTGCAATTGAGTGAGGTGATGCAAAGTTCAACCCTACAACACGACCAACGATGTTGTACCAAAGAGAAATTAATTTGGACACCCTCCACGACCAAACTCCCGATACAACAACATTTGGCGCATCATACCCGGCACACATCGCAACACAACTGCTCAGACCCACCTCCGTACGGCTTTACCAGACATCACGCCGGAAAACGGTGAATCGCTTGACGCAACTTTGTCTGGTGTGTGGTAACTTCTGCCGGCAGCCGATGTTATGGCCTACCACCGAGGCAATATCGCAGATTTCTATCAGCTAAAGAAAATTTTGAAATCGGATATTACACACCTAGATTCAGGGATTATCTGCTTCATCCTAACTTACAAACATTACCTCTTTAAAACATTACTGTAGAAAATGCTTACTGAATATTTTGTCTAAGCTATGAAGAGGTTGTTTTGACTTAACTCACAAATTATATTCCTGATAAATTCAGATCACGATTTTCGAGTACATATCTAAGGGATTTTGTTGGCTTGGTGTTTTTACATAACTCTTGATTGGAAGAAGCAAAGTACTTTTATATTGAATACGTGTTGAGGCATATATTTGGTTGACAAACCTATTGTTGTGAATGTATTTGTTATTTTTATATTGAACGACAGCAGTGGAAATAAATAAACAAATGATAATGTACTGCGAATACTTATTTTAAGTATTTCATTTTTGGATTTTAATTTGCTTTTATAAGGTGTTTTATGTTATTAATCGTTCTAACATATAATTATAACCTAAACATTAATTATGTAACTCTTTTTTTATGTGAAAATATAATTTCTAAGAGTGTCCAGTATCCATTGAGTTTCTTGCCCGTTCTTTTCCTTGTATACCTACCTTGATCTGGAATAGGCAAGTAGCTTCATATTTCCGACTAACCAAGTACTTGACAATTTAAAAATGTCTGTTAAAGGTTTTATTAAAATAAATGCGTCCAGTTTGGAACAAGAAATTACTTTCTATCTTGGAATTTTCTTGAACAGTTACCAATCCTACAGATAACTTTGAGGGGCCGTTACACCCAGAACCATAATCCACTAGCATAAACTCTTTAGTATTGCTTTTAGATTATTGTCTTGGGAAGGTAGTTGGCTACCACCGTGCGGACTGAATTTATACCATCATCATTCTGCAGCAGTCTACTGCTAAATATAGGCCACTCTTATTGCATACCATTCAACTTCATTGGTTTTATCTATTTCTATCTAATACACGTTTTAGTTAGTGACTCTTAGAGACCTAAAACGAACAACAATGTGGCGCCAATATCATCATCATCATCTCAGCGTTAATCCCACTCGCATCCGAAGCTTTTCAGCATTGGAGTCTGGGATCCGCTTTACGTTAGTTCGTCCGCTTAACCTTTAATGTGGCGCCAATAAACCGTAAATAAATAGGTACAAAAGTCAGAAAAGATATTCCAAATAACATTACTCAATACTCAATAATTTATTGAACTCCATAATGTGTACATAACAGTTGGTATATTAAAATATAATAATCAATTATGGACCCTGTCGGGCATAGCAAAGTAATTCGTTTTCTAATAGGAGAGAGGATGAAGGCGCTCTTGTTAAGGAAAAAATAAATAATAATAATTAAAATAGTATCATTAGGGAACAGTGTTTTATACTTTTGTGGTATTTATTTAAGTATTTATATGTATTATGTATAGTGGCTTGGTTAAAATTTATTTTTATATTCCATGAAAAATGAAAAATGGAATGTAGGTAGTCGGCAAAAAAGGTTTTTGTCTTGCATTAGAACAGTTTATCCAGATTATTTTAATGTTTTGTAAAATAAAACATATACCTATTCTAAAGTTTAATACTTAATAGTCTAATGTCTAGTTTTCATTCTAATGTCTTGCCGAAAATATAAAAAGAAGTCGCAGAGCGAGTCTTGTTTTACAATAACATTCGATATCGCTCGCGTATTGCTATTTCCAATATCACTTGAAAGTTTTCCGTTATCTTTCCTCTCACAAAGGCGTAAAGGGAAAAAGGTATGACGCCCACACACCCACCCACTGCATTCCAAAAATTGAGCCAGATACTATCGACATTCCTCCTTATCTAATATAAGGATGCGAAAATAATCCGATACAAGAAAATAAACTGCCGAGTAACGGAGCTGCGTTACCGCTTTACTTTCATATAAGTATTATACATATATGTACTAGCTGTGTCCCGCGGTTTCACCCGCATAAGTTTCGATCCTGTGGGAATATTAGGATAAAAAGTATCCTATGGGTTACTCCTGCTTATAAATCATCTGTGTGCCATATTTCATCCAAATCCGTTTAGTAGTTTAGGCGTGAAAGCGGAACAAACAAACTCACATTCACATCTATACTAATACTAGCTGACCCGGCGAACTTCGTTCCGCCTTAAAGGCAATATCACATGACTACTTTTTAAATTAGGATAATTTTAAATAAATGAATATTATTATTCAATGATTCTTTATTTGGGAGCACAATCCTGGCGATTCTCCGGAAATCTTTAATGTGCTACAATACTCGCAAACAACATCCATTGGCCCAATGCGAACGCCATTGCGCTATATTATATGCGTATTGAAACGCTGCCCGATTCAAATCAGTATTTGATGAATTTCTTCTTGTGTTTCGTAAATTATCTAGCGCTTGATCTCTGAGGTTTGCTCGACGATTTCGCATTGCCAACCGAGCCATTTCACGGGCTGCCTCCCTTTGCTCTGGTGAGTGAGAAGCACGAAGTCGAGCCATACTAAGGCTGCGCCTTCAAGTGCAATTTCTTGCTCTTCTTCAGTTTTTTTTTTTGTTGTGGATGGGAAATCATCAAATGACCTCTCCCGCTCTGGGCGGAGCGGAAGGGCGTGTCAGACTTTTATTGACTAAAACCCACCCGTGTTCCTTCACTTGCCTGTGCAACGGCCAGTGCCATTGTTTCTTTTTTAATCAACCCGTAACCCTGTGGACCAGTCCTCGTGGACACCGTCAAGATGTGCTGACATCTCTTTGAGGCACGTGTGAAACACAATGGGCCGTCAACCCGGGCCTGGTTCTTACAAGGAGGCGAGCTGCTTATCCCTCGCCGTCCGTAAGCCCGCGCCTACGGCGATTGGGAGTCCGATGTTGCCTCCCGACCAGGGCGCTTCCTGCGGCGGTTTGAGCCGTGAGTGTAGTGGGATTTCCGCTCCCTAACCCGCTCCGCCTCCTCCTTTGCCAGCATCACTGCTTCACAGAAGGAGGTGAAAGCTTGCCATGCACTCTTGCTCCGGACTATGGCCCGGACCAGGGTCGGACGCGAGAGATCGCCGCCGATCGCCGCCACGAGAACACGGCTGTGCTCTATCCAAGCCGGACAGACCTCCACCTTATGCTCCACCGTGTCCTCAGGGCGATGCACACAGTGGTCACCCTGGCGTTTCCTCCCGCCTTATACGGAACAGAAACCTCCCGAAACAGCCGTGTCCGGTGAGGACCTACGTCAGTCGGAAGGTGAAGACGCCGTGGCGCCTCTCTAGCTACTCCTCAAAGAGAGGACTTACCGCCGCTATTGCGGCGTGCTCAGTGCTGAATTGCGACAATCACACTTTCCATGTCGCCATGAGACCCCCCCGGAGCTCTGTCCGCTGTACTGCGATTTTTCGCGGCAACAGAGTTATGCCTCCTCTCATTACTCCCACACGTGGGCGAGGGATAGTGTTTCTCCACAATTTAATGGATGTTATTATACACATAAACGTTTCTTTTTAATTACTCTATCTATTAAAAGAAACCTCATCAAAATCTGTTTCGCAGTTTTAAAGATTTAATCATACAAAGGAACATAGGGAAAGAGAAAGTAACTTTGTTTTATAATATGTAGTGAAGTGGTAAATGGCACAGCAATACAATATTAGAAATTTTGAAGTTGAAGTTTGCTTTGGGGCTTTTATTAAAAAAATTAAACCGGCAGAGAGCATTTATATTCCATGCTTTAAATAAATGCATCAACATTCAACCGGTAAGACTTTTTTTTAATATGCTGAGTAGTGTAGGAGTGTGTTTGTACCATTTTTAACTAATGAACCGCTAACTTATATTTTGACTGAGTTGTTTTGTTATTCCATGTCAGTTGCATTTTGTTAAACCATGTCTTATGTCACGTCACACGGGAACGACAGGAACCGCGGGAACGGGATAAAAAGTATCCTATGTGATATGTCCTTCTCCCAGTTCTTATCTACCTCCCTACCAATTTTGAGCCATACTGGTTAAGCGGTTCTTGAGTTATAAATATAGTAACTAACTCGACTTTCATTTATATACATAGACTTCATTCAAATCGGACCAGCCTAGGAGGAATTCAGTGACGTACACACGTAGGTTCAGCAGATTTAGGATGGAAAGAAGAAACCCATGGAAAGCATTGTCATCTACATTTGTAACAAAGATATCATACCTCTCTCTACACCTAGAGCTCTTGTTTCTGTCTCTTTAAGTAAAATAAAAAATCTTAAATAATTATTTATTTCTATTTATTTTTTTCTCTTTTAGTTCATAAGTGCAAATTTAGTTAAATAAAAAAAAATATCTTTTTCATTTTTTCGCCTTTTAGTTCTTATGTACAATTATATTTTTAAGTAACTAAGAAAATTAAAAAAAAACTATAAACTTGTCTAAAAACAAAAAAAAAAAACTTGTGATTGACCGGGTTTGAACCTAGGAACACCAGCCATCGCGAGTAGACCATACCAATATCGACTACGCTACAGCCGCTATGTCAAGCCGCGCGAAATTAGCCCCCATATTATGCGTGAAATATTGCGAAAGAGAAAACTCGAAAATATACGCTTCCCCAGACATAAGACTCAGCTAGATCGATTTTTCGTCCCCGAAAACCACCACATATTAATTTTCAGCGAAATCGTTAGGGCCGTTTCCGAGATCACATGCTTCTTCAAGCGATTAGCGCCATCTGCCGGGTTGATTTGTGAATCTAAACGATTCAGGTCGCCACTCAAACGCATATAGAAAAATTCATTAAAATCGGTCAAGCCGTTTAGGAGGAGTTCAATGACATACACACGTACAGCAGAATTATATATATAAAGATATAAAGCTGAAGAGTTTGTTTGTATGTTTGTTCGCGCTAATCTCGGAAACTACTGGTCCGATTTGAAAAATTCTTTTTGCGTTGGATAGCCCATTAATCCAAAAAGGCTCTAGGCTATATAACATCACGCTATGACCAATAGGAGTGGAGCATAACTAACTCTACGCGAACAAAGTCGCTGGCGGCCGCTAGTTCATAATATTGGTAAGGATATAGGTACGCAAAACACGCGCATTACCGTGGAGTTTCGGGCACCAATACGTATGTACGTACACTATCTATTAAATTACATGTAACATGAAAATGGCGCCGATTCTGATGTTCACAAACTAAACTAATTTTATATTAATTGCATCTTTTTATTTCCATTACTATAAGAAAAGGACAGAATAATTTAGACCTGTCAAATTAGCGCGCTGCTGACGTAAACTAGCGTATTTTTAGTCGCCATTTAATTTATAATCGCGTCTAAACTGTCTATGGAGTATCTTAATTTGACAGGATTAAATTAAAATGTTATCTTCTATCCTTTTCTTAACGAAATGGAAAGAAAAAGACGCACATAACATAAAATTAGTTTAGTTTGTGAACAACAAAATCGGCGCTAATGTTACCTACTTCATCATGTTCCATTTAATTTAAAAGATAGTATATGTACCTACAAGATTTTTTTTGACATATAAAGAAGCTAAAGTGCGACTATGTAAACGAGAGAATGCAAATTATGAACCGAGTAATAGGAGGCCTTGGCTCAGAAATAGGAAATAGCATACGAAAGTTGAAAGCAGAATATGTTAGTAACTAACGGGAAATATGTAATTGGTGAACAAAAACGTTGTGGAGGAACCCGTATGTCCTAAAACTAAAAGTTTGAAAATAGTAGTATTGTAGTGTCTCTCAGTATGAGTGCGCGGGTTCGATTCCAGGTCAGGCAAGTACCAATGTAACTTTTCTAAAGTTATATGTACTTTCGAAATATATCTTGGATACCAATGACTGATTACAAGGTGAAGGAAAACATCTTGAGGAAACCTGGACTTTAAGTCTGAAATCGCCAACCCGCATTGAGCTAGCGTGGTGATTACGCTCAATCCTTCTCTGTATGAGAGGAGACCTGTGCCCAGCAGTCGGATGAATAGAAAAAAAAAAAAAACTAAAAAATAAAACACTATACACACTACTACACACTAAACTACTACCACTACACTACTACCACCACTACTACTACACACTACTACTACACTAAACTACTACTACTACTACCACTACTACCATACCACTACCACCACACACCACCACCACCATACCACCACCACCACCACCACCACCATACTACTACTATTACTATACTAAATTATGACGTCTACCAACAAAACACACTGATCCCACGTGGAGGATACTTCTTCTGATACACGTGAGGCTATCAGAAGGAGTATCGTATATCATATAACATTCCCTCACCTGGGCTTAGGTCACTGTGTCCCAGGTGAGGGATTGTTATAGGCTGATTAATTGACCGTTTGAAATTCTTGCATTAACTTTCTTAGCTTTCAATGATAACAAAACGAAAAAGAAACAAAAATAAGCTTCTGAAACTACTTTCTATAAAGGACAAACAAGAACAATTCAAATCGGACAATCTGAACTAAGCCTTAAAGAGATGCTTCAGCATTATCATGAAAGTGATCACTTTTGATAAGTACGCAGCTCTACAGGATTACTGTCACAAGAGCTTACAAAGTTGTGTTTTATTGTGATCTACATTTCTTTCCCGCTTTATTCGATTAGGTTCTTATAAGCTTGAGATTGGGGTTTGATAATAACGTTATTATCCTTGAGTTCCAGATAATAGGGTTCCAAATAAACGGTAAAGGATCGTTTATAGATACAAAACCGATAGTATAATATAATTCGATTATACACCATGCCGCTTTAATGCCCTCATTAATTTAATACACGTATACGGTCTCGCGTTTTCGTTTCGTGAACATATTTCAATTTCATTAAATAATATTATTTACTTTCTAAAATAGCATCTTACAGCCTTTCGGTGTTCTATAGGATGCATTTTGGAGAGTGTGCGAGGCAATTTTCTGATTTAATTCTCCCATCTCCGTTCCATCATCGGCCGATCCGTCGTATAAGCGAGTTTCTACCCTTACGTTGTTGACACCTCGTCGATTCGAACGAAGCATTTCGCCTCGTCTTACCAGTCCTCGTTTCGCAGTTCCAGTCCTACCTACTGGAACTACAATTTAAGTGTCTTTAAGGTTAAAGTGAATAGGTTCTTAATAAACTAACACGCATTTGCATTACTGCTTACCATCAGGCGGGATTGCGGTGAAGCACGAGTTTATAATTATAAACTCGTGCTTCACCGCAATCCAACTAAACTGTGTGTGTGTTAAACTTTCTTTTTTAAACTACATAATTATGTAGTTTAAAAAAGAAAGTTTAACTGTAGAAAGTTTAACAGTGCAATTTTGTAACCATCTATTGTGAAAACGTAGGCGAAATGATAATGCAGCGTGAAAAGCGTGAAAGATTAGCAATCGAACCCTCACTCTAAGCTCAATCTCATAATATGGCATCAATGAAATTAAATCAAATAACGTTTAAAGAATGGGCCAATGTTGGCGAACGGTGCAGGCGGGAATTTTTAAATTAAGAATTTTAATTTCACTTAATTATAATTTGTATGACTGCTGGCCCCTAGCCCGCGTGTTGTATCTTTAACAAAACCTATACATATTCTGGGACAAAGATTGTACCTAGATATGAATTCCAACTCAAAATATTTTATAAAGTTTTTATCGCAAAATACGCAAAAAGTATCGAAATATTTCACGAAACACTTCTTATCCGTAATCTGGCCGAAATACTCAGCATATTCTTCATTTAAATTTCACGCAAAGGAAACGCCGTATACAGCCCTTTTATGAAAATCTTTTTTTTTTTTTTTTTGAGATAACATAAATACGCTTAGGTCTGCAGATAAACTCGACGTCGTCATGAAAGGGTTAATGCAGTGTAACCTGCCGACAATCGCACTCCAGGGGCGGTAGGGTTGGGTCCTATAATCCGATATTTCTCACCGCCAGCGAAGAGCCAGGTATCAGCTCATAACTGAACTCATTTTATGTTTTAAAAGAGTAATTGAATTAAAGAAAATTCAAACTTATTATTATTAAGGTATTAAGTAATGTTAAATCCTTTTTTTTTTATAAATTATAAACTAGCGCTTGATCGCAATCCCGCCTGATGGTAAACAGTGACGCAATCGATGATGGCAAAGCGCACTAATTTATTAAGAGCCTATTCACTCTAACCTTGAAGACACTCTAATTGTAGTCCGACGGAAACACCGCCGCTGGCAAATTGTTCCAGTCCCTCAATGTACGTGGTATAAAAGAGGAGGTGGAACGCTTCGTCCGAGTCGTAGTGGTGTTAACGACGTAAGGGTGGGAACTCGCCGTGAAACGGGTCGTCCGATGGTGGAACGGAGATGGGGAAACTAAATCATGCAATTCCTTACTTTTTATCCATTTTACGATATAATAAATCTCCCTAACTGCCTCATTGGTCTAGTCGTGGTAGGTCGTGAGTGCTACTGCTGATCCTGGCTTGACTTCTCAGATCGGATAAAGGTTAACTGTGTTTTTGCAAAAGGATTTTGTCGGTAGGAACCCGGAGTCTGAGTTTGAATTTGTGTCCGGTGGATGGCTAAAGATTCACCCACAGCTACGCGCCTCAGCGGCTTCGCCTATTACATACTAGCTGTTGCCCGCGAATCTATCCGCGTGGACTTCAGTTTACAGTGCGCGGTGGTTCCCGTTTCCGTGGCATGTTCATTCCGAAAAAAAAAAAAAAACTCAGTTCATATAAAATAAGCGCCTATTAAAATAATGGGAGCAATATGTACGTCCGCGTTTGTTCCCGTTTTCGCAACATTTTTTGTTACTGCTCTGCTCCTATTGGTCATAACGGGATGTTACATAGCCTATGTCCTTTCTCAGCCTCTAGACTATCTGTGTACCAAATTTCATTAGGTACAATCGGTTCGGTAGATTTGGCGTGAAAGCCGAACAGACAGACAGACAGAGATACTTTCGCATTTATAATATTAGTATGGATTTTACATAAGTTACAAGATGATCACCCATCCACAGACCAACCGCGGCTAGCGTAGCTTAACCTGATCAATCGGCCGCGAATCGTAGGGTAATTGCATAACACACTTTCAGTAGCAATGGGTTTCATTTTGACAGTTATTCATTGCGTCATTTAAGTTGTTGAGCAGACTCATTTTGGAGCACATGGAGCAATGGATTAGCAATATGCTTCGAAAAGCTTCCAAAAAGTAATAGTCATCATCATCTCAGCGTTAATCCCAGTCGCATCCGAAGCTTTTTTCAGCGTTGGAGTCTGGGGTCCGCTTTACCAGTCTAACTGCTGATTTTGGCTAAACTTCGATATTTTCCGTGAAACGACTGCCGTCTAACCTCCACAACCCGAAGGAGATATCTAAGCATTGCAGTTATACCAATTGCTAGACTTTTGAGGGCTCCAACAACCCGTAACGACTGCCACTGGATGTTCGTATGGCAACCGGGACCAACGGCTTACTGTAACTGATAGTAATAGTTTTTTACGCAATCAGGGTGCTGTGCGGCTGTTTAACCACGCCATAGTGAAGACTATTTATATCACAATAGGTTAAGTTGAAGAATGGGCCCTTTTATATGCCCCTTATTAACATATTACTGAAACAAAGTATATCATTTTAGTGACGCAAATAAGAGTCAGGAAAGATAACGAACAAAATGAATACTTCTTCAAAAATAATACCAAAATTCTGTAGGGCACATATACAAATATGTACTTATACATATACACACCTCTATTTAGGGATAGAATGTCAAAAACCCTTTACTACTTCAAATGATCTTGAGTGATCTTTTGTTTAAGTATGCTATTATACAATATGTAAAGAAAACCCTGTCCGACCCATAAGGATAATAAAGGTTAGGTAAACACTTGACCAACTATAATATAAAATTTTACATAATCATCACAGTAACAATAATAATGAATTTTGAAATAATCTTTTTTTCCCGGGTATTAATTCCAATTTCCCCGAAATTTGGTCATTTTTAAAAAACTGACAACACCATTTGTGACGGAGCTAATAGCGATGCGACCACGTGCCGCATGCCCCGCCCCCCTTCACCCGCGCATACATGCGCGGGTGAAGGGGGGCGGGGCTATCGGGTTGTCTACCGCACATGCATTAAGTTACCTCGCTTTTTCGAAATAATATTTATTTTTTTTGGGGGATTTTTTTTTAAGTTTAGCCCAGCTTTGTAGGCATTATTAGAATCAGTTAACGATACCTAACAATACCTTCACGGATCGGACGGGGTTTTCGTTACATATTGTATATTGAATGACCTCCGTGGCGCAGCGGTCAACACGCCTGCCTGCGACATGGAGGCCCCGCGTTCGATCCCCGGCCAGTTCATGGTAGAAAACGACCTTTTCCTAATTGGCCTGGGTCTTGGATTTTTATTTATACAATATGTAAAGAAAACCCTGTCCGATCAGAAAATGTATTGTTAGGTATCGGTAACTGATTCTACTAATGCCTACAAAGACGGGCTAAACTTAAAAAAAAATCCCCCTGAAAAAATAAATATTATTTCGCAAAAAGAGGTAACTTAAAACATGTGCGGCAGGCCACACAGGCGCGAGCGAAGAGCCTTTACCTACCTAAAACACTTATTGAGAAAATACCAAAATTTTTCCAATGTAACCTATATTTTGTACCTCTATCAGCACATCGAAACTGAAACAAAAGATATACATTTAAACGAATTTTAGATATGCTTAAAACTTTGAGTTTCATTTATGAAAATGGCAATAAAACATCGATCAATTTTATCCACTTATTCAAAATATCGCAATTTGTTAAACCAACATTATTTTGTTAAAGCCTCTTTAAGCATGCGTTGTAGTAGTGTGCGTGTCAAGTGAAATCCTCAAGTTGTTGTTCTAATATATTGTACTTACAATCCGTTGGAAGATGAGTGTCACGCGCATTTTTCATTGGACTTCTTAAAATTATTAATAGTGTCGTTTACTAAATAAAAGCGCGAGATTTATGTAGTAAAAAGTGCATTCAGTAAATAATTCAAGAAGAACATTGAAATTTCGCAGCATCAGTGGCCACATCATGACTTTGCCTCAAACCGGGATCATAGACGGTTCACGCGGTCGTCTCTTTCAACTGTCATTGGCGATATCCTCCATTATTGTGAAATAAAATTTTCAAAGAATCTCTATAATTTGTTACACGTATTATTGGCAAAATTGTGGTATCTATTCCAGAGAGGCCATTGATCAAGAGTTGGGGTTGAATCTCACCTTGAAAAAAGAAGAAGTACAATCCGTTGACTAGCTGTCAAACCTTATTATGATAAGAATAATAATCATAATTACTTTGACAGACTTTTTAGTGACAGCAATCCAACAGGACTCTTATTACGATGACAATAAAGATTACTGCTATTTATTCAGTGACGCAAAATATAATACTTTGAATGGACTGTAGAGAACGTTCTCTAGTACCTACAGTTCATTTACGTCTTTCATGCATACTCCATCCATACTAATATTATAAATGCGAAAGTAACTCTATCCATTACGCTTTCCCGCTTAAACCTCTCAACCGATTTCGATGAAATTCGGCACAGACTATCTTTAGACCCTGAGAAAGGATATAGGCTACCTTTTTTTTTTAAAAAAAAATGATGTACCCGAGGGAACTCTAAAAAGCTCGATATAACCGAAATCCACGCTGGCGAAGCCGCAGGCAGAAAGCTAATATATTATATTAAAAAAAACTAAAGATGTATTACTTCTTTTCTTCTTCTTGTCACTGGCATGTATTCTAAACTCGTACACCCAAAATTTATCACGTCCAAGGCGTTATTGGTGACACCATAATCGATATGCTATTTGAAAGTATTTCACTGAACAAGATAACTGCATTATATAATACTTTGTTGAGAATCACGCCCATTAAAGTATAAATACAAACCTCAGAACGAAGAAAGTAAACTTAATCAATCTTCCACTGACAGAAGTTTGGGCAATATCGTGCCCTTTTCGATTCTTCTCGGTTGCAAATTACTCGTCTCTCTACCAACACTAAGGAAACTTTCAGTGAATCGAAATTAAATTGCTAATTCTGCTACTAACCCCTGAATTTGTTATCGATCGCTTCTTTCAAAGTCTCTCAATGCCAACGGAAAGCTGAATTAATTTGAATTTGTCCGGGTCATTCAAATTACACATTAACTTGCCAAATGAGTTTCTCTTTAGCAACGCTCAATGAACACTCGTTACAAAGCTTAGGTATATATTATGTAGCTCGTTTCGGCTTCGCGGTTATTTTGTGATAGAAAATTATTACTTAAATCGTTTAGGTACATATGTATATACCGTCTTATTAAATGTTAGATTTTCGTTTTCAATGGTGACAGGTGCGACGCGAACGGCAAGGCGGGAACGCTACTCTGGTGGAAAAAATTCCATGAAGTTTTCATAAAGACGATTGTATGACACGCTTGTCGTGCTGTTTTGTCGTGCCTCATATTAGATCACCTTGTCAAGGATTCTTTTAGATTAATTGGTAGAAAATACCAATTATCTTTTTTTTTTAATAATTATAAACTAGTGCCTGACCGCAATCCCACCTGAAGGTATACAGAGATGCAATCGTTGGTGGTAAAGCGCGCTAGTTTATTAAGCCTATTCACTCAAAAAATTGAGTAAATAGCAAGGAAGACGTCAGTCGAGCGAGGTGATGCAATGTTAAACCCAACAACACGACCAACGTTTAATGTTGCGCCAGAGGGGACCGATCAGTGATCAGTGATCTCAAAATGATCGATTTTGGCAGGTTTCGTAATCCACTAACAAAATGGCGTCATTATGACTTTCTAGTGGTCAATCACTGACAAAAAAAAACACACTAATAAATGTTCAAAATTAGTACTTATTAGTTTCTAGAAAATCATTTCTATTAACGGGTTTTATAATATTGGCAATACAGCAATTTTATTGTATCACCATTCCATTACGAGACGACTGAGCTAACTGATCGATCTTTATGAATTTAGCAGATTATGAGCTTTGAACCACAATGACAATGAAATGACAACGGGAGTGCGTTGGAATGACAAATTTATAAAAATAGCAGACTAGGGCCACTGATCAAACTCCCGACACAACAACATTTGGCGCATCGTACCCGGCACACATCGCAACTCAACTGCTCAGACCCGTCCTCCGTACGGCTTCACCAGACATCATGCCGGAACACGACGAATCGCTTGGCTCTAAATCTATATTTATAATAAATCAGAAAGGTTTGTTTATTTGAAGGCGCTAATGACTGCAACTACCAACCAAACTTCAAAAAGTATTTTGGCATCTTAATCTCTTGAGTGAAACTATATGCTATCACTGGTGCATCTGGTTAGACTGGAATGCGACCACAACATAGCTGGGAGTGGGTAAACAACTGGGTTGATAATGCTAGGCGCCGAGTAAAAAGAGAAAAAGAACGCTAAGCAAAAACGCGTTCAGGCGATGAAATGCAACGGCGTGGGTCGACATTTTCACACTGACGACGTCGCGGGCAAAAGCCTAAATAACACTACTAACTATCTACTAAATAAAGAAATCTCAAAAATGTTATATTCTCACAATAAACCTAACAATTCATATCACGATTTTCGCCAATAACGACAGAAACCTAAGAAAAGTAAACAATCATATATTAACAAAATATTTGTCCCGGCCTAGCACTTTGTAACTCGAAAAGAATCGTCTGATATTGGCTTATAATATCAAAAACTTCACGTTAAATTTCGTATCCAATATAAACCGCGGTGAAAGTTGAAAACGGCGAGTTCGGGAGGCACTTATCTCAAAGTTTTCGAGGACACGAGGCACTTTAGCGTTGGATTATTTATTATCATATCATGGGGCGAGATGAGTGGCTAAATTGTGTGATGACGTGTGAGGTAACATGAAAAGACGATGAAGTGGCCCTTTGAGCAGCAAGTCCGGCTCGCCGACCCAACTCAAAGGCGCGCTCTGCCTAATGGCTTGTGTCGATGTGTTATCCACGCGCACACCCCACTACACTAAAAAGACGCTAGTTTACACCATCTTTGGTGCCTCAATGGATAACGGCTTTATCTAACAGATACTATGTCTGAAATAAAACGCCACGTCAACCTTTGAACTCTCAGTTCGGAAAACTTTAGGGTAACCTCTACAGAGAGCAATGTTTCAAAGTAAAACTTAACTAATATAATATATCAATAACACTCAAACATCCCCGTCCCCAACGTGAGCTATAAAACAAGATTCTCCAAACATATTACGCAGAAAACTTACACCCACTAACCCAGAGATTACGGATAAGAAACTTACATACGCCCAACAACTTTAATATTAGGGAAAATTGTAATAAAGCATCGTCGGATAAACGAGGAGTTTGCGCGGTAATCCCCATTCTGGCGACAGCAGGAACGCGAAAGTACGACGGTACATAATCACCGGCGCTTTGCACAGAATATATTAATTGATAACGTTGGGTCACAACGCGACGAGCTCATAACTCATAGAAACGGTCATATTTCATCGCTGAACAACTTTAATTTAGCGCTCATTATCACAGTTGGTTTGTAATTACATTGAGTTCCATGTACGATGTAGTAATTTATAACTTCTAAGAGTAATGGAATTATTGATGAGCCTGTTACAGTTATACGCGAAAATGAAGTTCGCTATTCTAAAAGGGTAATAAATCATGACTTGAATGCTAACAGCTATATTCAATTCAAGTTACAAAAGTTATATTTTCACGGGTTTAAAATGTGGTCGTAAATTCACATTCCAATTAACCATAATATTCTGCCTACATCTAAATACATCTACCATATCTCTATTCTAAATAAATATTCTGTTGTTGAATTTCCAACATCATTTTCCTTTACCGACGACTACCCTGTAATTAAATAACGAGAGACTTATGGGAACAAAAAATAAGTAGGAAAACTCGATAAAATCATTAGTTTCGAGCACAAACGAGGTGAAATGCAACGATAAACAAATGTAGTAACAGAGCCGTTACGAGTGCCGCGTATATCATAAAATGCGCCATATTTCATCGTTGAAATTTCATTTAGCACTCATTACCTGGTGCAGGTTAGTTCCCAGTTTCAACGTACCTAGGTATGTTTAATTTGTAGAGCAAGTAACCCGAGGGAAAATGATTTAATCCTATTTGTTTTATGTGCCTTTGTTTACGTCAGTTGGCTGTTATGTACCATTTTACGTTAACACTGAGGAATACGAATATGTCCTAGTATGTATTAATAAACTAGCGTGCTTTACCATTAACGATTGCATCACTGCTTAACATATGGAGGGATATAATTAATATAGGCTTATAATTAAAAAAATAAATAAAAAGTATGTACGGTACGCAGACAGGCGTGCATGAAACCTCGCTAGAGCATAATATTGTGTATCTATGGGTTTTCTTTATTTTCTGGCTCTTTCATCTAAGTTACCTTCAACCATTGTACGTTTCATAATATACTCATATGTTATTAGTGTAAATATAAACTATATGCTGCCGAATTCTCTGATAAAGCGACTTAAAAAGAAATTTTGTAAAAGGACATATTCGTCATCCATACTAATATTATAAATGCGAAAGTAACCCTGTCTGTCTGTCTGTCTGTTACGCTTTCCCGCTTAAACCTTTCAACCGATTTTGATGAAATTTGACACAGACAATCTTTAGACCCTGAGAAAGAACATAGGCTACCTTTTATCACGGAAAAATTTGATATTCCCGAGGGAAATCTAAAAAGCGCGATTTAACTGAACTCCAAGCGGGCGAAGCCGCGGGCGGAAAGCTAGTATATACATATAGTGATCTTATTAGTGGTGTTCTTCGTAAACATCGTTTCTTAAAGGAAGTTCTTGTAACCAGCATGCATGTGGATGTACGTAACAAATGGAGTTACATAGTCTCTGCCCGCCCCAAAGAGGCGTGAGTTTATGCATGCTACATTAAGCAGTGAAATATTTTTTATAGTATCAGCATTCTACACTAAAGTCACGACCTTATTTGTTACTAAGTTAGATACTTTGTGAACCTTCTCTATACTTCCATATGTCATAATAAGTATATGTCGCAGTCAGCGACAGCAGAGCGGTAGGGTCATCAGCATATTGGTAGGTGAGTTTTGAATTAAAGCACGACGTATATACCCTCCAATCTTCACAATCACAATCTAAATAGGCAAACCGGTTTCGGTTCGGAGAAGTGCCTTGGTCCGCGTCTCGGTGCAAAGTGACCGTTCGACGAACCCCACTTTCCAAAGCGACTCTGTCCATGTACCGCTATCACAAAATAACGTCACAATCACAAGCGTTCGCCCCACTACTACGTAAATCAAATGAGCAACTTTTCTTCAAATAATTTCGTCGTTCTCCGACATATATTTTAAGGAAAGCCCACTATCATCAAAAACTACTCGTCAGTAAATCAAAAAATACGATTACATGACTTGCAAGGACTTGTTCCAACAATGAGTCAGAATAATATGACAAGTTAGCTATGAGGGTAGAGGGATCAACAGCCTTTGATATTAAGACCGTATTTTACTGTTTTCAGCCTATATAAAAGGAATTTTAAATGAGAAAATGTGAAGCCTTTTAAAAATTTAATTTTGTGCAATGCTAATGTAATTTCGTTGGCTAAGCTTCACAAAGAATTTAGTTCAGCTGATTGATTATGTAAAAATCTTGTGAAAAAAGTTGAGCTAAGTGAGCTTAAAACGAGCTGTGAGTGCAGTGAGGTGTCAATTTGTAGCATTATTTGGAATAGACAGCCTCCGTGGAGTAGCGGCCGTTGCACAAGGAGGCGCGGGTTCGATCCCCGCACAATGCAAATATTTGTATGCATGAATATGAATATTTGCACTGGCCTGGTCGTGCCTCGGAAAGCACGTTAAGCCGTTAGTCCCGGTTACCATACGAACATCTAGTGGCAGTCGTTACGGGTTGCTGGAGCCCTCAAAAGCCTAACAATGCTTAGATATCGCCTTCGGGTTGTGGAGGTCAGACGGCAGTCGCTTCACGGAAAATAACGAAGTTTAGCCAAAATCAGCAGTTAGGCTGGTAAAGCGGACCCCAGAAACCAAAAAAAGCTGAAAAGCTACGGATGCGACTAGGATTAATGCTGAGATGATGATGATGATGATTTGGAATAACAGCTTATAACCACTTTTTTTTTGTTCTGCATGGGAACTCATCAAATGACCTCTTCTGCTCTGGGCGGAGCGGAAGGGCGTATTAGACTTTTACTGACTAAACCCCACCCGTGTTCCTTCACTTACCTGTGCGCCAGGGCACGGTTTCTGACCCAAGAGGCATCGGTCTTCGTGGACCCCGTCTCGATGTGTAACACAAAGGTCAAAGACAGCAGACATGCATGTTTGTATATGTATGCGTTGTGATGTGTGGGTGTGTGTAAATGTTTGTATGTGTGTGTTTCACTCAGACTAGTTCATCACGGAACGCCTGCCCTCGATACGCGCCACATGTGTGAAGTTTCACCAACTAATTACGTTTCTGTGGCTGCAGAATTATAGCGGTCCTGCACTGCATCTGATCCAAATACGAGAAATGTCGGTCCGAGACGCGTGTAGTACTATTAATTGTTGTGTGCCTTTTCTATTCTTTTTTCTTGGGGAAACCTTTAAAAGATACCAGAGCTTTCGTCCCTAATCACGAGATTCGTGGTTACAAAGGTTTTCTATTCCGTATTTATCCTACAGACGTAAGATGAATTTAGAGCTTGAACGAAGTATGTATAGTATATCATCTATGGAAGTATGATTGACATTACGATTTGACAGCACTCTACTCGCAAGGTGTTGCAAGTTAGAAAAAAATAATTGTCACTTGTTTTGACGAATCAACCTCTTTCGATTGGTTCCGTATAGTCCTTGGTGCACTTAGAGATCCCAACTCGGGCAGAGTTGGGATCTTTAATCGGGGACGGAATTCAGAACATGAGCATACAGATGATAGGACATCAAGCTACTACAATCTGTCAAATTTCTTTATTAGATTTTCAACTTTATCTCTAAAGGATTCAGGCTCAAGGTTAATTGGGAATATTTGTCAGTTTTGGGTACCTTGACCTGCTGTCGTCCGTACTTGGCTCTTGAATTCGGATCGGATGTAGTGTAGAACCGCTCTTACTTACAGTGATAATGAGTAAGAGATGATAAAGAGTGCGATCTCAGTGTGCGTTAGGCCTTTCCTCCCGTAGTAATCTATACTAATATATAAAGCTGAAGAGTTTGTTTGAACGCGCTAATCTCAGAAACTACTGGTCCTATTTGAAAAATTCTTTTTGCGTTGGATAGCTCATTAGTCCAGGAAGGCTTTAGGCTATATAATATCACGCTGTGACCAATAGCAGCGGAGTATATAAAAAAACCATATCGAAACCTACGCGGGTGAAACCACGAGGCGCAGCTATTCAGATAGAAAACGCCGACCTCGTCTTGATAGGGTTCCGTAGTTAACTAAGAACTATGTATATATCGCGGATAATATCAGGGACCGTTAGCATTAGAGAGCTGAAATTTGGTACCAATATATACATATGTGTATATATCAAACGCGCCGACAAAGTGCAAAAATAAAAAGGTTTTTTAGGGTACATACAACAGCAGAACTAGCAAATACAATTTGTCAGATTTCATTATTAGATTTTCTACTTTATCCCTAAAGCATTAAGCCTCAAGGTTGATTGTAGTGCAGTTTGGGGTAGCTTGACCTGCTGTCGTCCGTACCTCCCATAGACGTAAAGTAGAGAGTGTTTTTTTTATTTTCACTTAAATCTCAGGTTTACTGAAATCACTTTTTGATTTTTGTTAATATTCTCGGAAATAATCGCTACAAAAGTTTAAAAATTCATCCCCCTCTCTAACTGTTAAACCATACGATTAAAAAAATATGAAAAAAAAGCAGAAAAGTAGAACTTTGAAAATGCTTTTTAGTAAACTAAAACTAAGTTTGAACTTTAACTGAAATTTTCATATTTTATTATCATAAACATATATTCTTCAAATAAAAAAAAAGAATTATTAATATTGATTCACACAATTCAAAATTACTACCGAAAATTCAACATACATCGTTATGTGTCGCCAGTTCGATTCCCGCATGGAACAAATATTTGTATGGCCTAGTCTAAATGTTTGTAAACGCACCCACGATGCAAGAGAAATTCCTAATGTGGGGCAATTACAAAAAAAACATGACCCGTCTAGTTTGTGTAAATTAGTAATTAAAATTCATGAGAGATGGCGCTGTAATTTTGGCTACTTGGCGCTATTAGGATGTTACCACACCAATCCAGCGATCGTCGATCGATGCCATTTATCGGTGGTAGAATGGATTAGTCGTCGGCGATCGGTAGTTTCTACCACACCAATCGATCGATAGCCGATAGATGCCATCGATCGATGGTAGATTGGATTGGTCGACGTCAATTCGATCGATTGGTTAGTCGACCGGTATCCGTTGACCGGCAATAGATCGATCAACGTCGACTGATGTCGATCGATGCTATCTATCGATTGGTGTGGTAACATCCTTATGGTTTTTCCTGTTTCGAGGGGATGCGTTGATGGGGTCGAAACCGTCATACCCGATCACACCCGTTTCGACGAAACGGGACTATAGCTACAAAATATGTAGTAGGAATCAATAACTCTTTCTTTCGTTAACGCCGTCCTTTGGACCCGTTTTTAGAATTCTGTACTTAGTATGTCAACTCAATGTAACAAATAGCCTTAATTCTTAAACACTTCACCATACTTTTCCTTACGTCACGATAAGTGTCGTGGGGACACCACCACGAGACTTATTGTAACGTACGGGAAACTACGGAACCGGACATGTAAAATATCAGTACAAGCCTGATTACAAAAATCAATCATTTGTCAATAAAATACGAACAACAACTGACACAGATAAGGCTAAATATAGACGGTGATGATTTTAAATTCATTACGAACAGTAAATAATGTTCATGCATCATACCCTTTTCGTCTGTACCCAGCGCTGTTACCTCTTGTCACGGCCGCTTCCCTGTAATGTGTGTACCCAAATATTACAGCCCGGGGCTTAATATTCCTAAACATTTCCTATCATTCCCGAGATCCCGGCCGACCCTCCAGACAGTAATTACAGACAGAGTTTAATTAATTAAATAATTGTGATCTTGTAAACGTCACTTAATTTATGTTCAATTGTTTGAAATATAAATAGTTGTGCTTTTGTTTCTTAGCATGTTGTTTATACTAGGCGCAGGATAATGTAAATTCTTAGATTATATTAAAGGTCTAATTAATGTTAATCATGTTTAGGGAAAATTAGGATAACAATGTCTTCGTTGATTGTTGGATGATTTAATTTGATAATAATGGTCATTTATTTTAGAGAAGCCACGAAGCTATACAAACAATTTTAGAAGTAAAAAAATACATTTCAGAAATTGGAATACAATTTATAAATATTGTGGGAGTAACAACATGAATAAATGTTTATTATAAATACTACAAACGACTTATATTTTAGTACGTAATGCTTACACAGAGGAATGTCTTACAAATAGGCATAAAGTATAAAGCAAATGGGTTGGTATGGTAAATTAATTAATTGTTAGCAGAGCTGAGGTTCAGGTTCAATAATATTGTTTTAAGAGGTCCATCGCATGTTCATAGTTTATATTTATGGTAATATATTTTATAATTACATCGTTGTTAAATTTTTATGATGTCGGTGCTTTTCTAGTAAGTATTCATTAGAAAAATCGTACACGATATACTAATAAAAATAAACTAAAGAGAAGCAATTCAAATTCGTCTGAAAAATAAAAAACTGAGCGAAAATCCCAAGACTCCAGTAATTACGAATAATACCTTCAAAATAGATTCAAATGAAGGCGACACATCCCATTTGTGAAAACCCTCCCAATCGAATCGAAACACAAATTGAATCCAAGTGCCGATACTCGGAGTCCCTTATTTCCGGGCATCATTTAAAATTACGACTACCTGTGATATTCTTCTAATAACATTGGACTGTTTAATGCACAAGCTGGGTAGTAAACAGTCGAGACAGTCTTGCAACAGTATCCTTGCAGCCAAGTTCTAGGTGCTGAGTAGCTACGTACATTATAGCTTAATTACCTACAGCTAAAAGTTAAAACTTCTTCATTAACCCTTTACTTAGTGCTTGGGTTACTTGCTCTAAGATGTTTTCTTTTCTAAAACTTCGTATTATAAACCAGCTATTCCTTACATCTGAGACGAAGCAACAGATTAGTTTTTTTTTTTTTTTTTTTAATAATTATAAACTAGTGCTTGACTGCAATCCCACCTGACGGTAAGCAGTGATGCAATCGTTAATGGTAAAGCGCGCAAGTTTATTAAGCCTATTGACTTAAAAATCCTAGTGAGTAGGAAGGAAGACGGCAGTTGAGCGAGGTGATGCAATGTTAAACCCAACAATGCTGCGCCAGAGGGAGATTAATCTGGAGACAATCCACGATCAAACTCCCGACATAATAACTTTTGGCTCATCGTATCCGGCACACATAGCTACATAACTGCTCAGACCCGTCCTCCGTACGGCTTCACCAGACATCATGCCGGAACACGTCGAATCGCTTAGCGGCAAGACTTTGTCTGATGGGCGGTAACTTCTGCCGACAGCCGAAATTATGGCCTACCACCGAGAACAAAATGAATTCTAAAGTCTAATGGTAATTATTATATTTTTATTTTCGTTTATGTATCATTGTTATGTATGATGCACCTAATTATGGATCCCTGACATCTGAATTAAAATGATAGCATCGCTTCTTTATTTCATTACGTTTTTAATTATTTTTCTAAACAAAAAGACAAATAAATCAGGTGTCTCTATTGGTATCGGGAACAGGGCTACCAAGCCGCTGATGCTCATTGTAATTATTGATATTTTACTTGAAAATCAACAAAATAGTTTTAAATAAATAGGTCAAAGTAACATATCCTTTATCTATTTACTCAAAAAATAAACCAGTAGGAACCCTTAACGAAAGGGCAGAGCACTACAAAGCAAATTGAATCGAGGTGCCGATACTAGGAAGTCCCTCATTTCCGTGTTATTTGTTGTCGCTTGCCCCATAGGCATTAAATTTTCTTCTATGTGCCATCGTACGCATCCGGGTATGACGTCCGTCCTTCCCAATGCTCGGTACAAAACTGAATTAACAGTCGTCCACTCTCATTCTATTGACCTTTACGCCTTCGTTATCGAAAATCGAAGCTAATAGTTTCCGACGACGGCAAGGCTCTTTGTTGATAGCATTGTGTTGTACAAATTGTGGAGGATTCTGTGTTTTGTCGATACTTTAATTGGTTACTAAATAGAGTGGAATCTGTTAATTCTGTTAGCTTTTGCTGACTGGCTGTTTTACAAAGGAATTTCGTTGTAAAGTGGTGAACCTCGTTAAAATATCAGAGCGTAGGTTACAAGTTTGATGTTTTTTGTGGAATATGTTGGTGACTATGAACATTCGCTGTTTTTATGGTCCCCAGCTCTTGACGTAGATGTACTGTAATTAACAAGGGCTTATATAACCGTGTCTAAATATCCTCACACATTAAAACGTCTCATATTCCATTCTTCTATTATCTGTACAAAAGAACTTTATGATATATTGCACGAGTTTTTACTGGCCAAGCGCCCCGGCTTAAGATAAGTAAACTCTTAAGCCTGTTCAATACTTTTCACAACTAAACTTTTTAATTACTTTTCGAATATAACGAAAGGGCCACCTGCTCAAGGCAGCATAGTTATTAGCCCCTGGGGGCCCGGTGCCAATAGCCGAAGGACAAGCCAAACTAGGCTCAGGGGATACTGATAACGTAGAAAACGCTTTATAACACCCTTAAATAAAGTTAATAGCTCTCGGGAAGTTTTTCGCTGTACCCCTTAGGGCCATTACGCAGTGTACGATACGATTTATATAGCGTTTACAGACTTAGTCGCGGCCCGAAGGATTCGCCTTATAGTATTTAGGTGTCAAAATGGAATTGTGCAAGGTCGATTTAGTAGCATGATGGCGCACCCTCGTTCCTGCTTGCTTTGAGGGTTTTAGTGATTTTTATTAAGGTTTTATAGTACTAGTGCGAGCGTGTTATGTAATCGATATTGTTTGTCGTTCTTTATCGCACACGCTGACCCTATATTTTTATGATTATGTTTGATAATGAAAAATACGTCGAGTCAGGGATAAGGTATATCCGAGGCAGTTTCGGATCGTACACTTGTGATAGATACATAGGAACGTGTCTAATAAATTACATAAATCAAAGTATAGGTCATATAATGAGTACAAACATGGAACAAAATAACTACTACAACTACATTACTACTATTTACAGCTTACATTTTAAATTTATACAGCAGCTTTTGAATTTTATATAATTAGGAAAAAATAGTGTACATGCAGATATTTACCTAAATATTAATGTTCTTAAGGATTTGGTCTTCCTCCGTGGCGCAGCGGTCAACGCCTTACCGTCTACCTGCGACGTGGATGCCCCAGGTTCGATCCCCGGCCAGGTCATGATGGGAAACGATCTTTTCCTGATTGGCCTGGGTCTTGGATGTTTAACTTTGGGCCTAGCTTAATCTGTGTGATTTGTCCGTATACATATTTATTGATTTATTTATTTGCACAATGATTTAATGGAAACATCAATTTGATTCAGCTAGCTAACTACGTGGCTCATTTTAATCAAGCCCCTTTTGCAAAGAAAGAACATTGTATTAACCTGAACCGGTAGAAGCAAATGAAACCCAACTAAAACTAAGCGAACAATTCCCATTCATCCAGCCGTACACCTTCAATCCAACGCATGAGGGCAAAATGGAGATAGGAACAAAAAATCCAATCCTATATTTAACTGGCTTTCATAGGCACCGAGCTGGTTGGCTAACTAATCGTTTACCTATACCGTAACAATCAATCGCACCCGCCTTAATTTTCCAGCCAATAACGGAGGGCCACACAATCCATTCAGAGTACCTAATTAATGGGATAACATATTTTCCGATGCGGATCACGTAGATATAGCAGGTGACGTCATGAAAAATATGCCGTCGCCCCATATATAAGGGGATATGTGCATTGGGCGCCGAAACACCGTTTTTATGGCTCGTCCAACATTAATTAACACGGGATCTGGGAAAGGCGAATGAAGAACGGCTGGCTGCAACCGTTCATTTGTTGCAAACTGTTGGTGACCTCGCCGCTTTTCAGAATTGACTTTTTGCAAAGAATTTGGGATGGAAATTTAAGGGCTTCAGGAATTTGGTCGCAATTTCAGGCAGGTGTCGCTTTGGCATATTTTAAGCGATACTTTCTAATAAATCGTTGCTATCCAGAATACATTTAGAATGTTAGGAAAATAAACAAGCAGAAATTAGGATCAAAAATAAAATTCATAACTGCCTACTGATCATTATTAAAATTGCAACATTTTTCCTCTACAAAATATTCAGAGGCTGCCATCAAAACCATATTTATTTCTCATACTTATGCAGACATCAATCTACGCCGGAAAACATGAACTAACTTGTCAAGCCTGAAGATTTTCACGACATCATGTAATAAAATATTCGAAAAAGTCGAAGCTCGATTATTTTCGAAGTTTCAGCCGACATTCGTATTCGTAAAAGAGCCTTTGTCAGCTCATTTCTCACATTCTGATTGAGATGGACTGTCTTGCATAAATCTGAGGCATTTCATTTCACTCCCGCCGAAAATATTTCAAATTATGAACAAGAACTCGTAATTTTTACTAATGGATGTTTCTTTTAGGAAATTATATTGTAATTTTGGAATGGTATTTTTGTCAGTCTGAGAGTGACAGAGAAGTGGAAATTGTGTTTTGTATAGGGCCTACAAAAATATTAACAGATAATCATAAGCAGTGGCACCCCACTTTGTGTGAAATCAATTCATTTCCAGTGCTCACAACACAGTGAAGGAAAAAAACGTGAATCTGTGAGCTTACCAATCCGCCCTGGACTCGCGTGATGGATTACCTCACAGAAAGTGGATGCCTATGTCCCAACAGTGGGAACATTTTAGGCCGATTATTGCCAATCTATCTATACTAATATTATAAATCGGAAAGTGAGTTAATTTGCTTGTTTGTTCCGCTTTCACGCTGTAACTACTGAACCGATTGCTTTCAAATTTTGCAGACGTAAAGTTAGAAGTCCGGATTAAACAATAGGGTATTTTTTATCGCGGAAAAAATTGATATTTTCGAGGGAAATATAAAAAGCGCGATATAACCGAATACCACGCGGGCGAAGCCGCGGGCGGAAAGCTAGTACTAATATATAAATCTGAAGACTTTGTTTGTTTGAACGCGCTAATCTCAGAAACTACTACTCCGATTTGAAAAATTCTGTTTATTTATTTATTTAAGGTTCGCCAACAGTTGCTACAGATATTTCACACATTATAAATACATACAAATTATTAACTTAAATCTAACTGCACAACCAATTACAGGCAAACACCACATGCTAAGTGCTCTTTGTAAGTTTTTTAACTAACACACTAATAACGGCTGACAAATGTGGATATTGAGTCAGCGTGGACGTCAACCAGGTCGCTGCGTTCGTTTATCAGTTTGCACATGCGAGGTACAGGTGAATTAGCACCAGACACTGTATGGCGAAGAGGTGGAGTTAAGGGTGTTATGGGTTTACGAGGTGGTCTACGTGGTACTCTAAAGTTGAACCTACATACCAATTATGGGCAGTCAATGGCGTTATTAAGCAGTTTATAAGCGAATCTTAAATCCAAGACTTTCCTTCGAGCTTCCAGGGTACTCATTTTGTAGCAACCCAACTTGTCAAGGTGGGGAGATATTTGAATTGCCTTCCTTTAGAGTACCCAAGGTATCGGATAAACCTTTTTTGGACTCTTTCTATTCGCAGCGAGTGGGTTGCGTAGTGGGGTCTCCATACCACACTGCAATATTCTAGAATGCTTCTTACTAGGCTATTGTAGAGAACTAATTTAGTATGTGGACATTGATATACCTTCCCATTACGAATGACAAATCCAAGCATTCGTTGGGATCGACTGATTATGTTCTCAATATGTGGTACAAATGTTAACTTAGAATCCATGATAACTCCCAGATCTCGCACTACATCCACCTCGCATAAGTTTACTCCATTTATTTGATATACCGAATTCACTGTATCTACTTTCCTGGTGAATTTTATGTGCCTACATTTGGAACTGTTCAACAAGATTTTATTGTGATAACACCATGCAGACAATCGATCGATGTCTTCTTGCATTAGGTTTACGTCCTGTTGAGACCTAATGGCTTTTAAAATTTTCAAGTCGTCTGCAAAAAGAAATATGCTAGTATTGCGAAAGCATGATATCACGTCATTAATATATACTATAAACAATACTGGGCCCAGATGAGAACCTTGGGGGACCCCCGAAGCAATTGCATACCTGCCTGAACGGAACGCATTGACAACCACATAAAACTCCCGATCAGCCAGATAAGAACCAAACCACTTTAGTAGACTACCGGTGACGCCGTACGTAGCTAGTTTGTTAATAAGCAGTTTATGCGAAACTTTATCAAATGCTTTGCTAAAATCCGTGTAAACGGCGTCAACCTGTATACCTCCATCCATGGCTTCGTATGTTTCCTCAACAAAAGAAACTAAATTTGTGCTTGTGGATCTGTTCTTCACAAAGCCGTGCTGATGGTCGCTTAAAAACTTGGAAAAATAGTGTTGAAGATGTGGACAAATCAACGACTCCAATATTTTCCCAAATATCGAGAGGATTGATATTGGCCTATGGTTCTTTACATCACAAGGATCTTCACTTTTGTAGACCGGTACTACTTTAGCCTGTTTCCACTCTTTAGGGAAACGACCATATTTGCGTTAGATAGCCCATTAATCCAGAAGGCTTTAGGCTATATAACATCACACTGCGACCAATAGGAGCGGAGCATAACTAACTCCACGCAAACGAAGTCGCTGGCGGCCGCTAGTACCTACTGTATAATGCGAATAAAAAAAACATGGCTTTTACAACAAACGTGCATAGTTTCACTTTTCAACTACGTAAAAGATATTACATTAGAACAATGTTACGAGTATATAAATACCTCGATATAAGCTGCCTCATGAATTACGCAAAGCGACTGCCAAATCTTCAAAAAACTGCCCGTAAGCATTTAGAACATTATCAGCGATATCTAAAGACCCTGCAAATATCATTTTTCACATAGCGTGACCACATGAAAGGAGGTGAAATCTCGATAGGCTCGAATAAGCTTAAGACTTTATTCCGGAGTGCGGCGGGCCACCGTTAACGAGCGAACGATGAACTTTGTATAGACATCGTTATCCAAGGCGGTTCTATGATGACTTAATGAGAAAAGGTTACGCAGTAAGTTTATATAAAAAATACCTGTGGGTAAACATAATACAGCTTTAAAAAATGGGCTATGGTATACAATTTTGTTTTTTAATGATGCTTTAAGAACATAAGACGTTAAATTATTTAAGTGAAACCTTTTTAAGCGATGTTGAGCACTTTTGTCGGATGGACTACCACCACGACGATCCGGACGAAGTGTTTCGCCTCCTCTTTCACACCGGCGGTCTTTCCGTCGGACTACAATCTGAGTGACTTCAAGGCTAAAGTGACTAAGCTCTCAATAAACTAGCGCGCTTTACCATCAACGATTGCATCACTGCTTACCATCAGGCGGGATTGCGGTCAAGCATTAGTTTATAATTTACATAAAAAGTGTAAAAAACATTAAATTTGTGTGATCGTGACCGACCCGACCAGTGATCGTTACAACTAGACATACATATGTAGGTTTACTGTGTATGTCGTAAAGATTGCGTCACCGCTACAACATTTCTGTATTTTTTTTTTTGTTTACTTAATAATGATTTCAGTTTTCACGTCTGTCGGCCAGTACCACGACTCCCTTTTATATTTTAAATAGGTATTATTATATTAGCAGCCGTTCAAATATTACATAAGCAGATTTATTACAATTATTTACCGCCAAATGAAATAAGTGTTTTTTCAAAAGTTATACAAATAATAAGACAGTGTGAATGTTAAAGTAATCACATAATGTAAAATGAATTTCCTAAGACAATTTTACTGTTTTATAAAATACTAACTTTCCGTCCGCGGCATCGCCCGCGTGGAATTCGGTATTTTTGTTTTCCCTTGGGAATACCTATCAAATTTTTCCGGGATAAAAAGTACCCTTTTATTTAATCCGGACTTCTAACTTTAAGTCGGCAAAATTTTAAAGTAATCGATTCAGTAGTTACGGTGTGAAAGCGGAACAAACAAAGTCACTTTCGGATTTATAATATTAGTAAGGATAATTTCTCCCTCTAGCGCAGCATAGTTGGTCGTGTTGTTGGGTTCAACATTGAATCACCTTTTTTTCGGGATGAAAAATCCTCATGGATGTCCGCCGCCCTGGGCCGATCGACGGGGTCTGTCGGACTCTTACACCGACCCACCGCTGTGGGCCTCCTTAGGACTCCAAGCTCCCCTTTTTTTTTCTTTTTTTCAGGTGTCTCTCCTCTCACGTGGGCGCGGAGCCTAACATTGCATCACCTCGCTCAACTGCCATCTATCTTCCTATTCACTCAGTTTTTTGAGTGAATGGGCTTAATATACTAGCGCGCTTTACTATCAAAGATTGCATTACTCCCTACCATCAGGCGTGATCACGGTCAAGCACTAGTTTCTAATAATAAAATATTGCAATCAGTTTAATTTTGTCCATAATGACAATAAAAACACAAAATAATTTAAATGATTTGTTAAATTGAAAAAATTGCTCTTATCTAGAGCTTGATCTGAAAAGCTTTACGAAAGAGATACGGACAAATCATGAAACATTAACTAAATTATGTATCAAACTGACAAAAACCACTCTAGCATAGTATGTGTAGATTATTTACAAACACGTAATTTCGAAACCGATACCACTAGGTCTATTATAGAGATGGGTCAACTCGGAAAAAACATAACTCGAGTTAACCCGGGTTAAAATCTACGTAACTCGGGTTGAACTCGAGTTACGTAACTCGAGTTAACTGGATGGACAAGTAAATGTTTTTTTAACACAACCTAAAAGAAAATCGTTAGTTTGGGATGTTTTCGATTCGTCTTCAGTGAGTGGACGTCTTACGTGTAAAATGTGTTCGGATACATTCAAATATAGTGGAAATACGACCACACTTTTAAACCACATCAAAAAGAAGCATCCAACCATTGTCGCCGTCGAGGAATTTTAGGGTTCATTATCAACAAATAAAAGTAATAATTATGAGTTCTTCGGTCGATTCATCTTCATCGAAGCTATTGGTATCGACAACCACAATGAATGTTGAACCTGAGCCTCCTCAAAAAAGGTTAAGGTACACCCAAACCCGTCTTACTTATATACTTATTTGTTGATAATGAACCCTGAAATTCCTCGACGGCGACAATGGTAGGATGCTTCTATTTGATGTGGTTTAAAAGTGTGGTCGTATTTCCACTATATTTGAATGTATCCGAACACACCTTACACCTAACACGTCCACTCACTGAAGACGAATCGAAAACATCCCAAACTAACGATTTTCTTTTGGGACCCGGCATTTTTCAAAAACAAATATCGCACAACACCAACACGCATTTAGAGATAACCTCAAATGTTGTTTGTTTTGAACGAATGAATATAGCGACTATATTCATTTTATTTCTTTCATAACAGACTATATTAAAGTCTCAAACGATCGGCAATCTTTGCTCCATGTCGGTTCTATTCGGTTTTCAAACTCGAGTTAGAGAGAGTTCAACTCGAGTTAACTCGAGTTAGCTACTCGAGTTGACCATCACTGGGTCTAATGTAGTCGATACATCGTCGGTCATGATTAATAATGGCAAATATTGGATAGCTCTTGGTAATAAGCTGGCAATATACAACGTTATTTTATTACTTGTAAATGCGAAAACCGAAACACGTGTCCAATATTTTTAAGTAAAGAATCTATGTACAAAATTTCAAAAAGATATCATGAAAAACCACAAAATTATGAGCTTGTTATCTTACCTGCCCCCTAATCGGCGAACACATTTTAGTCAAATGATTGCGACTAGTTGGGATGGTTTGGACCGAACGGACCAATGGGCGATCCAAACGATCCCCACTAGTCGGAATCATTTGACAAAAATGTGTCCGCCGATTAGGGGGCTGGTTGTCCCACCAAATATATGGGCAAAGCACCGCTCATGGCGCGGGGGAGGAGGCGTCCTGTCCAGCGATGCGCACGCCCTTATTACTATGATCTACCGTCAACACTGTGTTGTGCGCTTGGTACTCTGCAACTATTTCTAAATGTATTTGGGAAAAAATATAACCTGGTCTAAAAATTATTGGAATCGATTCAGTTGCTTTTTATGGACAAACTATAATCAACTTTCGTATAAAGAAAAAATTACTTCGTATATGTCAGAAACCAAAAAAACGCTGACGGAGAGACGGTAGCTTTAAATTATTGCACTATTGATTATGGCCAGTATCAATATATGAGTCATTGCATTATTATTATTAGCATATTCATGCTGTTAGTTTTCCTATCAATATAATTTATTGATAACTGGTGCTCAGCTTTGGTATTTACGTCATGACAAAAAATATCGATATTTGTTTTTATTAAACATACCTTAACTTTCAATTAATCCAATATTCGATCAGAAATCAAAGTCAGTTAAAGTGACATGATTCGATAATCTACTGTTTGACATTTTATAAAAGATTAAGCTAAGAGATAAAAAAAAACAGAAAGAAATAGAGCGCTCTTAGTTAATTAAACTTCACTTCGGTTTCGATTAAAATATTTTACTTAGTAATTAAGACTTCGAAAACGAAAGTGTTAATCGACTTTCGTCTCTGACCGTAGATATAGATCTTCCGGAATACATTCTATAAATCAAAATGTATAGTAATGTTTGATACCTATGATATTGACAAATTAATTTAACGAACATTATCAAAGTGAAAAATTTGCTATAGAATAATTACGAAATGCTTCGATCAATTTTAAAAAAAACTCACATAATCTATAATAACAAATCAATCTATTATATCATCGTAAGTAATTCAATTGCTTGCGAGGAAGTAATACGAAATCAAAATCAAAAGTCATTTATTCAAACCAGGCTAAGAATCAGCACTTTTTGAACGTCAATGTTACATAAGACAGTCCCCCAAAACGCCCGCCCTTCGCCACTTCCTAGTGCTTCCACTAGGAAGAAGAAGTAGTGCAAACACATTATACAACACTACGTATAGTAATGAACGCAACATATGATGAAATTCTTTAGCTTATGCCAGATAGCCACGCCGAAATGCCAGGAAAGGAAAAAAATAATAAAATATCATTCAAATGGAAATAAGTAAAAACTTATTACATAAATAAAAGCCCCAGGTATAACGGCCGTGACAGCTCACATATTTATACATTGTATAAAAGCAAAAATATATGAACTCTTATAACGTGTCAGTAGGCTAATTCTGGAGAAAGAACACAAACATTGTCTTTAGTTAATCAGAACGACCAGCTATTCTTATCGTTTAAATAGTCGTTTACGGAATAATATGCCTTTGAACAAAGCTTGGATTTGATTTGCACTTTCAATGTATTGTAAGGCAAGTCTAGCAAAGTATCTTGTTATAAAAAGAAATATAACAAGCCCAACAAAAGAGTTAAGAACCTTTTGAAGTCGGTGAAATTGTTGGAGATGTAGTAAATTGAAATCTATTTTAGCGCACTCTCGGGACATTGATGTTAAGATTCAATCATTACCAGTTTTATGATTCTCTTCCTTTCTTAACTTCGATAAATACTAAACGAGTTTTTAATAATCCGTCGTTGTTTTGATTTAAAGCAAAACGAAAACGGATAACATTTTAATTTTTTTTTCGTTTGTTATATTTTTCTCTTTCTCGACCTTCAATCACAGTTAAGTCGCCATTCCCCTCGTAAATAAAGGATAATTTCTCCCTCTAGCGCAGCATAGTTGGTCGTGTTGTTGGGTTTAACATTGCATCATCTTTTTTTTCGGTATGGAAAATCCTCATGGATTTTCGCCGCCCTGGGGCGATCGACGGGGTCTGTCGAGCTCTCCCACCGCTGTGGGCCTCCTTGGAACTCTAAGCTCCCCTTTTTTTTTCCGGTGTCTCTCCTCACACGTGGGCGGGGGGCCTAACATTGCATCAGCTCGCTCAACTGCCATCTATCTTCCTATTCACTCAGTTTTTTGAGTGAATGGGCTTAATATACTAGCGCGCTTTACTATCAACGATTGCATTACTCCTTACCATCAGGCGGGATCACGGTCAAGCACTAGTTTCTAATAATAAAAAATAGCAATCAGTTTAATTTTGTCCATAATGACAATAAAAACACAAAATAATTTAAATGATTTGTTAAATTGAAAAAATTGCTCTTATCTAGAGCTTGATCTGAAAAGCTTTACGAAAGAGATACGGACAAATCATGAAACATTAACTAAATTATGTATCCAACTGACAAAAACCACTCTAGCATAGTATGTGTAGATTATTTACAAACACTTAATTTCGAAACCGATACCACTAGGTCTAATGTAGTCGATACATCGTCGGTCATGATTAATAATGGCAAATATTGGACAGCTCTTGGTAATAAGCTGGCAATATACAACGTCATTTTATTAGTTGTAAATGCGAAAACCGAAACACGTGTCCAGTATTTTTAATTAAAGAATCTATGTACAAAATTTCAAAAAGATATCATGAAAAACCACAAAGTTATGAGCTTGTTATCTTACCTGCCCCCTAATCGGCGAACACATTTTAGTCAAATGATTGCGACTAGTTGGGATGGTTTGGACCGAACGGAACAATGGGCGGTCCAAACGATCCCAACTAGTCGGAACCATTTGACAAAAATGTGTTCGCCGATTAGGGGGCTGGTTGTCCCACCAAATATATGGGCAAAGCACCGCTCATGGCGCGGGGGAGGAGGCGTCCTGTCCAGCGATGCGCACGCCCTTATTACTATGATCTACCGTCAACACTGTGTTGTGCGCTTGGTACTCTGCAACTATTTCTAAATGTATTTGGGAAAAAATATAACCTGGTCTAAAAATTATTGGAATCGATTCAGTTGCTTTTTATGGACAAACTATAATCAACTTTCGTATAAAGAAAAAATTACTTCGTATATGTCAGAAACCAAAAAAACGCTGACGGAGAGACTGTAGCTTTAAATTATTGCACTATTGATTATGGCCAGTATCAATATATGAGTCATGGCATTATTATTATTAGCATATTCATGCTGTTAGTTTTCCTATCAATATAATTTATTGATAACTGGTGCTCAGCTTTGGTATTTACGTCATGACAAAAAATATCGATATTTGTTTTTATTAAACATACCTTAACTTTCAATTAATCCAATGTTCGATCAGAAATCAAAGTCAGTTAAAGTGACATGATTCGATAATCTACTGTTTGACATTTTATAAAAGATTAAGCTAAGAGATAAAAAAAAAACAGAAAGAAATAGAGCGCTCTTAGTTAATTAAACTTCACTTCGGTTTCGATTAAAATATTTTACTTAGTAATTAAGACTTCGAAAACGAAAGTGTTAATCGACTTTCGTCTCTGACCGTAGATATAGATCTTCCGGAATACATTCTATAAATCAAAATGTATAGTAATGTTTGATACCTATGATATTGACAAATTAATTTAACGAACATTATCAAAGTGAAAAATTTGCAATAGAATAATTACGAAATGCTTCGATCAATTTTAAAAAAAACTCACATAATCTATAATAACAAATCAATCTATTATATCATCGTATGTAATTCAATTGCTTGCGAGGAAGTAATACGAAATCAAAATCAAAAGTCATTTATTCAAACCAGGCTAAGAATCAGCAGTTTTTGAACGTCAATGTTACATAAGACAGTCCCCCAAAACGCCCGCCCTTCGCCACTTCCTAGTGCTTCCACTAGGAAGAAGAAGTAGTGCAAACACATTATACAACACTACGTATAGTAATGAACGCAACATATGATGAAATTATTTAACTTATGCCAGATAGCCACGCCGAAATGCCAGGAAAGGAAAAAAATAATAAAATATCATTCAAATGGAAATAAGTAAAAACTTATTACATAAATAAAAGCCCCAGGTATAACGGCCGTGACAGCTCACATATTTATGCATTGTTTAAAAGCAAATTATATGAACTCTTATAACGTGTCAGTAGGCTAATTCTGGAGAAAGAACACAAACATTGTCTTTAGTTAATCAGAACGACCAGCTATTCTTATCGTTTAAATAGTCGTTTACGGAATAATATGCCTTTGAACAAAGCTTGGATTTGATTTGCACTTTCAATGTATTGTAAGGCAAGTCTAGCAAAGTATCTTGTTATAAAAAGAAATATAACAAGCCCAACAAAAGAGTTAAGAACCTTTTGAAGTCGGTGAAATTGTTGGAGATGTAGTAAATTGAAATCTATTTTAGCGCACTCTCGGGACATTGATGTTAAGATTCAATCATTACCAGTTTTATGATTCTCTTCCTTTCTTAACTTCGATAAATACTAAACGAGTTTTTAATAATCCGTCGTTGTTTTGATTTAAAGCAAAACGAAAACGGATAACATTTTCATTTTTTTTCGTTTGTTATATTTTTCTCTTTCTCGACCTTCAATCACAGTTAAGTCGCCATTCCCCTCGTAAATATAACAGATTGCGATTCCATAGAGCCCCTAACAGACTCCCTGCAAATAAGTATTGCGGTAAAAAACGTAGCAAACAGAAATGAGCCCCATTGTTCCCATAACCAATTCAAATTCTCACGATCAGTACACGGAACATTTTTTCCTTGTATTCAATTTGTTTTGAAAAAAAAAATCGTATCAATAAACGATACTGGCTTCTAAACTTATACTGAAGTCGAATCCTAAAAAATAAAAGGGGCACTTCGAAAGATCGGGGCCCTGCCCGAACTGTGTTAACCACAGGCGCGATAAAGAAGGCAATTTTCTAAATAGGGCTTGTGAGGATTTCCCTAATGTTGGACAAAAAATGGATTGCTACTCGCCGGGGAGATACCTTTCCTACACAAGTTTCGCTAGCCAGCGAAGTAAAAATGTGGCCGAGCACGTATTTTAACTTTGTAGGATCTAATACTGAAAGTAGTATCGCGTGAATGAGGACCTCTTCCTTTATGTCCTGCCACTTTCAACTACTTTAGCGACTCGTTCGCTCAGCGGGTAGTTCGTTTCTCCTAGTTTAAAATCTGAAGAGTCTCGATGTAGCTTTTAGGAATCTTTTTAAGTACCAACGTCTACATTACGTTGAAACATTCTGCAGTTGTTTCATCCATTTCATAGTGAGTGTTGTATACAGAAAATACTAAAGATAATATACTATAGACAATAAAGATAAAGGAAGAAAACTCGCTTCGTTTCCCAACACTAATTCGCTATTGTTTTTGCTATCATTGTTTCTGTCATAAATTGGATTTGCGCAGATTTTTGCGGCGCCGTTCTTCCATCCTTCCATATCTATGTATTTCTTTCTTGTTTCGCTGAACCCGGAGCAATATGGTACTTTAAATGTTATCTTGTAATCAAATCTGTAGGGTAAAACATGAGTACTAGCTTGTATAGAAGAAATATGTTCGCTTTACTGGACCTCTCAAACAAATGTAATTAAATTCTCTGAAAGTATTGGGAGTAAATTCGGACATGCGACTACCTAGACGCAAAAGCAATTTGTGTTGTCAATTACTTAGAACTTTACTTTACTTTGAAGTATTTGGGGAATTTATAGCCTTAATATTTTATACAAAAGTAACCACGTCTTCTCTTAAATGGTTTAGGTTTCTTTCACAAGATTATTTATAGCGAATGGAGAACTCAATATTGTTTCAGCAACTTTGCTATGTATAAATAAGTACCTTCTCTGCCAAGCAAATTCGAAGATAATATTTTAGAGGTCAGATAAGCAACGAAAAATTCGATGAATTACTAACTATGACCATAAATAAGGCCACGTTCTGAATTTGAAATTTGATTAATATAAAACATTTTGTGCTCAATTTTGTTTTCGGAATAGTATGTATTATTATATCCTACTTACTACATAAATAATCTACAAAGAAGAGTCCACTCTTCTCCGTGTTAGGTATTAAGTTGGATGTACACGACCCGGACAGATAGTCCGGGTTACCGGATAAATTTGAAGGGGTTGTTCTGATTATAAGTTCGTTTACGATTACCTACAACCTACCAGACAACATAGTAAATTACCAAGTACGGACGACAGCAGGTCAAGCTACCCCAAACTGCCAAATATTCCCAATCAACCTTGAGCCTTAATACTTTAGGGATAAGGTTTAAAATCTAATAAAGATATCTGACAGATAGTAGTAGCTTGACGTACTATCATCTGTACATTAATAAACAGTCAACAAGCACGAAGCAACTGAAATAGTTGATCATTGTTCACACCGCGAGCAAATATTCGTTGGTTGCTGCAACAAGAGCTATCAAAAACAGTTTTCGCTCAGCGACGTTCGTTTGACACTCGTCGAGAGATGCTTGTTACAGCGAGTAATCACGCGTCACCGTCGCATATTCGCAACTCGATGTTCACCAACTGGTATTTAACTGCTCGTGATTTACTTAAACAACTAAGTTCTTTTCTAAGACTTAGTTTCACTTAATAATAAATAATAACAGTCCAGATTAACTAGGATAAAAGAAAACAAAACTAAATAGGCAGAACAATCCCACGCCAAATCCACTTAGCCTTTATACACCTACATGCAGACATAATGTATTCAATAGTCCAAGAACACATACTTATTTACTCTTATAAAAAAAAATACATGAAACATTTTTATCCAAAATGTTCCGTTTGAGGTAAAGTCGAAGATACACGGTACCCTAAAAGGGATGTAGCTATCTTTTGTAAGGCATTCGTCTCAAAGCGGTGTGTATTGCCAGAGAGGCACGTTCAATTGGATTGAAACGTCGGCTTCGGAAAGTGATGTTGGCCAAAGGGTCCTAATAGCAATTTTTTAGTGAAGCCCTGAAGGGCTCGCTACAGAAAAATTGTTTCGCGCAAGCTATTTATCTTTGATTACTATTTTGTTGATTAAATTTCGATAGCGACAATTTGGAAGCACGGCCTTCTAAAAGTCAATTATACGAAAATCCCTTTATTTTAGGTAAACACTGTATCATTCCTTGTAACACGATACTGAATAATAATCCATTTATTATGGTGTTATTTATTACTCGGTGACAGGTTACGGAACTTGTTACACAATTTATTCAGTCAACTTTGACAGCTATGTAAGTATGGCCCCTTTAAGATCAATTTCATGAAGCGTTCTTTTCTTTTGGATCAAACTTTTGTTTAACAAGTTTTTTATTAGACGCTTTAAATCGTACGCCATTGCGACCGTGCCATAATATTGTAAATTAAGATTTACATAACCAAATCTTCTGAAAACACAATTACAGAAGTTTTAACATAGAGCCTGTAACGGTAGTAGGTAATCACATTTGGCGGGAAGTTGCTAGAGAAAATTGTCTTTGGTGCTTGTAACAAGGTTCAGCCCTTACCATTTTCCTACCCCTGTTGACAGAGTCAAGACGACTTAGACTAGAAAATACAACTCAAGTTCAATCTTTGACGTTCAATGTGTATCTATCGGTTTTTCGATTCGATAAATGTCTTTGAGGTGACAAAGCTACGTATAGTAGTGAGATCTCTAAAAATAATGGATCAGACAGGGTTTAGTGCGGATAAGAGTTAACCCTTTGTAAGTCCAGCTTTAATAAATTTATATCAACTATTAGTATAGATTATATTAATTATTATTTTATAGGTAATGTTTCTTACATTTTCCTTTTTGGGAGTTACACGTTCTACATTTTTGAATGGGCAATTTCGAACGACCGACTCTTTGACAATTCAAAAGTCCTTATTGAGGTTTAATTGAAATATGTATATGCTTTGAGATTAAATTTTTGACCAAAATATCAATATTTCTGTAAGCATCATTTTCAAATACTAATAAATCGGAAGGACTGCTTGGATAGTAACTCAACAGTACCGAGTTTCAGAACTGTGTGGGTAGACAGAATAATTTAATAAGAACTGGTTCGGAATTAATTTATTTTGTTAAACCAAAGTCTTACTTATAACGTTGGTACAAGATTCAGATTAGCAAGTAGGTTCGTATCGTCCTGAAAATTAAGAAGCTTTATAAAGTTATCGGGTAGGACCTCCCTGTGTTAGCAACAACATTCTCCGGAAACCTGAGTTCTGGCCTCATATTACAAGGTTAGACGGTGGTGGCTTTGTGTAACCCTATAATTATCATTAACTATCAGGTGAAGAAACTCTATACCGGTAAAAGAAAATCTGTGGCCATTATGTGTGTTGGTATCATGTTAGAAAAGTACAAAATGCGCAAACAGTGGTATTTAATTTATTAGTGGTAATTTACCAAGTTATCCAGTAATAATTTAAAGGAATAGAACACCCACTGGAACTATATATTACAAAGCTATCAGTAAATTGCATTGAAACCGAATCATTTATTCACCGAGTCAGACCGAATGCTGAGAATTGATCTGCGAAACGGAGGCGTGTGCAAAATCTAGCAATTTGCTTGTAAGGATCTCATCTACATACGATTGACTATGCAGCATCATTTGAACTTCGGCATAAGGGAATGAAGAAAATGACGAAATGTTGACTTAAATTAAATTTTGACATGTAGACTCAAAATGATGAGTAGGTACCTAACAAAATTATCTAAAATTTAGATATTAATACATTATACTAGCTGTACGCCCGTGGCTTCGCCCGCGTGGAATTCGGTTATATCGCGCTTTTTAGATTCCTCATTTTTGGGGATTAATTATCGTATCATTTAGGTTCTAAGTTTACATGTGCATATTCATTTGCAATACAACACACAGCGCCATTTATCACCGAACTGGTATGAAGGTAACAATATTATTGTTTACCCTCGAGAAAATCATTTTTTCCGTGATAAAACGTACCCTATTATTTAATTCGGACTTCTAACTTTACGTCTGCAAAATTTCAAAGCAAACGGTTCAGTAGTTACGGCGTGAAAGTGGAACAAAGCAACAAACAAACAAACTCACTTTCCGATTTATAATAGAACTAGCTATCCGCCCGCGGCTTCGCCCGCATGGAGTTCGCTTATATCGCGCTTTTTAGGTTTCCCTTGGGAACATCAATTTTTTCCGGGTTGAAAGGTAGCCTATGTCCTTTCTCAGGGTCTAAAGATTGTCTGTGCCAAATTTCATCAAAGTCGGTTGAGAGGTTTAAGCGGGAAAGCGTAACAGACAGACAGACAGACAGACCGACCGACAGACAGACAGACAGAGTTAGTTTTGCATTTATAATATTAGTATGGATAGAATAGAATAGGTACTCTTTATTATGTACACCATATAGATTTACAGAACATAAATATAAAATTTTTACAAAGGGTGACATAATAGGCGGTCTTATCGCTAAGAGCGATCTTTTACAGACAACCTTTATAATATTAGCAAGGATTTAAAGATTTCGTATTTTGATGAAATATATGACCAAAAGATACACTTGTTTGTTCATTATTTTAGTCGAAGAACTCGTCCACATCGATGTCATCTGAAAACTAGTCCGAAAAAAATGCACTGAATTATGAAATTGAATTGACAATGCATTTTTTTTGTTTTTAGTCTAAGAACGGAGCAGCCCTCTGTTCCCGTGAAGTATCGAGTTTCAAAAATCAAATAAGAAATTTTATAACAACTATGAAAACTAACAACCCTTAATGTTAAAATCAAATTTGAAAACACTACACAATGTAGTTTCTTAACATCAAAGTTGAAACTCACTCACGAAGTCCTTAAAAGTCCTTCAAAGTTTCGGAGATCATTTACTTACAAGGAGGTACTTTACCTGGACACAAAGTGAAGCTGAAAGGTCTTGTAAACAAAACAGACAACGGCCAAGCAGACGGCAACCTACTTCAGGTCACGAATGATTACCCAACGGGAAAATGTAGCTAGAAAGGTCTGGACAAAGACTTTGGTATATTATTCGTTCCCTCGTTATATTTTTCGAAAAAAAAAAAGATTTTGGCGCCGATTCTGTTGTTCACGAACTAAATTAATTTTAAGTTACGTGCATCTTTTACTTCCCATTTCGTTAAGAAAAAGACAGAAGATAACATGTCAGTTCAATCCTGTCAAATTAAGATACTCCATAGACTTTTTTTTTTTTTGGTTCATTTCTTACGTACGCCATACAGCCAAGTCTTCAGTAATTTTTTTTCTTCATTAAATATCTATCCTAACTTATCCTAATTTATCCTAACTTATCCTAGCATAACTTAACCTAAACTAACTCCTTTCGTTTTACACGTTTGGACGATAAGGAGCGGTTTAGCGTAAAGACATGATGAGGCCACTATGCTACAATATTTCACTGTTCTTTTTGAATTATTCACTGAATGCACTTTTTACTACATAAATCATGCGTTTTTATTTAGTAAACGACACTATAAATAATTTTAAAAGTCCAATGAAAAATGAGCGTGACACTCATCTTGACATTCCCGCCAAACCTTCACTCCATAGACAGTTTAGACGCGATTAAAAACATGGCGACTAAAAATACGCCAGTTTACGTCAAGAGCGCGTTAATTTGACAGGTCTAAACTGACATTTTATCTTCTGTCCTTTTCTTATTAACGAAATGGAAAGAAAAAGATGCACTTAACTTAAATTTAGTTTAGTTTGTTAGCCAAAGAATCGGCGCCATTAACGTGAATTTTATTTTTTAATTTCTGACTCAACCTACGGCAGGCTATACAATAGTAAATATTGTGTGAGGACACTTTGAAATGAAAATTAATTTCAAACTACAATACTTCACGTAACTATATTTTTATAACAACTACAGGCTTTTTTTTCATTTCCTTCACTGTTTCGAACTAATAGAACAAAGAATGGAATAACGTAATACGTAGGTTGACGATGTATTTTTAATTTAGTAAAATACATATTCAAAGCGATGGCCCAGTGGTATCGGCCGCGACTTACAAGTTGCAGGTCGTAGGTTTGAACCCCGTCAGGCGCTTTACTTTATGTAAATTATTTCATCACCACTACTCTCAAAACTGTGAAGGTATACAGGCGTGAGGAAACCGGCATGTTCTAGAGTCAAAAACTTCGGAGACATGTGACCTACTAACCCACACTGGGCCCGCGTGGTAGATTACGGCCCACTCCCTCTCACCGAGAGGAGGCCTGTCTCCCAGTAGTGGCAACATGATAGGCATTTTTCTCTCGGTGGTAGGCCATAACATCGGCTGCCGGAGGAAGTTACCACCCACCAGACAAAGTCTTGCCGCCAAGCGATTCGTCGTGTTCCGGCATGATGTCTGGTAAAGCCGTGCGGAGGACGGGTCTGAGCAGTTGTGTTGCGATGTGTGGCGGGTACGATGCGCCAAATGTTGTTGTCTCGGGAATTTGGTCGTGGAGAGTCTCCAGATCAATCTCCCTCTAGCGCAGCATCGTTTGGTCATGTTGGCCTTGGGTTTAACATTGCATCACCACGTTCAACTGCCGTCATCCTTCCTATTCCTAAGTTTTTTAAGTGAATAGGCTTAATAAACGAGTGCGCTTTACACTCAACGATTGCATCACTGCTTACCATCAGGCGGGATTGCAGTCAAGCACTAGTTTATAATTATTAAAAAAAAAGGCTAAATATGAATAACAATGGTGAAAGTAAACTAAAATATGTATATTATTATTTTAAAGTGCGCATTTCAACAAACTTTTATACATGGACTGAAAGTAACACACTTAGATGCGTATTACAGAAGGTTACTCAAAACTCAAGCTTTACCTAAGTCTCGTTTGAAGCCATTTGATTGGTTGAAACTAGTTTTAAGTAATGCTTAATCAGAGATCAATGCTTGAGTAACGTTCTGTAATACGGACCTTAGAATAAATTATAAATTTTTGACAGATTTTCCTTACTAGAACTCACAGAATCATCATCATCAACCCTTTTTTAGGGTTCCGTACTTCAAAAGGAAAAAACGGAACCCTTATAGGATCACTTTGTTGTCCGTCTGTCTGTCTGTCAAGACCCTTTATCTCAAGAACGCGTGGATGTATCAAGCTGAAATTCACATGAAATACTCAGGTCTATTGTCCTTTTATCAAACTTCTAAGCCAAGCCAATCAAAAGATACAGCCGATTATGTCGATATTTTCAACAAATTTTCGACACTCGCAAAGGAATCAAAACCTACAGGATACTTCCCGTAAACTCAGAATCTTGAAATTTGGCATGAAGCATTGTCATATAATGCAAATATATGAAAAATTGCGAAAATCACATTTTTTTAGTTATATAACATAATAAAAATATTTTAATAAAACGAAACTTACTACCTTATTTCCCACGAACAAATAAAGGTATCAAATTGAAATTTATACCAAATACCTATGTCTAGTGTCCCTTTAAGCAGTGAAAAAATCAAACTTCTAAGTTAACGCGATCAAAAGATACAGCAGTTTATACCGACACCTTAGACGAATTTCCGTCACACGCTAGGGAATCAAAACCTGCAAGGTACTTCCCATGAACTCAGAAACTTGAAATTCGGCACGAAGCAACGTTATAACAGACATATAAAGGAAAAATTGCGAAAATGATAAATTTTAAGTTACATAAAATATTATTTTTGCTTACATGACGTAAAATATTTTTTCACATGAACGCGTAGAGATATTAAAGTTGAAATTCATATCAAACACTTCTTAAATCTAATTACCTCTTAAATGTGAAAAATTCTAAATCAACGCAAAATTCAAAATGCTGAGGTACCTACCTATAATCATACCGCATATTTTGAAATTCGCCACTACTCGCAACGGAATCAAAACATAGACTACTTCCCGCTGACATTGAATATTGAATTTTGGTATGAAACAATAGCTTAGGGTAACCTAACAGAAAAACCCGAAACCTTTTAAAATTTTTAGGCACAGTAACTAGTTAAACCAAAACAAAGACCAACACAATCGTCATTCAATCTAAATATTTTGGTGAATGTAGTTCTGTATATAATCTAAATGCGTCCTAACTGCTGTGTTATACTTAGTACTTATAAATATATTCAAAGACATTAATTGTAATTTCCTATTGTTGTCCATGATTATCAGACAGCTTGCTTCCTACTGGCGAAGCGGGGCGGGGGGAGTAAGTAGTAACGAACGAACGCGCAAGAACTAGCCGCCCGCTGGCGCGAAGGCAGGCGGTTGGTCAAGGGAACGGGTATCGCGGCACAGCGAGCGGCAGCCGTGCGCCATACGCACGAGCGCTTAGATGCTGTTCGCACGTGTACTGAAATTAGTAAAATTTGCGACAATTTCCCGTTGATTTTGTTTACTTCTACTTTGTTTATCAATAAACCGCTTTTTTTATAAGTTATAAACTAGCGCTTGACCGCAATCCCGCCTGATGGTAAGCAGTGATGCGATCGTTGATGGTAAAGCGCGCTAGTTTATTAAGAGCCTATTCACACTAGCCTTGAAGACACTCAAATTGTAATGTGACGGAAACACCATCGCTGGCAAATTGTTCCAGTCCCTCGATGTAGGCGGTATAAAAGAGGAAGCGAAACGCTTCGTCCGGATCGCAGTAGTGTCAATAACGTAAGGGTGGAAACTCGCCGTACGACTGGTCGTCCGATGGTGGAACGGAGATGGGGGAATTAAATCATGCAATTCCCTTGCACACTCACCAGAATGCATCCTATAGAAGACAGAAAGGCTGGCTACTCTACGCCTGTGCTCCAGGCTTTGGATTTGGAGACCGCTACGTTTGTACGGCGGAACCCTTGGTGTGCGAGTCCGACTCGCACTTGGCCGGTTTTTTTTTATCGTCCCACTGCGGGGCACAGGTCTCCTCCTACTTCATTTGTGAGGACACGACGCTTATTACCTTCGAATATAATTGTTTGCAGTGGGGAATGGTCATCATCATCATCATCATCAACCTTTTTATCGTCCCACTGCTGGGCACAGGTCTCCTCTCATACAGAGAAGGATTGAGCGTACACGCTTGCTCAATGCGGGTTGGCGATTTCAGACTTAAGTCCAGGTTTCCTCAAGATGTTCTCCTTCACCTTCAATCATTGGTGTCCAAGACATACTTAGAAACTACATATAACTTTAGAAAAGTTACATTGGTACTTGCCTGACTTGGAATCGAACCCGCGCTCTCGTACTTGAAAGGCTGGTGTTTTAACCACTAGGCCACCATGATATGATAGATGATATGAACTCTAAGGATGTCAGACGTCAATTTCATTCTACGGATTTACAGACTATTTATCTACGTACTTTTGCAAAATCAGCCTTTTTTTTTTGGGGTGGAAATCCTCATAGGATGTCCGCCGCCCCGGGGTGGGCGACGGGGTCTGTCAGACTTTTACTGACTAAAACCACCCCGGTGTCTCTTCTATCACGAGCGCGCGTGGTACCGTGGGAGTCTAAATTGTTCCACGGCCCCACACTCTCGTGCTGGCCCGGTTTGTCCGGGCCTCGTCTCTTGCACGGGGTAGTGGGGTGTTAAACTACCCCGTGCATCGCCTCACAGGCGCGCGCCGATACTTGCGCGCACCGCCGCCTCGGGGTCCATCGAATAGGGGGCGGGGACTTCCCCATGTTCCTCGCCCCTGGACCCATTCATGGGGGGAGGAAGAGGGCGTTATCCGCCCTTCCTCGACGCCTGGTGCGTCTTCTGCGGCCCGGGGAGGGAGTTGAGATCTCCCTCTCCCGTTCTGCAGCTTCCTTCTGCGACATCACGTCCTCGCAGAAGGACACCACCGCGTCCCACAACACTGCACTACCGACCATCCTCCGCACTACTGCCGGTAGCGACAGGTCGCCTCCTTCTTCATTTGTGAGGACACGACGCTGCTCCTCCCAAGCTACACACTCGGAGAGCGTGTGCTGCGCCGTATCCTCCCCGCATTGGACGCTGTGGTGGCACCGGGCGTCCGGCTCCCTGCCTAAGCGACGCAGGTACTTGCCGAAGCAGCCGTGCCCCGACAATACCTGCATCACCCTGAACGACAGGGAGCCGTGCCTTCTCCCGAGCCAGTCGTCGAGTACTGGCCGGATCGCCTCGACGGTCGCGAGACCGGCGGTAGGGCGCATGAGCATCTGCCGCCAGTCCGCCACCAGGACCTGGCGGAGCTCCTCTCGGCGCAGCTCGATCTGCCGCTGCGCCGGACTGAAGCCCCGTGTCCGCTCTTCCTCGCGCCATCGGTACAATGACGCGAGTACTTTCGCCTCTAGGTCCCAGGGCGGGGATCCGGCCAGGACGCAAGCCGCCTCGTAGGAAATCGTGCGATACCTGCGGACGACCCTGACGGCCATCGTCCTCGGGCCCTCACAGGGGCCCAACCGCCTACAGGCGGCGCTCGGGCCCCCCATGTTGGGAAGCAACGTTGACAGCGCGCCTGCTGCACCCATCAGTTTGGGCGCCAGCCGCCGGAAGGGCAAAATCAGCCTTAAGTCAAATAATTCTATAAGTAGCAAAAACCTACTTTTCGGTTTTTTCAAATTATTATAAACTAGGGCTTGACTGCGATCCCGCCTGATGGTAAGTCGTGATGCAATCATTGATGGCAAAGCGCGCAAGTTTATTAAGCCTATTTACTTAAAATCTTAGTGAGCTGGAAGGAAGACGGCAGTTGAGCGAGGTGATGCAATGTTAAACTTAACAACACGACCAACGATGCTGCGCCAGAGGGAGAGGGTTTGCATGCATCGAGTGTTAATTTAAGAAAAGATCACACTGAAAAAGAAACAAATACCTACACCCTAACTCTCGGATCGTTCTTAGTTTCGGACGAAAAGTAGCGAAACATTCGGTTTTACCCTTATCCTCTAACAAAGAAAAATATATCACAAACTACTTTCCGAAATAATCTAACTTCTAAAAAACCATAACGCATACATAACACCAGCACAATACGCATCTCCTGTGTAAACAAAAACTTATCCACATTAAATATCTATACGAAAGTTTAAGCAGTAACTTCATTTCCTTTAGCCTTCTACCCATGCCCGAAAAACTCTCCGCTTCAGTCGGAAGTCTCGATAATGTGATATGTGAAGCTCAAATACGCCTACCCTCTGTGCTCAATGTTAATGTTAAAATATATTTTTGTTTTATACAGCCCCTGACTTGTTTTGATGTTTGTTTATGGTATACAACAGGAATAATAGTTTTAGTCACATCGAAATGCTGCACCTTTTTACTGCGTGTTAGATGATCAAAGCTCTTATAACAAAGAACATTATATGAACATGTCGTCAGCATAAATGATGAGATTTATTCCTCGTTAAAGATTTTTATGACACTTTTACGGATCAATGTTTGTTTACTTTTGTAATATTTACTTATTCTTTAGCAAGTATATTCAAATTTGGGCTGGGCACATTGCCCGTAGGATCGATGCCCGATGGGACCGACGGGTTCTCGAGAGGCAACCACATACCAGAAGGCGCAGCGTGTGTAGGCCCCCGATAAGGTGGACCGACGACCTAGTCAAGGTCGCGGGAAGCCGCTGGATGCGGGAGGCGCAGGACCGGTCGTCGTGGAGATCCTTGAGGGAGGCCGAAAGACGTCCACTGCTGGAGCAGTGGATGTCTTTCGGCTGAAATTATGATGGTGATGATGAAGTAAGTTAATTCAAGGCAGCATAAAATGGTTCCGCGACCTCTGTATGTAAATGTTGGAAAGCTCAAAACATATTATTTTTATTCAAATTCAAAGTTTCAAGTTGAAATCGGCATGACACCCGTTGCCTATGTCCTCGGTTTTATCGTACCAAAGAAAAGTATTCTATTACTCGAATGGAACTTCATTCGAATGCATGGAGCGCCGTCGTCGGTGTAACGTAATATGCAACGTCGTCGCATCGTCGATATTCACTATTTCACCTGCTTTACCATTCAGGACGATGAGCGCCCGATACTGATACGATACTCAACTACACTTTCCATTGCTTGCTGAAGACACAGTAATGTGTGGTTAGATGCTACCGAACCTCACTTGCATATTAAACAGGGCATAGCATACAGTACATTCCCATAAAAGTTATTCGATTCTAATAATAAAATCCAATATGAGTATTGCGTTGCTAACAGCACGTTTCTCTTAATGTACAGAAGTGCCTCAAGCCTTACAAACAGCCTTTGTGATACGCTTTATCAATATTCCCTGCACAGAAACCCCCTTCCTCAGCTTACACACAAAATATCGATGGTCAGTGACCCGCAAATTCAAGTTTTGTTTTTAAAAATCTCAATTCTCACCACTCGACCCAAAAAATTTATAAACGTTAGGTAATATTTCTTCATACAGACGGTAATGAGTCGGTAGAGAGTAAATTTTTCAGAAAAAACGTTTGGCGTTGAAGAGGGAAAACGGCTGCGTAATTACTAATAAGAATTGGAGTAACTTCAAATTTATTTTTTTCGGGAAATAAGTTTTACTTTGAAACAAGTTAGTTGTAGAATTTATTTACACTTGAAAAATGTTTTATAAAATGTAGGTAAACAACGAGTATTTTCGTTTATTTTTTAATGCTTTTAATCGTTGCGTACCTTCAGATGGCACATCTTGTGTTGTCATCTGACATTATGCTGAGCTGAGGCCCTTTTATTTTATTTTTATTTTATTTATGGAAAACCAACAATTACACACTTTACAGAGTTAAAAATGGCTTATAAATAGGTATATCAGTGCGTAACCAACTACGTTATCCACTTATTACATATTCGAATAGAAGAGCACGAGTACAACATAACTAAACTAAATCGTATTCTTATAATGTACATATATACAATATGTAAAGAAAACCCTGTCCGACCCATAAGGATAATAAAGGTTAGGTAAACACTTGACCAAATATGATGTAAAATTTTACATAATCATCATAGGAACAATACTAATGAATTTTGAAATAACCCTTTTTTCCCGGGAATTAATTCCAATTTCCCCGAAATTTGGTATTTTTTAAAAAAGTGACAACACCGGTATTATTATAAGCGAATAGCGACGCGACCACGTCACAGGTGCCGCGTGCCCTGCCCCCCGCCGCCCGCGGAAGGGTGTTGCTTACCGCACATGTATTAAGTTACCTCGTTTTGCGAAATAATATTTATTTTTTTAGGGGGATTTTTTTTTAAGTTTAGCCTGTCTTTGTGGGCATTAGTAGTATCAGTTATCGATACCTAACAATACCTTCACGGGTCGGACAGGGTTTTCTTTACATATTGTATATATATATATATATATATAAACACACATATGCATATGTATCCGGGACACGGTTAATCATTCGATCCCTCGATCATCTTAAGAAGTTCAATGCGAATTTTATTAGCTAACAATGAAAATAAATCTAAATTTTTTGGCATTATAAGCTGGGTTTTATAGTCTTAAATTTATGTATTTTGCTGTAATGTCAATACCCGCATTTTTCTTTCTTTCTTTTCATGAAAGTGAATTTGCTGTGATAATAAAGAGATAGTAACAAAATATCATATAACACTTCAAGACCGCAGAAAGCTTCTAAATCTGTCTGCTAAACCCAGAAATGTTCTCAGTTCTAACTCCCACGCCTAACAAGAACTGTATATTAGGTACAAGTCTAAGCTATACTACGTTCAAGACGACGTGGTTGGCTGGCAAGTTTGTTCATCAACAAACTACTATTTCATAATACGGCAACAGTCTGGCTGACTACACAAATATAGCGGAGGAACAAGGAGTGAAAATGGCTACTTACATTCCATCCATTCCTTCCGAACTTCCGAAAGTTAATAAGGTACACCTGGCTTAGGTTAACTGAGTCTACACCCTATTGTTGGGGTGTTATGTAAATAAGGCATTTCGCTGTGATTTACGAGAGATTTTTTCTAAGTAACTCGGGTTATGTTGGTTCCGTGTGAAGTATATTTGATGGAGTGATAATAACGAAGTATAAAATGGCCGCTGTAAAAAGTGTATTTATGAGTTACTACCTGCGCCTCTTATTTTCACCCGTATACGGTTCGATCTCGTGCGAATATCCAGATAAAACTATCCTGAAGTTAATCTTGCTTATAAACCATCTGTGCGTCCAATTTCTTCTCAGTCCTGACAGTCTCCGTCGTGTAGCGGTAATAAACGCGGCCACTGCGCAAGGAGGCGGGGTTCGATCCTTGCGCATTGCAAATATTTGTATGTATGATTATGAATATTTGCACTGATCTGGTCGTGACTCGGAAAGCACTTTAATTCGTTAGCCCCGGTTGCCATACGAACATCTAATAGCAGTCGTTACGGGTTGTTGAAGCCCTCAAAAGTCCAACAATTGGTCTAACTGCAATGCTTCGATATCGCTTTCGGGTTATAGAGGTCAGACGGCAGTCCCTTCATGTAAAATATCGAAGTTTACCCAAAATCAGCAGTTAGACTGGTAAAGCGGAGCCCAGACTTCAAAGCTGAAAAGTTTCGGATGCGATTGGGATTAACGAAGAGATGATGATGATGATGATATGTGTCCAATTTCACCCAATTACGTTCAATAATTTTTTCGTGAAAGAAAAACAAACATCTATTCATTAATTCTATCCATAAAAACTTTTAAGTATATAATATCAACAGGATTAATTTTATGATTGATTCCAACAGTTAATAATGATTAAAACATAAAACTAGTCGACCAAACCGAAAGAATTATATAAAAGCCTTATATGAAAAACAATACTATCATATATTTAATTTACACAGACGTGTCGACTCCTCGTCATTGTGGATTTCATAAATCTTGCAACTCACTTCACAAATGCTTCATAAAATTCGCTTTGACGCTTCAGCACTGTTAATTAAAGAACAAACAATATTGCAGCGCTTTTGGAAGCTGCTTTAATATTTCGGCGAATAATGAATAGCTGTGATATTCGGCGTTAATTGAAAGCACATTTGATATACCGTGGCTCGATATGAAAATAAAAATTTTAAATGTGAAATTCAATTTCCATGGGTGCTTTTATATGTTATCTAATATGGGCTGTGAAAATATCTCATAAATGAAAATGTAAATATTGAACAAAATGGATGCTGTAAATATGGTGGGCGTTTTAGTGAACTATTTGAAGTTCCATATCGATCGTAGCTTCGAGTTCGTTCTGTTTAATGAGAAAATGAATTTGTAATGTCATGGGGCACTACTCTGCTAATTTTGTAAATCTGTCATTCCAACACGATTCCATTATCATTGTTCTAAAAAGTTCGTAATCTGCTACACTCATATTGATCGATCAATTATCGGTCAGTAGTCCGTAATGGATTAGTGATAGAATAACATTGCCATATTGCAAATATTATAAAACCCGTTAGTAGAAATGATTTTCTAAAAATTACGCTATTTCAACATTCATTAACATGAAGTGGAGTATTAATGATTGACGACTGGAAAGTCATAATGACGCCATTTTGTTAGTAGATTACAAAACTTGTCAAAATCGATCATTATGAGATCACTGATCGACCATTCTGACACTATTATAATAAAAGGCCCCTGGTAGATCATCCCATGTAGCCGTCAACTGTCGTCTTCTAGTCGTCAGCTGTCTAGCCTTACGCTTCCAGCAGGCTTCCAAAAGGCAGGCTTCCAGTATAATGGGATGAAACCTTTATACCAGTATTTTCTCGGTCTCGGGGACGATGAAGCGCGGCGAATGTAGCTTAACCTGATCGATTGACCTGAGCGTCTGTATTATTTAGTCACGGACCTCTTCTCGGCTCCTGATAGGTGCCAATATCAATTATATTATTAACCTGTGAGTCTGAAAAGAAAACCCAAAACAAACTTAGAGGAGTCTATCTCGGTGTTTGTTCTTAGACCAGGCAGGTAGGAACGCTGACTCGTGACATTTTCCATATCGATTATCAACGAATATTAGTTGGAGTCCTTTAAACGCTATTCATAAGTTAGTACAAAACGCGAAAATGTTGACAATTTAAATCAAACATTTGACCGCGATATTTCCGACAGCTGTTTGATGTCGGGAGTTAGGCAGATCGAAGTGTCGGATGACAGGCCACCTCGCTTTGAAAATGACATATTTCGATTACCAACGTCACGGTTGACGCAGTGGCTGAGCCATCGACTACTGCGTTGTTTGTCGCGGGTTCGATTCCCGTACGGTACAAATATGGCAGGTATGGCCTGCAGGTAGTTGTTCCGGATCTGACTGTTTGTGTTTGTGAATTAAAATGTTTGTAAAAGCAACTTCGATACAAGAGAAATTACTAGTGTGGAAGCATGAGGAACAGTGCATAAAGTTCAGGCATCCTCCATAGAAAAGGGAAGATCCTCCGACCAGATTTGTGTAATGTCTGGCGGGCACTTGCCCAACGGTTTCGTTCGTTAGACTTCTCTGCGACCCCGAGATGGGGGCGCGAGGAGACGGTTTGGGGGCTCCTTTATGGCCCCATGACCGTGGCCTTTTTCTCTCGGTCCTCAAAATTGGGGACCCGTCATTGTGTTGCACCCTAAGGATGCCGTTTTCACACACCTATGTTGTCGCCGTAGGGGTGTGCCTCCCCTCCGGCGGTCATCAGTGTGTGACTGTAGGAGCGCTCGAAGTGCTTCTCGACGCCTGTGCGACCAGGCCCCTGCCGAGTGTAATCTCTAGTTCCCCAGAGAAGGCACAGTAAGAGTCGGTTTTGGTTAGCGCTCCGGTACAGTGGGTGTTTACCCCGTTCCCCTAAAAGCTCAACCAGCTATGTAGAGTTGGCTGCGGGGTGCGGGGGGCAAAACAGTTGATGTTGGGAAGTTGTATGTATATTAGTTGCATGGTAAACTCTGCTTGCGAGATGTAGAAATCCCATGACGTCATCGCATTGTTCGCATGTGGCAGTGGTAGATAACGCTACAAAACGTACTAATATTTTAGCCTTTCATAAATAACAAATTCGACACACATATTGATATTCTCTACATTATTTAACAGGATCAACAAAAAGCAATACATTTTCATTAAGATAATTCAGTTTGTAGAAGTCAGCTGCTCTCTGCTCGTTACTAAGCTCACCGCGCATAATCTAATACTCTCGCGTAGTATGCGGTGTTGATCGCAAGTTTATTACAAGTCAACCCACGAATGCGGTACACGCTGCGTATAAGCCACACGTTTTGGTAAAGAAAATTATGATTTTTTGGCGATATATCATTTGGTTTTTTGTGCTACACGCAGGTACACGCGTCCTGTACCTAGAAGATACACATATACACTACACATACAATACTTGCATTTCGTATATAACCATTACTGATAAGATATTCTTTCTTAATAAATTGTGAACCAGTGCTTGACCGCAATCCCGCCTGATGGTAAGCAGTGATGCAATCGGTGATGGTAAAGCGCGCTAGTTTATTAAGAGCCAATACACTCTAGCCTTGAAGTGAATGAATGAAGAAGAAAATGTCGAAGTTTATCCATATCAGCAGTTGGACTGGTGAGGCGGACCCCAGACTCCAAAGCTGAAAAGACTTCGGATGCGACTGGGATTAACGCTGGGATGATTCAAACTTTCAAACTGACTTAACAGTCAGTTTGAATTAAATTGCGATTTTAATTAAATACTAGCGGCCGCCAGCGACTACGTTCGCGTGCAGTTAGTTGTGCTCCGCTCCTGTTGGTCGCAGCGTGATGTTATATAACCTAAAGCCTTCCTGGATTAATGGGCTATCCAACGCAAAAAGAGTTTTTCAAATCGGACCAGTAGTTCCTGAGATTAGCGTGTTCAAACAAACTCTTCAGCTTTATATATTAGTATAGAAGTATAGATTTAGTTCAATAGGAAGAAAAATAGATAAAAAAAAGTGAAGTGTTAATAAAATTTGGTCGCTGACTGTAAAATAGCAAGCTCACCTAATGACATATTTAAGGCGCTGTGTTCAGTAAAAATAGGCTTCTTAAAACAATTTTTTAGCCAAATGTATACATTTCAGAGCAGCCAAAAATTTATATGTTAATCTTGATTATATGTAGCAGGAAACCATTGTTTTCAAAACACGTTTTGAATTAATTTTCTCGATAGAAAAAAATCCTAAAGTAACCCCTAAAATTGAATTTATAACAGTTGTAACTGTATTATTAATCATCAAATCTTGATAAAATTGAGAAGAGCGATGTAAAATATAATAGTAAATGAAACCATTGTTTTTGTTTATCGATTTAACTAAGATATTCTAAAATAAATAATGTATTTAATGATAAATAACGTGAACGAAACGTCGCTCCATCGCGGCGTCCATTGCCTTCTCTTTCACTTCTATGCTTAGCGACAGTGACCGCTGAGGCGTGGTGCTTGTCGGACCTATGTCACTTTTTGCTTTACCCCGCACAGAAAATAATTATATTTACGTGTCTGTTTGTTGATGAATAATCATATTTCGTTTTTGCCCGGGTTCAAACCCCAGGTTTACATTATATGCTTTTTGTAGATTTTAATTGAAATAAATGCTTTTTAATTTACTGTTGTATTTTTGCCGATATTTTATTTGATTTTTTTCTGTAATTATTCTTTTTACTTTTTCCCGGCACATTTTTCTTCACCTGTATGTGTTCGGGTTCAAACCCCAGCTTTACGTTGTATGCTTTTTGTTGGATTTCTTATTTGCAATTGTTTTTTTTTTAATTATTATTAATTTATCCGATTTTCTGTATTTTTTGTAGTAATTGTTCCATCTTTTTAAATATATTCTTTTTGTAACAATTATAATGCAAACTAATATTTAAAATCAATTCGTTATAATTTTCTTTCTACAAATTTCTAGAAATTAATAATAAATAATAATAATAAGCCTTTATTTAACCATGAATTTCTTAGTTCATAATATAATTTAAAAAAAGAAAAACAATAAAAATAACAGTTAATTTGTATTATAATATTTCACTCGTACAAACCCGATTTCGATAAGAGTTGCAGTTTTGAAGAAGAAATCTTTTATTTTTTTTAATATCCGAAAATGCATTTTTTTTTAACAGTTACTCTAAACAGCTGTTTATAAATAGTAATTTCTAGAAATGATATATTTCTAACAGTTTCATGAAAAAAGGACATAACACAAAAAATTTAAGCAGAACGGACAAAGCGCATTATAAAAATAAAAAAGAAAACAAAAAAAATAATAAAAAATGTAAATATGTATAAAGTAGGTACACATTTTCGAAAATCGCAAGGTAAAGTCGGATTCGATCCTGGTGCTCGTCTAATGCGAACCGGGACTGTGACGAACAGAGCCAACCATGCTTCGGGGTTGGGTTGTGAAATTACCCTTCTAAATGTAGATGGAATAGAAAAGAAAAACAATAAAAATAACAGTTGATTTCATAATAGTTCAAAACAGTAAATTTAGATTTCATTTTGTTGCATTATTCATGGCCCCTTTCAGTATAGGCCTCCTCAAAGTGCCTCCATCTATTTCACTCGTACAAACCCGATTTCGATAAGAGTTGCAGTTTTGAAGAAAAAATCTTTTATTATTTTAAATATCCGAAAATGCATTTTTTTTAACAGTTACTCCAAACAGCTGTTTATAAATAGTAATTTCTAGAAATGATATATTTCTAACAGTTTCATGAAAAAAGGACATACCACAAAAATTTAAGCAGAACGGACAAAGCGCATTATAAAAATAAAAAAGAAAACAAAAGTAATAATAAAAAATGAAAATATGTATAAAATATACATTTTCGAAAATCGCAAGGTAAAGTGAACGGATGTGGGATTCGAACCTGCTGCTCGTCTAATGCGAACCGGGACTGTGACGAACAGAGCCAACCGTACCTCGCGGTTGGGATGTGAAATTACGGTTCTAAATGTAGATGGAATAGAGAATGGTTGGTATAGATTTAATAGAACGTGCGTATTTCTCGATGCACGACGCCTCACCTCACGCATCGATGTACTCGCGCGGAGCGCCCCGCGCCCCGCAGTGGGCGGGGCTAGTCGTGTCCCACTTCGTCTGCTTCACCCCCTCAAATACCTAAAAGTTTGCTATTCACAGCGTCTTAATGGATTATCAAAGAATCTTTGGGTAAAAATAACGATTCCTAACATTCGACCTGACGAAGCAAAAATATCTTGATAACTACGCCCCGCGGGGTATCACCCCCCGCATAAGTTAAGATCTCGTGAGAGTATTCAGATAAAAATAATTCTTTATTTTCACATGCTTTTTATTAGTTTCACTTGTATGTTTGCTTGCTTGCTTGCTTGTTTGTTTGTTTGTCCGTCTCCAACTCTTTGGACTACGAGTGAGCGGCTCATTACTGTAAAATGTCCCACCGTTTTCAATACATTCGTTCGTTCGTTTTTTTTTTCTTAAAAGAATGTTGAACTAAAAGTTGAAAATAATTATAATTCAAAAAACTAAAAAAACATGCTTTCAAAAAATATCAAACTAAAAAGTTAAAAATCATTTTAAAAAAACCGCGTGAGGCGCTTAATATACAAAATTTATGGCACAAAACGCCTCACGCTTTTTTTAAAATTATTTTTAACTTTTTAGTTTGATATTTTTTTAAAGCATGTTTTTTTAGTTTTTTTAAACTATGATTATTTTTATTTTATTTTTATTTATTTGGGAAAACAAACAGTGACACATTACATTTTATAGAAAGAAATACAAAAAGATACGAGCAAATGTGTAACCAACAACATTTTCCACAGAATACATAAAATAATAATAATATTTATATACAAATCATGCTAATCAAATTGAAACTTACAAACTACAACATTTCAAGCTAAAAAAAAACATTCCTTGAATTAAATAATATAAATTAGATTATAATAATTGTTTAGAATAGATGACCACTTAGGTACGGAACCACTGATTTTAAATAATATTAATAATGTGTTACACCATCACGGACGGAGGTGTTTTTTCGGACGAATTTGATTGACAAATACTGTCTGATGCCGAATGATGCGTGGGGAACCCGAAGCCCGACCAAAAACTATGTGCAATAAACCACGCTTGCTACTGAAAGGAGATGTTTCAGTAATGTATGGAGCCTGGCCCAGCACATTGTACACTTAATGCTAGGTATAGTTACGCTATAGTTAGCTGTTTTTAATATTAACTTCCTATATTTTGGCTTAGTTTTTGTACAGATTCAATTTAATACGACCAAGGCATAGAATAAAGAGGGGAAGTAGGTTATCTGCGACCCAATCCGCGATTTAATTGCCTACTGTCTTAGGGTTGACGACTGTCCGCGCTTCGTCGGTTACGGTTGTCGCCCAAACCGCTAACAAATATTTATAGACTAAGAGCTTATGTTTAAATAATTTGCTTAGTATTTAGTTTACATATACTAGTCAGTTTTTTTTTTTTGTAATTTTTATTTTTAGTTTTGTACACATTTAGAACCATATTTATTTTTATTTTTAATTAATACAAATATAAATAATACAAACATAACATCTATTGAATCACACATTTAATACAAAATTACAAATTAGCTACAGAAAAATACCTACTTTCTTCGGTTTCGACTATTACGAAACGCGTTGTTATTAAACTTTAATGTGTAATATATCCGTATCCTTGTAAATAACTTTTAGAAATATAATTTGAAAAATATAAGTCTTTTATTTGTTCATAAATAGACATACCAACTTTGCAGTTTATGTGATCATTTTTTAAAAGCTAATGTGCCGAAAAGCCGTGACGCGCGAACCTCGTTCCGTGCTAGCCGCGACTAGCGCAGTCATAGGCACTCTAATATTGTGTTTAGGTGTGCGTGCGGCGACGCATAGATACTATGGCGCACACATACAAGCCGCGCGCGGTCCGTTTGTATGAAGATAACGTACTTCCCTCTCTTTATTCTATGACCAAGGAGTGCAACACAACTACTAATAAATATGGTGGTTAGCAATAAGCGAAATAAGATTTTGACAGTGACATTTTATTGACGTGTCATGTATCTAAGGCTATCGTATCTATATTATCTAACATATAACTGCGAATGAAACAAAACATGAATTCCGAATATACAGCCCATTATATAAACACAATCAGCTCAAATCAACACTCGGCACGAACACAACGGGAAAATAGAACTGTCAAAGTCGCCAATCAAACATCATAAAAAGTGTCATGGCTACCTTAATAAAGGGTTATCTCACTAAAAAACGTTTCTAATAATTAATAATATATACTTGTATTTTTATTCAAATTAATTTAGGAGTATTTTTATGAAAATCTTCTATTTTTTTTTTCCTTTTTCTATATAGCGTACATAGTGGTGGCCCAAATTGAAACATCTCCATTGTATGATAAATATTATTTAGCTTATTATCAATCAAGTGTTGATAGCAAAAGAGCGTGGGTCTCTTAAGCTATTTATCATACAATTTTCGATAGCAAGCGTGGTTTATTGGATATAGTTTTTGGTCGGGCTTCGGGCTGACCTGGAATCGAACCCGTACATTCATACTTAAGAGGCTGGTGTTTTAAAGAAGGTATACAGAGAAGTAGAAATCGAAAGTCACAGCGAACCGCGGCCTGATCTAACTCGAGTTGGTCTCCAAAGCCTAGAGTACAGGCGTAGAGTAGCCAGCCTTTCGGTGTTCTATAGGATGCATTTCGGGGAGTGTGCAAGGGAATTGCATGATTTAATTCCCCCATCTCCGTTCCACCAGCGGACGACCCGTCGTACGGCTGGTTTCCACCCTTACGTTGTTAACACCACTACGATCCGGATGAAGCGTTTCGCCTCCTCCTTTATACCGCGTACATCGAGGGACTGGAACAATTTGCCAGCGGCGGTGTTTCCGTCGGACTACAATTTGAGTGTCTTCAAGGCTAGAGTGAATAGGCTCTTAATAAACTAGTGCGCTTTACCATCAACGATTGCGTCACTGCTTACCATCAGGCAGGATTGCGGTCAAGCGCTGATTTATAATATGTAAAAAAAAAATGCAATAAGATTTTAGATACGTGTAAATATATAAGCCGTAACATTCACACATTCTATCCATCGTTTCCTTGATCTTTTTTTTTTCAATAATTTAAATGTAAAGCGCGCTAGTTTATTAAGAGAGGACTCTAGTGCCGAGGAATTTGGAAAATAGGTATTTGAAGAAACTGTTGCCATCGCGCTGCTCCCAACCTTTCCCGGTAAAGTGCGACAAGGACAGTTGCAGCTCAGGCTGATTTTACCTACAAAAACGTTGACCAGAAGACGTTTCGTATTCCACTGTTTTCTTTTTTAAAACACTCTGACTGATCTCAATTATTTTTATATCAAAATTTAGAGGAAAAGTATACCAATGCTTCTATTATTTTCTTTTTTGTCAAAAATTTATCACGTTTGTCTAATAGTCATCTAAACATTACGGTAAAAACGGGTTATTTTTCGCGATTTTGAAGTATCGTATTTCTTTTATTAATTAAGTTTCGGAAAAAATCAAATGATAGGGACACGTATAATCACGGTGTACAATTGTAAAAAAATATAATTGCTCTAAAAGCATTATCCACGAAGAAAACAGCGGAATACGTTTGTATAGAGAAAGCACCACTAGGGTTCCCTCTTAAGCCTATTCACAAAAAAAACTGAGTGAATAGGAAGGAAAAAGGCAATTGAGCGAAGTGATGCAATGTTAAAGCCAACAACATGACTAACAATGCTGCACTTGAGGGAGATTGATATGGAGGCCCTCCACGACCAAACTCTAGACAAAACAACATTTTGCGCATCGCACGGGACACACATCTCAGACCCGTCCTCCGTACGGCTTCACCAGACATCATGCCGGAACACGACGAATCGCTTGGCGGTAAGACTTTGCCTAGTGGGTGGTTACTTCTGCCGGCAGCCGATGTTATGGCCTACCACCGAGAAAATCACGGTCTCCCCCTACTCGTATAGCCATCGACGATAACGATAATAACAAATAAAGAAAAATATACACCAATTATATTTAATTCATTATCATTTAAATTTATTCCACGAACCACAACAATTTTAAGCTGGTACAACAATCATGCTTATAGATTCTGCATAAATATTATTTTACCTGTAACAGTGATGGCATAAAATTATAATCACAGGCAATCATGTGACCATGCAGCAATTATGAACTGGATGATAAATCACAACACGATTGTTCAAAATTATACATATAAATATACTTAGATTCATGCAATATATTGGTCATATAATAATATTCACATTCCATTAATTTTAATGAAATGAATATTGACTTCATGAAGAAGGAAACTTTTAAATCATTTGCTTCGACAGAAACTACGAGTTCACTCGATTTTCTCTAATGTAATCTTTCAATACGATCGCCCTGATCACATCTGGCCTTTTCCTGTCGTCTCCTTTGCTGGTGGCCTTATTACATGTATTCATTGGTTTTTATGTACCACTAGCTGTGCCCCGCGGTTTTACCCGTGTAAGCTTCGAACCGAAAGAGCTCAGTTGATATAAGCGTCTGTTAAAATAATGAGAGCAATATATACGTCCGCGTTTGCTCCAGTTTTCGCAACATTTTTTTGTTCCTGCCCTGCTCCTATTGGTCATAGCGGGATGTTTTATAGCTTATGTCCTTTCTCAGGCTCTAGACTATCTGTATACCAAATTTCATTACAATCGGTTCAGCAGTTTTGGCGTGAAAGCCGGACAGGCAGACAGACAGATATTTTCGCATTTATAATATTAGTATGGATTTGTGAAATAGTACATCTTTTCCTAATAGCGGTAATCACTATTTTTTTTTTTAAATTATGTTCGCTCCACATTTGCCTTTTGTGTTTTATTAGTGTTTTTCTTTCTATAAAGTCTTTTAATTTGTCTCAAAATCTTTTTCAATTAATTCTTTACAAAATTTCATTAACCTTTTCGATTTTTTTGCGTCCTCAACTCCTCATCTTAAAACCAATAGGTTTGTAACCAACCAGTAACATTTAAGATATGCTGATATTGGTAACTTCATTTCAGCATATTTATATTCGGAGCGTAATCTCAGCGTTGATCTATTCTTTCTTTACGACTATTGCTAAAACTTGCCATTACTCTTCCAATAGATATCATCGGTAAACTCTATGAATGGCCGATTTTGATACCACCATAATTTACCTTAAAGTAACTCCATTTTATAAGTAGTTCTAAACGAGGACAATGTTCGATTCAATCACGAGGAGTGAGACCTTAAGTCACCTTTTATGACACCCATGGGAAATGATGGTGTATGTATTCCAAGTCAAGTCACATGACAATTAGAATGGCATTCATCTTGGGATTCCAATCCCCCGACAAGAGGGAGAATATCATAATATATAACGCCGTATATACTACTTATTATATAAACACTGAACACGTTATTGGATTGAGATAGAAAGATTGTCGCGTGATGTAGGTTGACATAACATGATAGATGATCCAAATCCTTTTTCGGAATGGAATATCGTCTACGGTCAATATTGGTTTTAAAAACGGCTACGACCGTGTGTTCCGGGCTTTGTCGGAGTGGCTCTTTTTATATGGTAATCGATTCAAGATGGTGCTCTTGTAAAAGTTTTTTTAAAATATTAAATAAAATCAAATTGCTTTTAAAATTATAAGCCTTTTGTTTGGACCAAAATCAATTATCGGGTAAAAATAATGGACGAAATTCAAGTGCTTTCGTAACAAAGTAGCAGTTAAAAGAAAACATCTCAAACCCTATAATAATTAAGTAAACGTAAATGTTCAAGCAGGCACTTCCATACGATATACAAAAACCTTAAGATGAAAACCGTTCGCCCAAAATTTGATTGTACTTATTACATAAGTGCATTAGTGAGAGTAAGAGCAAGGTGCTCTTAGCATATAATTTAATTAGCCCTTAATAGGGAAACCTGGCGGTGATATTATTCTACTTTATACCCACTATATATATAGTGAGAGTAGGTATATATGTACATCGATGGCAGTGACTTTGATCCGTAAACTGTAGATATACCTACGAATACGAAATTATTATAGAAGTCGCATTCATAACGAAAAGTAGATATCCGGCTCGAAGGACCATTAAAATGTGCACCACTAAATGGTCCTTCATGTTTGTCACGCACATTTAATGTTATAATCAGCCTATAATGTATAATGTTCCCACTTTCCTTTTTTTTGACAGCCTCCGTAGCGTAGCGGTAGCGAATGCGGCCGCTGTGCAAGGAGGCGCGGGTTCGATTCCCGTGCAGGGCAAATATTTGTATGCATTAATATGAATATTTGCACTGGTCTGGTCGTGCCTCGGAAGGCACGTTTGTTTCTTCCGCTTTCACGCTATCTATAACTACTAAACCGAAAGCTTTGAAATTTTGCAGACGTAAAGTTAAAAGTCCTGATTAAATAATAAGTTAGTTAAGTTTTCATCCCGGAAATTGACACGAGTAATAACAAAAATATTGTTAGCTTCATACCAGTTCGGTGATAGATGGTGCCTTGTGGTGTTTAAAACAAGTTAAGTGTAAACTTAGAAGCCAAATGATACAACCGATCTTCTCCGAGAATCTAAAAAGCGCGATATAACCGAATCTCACGCGGGCAACGCCGCAGACGAAAAGCTAGTTAAAAATAATTTATAATAACGGACGACAAAATTCAACGCAACGAGTTCACAGAAACATGTATTGAATCTTTGGTGAGAGGTTGCCCGTCGCTGCCACGCTGTATTTTATATTCTTAAGAGAGACTGATTCAGTGTCGCAGCGACTGTTTGTTTAGGCTGGCTCCTCACTTTTTTAATATAAACGAGTGTATTCAAATATCCAGTTGGGGTTCACTTTAATCCATCTTGTTACTTTTGTGGGCTTTTATAATTTTGTCGCAAAAATTTTGTGATATTACTAGTCATTTGTGATGATTGTAATGTCGCCGTCATTTAAAGAGAAAGATTTGATATTTTGTATATTAAGTTGTTACGGTTTCACGCTAAAAGAAAAGGTTGCAAAATGAAGTTTAGTATATGGCTAGACCATGATTAGTAGATAAGATTCTTTTTATCCCTTGTCTCGTATGCCTTGAATCGAACCCGCGACACACAAGCAGTCAATAGCTTAACCCCTGCGCTAACCGTGCAGTCGTGTCATATATGTATATTCTTTATTATAGAATGAAAGAAGTCTGAAAATATTTTATCCAAATATGAAACGTAATCGCCGTCAAACATTATTTTAACAAGCAAAAGTAAATGTACTCTCATCACGACGCAAATGGCCGTGTTTATGACACGTTCATGACCAGAATTTTGTGCGAACGTTCTTAAGAAGCGAAGACGGCCCCTCCTGACCCAGGCCTTGTAAACCGAAACTTGCGAACTTCGCTCATAAAACTCAAATTGAAGGCTGAAAAAGAAAAAGTCTTACAAGAAATGTTTTAACCCGATTTTGGCTGAAACCTTAGATAATACGGTGGAGATGAAAATTTACCAAATTCTGGGAAACTAAACTACATTTTTATGTCGGACCCTCATGTATTGAAAACATAAGTAGAACGAATGAAACCAAATCGAGGTAATGATTTTAGAAGATTGCGTACTTATGTGCTTGGTAAAAAGGTAGGGACCGTGATTCGAATATATCTGACTTTGGGTTTTGTAATAGTAGAAGCTTTATCAGGAGACCTCAGCATTTTAGTTTCAGAAATCACTGATCAAGGGATTTCTTTAAATCTTTTAAGTAGATAAAATAACTTACACGTTTCGGGAGATACATAGGTGAACCGGAAAGTTTTTACCGGATTTTTAAATGAAGCGGCTGCTAATCGTTTCGTGTGACATATGTAACCTTTTTGCCAATTGGTTTTGAGTTGGGGCTGGGTCTTCGTCCAATAACTCTTGCAATTTTGTGTTCACTGGGAGCATGCTCTCCGTAAGTTTCTACCAGCAAAAGATGGCTTTCAACGGCCTTTTTATTTTTTATTTTTTTGTTTTGGCAGATGTGCGAAGTCCTCATGGCCTTTTCTTTTGATGAAATAAGAAAAGCAATGCATGCCGCAAATGCTCTGTCAAGTATAAAATCCGACAAATTCACAGAGCTACAACACTATGACACTATTTTTCACGCAGAATGTAAATGAGTTATTTTCGAAGTTCAATGATAGTAGAATAAAATGGCATATAAGTCAAATTATTTTATCCGTACTGATGGCTAGCGGCATCTGTCAGAAAAACCGGTAAAAGTTTCCGGTACAACTGGTATAAAACAAGTAAAATAACGTCTAACACGAGCACAACAAATACGTACTTACACGTATTTGATAAATCTGACCATTCTCCAGTAGTATTCAGTAGTCGTGGTGGCGTAGTGGTTAAAAGTAGTCGTGGTGGCCTAGTGGTTAAAACACCAGCCTCTCAAGTATGAATGCGCGGGTTCGATTCTAGGTCAGGCAAGTACTAATGTAACTTTTCTAAAATTATATGTACTTTCTAAGTATTTCTTGGACACCAATGACTGAAGGTGAAGGAAAACATCTTGAGGAAACCTGGACTTTAAGTCTGAAATCGCCAACCCGCATTGAGCAAGCGTGGTGATTACGCTCAATCCTCCTCTGTATGAGAGGAGACCTGTGCCCAGCAGTGGGACGATAAAAAGGTTGATGATGATGATGATGATGACCATTCCCCACTGCAAACAATTATATTCGAAGGTAATAGTATATTTTTTTTAAGACTAACACTATGCATTTCTTCTGTATCGTGGGTGCCTTTACAAACATTTAAACTCACATCCACAAACAGCAATGGCTCCGCCACCGCGCCAACCGTATCGTCTAATGACTGAAAAATATTTTTTCTCGGTGGTAGGCCATAACATCAGCTGCCGGCAGAAGTTACCACCCATCAGACAAAGTCTTGCCGCCAAGCGATTCGTCGTGTTCCGGCATGATGTCTGGTGAAGCCGTACGGAGGACGGGTCTGAGCAGTTGTGTTGCGTTGTGTCGCGGGTACGATGCGCCAAATGTTGTTGTGTCGGGAGTTTGATCGTGGAGAGTCTCCAGATTAATCTCCCTCTAGCGCAAAGGTCCGGCAGTACTTCAAATGCCAATCTTGTAGCATTCAATGCCGCCAAAACACAGGCGTGTCTTTTCACCGCCAAAAGGAGCCCGTTCACCTTGGCTCCTACTTTTCGGAATGTGTCCTTGGAGTGTTCCGACCGCCTTCAGCTTTTGGGAATTGAGATTTCCTCGGACCTTAACTTTGGGCGGTTCATTGAGTCCAAGGCTAAGTTGGCTGCCAGGAAACTTGGCGTTATCGCAAAGGTCCGGCAGTACTTCACGCCTGGGCAGCTTCTAATGTTATACAAAGCACAGGTCCGTTCGTGTGTGGAGTACTACAACCACATTTGGGCTGGTGCTGCCAAGTGTCACCTGGCCACTTTGGATTCAGTGGAGAGACGTGCAAAGAGGCTGATTGGTGACCCTGATCTAACTCGAGTTGGTCTCCAAAGCCTAGAGCACAGGCGTAGAGTAGCCAGCCTTTCGGTGTTCTATAGGATGCATTTCGGGGAGTGTGCGAGGGAATTGCATGATTTAATTCCCCCATCTCCGTTCCACCAGCGCACAGTGTTCGGCGTAGAACAAGCCAGATGGACAAAAATATTTTTTCATGATTTTGGAACTATATCTATAAATTAAGTATTTATATACCTATACTAATATTATAAACCTAAAAACTCAGTTTGTTTGTTTGTTTGAACGCGCTGATCTCAGGAAGTACTTTGACGAATTAAAAAAAAGGCCGAATTAAAAAAATATTTCAGTGTTAAATAGGCTATTTATCGTGGAAGGCTATATACTATCACGCTGCAACTCACAGGAGTGGAGCAGTAACCAAAGATGCGGGTAAAACCGCGCGGGACAGCTAGTTTTGCTATAATATTTTATTTCAAGGAAATGCGTAGAAATTGTGTATAAATATTTTATTTCATCTAGACACGATTATAAAAAAGGAAAAAATGATGTCAATCGCTGCCAATATCAACGCTAATATAAATATAGGTACAACCTTAGACTTACATATTAAATACAAAAAATCTAAATGTATATATGTATAAAAATATAAATATACAACCTTAGACTAACATTTTAATACAAAAAATCTAAAAGTATAATTATATGTATGTATAAAAATATAAATATACAACCTTAGACTAACAAATTAAATACAAAAAATCGAAATCTAACACTAGACTAATATATTTACATTAAAACTAATCCGCTATATCAGAATCATCTGATTCAGAATCCGATGAATCCAATTGAAAATAGTCGTCCTGAATTTGTAAAGGTCTTGGTTGTAATAGGCTATTTGACAGTATTCAATTATTTGTGATTTTTTGCTTTAATTGCATAAAATGAGGGTTCTTTATATCATTTACAAGAGTTTTAATAAAAAAGAATAACAATTAATATATCCAAAACACAAAAATATGTTTGGCTTTTTGTTTCTCGCGCCACACATTGTGAAACGATCCGGATTGGCTAATGTCGCGATGACGTCATACGCGCATCATCGCTTGTTTTCGGCAAACTTATAAACTGTTTTTCGGGGGTTTTTTATCGATTTATTTGTACAACCCAGTACAGCACACCACTTGTAAACCATTTTATTAGATAACAATAGCAAATAATAATTACAAACAAACACCACTGAGAACTGAAAACCGCTTGTGACGTCACTTACTAGGCGCAACGCCATATTGCTAATTATATCGTTTTCGCGGCTTATTTGAATTTTGAATTTTTATTTGCATATTTCTTACGAAATACGTATTTAAAATTAAAAAAAATACTTTGGGTGAACTTCTTAACCGCAACCAAGTAATTCAAGATAAAAATTATAAATCTGTCAAATAGCCTATTGGAGTCGAGGCGCGTAATATACTACTCTTTTTTTTTCGTATTTCCCGGAGGCTGTTGATCAGAGGATCAGACGTTTAAATCAACATATTGAGCAAGTCAAGAGCATGTCTCTGTTCATGGCGAGACGAGAGAATATCTGCTCGAGATTGTATAACAACAATGTGCTTCTCTAAAGGATAACATTGTTTTTTTTTTTATTTTACAATGCAATCATATGATGGATCACGTGATGCCCAACTTTCATGGTCCACTTCGTAGTTTGTTTGTAAGAGTGGGTTGTTGATTTAGAATCAATAAAATACGCTAATGTCTCGTCACTACATAGCGGTCTATCAGTTTGCATAGCACTTAGTTGTTGGAGGTATGAACTTGCAGAAGATGGATTTTCGCCAATGTCCTTTATTACTCTGGCAGCTTTATTCCTTTTTAGGTCTTCCGGATCGACAACAATCAGCGGATGAAGTAGAAGGTTGTGGTTGAGTGGATCTTAAGCAACATTCTATCTTTTCGCCTTCCAGCCACAACTTATTCTTACTCAGGAAACGCTCCTTTGATTTTACTGAAGACACCCACTTAGTTGCAATTTTCGAAGAAATGCTGGCTATTTTCATCTTAATTTCCCTTTGACATTCTTCAGTGATATCAGAGAAATCACACTTAAACAAAATAAATTGAAATAGACGATCATTTCTTTCATCTTCGAAAACACTATTTTGCCAATAGAGTATGTCATTTCTACAAAAAAAAAAAGAAAAAAAAATGTTGTACTCAAGTGTGCTACATAAAATAGGTCACATAATAGTCTATAGCCATGTAGTTAAAACATATCAAAAATTCAGAGTGGATACAAGAGGATACATGGCTTTTCTAAGCCTGTTAAGTTCAAAAACAAAGAAAAAGATTGTAATTTTTTGAGTACTCAGAGATAGGCTACTTTATGAATGTTTATAACACATTAAAAGATTCTAATTAGAAAATAATATTGAACATACCTTCAGAATTAAAATAAATCACTAAAACTTTGCAAAAAATTAAAACTACCATCATGAGATGTTAGTGTAAGTGTCGCTGAAATGCAACTGATTTATTTATTTAACTGCACTTACCTAATTACCTTACTTTGATATACGATGACTCACCCATATGAAATGTTAGACGTAAACAATTATTGAAATCAGAGGTTTAGGGGGGTTGTTTACAGGTAGATAGTACAAATTTCTGGAAATTCGATAATGACTTTTGTCCACCTGGCTTGTTCTACGCCGAACACTGTGCAGCGGACGACCCGTCGTACGGCTGGTTTCCACCCTTACGTTGTTAACACCACTACGATCCGGACGAAGCGCTTCGCCTCCTCCTTTATACCGCGTACATCGAGGGACTGGAACAATTTGCCCGCGGCGGTGTTTCCGTCGGACTACAATTTGAGTGTCTTCAAGGCTAGAGTGAATAGGCTCATAATAAACTAGTGCGCTTTACCATCAACGATTGCGTCACTGCTTACCATCAGGCAGGATTGCGGTCAAGCGCTGATTTATAATTTGTAAAAAAAAAAGCATCGTTTGATCGTGTTGGTCTTGGGTCATTGCATCACCTCGCTCAACTGCCCTCATCCTTCCTATTCCTTAAGTTTTTTAAGTGAATAGGCTTAATAAACTAGTGCGCTTTACCATCAACGATTGCATCACTGCTTACCATCAGGCGGGATTGCAGTCAAGCATTAGTTTATAAATATTAAAAAAAAAAAAAAATCATGTGTTTATTATAACCATTTGAAAAACAGATCGTGCTATTATAGATATTAATGACTTAAATGTCATTTTTTTTAAATCCATACTAAGTTTATAAGTTCACACCACAAGTAACCCTGCCTGTGTGCTATCACAAACCAGTTTACGAATATCTACAAAATTTTGAATGGAAATAGATGGCATCCTGGTAGGTAACATAGTAATCCAAAACAGTCATCATTCTTATTTCAACGTCGATAACTATCGAAATCCAATAGTGAAATACGTTTATTCTGATTCCAAAAATTAAATAAATTACCCTTTTAACGCCAAATATATTGTAATGTAATACACAGGCGACAGCAAATCACGCTACTACAATTTGTCTGGTTTCTTTATTAGATTATCAACTTTATTTCTAAAGCATTATGACTCAAGGTTCTTTTGGAATATTTGACAGTTTCGGGTAGCTTGATCTGCAGTCGTACGTACATAACTACCTGCTACAGCAAACTTATTTGCATTCATTGCAAGCTTGCAGCAATTAATGCAAATAAGTGTATGTACATTACATTACAACATGATTCTCTTTTGACAAAAAAAAAATCGTTTGCTAAAATAAAACGGAAATAGTTAAAGGCAAAATCCAGTGCTTATGTACATAAACCTCCGATAAATGTATGCATTGTAAGTTTAAATGTCGCGACATATGTATCTGTGGAACGCATAGCGCCGAAAGTTCGGCTAAATACGCTCGCAGTGTATTTCAAGTACTCTATGACACATCAGCCGCAATTACGCCGCGTTCGGCATAGGGCCTAACCTTCCTTCGGGCGGTTTTTTCAGCTGAAACGCATTTAATGTATTTTGCATAGCAAGCGACGAAAAGTTCGCCGGGCGTAGCTGAACGTTCGGCGTGTGTAAGTTGTGCATCACGCGCGTGGCGGTAACGAAGAGCGCAAAGGTCTTCTAAGCCCGCTATAATAGCTAGTATTCTAATTAAATCCAGTTTTCTGGGCAATTCAGGTAGGTCACAAAAACCGCACACCATAAAGTGTCGACACAGATAGACTGACGATGACGCTACGTAACTTTGGGGCAGCACTCAGCGAGACACGGCAGTTGCAAGAAAACAGAATGAATACGTACTGGCGAGCGGACTTCAAATAATCTAACTGCTGAACCTCACAACGGCTGTTCAGAAGTATTTGCTTCCAGTAATCTATGGAGGTAATATTTAGTGTTGGCAATGATAAGGGGCGTCCGGAGTTCTAGTTTTATATGATCTTGGTTATATATAGCTTTATGTGCAATGGTGTGAGAAGTGTACGAACTTATGTTCTACTTGGCATTCACGTTATAACTTTATGTTCCTAATCTTCTTTTTAGTATTTCAAGGGAAAAAATCTATCAACGATTGCATCGCTGCTTATCATCAGGCGGGATCGCGGTCAAGCACTAGCTTATAACGTTAAGAGAAATAATATGAAAAAATAAATCGTTTTCTAAAATACTAGCTTTCCGCCCGCGGCTTCGCCCGCGTGGAGTTCGGTTATATCGCGCTTTTTAGATTTCCCTCGGGAATATAATTTTTTTTCGCGATAAAAAGTACCCTATTATTTAATCCGGACTCATAACTTTATGCCTACCACGCACCACCTTTAAGCATACCACGGGCATAGAGGAAACAACAGAAGTACTAATTAATACACTTATCCCTGATGATTCACCGGCTAACGATAGCGACTACCACCAACAGATTCGAGCGTGGGCTCCTGTGCCACCTGAATCACTAATGTCAGACGTACCATCTAATGATGAATTTATAAATATTGTTAGAAAACTACCGGTTAACAAATCATCAGGGGAAGATAAAATATCTAATAGGATGATTAAAGAAGCGTGTAAAACAGCGGGTAATGCCATCTTAACTGTATATAACCGATGCATTGCTGAAGGCGTTTTTCCTCGTAAATGGCGACGCGGTTTCATACGAATAATACCAAAGTGTGGTGATAAACCACCGGATGATCCGAAGTCATATCGGCCTATCACACTTCTACCATCTTTGGGGAAACTTCTGGAGCGCCTCATCGTTCCACGTTTACTACCGAACGGTCCAAAATTTCATAGTAATCAATATGGCTTCACCATCGGTAAATCAACAGTCGACGCGGCGCTTTCTGTCAGAAGAACCGTTAACCAATCGGAACACAAGTACGTGATTGGTATCTTTTTCGATATTTCTGGGGCTTTTGATAACGCTTGGTGGCCTATGCTGTTGTTAAAATTAAAAACCCGCTGCTATAGAAGCTGCCGGTTGCTATAGAAACATATATAATCTCGTTTACTCCTACTTTATAAACGGTTCCGCGGTACTTAAGCTCGGTCATTTTTCTAGTACTAAAGCACTAACCATGGGATGTCCTCAGGGTTCAGTTGTCGGTCCTTATTTATGGAATTTGGGTTTTGATGATTTCCGATCCCGCTTCTTTGAGGCTGTTCACTTACTGGTTACGCGGACGATGGCCTACTGCTCATTCAGTCAAGTACCCGAGCTGGACTTGAGAACTTGGCCAATACTTGCCTAAATCTAATATCTCAATGGGGTGATCGTAACCGCCTAGCGTTTGCGCCGCATAAAACCTATCAACTTCTACTAAAAGGTAATCTTAAATCATTGCCTACTATTGAATTTAATAACGTTCCCGTTAAAAAACAGCAATCCGTATGCTACCTTGGTATGGTCTTAGAATGGAATTTTTCATTTATCGAACATATAAAAATAGTTGGCGAAAAAGCTAAAAGGAACTTTTATGCCCTAACTAGAATATCCAAAGCAACTTGGGGTCTATCATTCCTAACTTTAAAAATTATATATGGAGCTACCTACTTAGGATGTATGTGCTACGGTGCACCTGTTTGGGCCGATAGGGCCAGCATAGGGGCGGCGCGACGTAAACTGCTTCAAAGCCAACGTTTGGCATTGATATTTTTATGCAAGGCGTATAGAACAGTCAGTACTGAAGCCTTACCCGTTCTGGCAGGTGTACTTCCAGTCGATCTTGAAGTACAGCGACGTGCTTCAATGTACTACTCCGCGAGAGTGGAGGCCATGGACACTAACTTTGTTACACAACGCGACCTCAATAGAATTTCTAGATTATTTAAACCTCAGACTGACGTCTGGGAGGACCTCTTATCCGAATGGCAAAGTAGGTGGGATAATTCCATCAAGGGCGCCGATCTGTTCTTTCCATCCGTTGGCGATCGGCTGGCTAAGACATGGCTGGAGGTTGCCCACTGCGTTGCCCAATTTCTCACGGGTCATGGCAACTTTAAAAGTAAACTGTATTCTTTTAAACTTGTTCCTTCGCCTTTGTGTCAATGTTCTACAACAGACTGTGAATTTGAACAGTCCGCACATCACATCTTGTGGGAGTGTATTCTTTGGCAGAATGAACGCAATATTATGTTGGATAGTGTACAAGTTACATCCGGAATTGTTTATTATACGGATCTTGTAGAAACTAGAACGAATTTCCGTGCGTCCAGGCGCTTTTGCCATACCTATTATTGGAATCAATTGTAACAGCACATACCTACTTAGGACCCATTAACTTAATCAAATTTTATTCCGTGGTGCTTGGCAATCTGGGCTTCTCCCAGTTGCAATAATATCTCTTTGTGCCGATTGGCCTAGTTCTGTTCTGTCTCCTGCTTGTTATGGTGGGAAGTGGAAAAAATATATTTTTTCTTACTCCTCCGCTATTCTTTTCTGATTAATTTCGTTGCGGGACCCAAGACAGTTGAATCGTTTCTCCGGGACTCGTCGAGCTTCATTGTGCGGCGTTTTTCTGGCGGTCTCCACTGTTGATTCTGGCTTTCAGGAGTTGCAGTGGGTTGGGAACAGTGTGGCGGGTTTTGTCCCAATAAGAACTTTATGCCTGCAAATTTTCAAAAAACAAACTCGCTTTCCCATTTATAATATTAGTAAGAATAAGGATGTGTTTGGCCCAACAAAGATACAATTCACTTACGTAACCGGAATTCCTCATTTGTTCAGGTATGGGGATGTAAAGTGCAAACGCACTTTAATTCACTGCCTTTAAATCAATCAAACAGTTCCTAAAGTCAACTGCATGTGTATTGAACGTTATTAGCTTACCGGAATAAACTATTCATGTTTATATCAAAACCTTTCCGTATATATTCAGTATATTCCGTATAGTTTACCTTAATATTATATACGTAAACTGAAGTTATGCTCTCATGAATTTTTCATACTTGTATTTTGTAATACTTGTATTACTTTATGATAACAGCTTGTTCTCACAAACTGTCTATAAAAAACCATAGTATTTCTAAATACATACATAAAATACCGTGTTTTTGAGAATAAAACGGCTAAAATTACATCTAACAATATCATCCCTTTTGCCCTTATTACCTGTGTTTACAAAGAACCGGTGATTTGAAGGGCACGCGTTTAATTTAATCTTCATATCTACGTCGCTCAACCAGATACCTGCCAGAGTATGAAGCCGGCGAAATTATTACAAAAATAAACTTCATACGCATACAAAATGTGACGAGCAACTTTTTTTTTTCATCATCGTGTTATTGGTTCTATGGCCTTAATATCATCAGGATTGTGTTATAGGATGGAGTATAGCAGTTATGACATCATCTCTATCATCAGAAGACATCCACTATACTACCATCGAAAAAGTACAACCACCTATGCGACGTTCTAGAAGGGTGATGGTTTTCAGCAAATGTCAATCTTAACAAACCTCTTCGGTGATATCAATAGCTTGGTCACATAACTTGGCGCCTCTTACTGCGCTGTCGTTTTCATAATTTGTATGGAGTGTGTATCAGAAAACTCCTCGGAAAAGAATGGAAGCGTCTCGGACGCTCTTGACCGTTTTTTAATTTGATAGGACTTAAAGATAACATTAGGTTTGTGCTACACACTGCATACAAATTATAAAACAACAGCGCATGAAGAGGCGTCACGTCAACGCTTAGTGTAGTGTTCCGTAGTTTCCCGTCTGTCACTACAAGTGACCCCACTTAAGAGTTGAAATAAGAGGTAAAAAATTAGGCTATTTTTTTTTTATATAAATTATAAACTAGCGCTTGACTGCAATCCCGCCAGATGGTAAGCAGTGACGCAATCGTTGATGGTAAAGCGCACTACTTTATTAAGAGCTATATAGTATATTCACTCTAGCTTTGAAGACACTCAAATTATAGTCCGACGGAAACACCGCCGCTGGTAAATTATTCCAGTCCCTCGATATATGCGGTATAAAGGAGGAGGCGAAACGCTTCATCCGGATCGTAGTGGTGTCAACAACGTAAGGGTGGAAACTCGCCGTACAACGGGCCGTCCGATGGTGGAACGGAGATGGGGGAATTAAATCATGCAATTCCCTCGCGCACTCCCCAAAATGCATCCTATAGAATACTGTGATCGGCGTGAGACCGTCTCGAGTCTAAATCAGGGTCACCAATCAGCCTCTTCGCACGCCTCTCCACTGAATCCAAAGTGGTCAGGTGACACCTAAGTACGGAATCCTAAAAACGAGCCTACAAAGAACGGTGCTAACTAAGAAAGAGTTATAGCTTCCAACTATTTAATAGCTCATACCCATTCTGACCCTGACTCGAAAAAATATTAACAACGCGAAGTAGCCCAAAGCACAGCGCCATCGCTCTAAAAATTGGGCTACTAATATTTATACAAACTAGACGAGTTATGTATGTTGAATTTTCGGTGGTAATTTTGGATTGCCTGAACCGATTTTAATAATTCTTTTTTTATTTGAAGGAACATACGTTCAGAATAATAAAATATGTAAATTAAGTTTCAAAAAATGCTTGCATATATGGTTAATTTACAAACAGGGTTCACAAATTATTCAGTATTTTTTAACTGTTCAACTCATCAAATTCAAAATATATTTTATAGAATTTTTTTATGAGTCCCTCACTATGTGCCTCATAAGAAAGCTCAAGGTTGCACAGAGAGCTGTGGAGAGGCCTATGCTAGGTGTTTCTCTACGTGATCGAATTAGGAATGATGAGATCCGAGAACTAAAGTCGCCGACATAGCCAAGCGGATTAGCTCTCTGAAGTGGCAGTGGGCGGGGCACATAGCTCGTAGAACCGATGGCCAATGGGGCAGAAAGGCTCTTGAATAGCGACCACGTACCGGCAAGCGCAGCGTCGGACGCCCACCGATTAGGTAGTCGGATGATCTGACCAAAATCGCAGGGAAGCGCTGGATGCAGGCCGCGTCCAACCGTTCTTTTTGAAAATCCTTAGGGGAGACCTATGTCCAGCAGTGGACTTCATGTGGCTGAGATGATGATGATGATGGTGATCCTTGCCTTTACCAAATATGTTTTAATCGGCGTCCAATCTCTCGCATACAGCTATAATATCCGGAACACAAAATCTGGAATTGGAAAACAAAACAGTCCCTAGTGAATCTTGATTCTTGTCGGTACAACCCAAATATAGTTGTAATAAGATTCGTAGCAAGTTGAACTACTGTAAGTTTAGGTAGTCATTAAAACTGTGAAACATCCAGTCCCTAGAGAATCTTGAGTTCTCGTCCGCTAAACAACCCAAACACTGCTGTAATAAGATTCATAGCGAGTTGACTAACTACAAGTGTAGGTACCGATTAAAACTGAAACATCCAATATTACTTCCTCATCAATAATAACGTCTATACATTAACCTTTAATTTAAAATGGTGTCAAGAGATTTTTAAGCGGTACGTAGCCGCTGCAGCATATCCAATTACAGGAATTGATTGACACATCGTTTAGTGAAATACGGATCAACCGTTTCAGGGAAAATTGCCAAAACTTTTATGACAAACGAAGTCTGTTTCTATAACGGATATAGTCTCTTCATTATTATCTTGTTTAAATATGACAATCGTTTATTTCAAAGACCCTTGAATACCTTTCACAAAGTTTGCCTACTTTTTGTTTGTGTTAAAAGTTGTTGTAACAAAAAGCCTGTCTACATTGTTTTTCTTTGAAATTGCCGTTTGTCTGCTTGTTGTTATGGATTAATCGTCTTTTTAAATGGAGTTATAAATCCAGTTTCGTTAAAATTACGTGTTTTTCAACTTAAAATCCACCTCAAAAGAAACGGAAACGAAGGTAATCTAACTTTAATAGACAGCGCTAGTGGATTATTCTAGGTGTCTGCATCTAAAACAATTCTTCAACTGTTTGCAGATGCAGCGCAAACTTTAGTCATTTTAAAATCTGAAAGCGCTTAAAGCGATTCAATCATACTTTCCTTCCGGAGCGACTGGCGTCACGTCTTCTTGAATAACCTTTGAAGTTATCTTTTACGAGGACCATTTCCCGAAGCCAAAAGATAGTCCAATGAGATTAGTTTAATGAAAACGTACGTTGAATGTGGTGTATGCGGTTGGCAGTTGAATTAGCATGCAATTTTCCATATTTTGAACACATTTAATCCAGTTACCTACAGCTGCAGAATTTCTGTTTAAATAGGCGGATGATATGATCACGGCAAATTTTATTTAAAAGTATAATATTGAATAATTATGAAGTGTTCATTTTATTGATAAAATGCTTAGAAAAATCGACACTAATATGAATACTTTTTCTAATGAGTCATTAAGTTTACTTTTTGGTAAAACGATTTAGATCGGATAAGCCACTGCTTTTCGGAGGGTAGGTAATTCCAGTGTTAAGTACCTACCTCTAAAAACAGTCTGCGGTAGATTCGCCCTAACAGTGACATATTCCACTGTTCTCGACGTCTATATTTTTATGTTGCAGCGCCCTGATGGCACGGTACTCCATTTTTGTCACCCTCACCACAGTGAAGTGGATTTTAAGTGGCGTGCTGCAAACCATCCGTTTTTATGCTGAAAACAGTTTTTGACACTTCAAACAATTTTCGTATTTTTCGAATTTGTTACCGAGAGGCATCATGACCGTTATAAGTTAGTACAGATTTTCAATGACCATATTTTTTGTAAGTTAAATTAACAATGCGATATCAATACAGATAAAAGAATAAAATAGTTGGTCCTGACATCAGTTTTAGTTAATTAATAACATATTTAATAATAACATAACTCCGCAAACAGTTTATTGTTTTTCACTTCCTTATTCCAACATCTTGATAATTTTTAGCTAAAATCTTTTGTAAGTTTCTAATAAGTAGTGGCAAAGAAAACCACTTAACCTTAAAGGTCAAACTTATTTCAATATCTAAGGCAAAAAAGAGAAAATAAAGCGAGAATAAAATTATTCTGCCCAAACGGTTGGAAGTGGATCACATTATTTTTACAACATTACCAAAGATTTAATCCAAATCGTTCGTACAAAAGAGGCACAAGAACGTTGGAAAGAAATTGGAAAGTTTTTTACATCCACCGCATTCATACATAATACATACAATTCTTAAACGTGAAAAACTTAGGTAAGTACTGGAGGTAAAAGAAGTACTTTCGAGGCAGTTTATTGTTATATAGAAATACTCAAGAAACCCACGACTCCGCCTGGTCTAATAGTTTTGAATTTCGTGGTTATAATCGTGTTCGCGGATCGGTGGGTTTCCCCGATGTTGCGAAGGTGAATGCAGCTCCACGCTAAGTATTAATATTATGTACGTTTATGTTAGACGTGGTGACCTAGTGGTTAAAACACCAGCCTCTCAAGTATGAGTGTGCGGGTTCGATTCCAAGTCAGGCAAGTACCAATGTAACTTTTCTAAAGTTATATGCACTTTCTAAGTATTTCTTGGACACCAATGACTGAAGGTGAAGGAAAACATTATGAGAAAACCTGGACTTTAAGCCCACCCGCATTGAGCAAGCGTGGTGATTACGCTCAATCCTTCTCTGTATGAGAGGAGACCTGTGCGCAGCATTGGGACTGTAAAGGTTGATGATGACGTTTATGTATTGTAATTTGTAATCTACTAATACTAGTAGCTAAGTAAAATTGTTACTAACCTTGTAAACTTCTGTCTGAGATAAGAGTTTTGTACTCTATAAAGGAAAACATATTTAATAGGATTAACATTGTGTGATCGAAACATGCACGTAACATGACTTACGTGCATATTTTAACGCCATGTTACTTAAAAAGTCCATTTCTGCACAGAAAAGCGTGGCTAAAGTGCGGATCTATATTGTACTCGACAGTAAATAGTATACGATATGTGTCATTTAAATAGTGTGTTAATGCACCACGTTAGCACATCCAGCAGTGTAATTTCGTAACACACTATCTTGGATTTCATTTTGACAAATCAACAACATTCATTGCGTTGTTTATATTATTGAACAAACATATTTTTCGAACATATAGAGCAATGGATTAGCAATATTTAAAATTGATAGTAATCGAATGTTACGCAGTTAGGGTGCTGGTCCTAATTTCATCATCATCATCAACTTTTTATCGTCCCACTACTGGGCACAGGTCTCCTCTCGTACAGAGAAGGATTGAGAGTAATCACCACGCTTGCTCAATGCGGGTTGGCGATTTCAGACTTAAAGTCCAGGTTTCCTCCAGATGTTTTCCTTCACCTTGTATTCAGTTATTGGTGTCCTAATTTCATGCAGTGCAATAATCGATCACATATGTTATACGTATCGTAATATACTTATCTTTGTTAAAACGAAATATACATAAGATTGTTCAGACTAGTTCTTAGAAACTTTCACATTATAACAATTGTAGGTTAAAAAAAAGGCCTCAGCTCGACGCGTCCTTGAAATTTCACTCTCAATTATCGTCCAATTATCTAAGCGCCGTCTAAGAAGTTTTTCTTTAAAAATAATAGATTAGAAATATTTTAATTCAGTTAAAGTCCACAGAGTTAGTAAGTCTTAGCTGCCGTGACTTATTTGAATTTAATTTACCTGATATCTGACTTTTTTATTCTTTTAATAACATCTTGATGAAATAAAATGAACGCTGAAAAAATGAAATCAATAAGAATGATGTAAGTTTTGATTTAAATGAATTTCCGCGAAGTGTATTGAATGTTCTTCCCTATACAACATTATATTTTCTTTATGCGAAACTTGAAACACGTTCAGTATATTTAAGTAAAGAATCTACATAGATACAAAATTTCAAAAAGATATAATAAAAACCCACAAAGTTATGAGCTTGCTATTTATTCTACTTGGTGGAACAAAAATATAGTCAAACATCCGCACGGGCGGGCGAGGCGGTGCATTGACCTCTGGCGTCAGCTGTGGCGCGCGGCGCAAGTACTATGATCTATCGTAACTGCTCGGTAACCACTCTGCAACAATTTCGAAGTGTATTAGTGCAAAAATGTAACATGGTGTAAAAATGATTGAAATCCATTCAGTTGCTTATTCTGAACAAACTATATTCAAGTTTCGTTCGTGTTTAGCTTTAGCTTTCCATCTGACCGACCCTTTCGCTATTCAAAAGTGACTGTAATTGGTTTTATTTGAAATAAATGTTTTGAGTTTGATTTGAAATTGATGTTAAATAAGTAGGTTAATTACCCAGGGAGCGAATCGCCCCCTAAAATCTCCGGCTTAAGTTTTTACACCTTGTATAATTTCGGCATTACGTTAAGAGGCTTCGTTCTTTGGCTCCTTTATCGTTCGTTTATTTGAGCTTTATCGATACTTTTTGCCTTGTATGCGACATCACTAGATCGAAAGCCGAATTACGAACCAGAATTTATTTTATTATACACGACAAAAAACTTGGCAAATGGTCACAAATGTCATTTGTCTTGGGTATGGTAATCAGCCACTAGTGACTTAAGTACTAGTACTACTAGTCATCATCATCATCTCAGCGTTTATCCCGGTTGCAACCGCAGCTTTCGCGTTAGAGCCCGGAGTCCGCTTTCCTGCACATTCTCCTCCATTTCGCGCGATCTTTCGCATCCTACTAGTATTTAAGGTAATTACAGGGTGTCTACACAATGTAGATATATTGCGAGGGATGGTGCCAATCGCGCCAGACAACCATCTGGCGACGTCGAGCCACATAACCATGTGGCTCGTCGTTGCAGTCGCGGGTGCTGGTGGAATTGCGCGCTAACAGCCAATCTAAACGTTGCGTTGCCTCTGCGCTCAGCGCTGCAGAGGCATCTTTTCACATACTAATAGTCATAGTGTACACAAGGTGCGCTGCGTCGACGCAACGTACACATGACGCAATTAAAGCCACAGGGGTGAAGAGGGGGGACGTACTTATTATTACATCACAGTAGTAACGCTACGATGGCGCAGCTTCAGTGTGGCCGGCTATGCGTCAAAATATTTGTGTTACGTCGACGTAACGCAGCGTGGGGAATGACTCTAACATTCTACGCGAGGCAACACTATTGAGCGGGCTTTACACTCTCAACGTTAATGTTGATGACATGAACATATTCTGTTGCGCTTTGGGTGAATTAACTAGAATATTTTATTTTGAATTCAAATTATATGTGATTCAATAACAATTAATGTCTAATTAATTTATTTGAAAAATAACAAAATTACACCCTAACTTAAATTAAAGTAAAATACAGTGTCAAAAATTTATCCGCGTCGCTTTCGACTACTAATGTACCCACAAGACTCGCAGCTGACAGCTCTTGAGTCATCATCATCATCATCAGCAGAGGCTGAATAGAGGTTGGTAGAGGCCAATGTCCAGCAGTGGACGAGTAGATACTCGTCCACTGCTGGACATTGGCCTCTTTCATGGCACGCCAACAAGCTTGATCCTGAGCAGTTCTCCGCCAGCCACTGCTCACAGCTCTTGGGTCACTGAGTGTCAACCAGCCGTTTCGAAATTTCCTTAAAAAAGACCATGAGCTTTCAGTCCCCATATCCTGGGGTTTAACTTAGTATCGAAATGTACATATGTATTAGAGATCCCAGTACATCCAGCTACCCAAAACTGTCAAATTTTCCCAATTACCCAAAACCGTAATATTTTAGCGATAAAGTTGAAAATCTAATAAACAAATTTGACATAGGTATTGTAGAATCTTGATAAGCTTCGTCTACGTTTTTTACATCAAATATTGTATCTGTACCTAATTTCTGTATAATGTAACTACATATTTCATTTCTTTGCTTTATACGTCAACGTGCAGCGGTATTTCTGGATAAAAGCAGCCGTTTCATTTAATTCAAGCGTAATAAATTGTCACTTGACATAGGTTCTACTCAGACTGGCAACTTTAATACAAGTACGAATATACGAAAACTGCTCAAAGAAACAGTTTCAATAAAATTATTTAGTAGAACTTTACAGATAGAACTACCTAAACAATATGTAAAGAAAACCCTGTCCGACCCATAAGGATAATAAAGGTTAGGTAAACGCATGACCAAATATAATATAAAATTTTACATAATCATCATAGTAACAATACTAATGAATTTTGAAATAATCCTTTTTTCCCGGGAATTAATTCCAATTTCCCCGAAATTTGGTAATTTTTAAAAAAGTGACAACACCGGTATTATTATAAGCGAATAGCGATGCGACCACGTCATAGGTGCCGCGTGCCCTGCCCCCCGCCGCCCGCGGAAGGGGTTGCTTATCGCACATGCATTAAGTTACCTCGCGTTTTCAAAATATTATTTATTTTTTTAGGGGGAATTTTTGTAAACTTTAGCCCGGCTTTGTTGGCATTATTAGAATCAGTTATAGATACCTAACAATACCTTCACGGATCGGACAGGGTTTTCTTTACATATTGTATGTGTAATGACGCCAATTCACACGAGACGACGCCTTGTTCATACAATAAACTAAATTTGAGTTCAGTGCATCTTTTACTTTCTACTTTATTAAGAAAAGAGGACAGAAAATAAAATATTAGTATAGTCCTGTCAAATTATGTAAGACTAGCGGCGGCCAGCGACTTCGTTCCCGTGGAGTTAGTTATGCTCCATTCCTATTGGTGGCAGGGTGATGTTATACAATATCTAAAGAAAACCCTGTCCGATCCGTGAAGGTATTGTTAGGTATCGATAACTGATTCTACTAATGCCCACAAAGACAGGCTAAACTTAAAAAAAAAATCCCCCTAAAAAAATAAATATTATTTCGTAAAAAGTGGTAACTTAAAACATGTGCGGTAGGCCATCCAGGCGCGGGCGAAGAGGGGCAGAACACGCGGCACGCGGTCGCATCGCTATTCGCTCAGAATTATACCGTCAAAAATAATATTGTCACTTTTTAAAATTTACCAAATTTTGGGGAATTTGGAACTAATACGCGGGAAAAAAAGATTATTTCAAAATTCACTAGTATTGTTACTATGATGATTATGTAAAATTTCATACGTTATTTGGTCATGTGTTTACCTAACCTTTACTATCCCTACGGGTCGGACAGGGTTTTCTTAACATATTGTATAGCCTAAAGCCTTCCTGGGTTAATAAACTATCCAACGCAAAAATAACTTTTCGAATCGGACCAGTAGTTCCTGAAATTAGCGCGTTCAAATAAACAAACAAACAAACTCTTCAGCTTTATATATTAGTACAGATATTTCATAGACAGTTTAGATGTCATTGATAAAATATTAAACTAAGGTAGATATGTCACTAGCGCATTAAAAATTAAGCGTACAAAAGGAAGTAAGTCCTGTATCTCGCTATAGTCACTCTCAATACACTCGTAAAAACAAACGACAAACACTAACAGCGCAAACGACAAACACTAGCCATCTTTTTCTTCTCTATGCTTTAGATTGCGCCCCATCTCACTCACACTGTACCAATGTATGCCGAATAAAAATATGCATGTGTGCTGCTGCTGTGTTCGGCACATTTTTTTTTGGTCAGTTTGTTAGAATATATCGTATCTGTTTAATATTTTATCAATGTTAGATGTGATTTAAATCATGGCGACCAAAAATACGTCCATTTATGTCAGATGCTGACTAATTTCACAGAACTAAATTAATATTTAACTTCTGTCCTTTTCTTAATCAGATAGAAAAAATAAGATGCACTGAACTTAAATTTAGTATAGTTTGTGAACAAGAAAATTGGGGTCAATAGTTGATTTTCTAATCGATTAATAAATCTATAGATACTAATAAGTATATAAAGCTGAAGAGTTTGTTTGTTAGAACGCGCTAATCTCAGGAACTACTGGTCCGATTTGAAAAATTCTTTTTGCGTTGGATAGCCCATTAATCCAGGAATACTTTAGGCTGTGTAGTGCGCTTTATAATCAACGATTGCATCACTGCTTACCATCAGGCGGGATTGCAGTCAAGCACTAGCTTATAACTAATAAAAAAAATAACATCACGACCAATAGGAGCGGAGCATAACTAACTTCACGCGAAAGAAGCCGCTGGCGACCGCTAGGAATTTATATATATGCTATAGTAAAATTACAAAGAGCACTTAGCATGTGGTTTTTGCCTGTAATTGGTTGTGCAATATCTGTAGCAACTGTTGGCGAACCTTAAATAAATAAATAACATTTACGTCTTACAGATTTTGCATGCGGAGTACTTTCAAAAATTCAAAATGATTATTCGGATGAAGTTATCTGGCTTTAGAAAACGTATAATACGCTTTTCATGCCCGGTGTTATGACCATGTTGTTCGTCTAAACCACGGAATAGACAAGGTCTAAACTTCGAATCAAAGTTCGGTACACGATTTTGATGCGGATTTCACCATCATTTAGAGAATTAATTGCGGACGGTTTGTATCCAATAATTTAATACTAAAGTTGAAACATACAGCATATCGCTTTAATGGCAACAATATTTTACACATGTATAGTATAGCTTGTATTGTATAGCGGGTTCGATCCCCGCGCTGTGCAAATATTTGTATGCATGGATATGAATAAGTATTTGGACTGGTCTAGTCGTGCCTCGGAAAGCACGTCAAGCCGTTGGTCCCGGTTGCCATACGAACCACTAATGGCAGTCGTTACGGGTTGTTAGAGTCCTCAAAACTTCAACAATTGGTCAAACTGCAATGCTTCGATATTGCCTTCAGGTTGTGGAGGTCGGACCGCAGTCGCTTCTCGGAAAATATCGAAGTTTGCCAAATGAGCAGTTGCACTGGTGGACCCCAGACTCTAAAGCTTAAAAGCTTCAGATGCGACTGGGATTAATGCAGAGATGATGATGATGATGATAGTATAGCATAATAGGTTCGCGTTTTCGTTTTATAAAAATACCTTGGTTTCAATAAACGATTATTTTTTATAACTTCTTGTGAGTCTGCAAAGAGTAGGTGATTTGAAAGAAAGAGTTAAGAAATTTTTTGATTTGGGCCCAGTTGTTGGTTGTATTTTTTCTTAGTGATTAAAAATCGCTACCTACTCGTTAAGTCTGAAAAAATCGCTTATTAATTTAATGATCTTTTATTCACATATTACCGCATACCATGAATTGCACCTTCATTTTACCTGAAGCAAAGAAAACGTCGGAAGCAAAGCTATACCTTTTATTAACCCAACAACACGTAGGTACCGAAACATGTCTATCACTCACCGCCCACACTGCGTCTCCGTAATTTGTTCAACAAATATGCCTCACCACTGTAATTATATCAACATTCGGTATTTAGATTCCATACGGGACAGAAAATTTGTTTATTTTACTACCCGTGGAAGACATCGTTTACGTTATATCTATTTATTTATTTTAAACTAGCTGTTGCCCGCGACTCCATCCGGGTGTTGATATAAAATAAGCTATTAAAATAATAATATTTAAATAATGGGCGTGCTCCCGTTTTCGCAACATTTTTTGTTACTGCTCTGCTCTCTCTATTGGTCATAGCGGGATGTTACATAGCCTATGTCCTTTCTCAGGCTCTAGACTATCTGTGTACCAAATTTCATTACAATGGGTTCAGTGGTTTTGGCGTGAAAGCCGGACAGACAGACAGACAGACAGAGATACTTTCGTATTTATAATATTAGTATGGATTAAAGTATTCGTTCACGTTTGAATTTAAAATACCAAAGTAACGACCGGATGGATGACAATGTTGCTACGACGTAGCATTCTTTTGCTACGAGACGTAGCAACACTGCGATTTTACAAGCCAAACCACCAAACCAAACCAACCAAATGTCCCACCAAACGACCAACCAACCAACCAAACCAACCAAACCACCAAACCCAACCAACCAAATGTCTATATTGAGTTACACTTTAATGTCAAAGTAGTGAGCCAATGGCACTGTGGCTACGACGTAGCAAATACAACTGTCGCGCGTCATCACGAGTGCTACGCTGTAGCCGATCTACGTCACAACTACACTTTCGAAGTCAATTTTAGGATTAAAGTTTGATGAGTTGAAATGTCCTTAATCGCATACGTTTAAAATCACGGCAACAGCTTGATCACTACAACGACAAAGTGATCATCAATATATCGCCCGTCTGAACTCGTTTTCCGGGCTATTTTGCACAAGTGCCCACAAAAGCGACGGGTCAGCACGCGATTATCGACGCAGGGCGGACAATGCCGTGAATAATTATTCAATTTGTTTCCCTTACAACAGCGTCCTCCACCAGCATCTAAAGCAGGCGTTCGTTTTACTGGACTTTATTCTTGAAATTAAATTTTATTTGAACAATTTTATGGTTACTGCATCCGGTGTCAGTTTACGGAATGGTAGTTCGGGATTTGAAACATTTCAGTTTTTTAGAACCTTGTTATTTCTCTTGTAATTAGATTGTGAATGTATCTTTATGCATAATCACAGATTTTTTTTTCCTGTAATACCCACTGCTGGGACTCAGCTCCTCCTGCATCAGGCAGGATTGCGGTCAAGCGCTAGTTTATAATATATAAAAAAAAAAGGTAGACATCACATGTCGTCGAATTTTAGTTTCTAGGATATACCGATTTCATCACATGGTTTTCCTTCATCTTTTTAATGGTTTTATTCAATATATTAGCTGTGTGGCTTATACCCCGCGTGGAATTCTCACTTTTTAGATTCCTCATTTTCGAGGATTAATTATTATTATCGTATCATTTAGCTTCAAAGTTTACATGTGCATATTCGATTGCAATACCTTGTTTTATACGACACACAGCGCCATCTATCACCGAACTGGTATGAAGCTAACAATATTTTTGTTTTCCCTAGAGAATATAAATTTTCCTGGATAAAAAGTACCCTATTATTCAATCCGGACTTCTAACTTTACGTCTGCAAATTTTCAAGGCAATCAGTTCAGTAGTTACGGCGTGAAAGCATAACAAACTCACTTTCCGATTTATAATATTAGTAAGCATGAAATAATTAACGTAAAATAAAGTCACATTTCACAACTCATCCAGTTTAAAAAATATGTAATTAACTTATAAAAGTGTCTGTACAAAACCTACTTACAGAAAATAATTTATAAGTCAGTACTATAATGTACATAGGTACATAGTTATTACGCTACATACATATATTTATATACAAGACACAAAAAGTACAATAAAAAAAAATTACTGATCTCGAGTCGAAGGCGTTTTATTCCTTATTATTCAAATTACTTAATTAATTCACTACAGACCCAAATGGAATGCTTTTTAATTATGACGACCCCTCATTTCAGAGCAAAGCGTGGATCTTTTTACCTTAGGCTAGCGATACATCGGTTGAAAATTACGTCGCGAAATTCATCGCAGAAATGTACGCTTTCACGTTTACAGTTTTTTTTTTTTTAATAATTATAAACAAGTGCTTGACTGCAATCCCGCCTGATGGTAAGCAGTGATGCAATCGTTGATGGTAAAGCGCACTAGTTTATTAAGCTTATTCACTTAAAAAACTTAGAAATAGAAAGGATGACGGCAGTTGAGCGAGGTGATGCAATGTTAAACCCAAGACCATCACGCGCTAGAGGAAGATTGATCTGGAGACTCTCCACGACTAAACTCCCGACACAACAACATTTGGCGCATCGTACCCGCCACACAACGCAACATAACTGCTCAGACACGTCCTCCGTACGGCTTCACCAGACATCATGCCGGAACACGACGAATCGCTTGGCGGCAAGACTTTGTCTGGTGGGTGGTAACTTCTGCCGGCAGCCGATGTTATGGCCTACCACCGAGAAATAAGTAGGTACGTATCCCAAATAAGTAGGTAAGTACTGTTTATTTTATTAGCACAAATGATCAAACCAGACTTTCGTTTTCCTGCGTCCTTTTCGGGTAGTCAGCGTCAAATCAACGGTTTGTGGAAGCTTTGTCGCAGTCACGACGTGCTGCCATCGGCCATTTTTGTTTTTTCATAAATCGATTTTATCATCTCAGCGTTAATCCCAGTCGCATCCGAAGCTTTTTCAGCTTAGGGTCCACTTTATCAGTATAACTGCTGATTTTGGCTAAACTACGATATTTTCTGTGAAGCGACTGCCGTATAGTCGTGGTGGCCTAGTGGTTAAAACACCAGCCTCTCAAGTATGAGTGTGCGGGTTCGATTCCAGGTCAGGCAAGTAACCAATCTAACTTTTCTAAAGTTATATGTACTTTCTAAATATATCTTGGACACCAGTGACTGAAGGTGAAGGACATCTTAAGGAAACCTGGACTTTATAAGTTTGAAATCGCTAACCCACATTGAGCAAGCGAAGCGTGGTGATTACGCTCAATCCCTCTCTATATGAGAGGGAACCTGTGCCCAGCGGTGGGATGACAAAAGGTTGATGATGATGATGACTGCCGTCTGACCGCCCGAAGGCGATATCGAAGCATTGCAGTTAGACCAATTGTTGGACTTTTGAGGGGCCCAACAACCCGTAACGACTACCATTAGATGTTCATATGGCAACCGGGACCAACGGCTTAACGTGCTTTCCGAGGCACGATTTTTCATAATTCGATTTAATTGTCTTTTTATTTACATTTGCGCCTGTGATCTGTTATTGTTTCAATCTTACAGCTATGTGGTACAGCGATGACAATTATTTTTAGTTATATCATTAAACTGATAATAAGATATTAGATTTTCACACAAAATACAAAGAAGTTTGAAATTCTCACGACCAATTTAATGATAGATTTTTCTTTCTTTTACATGCTTTTTATTAGCTTCACTTGGATGTTTGCTTCCTTGTTTGTTTGTCCGTCTCTAACTCTTTGGACTACGAGTGAGCGGCTCATTACTATAAAATGTCCCACCGTTTTCAATACGTTCGTTGGCCGAGTGATATTAATTTGTGCAGGCAAAGTATTTAGTTTAGATTTAGTTACTTGGGTAACGCATCATTACGAATTTTAGCACTTGCTATTGTGTCTGTTGGAGGTCAAGAAAAGTTTGGTAAAAACAAATGAGCACCACTTAAGCGTTCGTGATATCCGTATATTATTTATAAAAAGAATATCGAACTAAAAAGTTGAAAATAAAAAAGCGTGAGGCGCTTAATACCTATACAAAAATTATGGCACAAAGCACCTCACGCTTTTTCTCATTTAGTATTGTCATAAATTAAAATTTTAAAATTATTTTTTGATTTTTAGTTTAATATTCTTTATAAGCATGTTTTTTAGTTTTTTAAACTAAGTTTATTTTTTACGATTACATCAAAAAGTAACATGATATTCACCTGATGGGCTGGCCTTAGAACCGATGACCGTTGGAGTAGACGTGTTCTACAGTGGAGACCGCAAATCGGTAAACATAAGGTGGGACGCCCTCAGGCTAGGTGGAGCCCTCAAACATCAGGACCCGAGGTGGCGGCGTGAAGTGTTCCACGCGCGCTACTCTTAGACGTCACGGAGGGAGTCCTACACCTCACTCCCCCCTTTGACCCGAGAGGCCTACCGTGGTGGGCCAGCACCAATCTGGGGTTGCGGAAGCAGTATTAGTTCTCGCAGCCCCCGGTGTAGGTGTGAGAAGGAACAACCGGGTAATAAAAAAAAAAGGTGGAGCAACAATCTTCGCAGGATGGCTGGTAACTGGATGAGAGTTGCTGAGAATCAAGTTCAATGGCGTGAAATTGGAAAGGCCTATGTCCAGCTGAGGATTGCTATAGGTTGGTGGAGATGATTCACCTGATCTACGGACTTATTGTGAAACCACTATCAGTAGCAATGATCAGCTACGTAGAATCTTCTCGTCCGTAATACCGCAGTGTCTCCAGACAAAAGTCTGAGACCAGTGTGTTTTGCCAGTGATGACCTATGGTATTAAGACGTGGTCGCTAACAATGGGCCTTATAAGATGGCTCAAAGTCACTCAAAGGGCAATGGAGAGGGCTATGCTTGGGGTTTCACTGCGCGATCGAATCAGAAATGAGGAGATCCGCAGAAGAACAAGAGTAGCCGACATAGCCCGAAGAATTGCAACACTAAAGTGGCAGTGGGCTGGACACATTGCCCGTAGGACCGATGCCCGATGGGGCCGACGGGTTCTCGAGTGGCGACCACGCACCGGAAGACGTAGCGTAGGCCCTGACAAGGTGGACCAACGACCCGGTGAAGGTCGCGGGAAACCGCAGGATGCGGGAGGCGCAGGACCGGTCATCGTGGAGAACCTTGGGGGAGGGCTATGTCCAGCAGTGGACGTCTTTCGGCTCAAAATAATGATGATGATGATGAGTTAAACAACATTCATTGCGTTATTTACATTGTTGAGCAGACACATTTTTCGAACATAAGGTGAAATGGAATAGCAACATGCATCAAAATGATTCAAAGTGATAGTCATAATACGTTAGGCAATTAGAGTGCTATTGCTGTTTATTAAAAGAACACGTAACACAGTTAAACAAAATTTCGGCACGTAATTTCGTTCCGTGTGTCTACCACTTTAATTAGTCAACAAGTGATTGCTACCATATACCAACTGAATGGCTTCCATAGCGGTCTATAGCTAGGTCTATTGTTTATGTCCCGTGGGTCTCCTTGAAACGCTACAAGATCCAGATAGACACTTCCATGTCCCGATAGTCTTGGTGAATAGGTACTACACAAGACCAATTGGAGCGTTAGGTTGCCACCGCAACACTTGATTGATGTTTAATTACTTGCGCGCATATGCAATGCTATCCTACGAGGAATCACTGATACGCCGACATATATTAATGCATTACAAGTGCAACATACATTAGACAATGTATGAATAAGTACCTTTTAAACCTATAGTTATAATAGTTCTAGCAAACGTTGATTTTTTAATAGATAACTTTGATAACGCATAACATCACGACTCTGTTCTCGAGGGGGTCGGGCAGACGTGTAGGTACATATGATTAACGACCATGTTATAAGTGACAAGCCTTTTACCATTAAAAGGACCATCACAGACTTCGGTCTGTATTGAGAAATTTCAAATTGATAAACCAAAAACACTTTAGACAACTTGGTGATCGAACCGAGAAACTCATTCATAGAGTAGAATAGAATACTCTTTATTATTTATAGTTTATAGTGTGTGTGTGTGTGTGTGTGTGTGTGTGTGTGTGTGTGTGTGTGTGTGTGTGTGTGTGTGTGTGTGTGTGTGTGTGTGTGTGTGTGTGTGTGTGTAGGTGTAGTTTATAGTTGTAGTTGTTTGTTTTTCTTTTTTAGTTTATATATATAGTGTACAACTATATGTATAGATTACAGAACAGAAATATAACGATTTTACAAAGGGTGACTGGGCGGCCTTATCTCTAAAAGCGATCATATTACAGAAGGCAACCTATTACTATGAAACGGAACATCATACATCCATCATAGATCCAGACTTCGGCCTATTACTGAGAAAATTCAAATTAAAAAACCCCATAATATTTTGGCCAACTAGGTAATTAAACACAGGAACTCATTCATCTTATAGGAGGCAGCCTATTACCATGAAACAGAACCTCACAGATCCAGACTTCGGGCTATTACTGTGAAATTTCTCTTTGGCCCACTCGGTAATCGAACCCAAGAACTCATGCTCAAGAAGGCGCTGGCGAAAAATAGACCAACGAGGCAGTTACTATAAAGAATTAATAGGTTTGACTTATAGAAACTACACAAAAGATTTAATTCCCGATAAAAGATAACTGATGTTGAAAACTTACGCTGACACTTTGACAGAGACGTCAAAAAGAGTTTATTTGATAGATGGGTCTTGTTCAAAGACATTAAATTATTTATCTTAAATCTCTTTGGACTTCTTCGATAATATTGGAGTAGGCTATCCTTACAACTTATTAACTTACATAGCCATTTGAAATTAAATTAGCAATGTCAATTTCAAAACTCCAACGACCGTTGAAAAGTATCTGAAACAGAGTGGCTGCGAAAGTCAAAGGACATGATGTTTTGTCCTAGATTGATACCTGATAGAAAGAAAACGGTGCACAAGAAGGCGCGTGTTTGATCCCCGCGCAGGGCAAATATTTGTATGCAGGAATATGAATATTTGCACTGGTCTGGTCGTGCCTCGCAAAGGACGTTAAGCCATTAGTCCCGGTTACCATACGAATATCCAATGGTAGTCGTTACGGGTTGTTGGAGCCCTCAAAAGTCCAACAATTGGTCTAACTGCAATGGTTCGATATCGCCTTCGGGTTGTGGAGGTCAGACGGCAGTCGCTTCACGGAAAAAATCGAAGTTTAGCCAAAATCCGCAGTTAGACTGGTAAAGGTGACCCCAGACTCCAAAGCTGAAAAGCTTCGGATGCGACTAGGATTAACGCTGAGATGATGATGATGAGAAAGAAAACGGTAGGAGTATGTTCTTTTCCGGGTGTACATTTAATTTTATTTTATTCTAAGAACTATTAAGTCGAAACATCTATATTTAGAAATGTCCTGAATTCAAAATGAAAAGCACCATAGAAAATGTCTTCTTGGAATCCTTGAAACGAATTCAGAGTTTTATTCAAATGTTAAATTCTCTGATCTTTTCTCGATACACATTAAATAAATGATGGCATTAATTATATCGTGTTTCTCACCATCTAAGCTTAAGTTACTTAGAATTTCTTTACTGTCTTCATGTTATCGAATCACTTACTTAACAGGCGTTCTACTTCATCATCATCATTATCATCATCCGCAGTCCCTCTTCACCTTCTCTTCTTGTGCCAGTCCCTACGCTACTCTGTCAGCTTCATCCAGACTTTCCCCGCGAAGGCAGCAATGTAGTCTGCTGACGAAGTTTTTATTTAATTAACGCATTCATTCAAGTCAATGTTTTATTAATGTAGCAGTTGAAACGACAGATCTCTTAGCACATCAAAAATCTTTACACACCACATATTTACCAGTGCGAATAGCTAATTCTCTTGTTGTTTCCATGTATACAATTTTGTATGCGTGCTGAGTTCACCTATAAGATCTTTACATTATTTTGTTATATTTCTACTTCTAGTATTAGCTTACACAGAATATCAGTGTAAACAATATTGTTGGTAAAACAACATAATTAAATAAAAATAGTTTTTAAATTGACACCAAGCCTCTTAATCCCCGAGAGATTAGGTGTAGATACACATTAGTACATTCACCCATATTTCGCCAAGGATTTAAGCCTCATGTAATAGGACCGATCTTATTGCCGGTCACTAATCCCAGCTCTATGCTAATGCTGAAAAAGTCGTCATAGAAAAACACATCAACTTTTCAGCCTATAGAGGTACACTGCTGGACAAAGGCCTCCCCCAAGGCTTTCCACGATGACCAGTCTTGTGCTGCCTGCTTCCATCGGTTGTTTGTTGACCTTGTTGGGGGCCTCCCTACGCTCAGTGACGGATTAACCCGTAATCAAATTAAGCAATTGCCTAGGGCATCACGTCTGGGGGGGCACCAGAACAAGCACAAAAAAGTCCATCCTGAGGGCATCACGAATCACGTCCTCACTCTCACGTCACCAGAAACCACACCAAAAAAGGTTCTAGGACTAATTTGAAAATTCGCGCGTTTTAAGTTGACATAGAGTCCGACCTAGAGTCATAACCCCGCACCCGCTTGCCCACTCGCTGCCCGCTAGTGCATTCGGCAATTCGAATGTACCGGAATATGCGGTGCGACTTTGATTCTTTGGGCCGTGGAAGAATTTAGACTCCCGCGGCCCCACGCGCGCTCGTGATAGAAGAGACACCGGGGTGGTTTTAGTCAGTAAGAGTCTGACAGACCCGTCGCCTACCCCAGGGCGGCGGACATCCATTGAGGATTTCCACACCGGAAAAAAATAAAATAAAGGTACACGTAACTGTCAACAACTTCGAGAACAGAGTCTCCAATCTTTATAGGAGTCGGTACAACATGGGCGTTAGACATGACTGGTCTTGTCCATGTTCATTTTAAGACCGACTCGCTCGAAGGCTCTACTGAGATCTTCGAGCATTGTACTCAGGTCCTTCGTGGTCTCAGCCATGGCTACGATATCATCAGCAAACCGAAGGTGTGTCATATACTCGCTATTGACGTTGATGCCCAGTCCTTTCCAGTCCAGAACCTTGAAGACATCCTCCAATGCAGCGGTGAACAGTTTCGGGGAGATAACATCTCCCTGTCTGACACCACGTTGCAGAGGTATTGGTTTCGAGGTCTGGTCCTGTATTCGGACTGACATGGTAGCGTTTTCGTACAAACCCTTCAGCGCTTAATATACCGATAGTCTATTTGGCACCGCTGGGGAGACTGCAGTACAGCCCAGGTCTCGATCAGGTATATAAAATAATACATGATGATAAAATTGAATCAGCTTTCCCTAATATGGAAACAGATCCCTGCGTATATTTTTATCGCTTATGATTTCAAATTGCTCAGCGGAGCGTTCTTTTACAAAATTAAAATTATTAAAAAAGGACAAAGATGATACAAGAAAGGCTCGATTGTTTATCGATATTATACATAGAGTCCGATATGATAAAAACATTACACGTTAAGGGTCCGTCCTGTTAATCTGCTCATTTTGATCAATTTTGTTCCATGATTGTGAGAATATGTTACATAATATTAGTAAAATTATGTATGATATGGATGGTACAACTCTTCATCTAGGTGCTAGCTTGACTACTTTTTTCAAGAAACTTCATAATTAGTAGTAAATCTACAATTTCCAATACTCTTTTTCTCAAATTTCACGTTCGAGTGAAGTTTGACCATAGTTTCTGAAGAAACTACAAGCGATTTTGCCTATAAAAAAGTACTATTCACATCAGCATATAACTATCTTGCTGCTAGCTTGACCACTTTTTCGAGTTTATTTCATAATTCAGCCAAAAACGAAGACGGAAATTAAGAAATTCAAGGGAAAACTGCAGCCAAACAAGTATGTTTTTTCTATAATAAATCAACTTTTTTTAAAAATTAAAAAATGCCTCATTAATTTTAAGGTATTTTTATAATAGAAACAAAAGTTTATTTTCTAAAAAAAAATGTTTTTCATCATGAAAATCAATGTCAAAATCTACTATATTTACGAGCGCGCTAACGCAGCCGGCTCAGTGGTAACTCGGCTAGCGCAACGAGTGGACGTATCACTTTGTGTCGCTAGAGCTCGCGAGTTTTTTCGTAGGTTTATGTAAAAAATATACTGCGACTACCACAACTTGGTCCTTTAATAATTTTTCTTTCTTAGTAATATTATATTAGTTGTGAATTATATTAGGATATTTACGACTTATCCCTTGGATTGCTTTAACTAATTTTTAACCGACTTTAAAAATGAAGGAGTATATTTTTTTGAGTTCGTAGATTTTTCTATCATTTGTGAACCAATTTAAAAATATCTTAGGTTTTTTATTTCTCTATTAAAGTCAATTCACATAATGCTTTTGTTATACCTAAACTCATTTTTTTTTTAAGATAATGGGGCGAAACAAGGGAGAACATTACCAATGTATTGTTACAAATGGACCTTATGTCGATGGCATAAGGTTCAATATCGCGTGACATGCAGTGAGTCACTTTTAAGCCCTATTTTTCCAGATCTAGACATTTTCTAGGTATAATAATAAAACGCATTGCTAGACTTAGGACGGCCTATCGAATGGTACAGGTATCAACAGTTTTGTCAACAAAGTGTCGACATCGAAATTTCTAGAAACCCGTTTCCGGGAATTACCGTAGGTACTTCCGAGTGACCTCGAAGTTATGTGCTATTATTATTACGTCTAGAGGAATCTGGAATGTTCGATCAGCTGTACTATATAAAGCACCGTGACGCCGCCGCAGAGTCAGTCTACACTCGACTAGCGATACGAAAACAGCGACAGTTAAGAAGCGATCTTAAAGAAGACCTACTGCGACAATTACAACGAGAACTGTGAGTACTACGTAAAGTAACATCTGTACTGTTATTGTGTGATTACGACACGGACTTCGTGGACGTAAGAGAAGACTTCGGTGCAACGTCAGCGACATTCTACTTGTCATTGCCTACAATCGACTGTACCTTCGTTGCTAATAAACTTCGTAACCCTTAACCGGCATTTTAGTACCCCTAGCCCGTAACAACTGGTGTCAGAAGCGGCATGCCGGTCACGCCAAGGGAAGACGAAAGAGTTTGCACGCGACGACAAGCAGCGATGGATTTGGCGCGTCAAGAGGAACTATCAGTTGGTGTCCCTGCACCCGGAGTAGATGCGGCCGCCGTAACACCGACGAATGTGAGTGCGCCTACTACCACCACTATTCCCGGAAGCAGTGGAAGCGATTTATCGGCGTTGCTGGCTCACTTGACGCTGCAAATAAAAGCTATGGCAGAATCCCAGGCAGCAACCCAGGCACAGATTAAACAATCCCAGGCAGAAACCCAGGCTCAAATAAAAGGCATAGTAGCAGAATCACAGGCAAAATCCCAGGCAGAAATCCAGGCACAAATAGAAAAAACCCAGGCTCAAATAAAACAATCCCAGGCAGCAACCCAGTCACAAATAAAGGAATCCCAGCAACTGGTATTAGAATTAAACGAAAAATGGCAAAAAACCAACGAAGAGGTCAACGAACTTAGAATAAAAACAGCTCAACAAGATGCCCGTCTGGACCAGCAAGATACGCGCATAGACAAACAAGATGCGCGTATGGACCAGCAAGATACGCGCATAGACAAACAAGATGCTCGTATAGAGAAACTAGACAATACCATACTGGAGTTTGGGAAAGAAATAGAAAGAGTACAGAAAGGAAGTATCAAAGGTGTGATACCTGTACCCAGTGCTCTGCCGACGTTCCATGTACCTCATTTTGACGGAACAACGTCATGGGTGGCCTTCCGCCTTCAATTCGAAAAGGTCGCAAAAGGCAACAACTGGGACGACGATCAAGCGGTAACCGCTCTTACGCTTGCTCTGCGTGGTGATGCGGTACAAATTCTCGAAAATATTTCCGGCGATTGCAATACCCTAGCCTGTCTGCTAGAAGCGTTGGAGTCTAGATACGGGGAGAAACACCTCGAACATGTCTACAGGGCTCAACTCCGCGACCGCACACAGAAGAGCAGTGAGGGTTTGCAACAATGGGCAACGGAAATAGAACGTATTGTTCGGAGGGCGTATGCATCAACACCGGGATTAATCGAAGCTACTACGGTGCAAGCTTTTACCGATGGAATCCGGGATGCGGAAGTCAGGGCTGCAGTTCGTCTGGGCCACCATCATACTCTGAAGGCAGCCTTGACACACGCTCTGGAGGTGGAAGCAGTACGTCAAGATGGCCGACAACACCACCGCATTCGTGAGGTAACCCCAATAATAAAAACTCGGCAAGGACCAACCTGCTATGAGTGCGGCGAAAAGGGGCATATTCGGATCAATTGTCCCAGGAAGTCTAAAGGAAGAAGTACTTCTGGGACACAGGTGGAAGCTGAGGATTTAAACTAGGAGCAGCCAGGGCTATGGGGCGAGTACTGGCTGGTCGTCACGAAGCCCCCATTATAACAGTATCACAAGTGGGTGACGGAAACAGTCTTATTATAGAAGGAGAACTGAATGGTAAATCATGCAGTTTCACATTGGATACTGGTGCATCAAGAACTATTGCACGACCGGAGCTATTTCCTCGCACCATTGCATGGAAAAGAGGATCTTCACAATGCCGATTACAAACCGCCACCGGCCAACCAGTGTCCTTGGTGAAACGAACGTGTCCTTGAAAATGGGTGATAAGACATTTACGCACCCCGTTTTAGTAGCGAATATTACAGATGATTGCATAATAGGACTGGACTTTTTGAAGAAACAGCAGTGCGTCCTTAATGTAGCTAAAGGAGTATTGAGTTTCCCAGAACAAGAAGTATTTCTTCAAGGTGGAAAACAGGGGTCAGTGTACTGTGTAAGGAGAACGGTATTACCACCAAGATCAGAAACCTTAGTAGATATTAGATTATCACCAATAGGATGCCGTAAACGTTGCATTATAATAGAAGATTCTGGAGATCACCCAGACTGGATAACAGCAAGGACACTGATGATGATTTCCGATAAACCAAAAGTACGCATTATCAACGTTAGTAACAAAGAAATCATTCTTGATAAGAATTGCATGGTGGGTGTGTGCGATCATGTAGCATCTTTGAGAAAAACAGAGGCACACGAAAAGGAACGTGATAAGAAGTGGCAGGAACATATATCGACACTACTCGAAAATTGTAAGGGCAATTTAAACAAGTTCGAAAGTCACAAAGTTAAGCAACTGTTACATAACTTCCATGACATCTTCTCGAAGACCGACAGTGACGTGGGAAGGACCGGGCTCGTCAAACACCATATAGATACGGGTGATACACAGCCGATAAGACAGAGACCACGTCGTATCCCCTTTGCAAGAGAAGCGGAAGTCACGGAAATGTTAAGAGATATGGAGAAAAACCGGATTATAGAAGCATCCACCAGCCCTTGGTCATCTCCAGTAGTCCTAGTCAAGAAAAAGGATGGCAGCACAAGGTTTTGCGTTGACTACAGGATGTTGAATGATGCCACGAAAAAGGATAGTTATCCGCTGCCACGTATAGATGACACTTTGGACTTGCTAAGTGGCATGAAATGGTTCTCCACAGTTGACCTCAAAAGTGGATACTGGCAGGTGGAAATCTGTCAGCAGGATAAGGAAAAGACCGCTTTCACCACTGGTCCTGGGAACGGTCTCTGGCAATTCAATGTCATGCCTTTTGGACTGTGCAACGCTCCAGCTACATTCGAGCGCCTAATGGAGCGCATTTTGGTGGGGTTGCTTGGTGATGCATGCCTGGTCTATTTGGATGACATAATCATTATGGGACGAAACTTCGCAGAACACCTACGCAATTTAGAGAAAGTGTTCCAGAAACTGCGTGAAGCAAATTTAAAACTCAGTCCTAGTAAGTGTACACTATTCCAGAAAGAGGTTGGATACTTGGGACACATTATTTCGGCGCAAGGAATTCGAACAGACCCTGAGAAAATAAAAGCCGTGTCGAAGTGGCCTACGCCTCGTAATAAAACTGAGGTACGCTCTTTCTTGGGTTTGTGTGCATATTACCGTCGGTTTGTGAAGAACTTCTCCGAGTTAGCGAAGCCGTTGCATCGTTTAACAGAGGAAAAGTGTCAATTTGAATGGAACTCTGACTGCGAACAGGCATTTGCGCTACTGAAAACTCACTTGTGTGAGGCTCCTGTATTAGGTTACCCTAGTCGGGAAGGTCGATTTTTGGTAGACACGGATGCCAGCAATGTTGGTATTGGAGGAGTTCTCTCTCAAACACAAGGAGATAGGCAGGTCGTTATCGCATATTTCAGCAATTGCCTTTCCAAGCCAGAAAGAAATTATTGTGTTACCCGCCGAGAACTTCTAGCCGTTGTTAAGACCTTACAACACTTCAAGAAATATTTGATTGGGAGGCAGTTTACACTTCGTACCGATCACGCTGCCTTACAGTGGCTCCTCCAGTTCAAAGACCCAGAAGGACAAGTAGCAAGGTGGATAGAACAGCTGCAAGAATTTGACTTTGTCACTGAACATCGAAAAGGCAAGTCACACAATAATGCTGATGCTTTGTCTAGACGACCTTGCGAAGAATCTTGCCGACATTGTGCCAAACAGGAAAAGAAAGAGAACGTAAGGATTATCCAGGTGAACGCTTTGGATGAAGACTGGGATAATCAATCATTGGAAGACGCACAAAAGGAAGATAGCGACTTGAAGACAGTAATCGAATGGAAGAAACGAGGCCAAAGGCCCACTTGGAGTGAAATATCAGCGCTTAGCCCAACAGTAAAAAGTTACTGGGCTCAATGGGACAGCCTGATAATTGATAATGGAGTTCTCAAGAGGAAATGGGAATCACCCAGTGGTCAGGAGGTCACCTTACAGATAGTTGTCCCCTGTGATAAGGTCGCGTCAGTGCTACGACAGGTGCACGACGGAGTATCCGGAGGACATCTAGGAGTAAAGAAAACCCTGGAGAAGGTGAGAAAAAGATTCTATTGGGTGCATTGCCGCGAAGACGTTGAGGACTGGTGTAGGAAATGCGTAGCTTGCTCCTCAGTAAAGGGACCGCAAACGAGAGCCAGAGGTCGGCTGAAAGTGTATAATGTTGGTGCACCTTGGGAAAGAGTTGCTGTCGATATAGCTGGGCCATTCCCTGTTACTGAAGAAGGGAATAGGTATATCATCGTCATGCAAGACTATTTCAGCCAATGGCCAGAAGCTTTTGCAGTACCCAACCAAGAAGCTCATACAGTCGCCAAAAAGCTAGTTCACGAGGTGTTCTGTCGATTTGGCATCCCTTTGGAGTTACACTCTGACCAGGGTAGAAACTTCGAGTCTTCACTATTTCAAGAGGTTTGCCAACTGCTCGGGATACACAAGACTCGTACAACACCATATCACCCACAGTCAGATGGAATGGTCGAAAGATTCAATCAGACGTTGGAGAATCATTTGGCCAAAGTAGTGGAAGAACATCAAAGGGATTGGGACCAATACATTCCACTCTTCTTAATGTCATACCGCTCTGCAACACATGATAGCACAAACTGCACACCGGCGAAAGTCAACTTCGGCCGAGAAATCAGACTACCCATAGATGCACTAACCGGAACACCTCCCGATACTCCTATTCTAGCCGTCGACTATGTGGCCGACCTGCGGCGTAAATTAGATGGAATACATGAGCTAGTGAGAGAGAATGGTCTGAAAACCAGTGAGAAAATGAAGATCCGATACGACCGCAAAGCTAACGTGCCCGGATTCGAAGAGGGAACTTTGGTATGGTTACATAATCCCATTAGAAGAAAAGGAAAGAGTCCAAAGTTCCAAGCCAAATGGGAGGGTCCGTACACGATAGTAACCAGAATAAACGATGTCACCTACCGGATTAAGAAAGGATCTAGAGGGAAGCTGAAAATCGTACACTTAGACCGCCTAGCTCGCTATTATGGATCAAATCATGCTCGGGACGAGCATGACTAAGAAGGGGGCAATGTTACAAATGGACCTTATGTCGATGGCATAAGGTTCAATATCGCGTGACATGCAGTGAGTCACTTTTAAGCCCTATTTTTCCAGATCTAGACATTTTCTAGGTATAATAATAAAACGCATTGCTAGACTTAGGACGGCCTATCGAATGGTACAGGTATCAACAGTTTTGTCAACAAAGTGTCGACATCGAAATTTCTAGAAACCCGTTTCCGGGAATTACCGTAGGTACTTCCGAGTGACCTCGAAGTTATGTGCTATTATTATTACGTCTAGAGGAATCTGGAATGTTCGATCAGCTGTACTATATAAAGCACCGTGACGCCGCCGCAGAGTCAGTCTACACTCGACTAGCGATACGAAAACAGCGACAGTTAAGAAGCGATCTTAAAGAAGACCTACTGCGACAATTACAACGAGAACTGTGAGTACTACGTAAAGTAACATCTGTACTGTTATTGTGTGATTACGACACGGACTTCGTGGACGTAAGAGAAGACTTCGGTGCAACGTCAGCGACATTCTACTTGTCATTGCCTACAATCGACTGTACCTTCGTTGCTAATAAACTTCGTAACCCTTAACCGGCATTTTAGTACCCCTAGCCCGTAACAGTATCAATAAAAGAAAGAGGAATAGAGAGGGAATGGCAAGAGCCAGACAAGTGCTTAAAGAACGTACTTTTAATCAACTGGATACCACTTCGTCATCTACTATGAGTGTCGAAGTTGATGTAGGCACAGTACGTTTCTGCTATCTAATTTTTTTTTTAATAGCCTAATGTGTCTCCCTCTGCTATGCAAAGGGAGACACAGTAGGCTAGGCTAGGTAGTAGGGGGGAGGCCTTTTTACTTCCAAACCTCGCTGACCTGTGTTATCTCATGAATAACCTACAATTATTTATTAATTTTATTTCACAAGTCTTTCAATCAAATACAGCTTGCTTTTTGTTTTCTTTATATAATCATATGCTATTTATTGCAGAGTAAAGAAAATAATCGAAAGGGAGTAAGTTATTTATTTAGAAACATACAATTATAGCACTATTACAGAGCATTCCAATTCAGTGCTATAAGTAAGAATAAATTATACAAAACAAAAAAAAAAACAATACATACATAAAGTCAGAATAATTAGTAAAGAAACATTTATAATATATTTACAATATATACTTAGACTATAATAAACAGGAACAATACCTATATCATTAATTATTATTAGTTGTTTGGCAACAAATTTATTTTCAAGCGATGTCTTTGAAATTGAGTCAAACAAGGTATGTACTGGATGTACTAACTATGCTGCATTTAATGCACATTAAGTAATAATAATTAATTTAATTCACCAGAAACACACATAAGTTTGAATTTTTGTTGTTTCAGCAGTCACCAGTTTCGTCGTAGTTATAGAAGGACGAAGAGTAGTTGATTTTCAGTATTTTTTGACCAATTTATTAACATATTAGGTCACAATTCAAAATTTGGATGCAATGCATCAAACCTCGTTATAATTGAAGAAAAATTGCAAGGGTTTTGTTCAACATTTTCATTGTCACGTGCAATGTGTGGAAGTCAATTCCTGCTAAAGACGTGTCAAATTAAAACAAACAAACTGGACGTTAACCAAAGCGCTGTTTCGGGAGTTATAAGTATCGGATGTGGTCGAACCAACTTAAATGAGCTAGCTGCTTCCATAGATTTGCCACTTATGAATAAATCAAAAGTAAAGTTAAATAAATGTCACGTCAATTTATTTAACTGGTGGAAAACTACAGCCGAAGCCACAATGATAGAAGCTGGTAAGGAAGAGGCTTCTGTAGCTCTCGAAAGTGGCAATGTAAGTCCATCAGGTATACCAACTATAGCCGTAACAGCTGATGCTGCTTGGGGAAAACGTTCATATAAAACAAATTTTTCTTCCGCAGCAGGCGTTGGAGCTATAATAGGGGTGAAAAGTGGCAAATTATTACATGTTGGTATTAAAAATAAATACTGTTTTACATGTTCCCGTGCAGCTAATAAAAATATTACACCCCTGAAACACCGGTGTCAAAAATCATACTGGCTCTTCCACTAGTATGGAGAAATCAATAATCGTTGAGGGATTTAGAGAATCTGTGAAAACACATAATTTAGTGTATGCAAAACTTATTGCTGATGGTGACTCAAGTGTGTATAAAAACATATTGGAAAGCAGGCCATATTCAAACGTTACGGTTGAAAAAGTGGAGTGTTCCAATCACTTAATGCGCAATTATAATGGGAAAAATTTAAGTTTGATGAATATCTTTCATCAAACTTAATTTTTCCCATTATTTTTATTATTACGTCCATCCCATTAAACGAACGCAAGCTACTACATTCTGATCGAGTGAACCGATTACGCATTGCTGTGAAAGCAGCAGTAAGATTCCGAGGAACTCAAAATGTTCCATTTACTGAGCAAATCAAAAACTTACAAAAAGACATTATCAACAGCCCACAACATATTTATGGAGACCATTCACAATGTGAAAACTATTACTGCACAGACGAAAAACCAACTTTTGCCTATTGCCCGAAATTGTCGATCCAAGAAAATCTCGTTCAATGCCTCTACGAGACACTTCATTTTAAAATAATAGGAGGCTAATGCCGGCAGCTAGGTCCTGAAGTTCATCTAAGAGATTTCTTTAAGGTATTCTTACGGTTGCTTTAAAATTCTTTGATAAATAATATTTTAAACATGTTTTTGTTTTATATATCGTTTACCTAAATACTGGAAATCTGTCTAACTGGAGGTATCTATCGTAATCCTAAATGCTGCATCCGGTTAGACTGGAAGCCGGTCCGAACATAGTTGGTAAAAAGGCTAGGCAGATGATTATGATATTGTATATGTAGGTACTTACACTACACTTTAATATTAGTATCCATAAACTAATTATTTAGTTATTGCAAAAACTCAAAAGGAAAATTAATTTATTTATATATACTTACTAGAGTAGGTAGGACATAGATATCGACGCTTGAAAGCCAATCATATCTTCTTCTTCTTCTTCAGCCTATAGATGTCCACTGCTGGACAAAGGCCTCCCCCAAGGCTTTCCACGCTGACCGGTCTTGTGTTGCCCGCATCCATCGGCTTCCCGCGACCTTCACCAGGTCATCGGTCCACCTTGTTGGGGGCCTCCCTACGCTGCGTCTTCCAGTACGTGGCCGCCACTCCAGAACCTTACTGCCCCATCGGCCATCGGTTCTACGAGCAATGTGCCCTGCCCACTGCCACTTAAGTTTAGCGACTCGCAGAGCTATGTCGGTGACTTTGGTTCTTCTGCGGATCTCCTCATTTCTGATTCGATCACGCACAGAAACTCCTAGCGCTCTTTCCATTGCCCTTTGTGTGACTCTGAGCCTTCGTATGAGGCCCATTGTGAGCGACCACGTTTCAGTTCCGTAAGTCATCACCGGCAACACACACTGGTCAAAGACTTTAGTCTTGAGACACTGTGGTATCTTGGACGACGAGAAGATGTAGCGTAGCTTCCCGAACGCTGCCCAACCGAGCTGGATTCACCGAGACACCTCTTTCTCGAAGTTGGACCTACCTAGTTGGACTGTTTGTCCCAGGTATACATACTCGTCAACAACTTCGAGTGCAGAGCAACCAACTACAATTGGAGTGGGTGCGACATGAGAGTTCGACATGATCTTCGTCTTATCCATGTTCATTTTTAGACCCACTTGTTGGGAAGCTCTGCTGAGGTCATTGAGCATTTTGCCCAAGTCTTCCAGGGTCTCAGCCATGACCACGATATCATCTGCGAAACGGAGATTAGTGATGTTCTCGCCGTTGATGTTGTTGCCAAGTCCTTTCCAGTCCAGGAGCTTGAAGACATCTTCCAGCGCAGCAGTGAACAATTTAGGAGATATGACATCTCCTTGTCTCACTCCACGCTGCAGTTGGATCGGTTTCGAGTCCTGATCCTGGAGACGGACTGACATGCTGGCGTTCTTGTACAAACACTTTATCACCTCAATGTATCGATGGTCAATTTGGCACCGCTGGAGAGACTGTAGCACCACCCAAGTCTCAATCGAATCGAATGCCTTCTCATAGTCCACAAACGCCAGCATAGTGGTTTGTTATACTCCTCGGACTTCTGTATAACTTGCCGCAGCGTATGAATGTGGTCTATGGTGCTAAAGCCTTTTCGGAAGCCTGCTTGTTCGGGAGGCTGGAAGTCGTCGAACCTGCGAGCGAGACGATTCGTGATGACCCTAGAAATCATATCTAAGCGACAAAAGTTCGTAAATTGAGTTATATACACCATTCGAACCGCCAGATTTTTCTGCGTCGTTTGGTGTATAATTGTATATAACTCAATTTACGAATTTTTGTCGCTTAGATATGATTGCCTTTCAAGCGTCGATATATTATCGCGTAATAATTATGTTAACCCTAAAATTTTGTTAATAGATTTCTAAATGTGAGGAATATTAAATTAAACTGATTACTTATTCTGATATTTCATTTTACCGTATATGTTTTTATTTCTTAAATTGCCTATGTAATAAACTATCATTACACCATATTTTTTTAATGTCAAAATGTATCAATATTCATCTAAATTGTGATAAATATACAATGTGCACTCGTTTCCGACTATTCACAAATCATACTTTATATAATTTAGAATAATATCTTCTAAAGGATCAAAAATGTTTAAGCGTTCACTAAGCTCGATATTTACGCGCGTGTGCATCTAGCTGCTAGAACGATGCACACAAAGATAACATCGCAACGATTTTACCTAAACTGTAGCGAGAGAATTTTGTGCACGGACTCTTAATACTATCTTGCGTGAATCCAATGCCCGAAAAAGCCGCAAGGCGCATTTCAATAAATGAATAAATTATGCTTTAATTGGTTTTTATTGTTGTCGCGCCTACTCTGCTTCTAAGGTACGTTACATCTGGGCACGCCACAATAGCGGCGGTAAGTCCCCTCTTTGAGGAGTGGCTAGAGAGACGCCACGGCGCCCTAACCTTCCGCCTGACGCAGGTCCTCACCGGACACGGTTGTTTCAGGAGGTTCCTGTTCCGTATTAGGCGGGAGGAAACGCCAGGGTGTCACCATTGTGTGGATCGCCATGAGGACACGGTGGAGCATACGGTGGAGGTCTGCCCGGCTTGTTGCTCGCCGTGTTCTCGTAGCGGCGATCGGTGGCGATCTCTCGCATCCGACCCTGGTCCAAGCCATGGTCCGGAGCGAGAGTACATGGCAGGCCGTCACCTCCTTCTGCGAAGCAGTGATGCTGGCAAAGGAGGAGGCGGAGCGCGTGAGACAGCGGGAATCCCAGCGCCCTCACGCCACTAGCCGCCGCAGGAGACGCCCTGGTCGGGAGACCACACCGAACTCCCAGCCACCGTAGGCGCGGGCCTGCGGGCGGTGAGCAGTGGGCAGCTCGCCGCCCAGTAAGGACCAGGCCCGAGTCGACGGCGCGTCGTGTTTCACGTGCGTCTCAAAGAGATGTCAGCACATCGTGACGGGGTCTACAAATACCGATGCCTCCTGGGTCAGGGTTGCGGGTTAGTTAAACAAGAAACCGTGGCCGTGGCCATCGCACAGGCAAAAGAAGAAACACGGGTGGGTTTTAGTCAGTAAAAATCTGACACGCCCTTCCGCTCCGCCCAGAGCGGGAGAAGTCATTTGATGATTTCCCATCCCAACAAAAAAAAAAAGAAAGAAAAACATCTCATCATCTTATTTTACAAAAAACGAATGTTTTTAGGCGGTAAAGGTTTAAAGACAGATTCTAGTTGACCTTGACATACGGATAGGGGGGCCCACAGGCGTGGATTGCTTAGGGCATCAAGTAGTCTTAATCCGTCACTGCCTACGCTGCGTTTTCCGATACGTGGCCGCCAATCCAGAACCTTACTGCCCAATCGGCCAGCGGTTCGTCGTTCAATGTGAAATGATCTCCTCATTTCTGATTCGATGGCGTCGAGAAAAATATATTGCTCCTACGAATATAACCTAAAACCTTGCCCTCAGCAGTAGTGATTGTAAATAAGCATGCAGAGCAATGTAGAGATTGTAAAACTTACTAATATTTTGGTCAAAGCTAATATCTTCTGAAAATATTGCTAAGACTGTCAAATACATCCCCTCCCTGTATTAATACACACACACCAGTTACTCACGTCGTTGTCTAAATAATACAGTTCTGCGCAAACAAGGAAAAACTGGAGAATCATGACAAATGCCCAGACAAATTGTAGGAGCCGTTGAAAAAGTGAAGCCACCAAAGATTAATGAGAGCCAATAAGGAAGCCTTTGTGCGTTTGCATTTCATTAGGAGAGGTTCGATCGTCAGTGTGGGTATTGTTGGTTAACCCACTGATGTATTTACCCCTATGATATATGCCTGTAATGTATTAAGTGAATTGCAATTAAGACCATATTATTAATCAATAATAATATCTTTATTTAATGAAACTTAAGAACGAACTTAGTTACATTTTTTATACTTAAATTTATATTATCCCATGGGAGATAGTACTGCAGTGATTAGTGAACTTAAAATCGAGCCTGCTAGCGTTCATTTTAAGGATATTGTTGTAACTGGCCCATACTCTACGCACCAGGGATGCACAAATCATTGGCATCATTGCGTATAAACAATTAATATGTGCATCCGCTTGCATTCCCGATGCGCTACAAAAACTTAATTTTATTTTATTACTGGTAAGTAACACAAATGCTTCTTAAAATTTCCATTTATCATTATTATATATCTATAAAATATTATTGATAACTCTAGTTTATTGCGCACAACACGAGCGTGTCTATTCACCGCCAAAAGAATCTCGTTGACCTTGACTCCTACTTTTCGTAATGTATTCTTGGAGTGGTTCATTTGGTTCAAGGCCAAAGTGAATGCTAGGAAACTTGGTGCTATCGCAAAGGTCCGGCTGTACTACATACCAGGCCAGCTTCTAATGTTATACAAAGCAGAGGTCCGTTCGTGTGTGGCATCTTCGTTCCATCATCGGGCGACCCGTCGTACGGCGAGTTTCTACCAATAAGTTACTGACGCCACAACGATCCGCACGAAGCGTTTCGTGCCTTCTTTTATACCGAGGGACTGGAACAATTTGCGAGCGCGCGCGGCGGTGCAGCGGTGGTCCGTCTGACTACAATTTAAATGCATTTAATAAACTAGCGCGCTTTACCATCAACGATTGCATCACTGCTTACCATCAGGCGGGATTGCGGTCAAGCACTAGTTTATAATTCATAAAAAAAAAGAAAAAAAAAGCACTTTTTGTAAACTTCAAATAATGCTTATTTTTAATAATAATAAGTAACTATAGAACCCGTGCAACTGTGATGAACTTGGATGTAGTGCGGTTGCTGACAATTCTATTGCTCGGGTTGCCCTAGCTAAATTAGGGCACCCCGAGCTACTAACCGAAACGGGTCGTGTATCGTTGATCACTGCTTCTGTAACATGACATGTATTCCACTGTACATGTGTTGTAACCTAACCCCTTCGTTCGGGGAATCCTAGTTACTGTGACCAACTGTGTGGAAAGGCCAAAGGGTTAAAAAGAGGCTTAATTTTAAAAAAGTTTACATCATTAAAGCGTATTATTTATATATATCATTAAGTCATGCATTATGCATTATGCATCATTAAGTCGTGGTGGCCTAGTGGTTAAAACACCAGCCTCTCAAGTATGAATGTGCGGGTTCGATTCAAGGTCAGGCAAGTACCAATGTAACTTTTCTAAAGTTATATGTACTTTCTAAGTATATCTTGGACACCAATGACTGAAGGTGAAGGAAAACATCTTGAGGAAACCTGGACTTTTAACTGGACTTTTTCTGAAATCGCCAATCCGCATTGAGCAAGCGTGGCGATTCGCTCAATCCTTCTCTGTATGAGAGGAGACCTGTGCCCAGCAGTGGGACGATAAAAAAAAAGGTTGATGATGATGATGATGTTGCATCATTAATTTAAGAAACGTGTCTGTTATTAGATGATTAGTATCTTTTTTGAGGATCAATTATTCACATGTAACAAAAAACCCTTTTGTTCCTTTCAGGGACATATACATTTACCTAATAGCACATCATTAATGAAATTATAATATTAAAAAAGTAATGATTGTCTTGTCGAGGGGTCAAAATCAAATAATTATTATACGTTGTATTTGTTGAATTAATCACAGTTAAAAGTCATCTTGAAACTTTGTGATTGTGTAGTGATTGTAAGATTTGGTCGCTGAAGTATTTCGATGACAGCATGAAGCAAAATCCTTATCCTTACTAATATTATAAATGGAAAAGTGAGGTTGTTTGTTTGTTCCGCTTTCACGCTGTAACTTCTGAACCGATTGCTTTGAAATTTTGCAGACGTAAAGTTAGAAGTCCGGATTAAATAACAGGGTACTTTTTATCCCGGATTTTTTTTATATTCTCAAGGGAAATCTAAAAAGCGCGATATCGGTCGGATAGCTAGTATTATGCTAAATAACAAAGATCACTAACAAAGAACTAAATAACAGAAAGGTAGTTAATTCTCGTATTTTTACAAACGTTCACAGTCTGATCCCTGTCTCAGTATGTTAAAAATACCTCTAATTTCCTGACATTTTGACATTTGTTTGTCATCGTAATGTGACCGCGACTAGATTTAGGACATTTTAAATTACGAGAAAATACTTTGTTAATCATAACATAATAAATTAAAAAAGCGGTAGAAGGCATCTGATGTATTTTAGACACCTATGCATTAGCAACCCAGACGGAGAAGCTCTAAAAACCCAAACTTTTTCTGAAACGATGAAAGTTTTCTGTATGACTGTATATGCAATCAGAATATTATTTTCCCACTGTAGTGCAAACGAGCCGCCACGAGTTTTGATCACCACGCTTGATCAACACTGGTTGGAAAGTTTATATTTATATTGACGGTTAGTCAGTATAAATGTCAATCCCTTTTTTTTTTTTTTTTGTTGGGTTGGGAAATCATCAAATGACTTCTCCCGCTCTGGGCAGAGCGGAAGGGCGTGTCAGACTTTTACTGACTAAAACCCACCCGTGTTTCTTTACTTGCCTGTGCAACGGCCAGGGCCACGGTTTCTTGTTTAACCAACCCGCAACCCTGACCCAGGAGGCATCGGTCTTCGTGGACCCCGTCACGATGTGCTGACATCTCTTTGAGGCGCGCGTGAAACACGACGCGCCGTCGACTCGGGCCTGGTCCTTACCGAGCGGCGAGCTGCCCACTGCTCACCGCCCACAGGCCCGCGCCTACGGTGGCTGGGAGTTTGGTGTCATCTCCCGACCAGGGCGTCTCCTGCGGTGGCTAGTGGCGTGCGGACTGCCGAATCTACAAGATTAAGAAAAAAGTTGAATGAACCAAAACAATATAAAAACAAATTCATGTTCCTATCGTCAACGAAAGGAACACGTAAACAATTTTGATACCCAAAAGGCATAAACAGTATGTTATTATAGAACACTTCCCGCACCTAAGTGGATATTCGCTCACATGCGATACGATACGGTATCGTATATACCGTATATATCGGGGCACGTCAATATTACGCATGAAACAGAAGTGTAAGTGGTCCCGTGAGATCAGACACTTCATACGTTCAATTGCATATGAATGAGCTTCGATGGCTCGGTAAATAAACCACTTGTTTCTGTCAACAACGTTTGTTTCTTTTTTAAATTGTGTTATGCGGTGCTTGTGTTTATTGTTTTATTCCATTTGGAAAAAAAGCGGTTATACTTTGTAGTATTACACAAAATTTGAGGTACAGAGTGAGTTTACAATCCATGACATTTTCCACTTATAAAGACAGGTTACAAAAGGTTTATATTATAGTTATGATAGAATAAGATTATATGTTAATGATAAAATAAACAGGTATGCAAAAGAAATAGAAGGAATTTTATATATGCAGTCTAAGAATTAAGTATGTCATGGAGCAATATTTCAAGTAGTTTCACGAAGTAGGCCTCTAGATTTACTAGTGCATAAACCAAAGTATGACAAAAACATAAGGGTACCTACTCGTAAGCTTTACTACTGCAGATAGAGGTACATGACCTCTATTTATTTATTACTAGCTTTCCGCCCGCGGCTTCGCCCGCGTGGAGTTCGGTTAAATCGCGCATTTTAGATTGTCCTCGGGAATATAAAAATTTGTCGGGATAAAAAAGTACCCTATTATTTAATCCGGACAGTATACTTTACGTCTGCAAAATTTCAAAGAAATCGGTTTAGTAGTTACGGCGTGAAAGCGGAACAAACTCACTTTCCCATGTATAATATTAGTAAGGATTTGGCATATCTCACTGGAGAATAATAATGTGACATATTAATAACTTAGGTAAGTGACCCTTAAATAATTGACGATCAGACAGAGTACCTACGACACGCAAAATTAATCTTTATTTATTGTATTATGTTCCTTTTTACATAAAAAAATCCTAAAACAATAAACAGCGTCAACGTCTGTTATCTCTTTTATGTTTCTTTTTAATGTTTTCCTATGGGACACAGAGTATTACCGATATGTATGTACGTACAATACCAAAATAAAAAACAACAGACATTGACAGAGGTATATGGACATAAACAACACGCTCTGATGATCGTGAATCTGATTAAAAAATTATATTTACCACCCACCAGACAAAGACTAAACTGCCGCCAACCGTTCCGGCATGATGTCTGGTGAAACCGCACGGAGGACGGGTCTAAGCAGTTGTGTTGCGATGTGTGCCTGGTACGATGCGTCAAATATTGTTATGTCGGGAGTTTAGTCGTGGAGGGTCTCCACATCAATCTCCCTCTGGCGCAGCATCGTTCATCGTGTTGTTGGGTTTAACATTGCATCACAACGCTCAACTGCCGTCTTCCTTCCTATTCAACCAGTTTTTTGAGTGAATAGGCCCTTAATAAACTAGCGCGCTTTACCATCAACGATTGCATCACTGCTCACGATCACATGGAATTGCTGTCAAGCACTAGTTTATAAATATTAAATAAAACAGTAATATAAGTAAATAATTAAGCTATATAAATATCTAGGTAATGCATCTCTATTAATTAACATACAGATATAAACTGCGAATTAATTACCACAGAGCAAATCGCTCTTCTAAAACGTACCCGTATTAGCATTTTGAAACGCTATCAGGATTGCATTAATTGACGATAATTATTCAAACTCAAAGGGAACAATTTGGCTTAACCAAACTATATGTATACTACATTATCATCAACGGGATAAGGGAAACTAAACATTGCTGTAGCAACACATCTGCCCTAAATTACATAGCGGAATATCGGCGTCGTTACTCCTGCAATACTTTTAAAAACTCTTCAGTGCTGTGGACAGAGGACAGGAACCAATAATGTACGTACGCCGAGGCCACCAAAACGGATGGGAAGTGTGGCTTGCATCCACGCTCGGTCGTCCAAGGCCACATTTAAAATGGTTGTTAGTGTGTTGCGAATAATTTGGTCAATTTTATCCAAAAATTGTGGCTACTTATAATATATAAAATTTGGGCCAAAATCTATCTAAATAGAAATAAACAATAAATGGGTGATACTGGTAGTGGTCGTGGTGGCCTAGTGGTTGAAACACCAGCCTCTCAAGTATGAGTGCGCGGGTTCGATTCCAGGTCAGGCAAGTACCAATGTAACTTTTCTAAAGTTATAAGTACTTTCTAAGTATATCTTGGACACCAATGACTGAAGGTGAAGGAAAACATCTTGAGGAAACCTGGACTTTAAGTCTGAAATCGCCAACCCTCATTGAGCAAGCGTGGTGATTACGCTCAATCCTTCTCTTCATACAGGGAGAGACCTGTACCCAGCAGTGGGACGATAAAAAAAAAAAAAAAAAGGGTTTTTGATGATGATGACTGCTGATGAAGGGTGACAGCCGAATGCAAATTAATTTTACAGTCTGTCCGAAATGTCGTTAAAATTTTGAATTTTTTGTTCGATGAAAGAAGAAAAGCTGTCTTCCAAAATTGGAGATCCAAGGAGGTGTAGTGTGCTTTTATCTAAAAAAATTATGTTTGAGGCTATTGCATTAAACTTTTCTATGGTCAGTTGTCTGTTGGGTGATGTCAGAATGTTAGAGAGGTAAATTTCACATTTTGAGGGGTTCAGGTCCAGGCCAATCGATTTAAATTCCTGTTTAAGAAGCTCTAGGTCTTTCATAATGGTGTCTACATTACCTCCTAGAGTCCCACTGTCTAAGGACCAAAAGTTAAATTTACGTATGCTATCAGTTAAATTAGGATGTGGATGTTTATAATCAAAGCACACTGAATACCTAATACAAGATACTTTACGGCATCTGTCCCACCGGACTTGCTCAGTGGTATCCGCTGAAAGGCTCAGGCTTGTACAGAAACCAACACATCGAGCTACTCAAACCTATAAAACTTTTCAAATCTACCTTAAACAAATATCGAACGAAAATCTTTTAAAACAATTTGAGAGTTTTTAGTATTAGACAGCGTGCTAATGTGTGTGTTGTGTGTGTAATGGGGAGTAGACGTTTACCACTTGCGAAAATACGAAATTCAAGAAATACGTCAAATATTACAATAAACATTAGATAAATCTATAAAAAAAAATAGAAAGTAAGAAATAATATCTACAGATAAGTCTAAATAAACAAAGGAGGTAGTCATTAAACTTTCATTGCCATTTGGCCACGCGCTGTACGATTTCCTAACAAATAAATCAACTACAAAAGAAAACTTTTTTGTAAGAAAAACTTTCCTTTATAACGTTTCAATGGTTCACTTGTTTGGCTATATGTTGAGAGTAGTGAATATCTACTTCTTTCAAACTTATATTTTGTGTATAAGTTTGAAAGCAGTAGGTCCGTAGGTAGGTAGTACTCTCCGGGGCTTGTTTTGCTTTATTCAAATTACATATTTTGCCAGGTAAACACCAAATACAAGTAGTTTCTAGAACAAAAAAATCAATGACGTGTCATACACCAGCTATACGTCATCATCTCAGCATTAATCCCAGTCGCATCCGAAGCTTTTTCAGCTTTGGAGTCTGGGGTCCGCTTTACCAGTCTAATTGCTGATTTGGCTAAACTTCGATATTTTCCGCTAAGCGACTGTCGTCTGACCTCCACAACCAGAAGGCGATATCCAAGCATTGCAGTTAGACGAATTGTTGGACTCTCGAGAGCACTAACAACCCGTAACCACTGCCATTAGATGGTCGTAAGATAACGGGGACCAACAGCTTAACGTGCTTTCCGAAGCACGACCAGACCAGTGCAAATATTCATATCCATGCATACAAATATTTGCACTGCACGGGGATCGAATCCGCGCCTCCTTGCGCAGCGGCCGCGTTCGCTACCGCTACGCCACGGAAGCTGTCGAAACACCAACTATACGTATATATATTTATAATCCTTCTCGTCTCTGCCGGCCCACCAACTATTACAGAGAGGAGGCTTGTGTTCCCAGTAGTGTAGGCTTTTTATACCACCCGTTTTTTCTGTGGAAGCTCTGGAAAATTGGACTCTTCTCTTCTCTTCTCTTCTTTTCTGGAAACATGCCTACTTTTATGTATGAACTAGCAACTGGAGTACGTAAGATTAGTAGGTGGCGTTCTGTAGTCTCAGTTTATCCCCTATGGGAAAATGCATGAGTTTGTGTAAATATGTATGTATTAATTACCTGCGTACAAAGGCTTCGTGAAAAACTTAAAATACACATAGCAATATAAAAGGCCGAAACATGATATTTATGGTTTTGCAAAATGGTTTAATATTTCTCTTTACTCGGAACAAATAATATTGTAGTTCAAGATACTTAAGGAAAACCAGCTGGGTAATTGTGTTACACACTATCAGTAGCAATGGGTTTCATTTTGACAGTTCAACAACATTCATTGCGTTATTTAAATTTTTGAGTAAATACATGTTTCGAATGTAAAGAGGAATGGATTAGCAATATTCTTCAAAATGATTCTAATTTATAGTAATAGCGTGTTACGCAATTAGGGTGCTGGCCTATTTCCGTCATTAAAATCCAGTCGCAATCTCATCTCGGCGACAATATTAATGTTAGAAACTTGTCAAAAATGTAGGGAGGCACATATATTTTTCATAGATTGAGATTTAAATGAGACTGTTTAAAAAAATCCTTTGCTGACTTAATACTCGAATTTCATATTTTTTTATCTGTTTATGTTAAAAAAACAAGCTCATATCGTAATGAAGATTACGAGGTTGTTGTACCTATTTATAAGCTACTAGCGGCCGCCAGCGACTTCGTTCGCGTGGAATTAGTCATGCTCAGCTCCTATTGGCAATATGTACGGCTGCGTTAGCTCCCGTTTTCGCAACATATTTTGTTACTGCTCTGCTCTTATTGGTCATAGCGGGATGTTATATAGCCTAAAGCCTTCCTGGATTAATAGGCTATCCAACGCAAAAAGATTTTTTCAAATCGGACCAGTAGTTCCTGAGATTAGCGCGCACAAACAAACAAACTCTTCAGCTTTATATATTAGTATAGATTATATAGCATTTATATGTCTGTATAATCGTGGTGGCCTAGTGGTTAAAACACCAGCCTCTCAAGTATGAGTCTGCGGGTTCGATTCCAGGTCAGGCAAGTACCAATGTAACTTTTCTAAGTTAAATGTACTTTCTAAGTATATCTTGGACACCAATGACTGATTAAAAGGTGAAGGAAAACATCTTGAAGAAACCTGGACTTTTAAGTCTGAAATCGCCAACCCGCATTAAGCAAGCGTGGTGATTACGCTCAATCCTTCTCTGTATGAGAGGAGACCTGTGCCCAACAGTGAGACGATTAAAAGGGTGATGATGATGATGATATAGCATTTATCACAGGCTTTGAGCGCGGCGACCTAATCAAGAAATACAGTAACGAAAAAAAACCTAACATCCCTACTCCAACGGCACAGCGACATTGAAAGTCGTGCATCGTCTAACTTCGTTTCAGTTCGGCAGACTTCGGCATGGTATTCACTCAAATTTTTTTTTTTTTTGTTGAATAGGCTCTTAGTAAACTAGCGCGCTTTACCATAAAAGATTGCATCACTGCTTACCATCAGGAGCGATTGCAGCCAAGCACTAGTTTATAAATATAAACCAAAAACGCCACGGACAAACAGAATAATTATTAGCAAGCCTACTACAATTAATTCTTGTGCTCAACGACTCAACCCGATTATTACCAAGCAATTTCCAGTGTTTCTCTAAAGCCCTCATACAAAATAATTAAGACGACTAGGCTATCGTAGATGCAATGTGTTAAAAAGCACCTACCAAGTAAAGTAAACCTAAATAACGTGAGGCAACTGGAGATCTAACAATAATTAAAGCTCTCTCATAATAAGAGACGATAATTGATTGGTCACATAGGTACCTACTTATTATTAATTAATTTACCTATGATGATCATCACTTATTTAGCTACTTATTACTAAGTACAACCCCTCGACCGTCCATTGACCTCGTGGTGCTAAGTGCGACTACTGAGGCGTGTGGTTCAGAATTCGATTCCTGAGTCGGACACAGTATTGTTGGATTTTTGCTTTAGGAATTTCTAAGTCGGAATTCGAAAGTCAATGTTATGATAACCCCGTGCCTCGGAAAGCAATATGTACAAGTAGGCATATAAAAAAGAAGAAACACATCTATAGGATATGAAAAAATTCATTCGCATCACTGTCAAAAGGAAAAGTGCTCAAAAGGCTGGCAGCAACGCCACATTGCAATACCAATTCATTGGCAAAAAAAAACCAACCCACTATACTCTGTGGCCACTCGCACCACATGACCCTAGTGATTCAACCTCACATTGCTCGAACAAATAAAAACTGACACACAGAGGTTTGGCGGGAAAGCTAAGATGAGTTCCACGCTCATTTTTCATTGGACTTTTAAATTATTTATAGTATCGTTTACTAAATAAAAGCGCGTGATTTATGTAGTAAAAAGTGCAGTCAGTAAATAATTCATAAAGAACATTGAAATATCGCAGCATAGTGGCCACATCGTGACTTTGCCTCAAACCCCCCTCGTAGACGGTTCACGCGGCCGTCTTTATCGACTGTCATTGGCAATATCCGTCATTATTGTGAAATAAACTTTTCAAAGAGGTTTTATAATTTGTTACAAGTGTTATTGGTAAAATTGTGGTACCTATCTATTCCACAGGGGCCATTGATGAAGAGTTGAAATTGAAAAACTGATACTGACACCGACGAAGCTCGCCCCATATTGCGCATATATGTTAATGCTTTTCATTTATTAAGAAAGCGGACTGCGGTTGTGACACTTTGATCCCAAATACTGCTGTAAAAGAGAGATCTTAATTACAACTGTTATAATATTGCTAAACAAGGTCCTGTTTTTGCTTTTTGTGATATGGCATGTCCTAGTTGACCGTTGGTAGCCATGACTACTTAACCGGACTTTCCTGTGGATAACTTAAATACAATTAAAGCCTCCAGCCAGGGGCAGTAAACAAGAAACTGTAGATAGAACAATAAATAGTCGCTTCTGCAATATAGAGTTTTCTCTCTTCACGTTCAAAGAACTAGTTACTGTACCATTTGAGGAAAGACTGCCTTCATCCCAAATCTGTCAGTTTGGGCACTGACGTGACGACTTGATGACGGTCGAGATTCATAGCTGTACGGCGCAGGAGCATCTTAACTTTGATTAATAATGTAACACTTCAAAATGGGACTAAGATTAAAGAGATCTTGGATCAGAACCATCACGTACAAAGGATTATTTAAGCGGTTAATAATATATGACATTTAGCTGAATTTATTTGGCATTTAATGAATTTGACTTTATATAACACTAGCATTCCGCCCGCGGCTTCGCCCGCGTGAAATTCGGCCATATCGCGCTTTTTAGATGTCCCTCAGGAACATCAAATGTTTCCGGGATAAAAAATAACTTATTATTTAATCCGGACTTCTAACTTTACGTCTGCAAATTTTCAAAGCAATCGGTTCAGTGGTTACGGCGAGTAAGCAGAACAAACAAACAAACTCACTTTCCGATTTACAATATTAGTAAGGATGACATGACATAATAATTATGATATGACAATCTATATGACATACCTACTCATATTGAAATTAATTTCATCTTTAATTTTTAATGTTATAGGGTTTATCCATACTAATATTATAAATGCGAAAGTAACTCTGTCTGTCTGTCTGTCTGCCTGTCTGTCTGTCTGTCTGTCTGTCTGTCTGTCTGTCTGTCTGTTACGCTTTCCCGCTTAAACCTCTCAACCGATTTTGATGAAATTTGGCACAGACAATCTTTAGACCCCGAGATAGACCATAGGCTACCTTTTATCCCGGAAAAATTTGATGTTCCCGAGGGAAACCTAAAAAGCGCGATATAACCGACCTCCACGCGGGCGAAGCCGCGGGCGGAAAGCTAGTTATACTATATCTTAACTATATCTTAATAGATATGATAACTTTTTCAGTTTCGTCATAGTAGTAGCCATGACTTGAGAGTCTGTTTGACTTTATGTAGGGTAAGTTTATAAATTGAAAGTTTTTTGTTTATTTTATTATACACTAGCTTTCCGCCCGCGGCTTCGCCCGCGTGGAGTTCGGTTATATCGCGCTTTTTAGATTTCCCTCGGGAATATCAAATTTTTCCGGGATAAAAGGTAGCCTATGTTTTTTCTCAGGGTCTAAAGATTGTCTGTGCCAAATTTCATCAAAATCGGTTCAGAGGTTTAGGCGGGAAAGCGTAACAGACAGACAGACAGACAGAGTTACTTTCGCATTTATAATATTAGTATGGATTTGTGCGCTTTGGGCATGAAAGTGTCGTTGCGCAAGTGCAGTACGACGTTGCTCAGACTCACAGACAGGAAAGCCAATTCGCCGATTACTTAGCTTCCCACTGTGGCATCGTGGAATGTTGGCGTAAGACAGATCGGAAGATATATAATTTTCTCACTGTCAGCACTTGGGCATCTGAGTACAGCTGAGTTAATCATCAGCTGAGGCCCTTTACAAGCCCTTTTACGAAAATAAATAACTTTAAGAACAGCCCGCTGAGCTCGTTCTACCCTAAGCATCACACTTGCCCTAAAATACACTATACCCACACTTGCCAGTTATGATACCATATAACAGAGAAAGACCTTATTGTCATTAACCAAGCATAAGACTCAAGGCTGAGAAAATACGTGACGGAAAACCCCAATGACACTTTTTCCGACCTGAGAACCTAACCTACACCCTCCTGATCAGCAGTAGCTCTTGCGAATGCTGAACCTATGAGGCAGTCATTCAGTAAACATCCGTTACCGCAAATTTAACAAGCATTGCGATTTCAATGAGTTTCAAATCCCAACACAGAGAACGGACTAATTGAAATGTATGTAATTGGTAAATTACCTGTTCCACCACCACACCAATACCGCTCCTAAACGATGCCGCGGTGATAAATGAGGGCGTGAACACACTTTCAAACGCTTTACAAATAAAGATATTATTCTTAACAGCAATATCGAAACCTATCCCTATTAAAAAGAAAGGAAAATTGTTTTATTTGTCATAGCAATACATATCATCATCATCAACCTTTTATAGTCCCACTGCTGGGCACAGGTCCTCTCATACAGAGAAGAATTGAGCGTAATCACCACGCTTGCTCAATGCGGGTTGGCGATTTCAGACTTATAATGTCCAGGTTTCCTCAAGATGTTTTCCTTCACCTTCAGTCATTGGTGTCCAAGATATACTTAGAAAGTACATATAACTTTAGAAAAGTTACATTGGTACTTGCCTGACCTGGAATCGAACCCGCACACTCATACTTGAGAGGCTTGTGTTTTAACCACTAGGCCACCACGACTTGCTAGAAATACATATAGAAAGATATATATTTTTTTAAATAAACGAATATATATATATAATAAAGTATTTATAATAACGAGCACAAAGCACATTGTTGGCGACAGCACGTTCTATACTGTATAGTATAATGATAGTATCCTTATAAAGCGTTATTTTTCCTTTATGCGAAACCTGAATATAGTTTGTTCAGAATTGTGCAACTGAATCGATGCCCATCTTTTTACACCATGTTATATTTTTCCAAATATGTTTAAAAAATGCTGCAGTGTGGTTACCGAACGCACAACACAATTCACAGCGGTTCATAGTGTTCTAGGGGTCTGCCGTGGGTAATATTTTTCTAAGGACAACCAGGTAACAAGATAGCTTTTTGAAATTTTATACATGAATTCCTTACATAAAAATGCTGTCACGTATTTCGGATTTCGCATTTAGAAAAAAGGACGTTGTATATCGATAGCGTGAATAAAAATTTAATTTTCTAAGTATACTCACTTGAAACGGGCTGAACCAACTTGGTTATTTTTATAGGAAACAAAAATCTAGGAAAATCTTTAAATTCGGTAAAAACTGGTCGTCTGTTTGCTATGGGATTTTTAGGGTTCCGTAGCTAAATGACAAAAAACGGAACCCTTACAGATTCGTCATGTCTGTCTGTCCGTCTGTCCGTCCGTATGTCACAGCCATTTTCTTCCGAAACTATAAGAGCTATACTGTTGAAACTTGGTAGTCAGATGTATTCTGTGAACCGCATTAAGATTATGATGCAAAATAAAAAAATAATAATAAATAATGGGGGGCTCCCCATACTTAGAACTGCAACTCAAAAATTTTTTTTTCATCAAACACATACGTGTGGGGTATCTATGGATAGGTCTTCAAAAATGATATCGAGGTTTCTAAAATATTTTTATCTAAACCGAATACTTTGCGTGACAGACGCTTCCGAGGTGGAAAAAGTTGGTCCCCCCCCTCTAACTTCGAAAATAAGAAAATCAAAAATCTGAAAAATACATATGATGTACATTACTATAAAAACTACCAACGAAAATTGTTTTGTTGTTTTGAACGAGATCTAGTAAGTAGTTTTGTTTTAATGCCTCGTAAATCGTAAACCCCTTATTACCGCGTAATCTTTCATACAAATAACTTAAGTCTTTTAATTTCATAAATCAATGGTACGGAACCCTTTGTGCGTGAGTCCGACACGCACTTGGCCGTTTTTTGTTTTATACTTTGGGTAAGACTCTTTTGTGTCAGCTTGTTTTGAATAAAAATATTAATAATAAGAAATAATGTAAACTAAAACTTAATTTAAACTAAATATATAAAAACAAACATCTGTGACTACTTAAGAAATAGGTACAACAGAACACGTTTTTACCACAAAAACTTGGTTTTCAATAGGTACCTATTAAAATAACAAAGTATACGTACAATGAATATAAATATGTAGGGAGTTATGTTACTCGCATGTAACAGAGCTGAACAGAATAAATGGGAACCAAGTAATCCGTCAGGCATATGTCAACGATACATGCAATAGTAAAAATGGAACGGCTGTTATAAACGGCATGCTACTTATAGTAGTGTAATAAGCAAGTAATCTGAGGGGTAATTACGTAACACACTATCAGTAGCAATAGATTTAATTTTGACATTTCAACAATATACATTGCGTTTCTATGTAGTTGAGTAGATACATTTTTCAAACATATTAAGCAATGGATCAACAGTATCCATGGATTTCCGGTAGTAAGGTGTAAATATATAATTGCAATGGGAATTACATGAAATATTACTTGTGCTATATAAGTAATAATCCCTATAATCCCCATTGCTATTCGTACTGTATTTATACAATATGTAAAGAAAACCCTGTCCGATCCGTGAAGGTATTGTTAGGTATCGTTAACTGATTCTAATAATGCCTACAAAGCCGGGCTAAACTTAAAAAAAAAATCCCCCAAAAAAAATAAATGTTATTTCGAAAAAGCGAGGTAACTTAATGCATGTGCGGTAGGCAACCCGATAGCCCCGCCCCCCTTCACCCGCGCATGTATGCGCGGGTGAAGGGGGGCGGGGCATGCGGCACGTGGTCGCATCGCTATTCGCTCCGTCACAAATGTTGTTGTCAGTTTTTTAAAAATGACCAAATTTCGGGGAAATTGGAATTAATAGCCGGGAAAAAAAGATTATTTCAAAATTCATTATTATTGTTACTGTGATGATTATGTAAAATTTTATATTATATTTGGTCAAGTGTTTACCTAACCTTTATTATCCTTATGGGTCGGACAGGGTTTTCTTTTATGAAATATTACTTGTACTATACAAGTAATGTTCCATATAATTCCTATTGCAATATTCAATTAAGTATAAAAGTCACTTAAATATAATTTTGCTAAAAAACACCAAAGTTGTTATTTTAGACACATTATTCCGATTTCATATGTTTAAATAGAAAATATACAGGACCAAAATAGCGTATGTCTCTCCAGTTCTCAAGCTAGGTACTTACCTGTCAAAATTAGGCGCGAAAAGGGTAACCTTTAATTGTCTTCGTTTCCGTCTGTAAAGACGGAAACGAAGACAATTATAATGGCCCCGCTTACCATGAATGTTTAGAAACTAAATGTAAGCATAGTACATCTTTTTCTTTCTTCTGCATTAAGAAAAGGACAGAAGATAAATATTAGTTTAGTCCTATCAAATTAGAACGCGCCTGACGTAAATTAACGTATTTTTTGCCGCTATTATTTTCATCGTGTACAAACTATCTATGCATTTCTGTTATCTTCTATTCTTTCCTTTCCTTATGGAAACAGAACGAAAAAGATGCACTGAACTATAAATTAGTTTAGTTTGTGAACAAGAAAATAGGCGCCAATAGCAGCTAGTAGGTAGGTAATAGTAGCTAGTATCTGTGGATAATTCATTTATAGTCGTATAATCAACTGAATAAGAATAAGATGTTGGCTACAAAATAATTTTGCTCAATACAGAAACATGGAACAAAAATAATGAAAACACACCCAATTCAGATAACCTAAGAACCCTAAGAACCTTATTATCATACGCCCGATTAATACAGTTAGAAGCAATAAACAAAATGAAATACGACGTTATAAAAGATAAATGGGCATCTACAGAGGAGGAATTTAGGTGCCTAATCTGGGGTTTTTGCATAAAGCAGATTTATATATAAACGTAATAGGTATTTGGAAATACTATATATAGAAGTTAATACAATTTTCAATTAATCTAAAACTAAACTAATACCCACTAGAATTTAAGTTTTTTACTGTGAGGGAAATTAAATTTTCTTATTCGTGTCTTTTTATGCTTATATACCTACTGTAACCACAATATATATATTTTTACGGACATATCACACAGATTGAGCTAGCCCCAAAGTAAGTTCGAGACTTGTGTTATGGGACACTAACTCAACGACACTATATTTATAATAGATACATATATAGATATACATCCAAGACCCAAGCCAATCAGGAAAAGATCGTTTTCCATCATAACCTGGCCGGGGATCGAACCCGGGGCCTCCACGTCGCAGGTAGGCGTGTTGACCGCTGCGCCACGGAGGAGGACAGAGAATTCTATGAGCAGTAGTCCCCAGACATAGAATAAAGAGAGGGAAGTAGGTTATGAAATGAAATGAAATGAAATGAAATGAAATGAAATGAAATGAAATGAAATGAAATGAAATGAAATCGTTTATTAAGCAAGTAGGATCACTGATCACTTTTACACGTCATGTTTATTTTTTATTTTATTTTTTTAACTAGATGAAAGCCGGCATTTCCTAACTGACTACCTCTGAGAAGAAATGGCCGAAACAAACTCAGGGATCATCGTCTTTTTTCAAGTCCAGACATTAAAAATGAAAATGTTTACAATAATTTACCTTATAATTACGCATATTGCTTAATAAAAATTAACAATGCTTAACAGAGCGAGCAGCTCAATCCCAAGCTTTTTTGTCTTCTAAATAATCTGTGATTTTATAATACCCCTTTTTGCAAAGTTTGGCCTTTATATGGTTCTTAAATCGTTTAATGGGTAAGTTTCGAACGTCCATGGGAAGCTTGTTGTAAAAGTGTATACATTGACCCATGAACGAGTTGCCTACTCTGTGGAGACGAGTGTGATGTAAAGCAAGATTGTGTTTGTTCCTGGTATTTACATTATGAATATCGCTTATCTTCTTAAAATTCGAGATATTTTTATGAACATACATAAGATTTTCAAATATATATTGTGAAGCTACAGTCAGAATGTTCACCTCTTTGAACTTTTCTCTAAGAGATTCCCTAGGACCAAGGTTATAAATGGCTCGAACAGCCCTCTTCTGTAAAACAAAGATGGTATTGATGTCCGCACAAGTTCCCCAGAGAAGAATCCCATAAGTCATAAGACTATGAAAATAACTAAAATAAACAATTCTGGCTGTATCCACATCAGTTATCTGTCTAATTTTCTTAACAGCAAAGGCGGCAGAACTGAGTCTACCCGACAGCTTCTCAATGTGAGGACCCCATTGTAACTTGGCGTCAATAGTTAATCCAAGAAAAACTGTCGACTCGACAGGGATCAACTCTACTCCATTCAGTTGAACATTGGTACTTAGCTGCCTGACATTTGGCGTAGAAAATTTAATGACTTTAGTTTTTTTTTCATTTAAAAGGAGGTTATTTACATTAAACCAATGGACAACTTTAGAGAGTGCATTGTTAACTTCGTCAAAGTTTGTTAGCTGACGCTTGACTTTAAAAATAAGAGAAGTGTCATCCGCGAACAATACTATGTTGTGATTATCCCTCACGTGATGAGGTAAGTCATTAATATAAATTAAAAACAAGAATGGACCTAGAATTGAGCCCTGCGGAACGCCCATGGTGACCACAGATCCTGCAGATCTCTTGCCATTAACATCAACCCTCTGAATTCGATTATTCAGATAAGAAGTCAGAAGGTCGAGAGCTCTGTCCCTCAAACCATAATGGTACAATTTCCTGATAAGAGTATCATGATGTACGCAATCAAAGGCCTTGGACAAATCACAAAAAATACCAAGAGCATCTTGCGATTCCTCCCAGGCCCCAAATATTTTCTTTAGCAACGCCACGCCCGCATCCGTAGTTGAACGACCCTTTGTAAAACCAAATTGTTTCACGTGCAATAAATTGTATAAGTTAAAGTGCCTCAACAATTGTTTCAAAATTAATTTTTCAAAAATTTTGCTCAAAGTTGGTAATATCGATATTGGCCGAAAATTCGTGGGATCAGTTGTACTACCAGATTTGAACAGTGGAATTACTTTGCTTAGTTTCATCAAATCAGGAAATACACCAGATGTGACACAAGAATTAAAAACAATTGCTAAGAAAGGTGCGATAACATCTATTATTGAAGCTACAGTGTATACTGACAAACCCCAATGATCGGCGGTTTTTTTTACATCAAGATCCTTAAAAGATTCTATAATGTCTTTAGCAGTCACAAATGTAAATTCAAAGTGATTGTCACATTCTGGAACACATTCTTTTAGTATGGCATATGCAGAAGTGGAGGAAGAAGACAAAGTTTTTGTTGTCATTATTGGAATATTAGTAAAAAAATTCTCAAACTCAGTTGCTACCTCCAAGTCCGCCTTTATATCTTCATCGTTAATTTTAAGATGGAAATCGCGGTTCTGTACTTTGGTTCTTCCAGTTTCAGAATTTATAATTCCCCAAGTTGTTTTGATTTTATTGCCAGAAGATTTTATTTTATTTTTAATGTGTATGGCTTTTGCTGAGGAACAGGCTCTTTTAAAAGTTTTTGAATAATTTTTAACAAAATCTTGAAAAGCTTCATCATGGTTAAATGTTTTTTCCTGATATAATTCATACATTTTTTCCCTGCTTTTATAAATACCTGGGGTTGCCCAGTCACTAAATATAATACGGTCGCTAACAGGCAATGTTTTTTTTGTGAAAACTTTCATAAATTCACAATTAATGAGGTTAAATAGTACACTATACGCATGATCCGGATTGGCGTGATAAGGCAAGTCCGGTAGCCTTTCAATTAAATTATTTTTAAATTGTCCTAAACGATTTTCATTTATAGGAACAAAACTCACAAGTTTTCTTTGAGCTCTGACTTCACTTTTCTGAGTAAAAATAACTAACTGGCCACAGTGATCAGAGTCTAACTCGTTTATAATTAAATGGTCAGAAGGTCTTGAGTTAGTAAAGATGTTGTCTAAACAGGTGGCACTCGTGGCAGTTATTCTAGTCGGCTCAAAGAATCTTGCGTACAAGTTATAAGACTTAAATAATGACATAAATTTATTAACTGTAGCTGATTTCTCTAGAACATTAATGTTGAAGTCTCCACAAACAACAACTGTTTTGTTACTGCGACAAGTCTTTAATAAAACTTCCTCCATATATTTCTCAAAAATATCATAGGAAGCACATGGGGGCCTGTAGACACTTATTACAATGAACCGCTCAAGCTCGATGCAAGCAATTTCAATAACCCGCTCAACAGAGAGGCTTACAATATCAGTCCTTTCTTTAAATTTGAAATTGTTACGAACAATTATTAGGGAGCCACCCCTTATCATATTCACTCTGCTGAACGAGCTAGCAATCTGATGGTTATTAAAGCTGAACATGAACTGATGGGCTTTTAACCAATGTTCAGTAAGACAAACAATATCAATGTAATTACAGTTCATGAACAACTCCAATTCTAATTGTTTATTTATCACACCCTGTATATTTTGATGAACAATTTTAAGGTTATTATTATTCATTTTATTTTGAAAATTATTTGATGGGTGTGATATTATTATATCTTGGTTTACGGTTATGCTAGAGTTTAACTCTGTTGTCTCAATGTCCCTTGATAATGGGTACAAGTCTAACTTGGTATTTAAAATAGTGCTAGAGGTTGACTCTATTGTCTCAAGTTGTAATTTAAATAGCTTGGAACATATTCCAAGCTCTGCTCATTACCACTAAGTGTATTACTTAACTGCTCAATAGAAGCAGTATAGTTAGCCAAACACTTGGCTGACTTATATATAGTATGATAGCGATTCTGCTACCTGTCCTTTATAAAAATTACAAAGATAATAGTTATCTTTGGTCATAAAATAATTTTGACTAATAAGTACATTAGAGTCAATAAATTCAAATTTTTCATTATATAATGTCATAGTTTGTAATGTCATATTACATCTATATCTAATTTTGTTTTCCGTCTGTGACAGGCCATTGCCATAAGGAAAGGCAAACAAAACTATTTTATTTACATTTAAGGAAGCTAGACTTTCAAAATATTTCTTAATTTTTACACTGTTTGCATTTCCCCTTCTCCCAATCAAAATAACAATGGTTGTGGATGGACTGTAATTACCACTTATAACCTTTTCTATAATTTTACTGTAAGATGCTTCAGGCATACAATAATTAATTACTTGGTCATTTAAATGGTGTTGTAGTGTATGACCCATATTTTTACCCATTTCATCGCAGTACATCAATATTTTATTTCTATTGTTTATCTCCGTCCCAATCCGCGATTTAATTGCCTACTGTCTTAGGGTTGTCACGTTTAGCAAAATTTTAATTCAGTGTCTATAAATTGACAAAGGTCGGAAAGTTGACGACTGTTCACGCTTCGTCGGATTCGGTTGTCACCGAACCCGCTAACAAATATTTATAGACTAAGAGCTCATATTTAAATTATTTGCTTAGTATTTATACATATAGTCATACACAGTTTTTTTGTATATTTTATTTTGTAATTTATTAGTAGTTTTGTACACATAAAGGACCATATTTATTTTTATTTTTAATTAATACAAATTTATATAACACAAACATATCTATTAACCCTAAAAATCGTAAAACAACATAAAAATACTGACAACTGCCTCTTTGACTAATTATTTCTGTTGTTAAGATCTGAACTTTATTTATCTGATTCACAAATTGTCAATTAGGTACTTACTTACTTTTAATAACGATTTTATAACTGTAAGTAAGTAGTTACTATACCTACCTACAATAGGTATTCAATGCCGCCAAAACACAGGCGTGTCTTTTCACCGCCAAAAGGAGCCCGTTCACCTTGGCTCCTACTTTTTCGGAATGTGTCCTTGGAGTGTTCCGACCGCCTTCAGCTTTTGGGAGTTGAGATTTCCTCGGATCTTAACTTTGGGCGGTTCATTGAGTCCAAGGCTAAGGTGGCTGCCAGGAAACTTGGCGTTATCGCAAAGGTCCGACAGTACTTCACACCTGGGCAGCTTCTAATGTTATACAAAGCACAGGTCCGTTCGTGTGTGGAGTACTGCAGCCACATATGGGCTGGTGCTGCCAAGTGTCACCTGGCCACTTTGGATTCAGTGGAGAGACGTGCAAAGAGGCTGATTGGTGACCCTGATCTAACTCGAGTTGGTCTCCAAAGCCTAGAGCACAGGCGTAGAGTAGCCAGCCTTTCGGTGTTCTATAGGATGCATTTCGGGGAGTGTGCGAGGGAATTGCATGATTTAATTCCCCATCTCCGTTCCACCAGCGGACGACCCGTCGTACGGCTGGTTTCCACCCTTACGTTGTTAACACCTCTACGATCCGGACGAAGTGTTTCGCTTCTTCTTTTATACCGCGTACATCGAGGGACTGGAATAATTTGCCAGCAGCGGTGTTTCCGTCGGACTACAATTTGAGTGTCTTCAAGGCTAGAGTCAATAGGCTCTTAATAAACTAGTGCGCTTTACCATCAACTATTGCGTCACTGCTTACCATCAGGCACGATTGCGGTCAAGCGCTAGTTTATAATATACTAGCTTTCCGCCCGCGGCTTCGCCCGCGTGGAATTCGGTTATATCGCGCATTTTAGATTTCCCTCGGGCTATAATAAATGCACAATTTATTTAAGGTACTTAAATGGATAAGGATTAATGCTGTATTGTTTAAAATCACTTCGTAAATAACTATTTTTTAGTAAAGAATAAAAATGGTTATGCTGGGTTATCCCTAAGAGATAGACATATACCATCGCGGACTTTTTTGTTGAACTTTTTAAGGTGAACAATACTGTAGTACATTATTTTGGTCTATCTCGTAGGGTTCAGCCAGCGTTTGCAATATAAGCGCAAAAAAACGTGCTTATTTACGACATCACATTAGAAACCTTTAAATTTATCAGTGTTTCTCTACTATATTATGCATTTATTATACATACAAACCTTCCTTAAGAATCACTCTATCTATTAAAAAAACCGCGTCAAAATCCGTTGCGTAGTTTTAAAGATCTAAGCATACATACGGACATACAGCGAAAGCGACTTTGTTTTATACTATGTATTGATTGATTGATAAAAAAAAAAAGGTAATCTGAACAGAGACAATCCTGAAATCGATGAATTAAGACACCCAAACAAACAACAATACTTTCTCCTGCGATAATCACACATTGTTCTTTAATTTAGCTACGTAGTATTCTGTAATCTGTGATTTAGCGAATGTGCCAAAAAGCCGTGACGCGCGAACCTCGTTCCGTGCTAGCCGCGACTAGCGCAGTCATAGGCACTCTAATATTGTGTTTAGGTGTGCGTGCGGCGACGCATAGATACTATGGCGCACACATACAAGCCGCGCGCGGTCCGTTTGTATGAAGATAACGTACTTCCCTCTCTTTATTCTATGCCCCAGACTAGGCAGCGAGCGCCTGAATCTGGTGCCTGACTTATGTTATCACTACATGTTATAAAACAAAGTCCCTTTCTCTTTCCCTATGTCCCTTTATATGATTAAATCTTTTAAACTACGCAACGGATTTTGATGCGGTTTTTAGTAGATAGAGTGATTAAAGAGGAAGGTTTATATGTATTATGTGTGACATTCATTAAAATGTGGAGAAATATATTTTTGAGGTTTCTAATGTGATGTCGTTAACAATTACATTTCTTCCGCGTTTGCAGTGGAACGCAAGCTGAACCCTACGTGATTTATCAAAATAATGTACTAAATATTGTACACATTAAAAATGTCTACAAAAAAGTCCGCGAAGGTATATGTCTATTTCTTATGGATATCCCACTAACATTTTTTGTCATTTACTTTTACAACAAATACCGGCTAATTTTCGAAGAGATTTTAACCAATACAGCACTAATCCTTATCGTATTTAATTCCTTATCGTATTTAATTCCTTCCTGATTTAATATAGATCTATATCACCCTTTGCAGCATATGATTTAAATGAAAATTTACAAAGCTTTTACAGATTTAAAAATTGCGGGGTGTCGCGTTTGCAGCGGTAGACGGCGCGGCGTTTGCCTTGGTTTTTATACAACGTTCACAGTTTTTCTTTAGTGTATTTAGTACCAGCATTGCACTCGTGTGAAGCCGGGGTGGGTTGCTAGTAAAATAATTATTCGAGACAATATGTATTACAAGTACTTAATATTATTATACCTTTGTAAACTATTTCTTAGACTTATAATAAAATAAATTAAAAATATAAAAAATATATTTATCAATTTTAACACTGAATAAAAAACGTTTAATAGGTATGTGTCCAAGGTATGAAAATCAAAAAAATAAATAGTCCGTCTTATAGATAATAAAAAAATTAAGACACGTATTTTTTATTTTGTCGAAAAAAATAAAAAATAAGTGTTCAATCCTTTTTATTATAAATCTATCTGATGGACATTAAATTATTTTATAGGATACAATCCAATTGAATTAATGGCATATCGATGTCCAACATATCTGTGAAGTTACACCAGTGAGTTCATTTGACCCTTTTCAGTGTCGATTCATCTAAAATTTGTATCTCAATAAGTTTACCTGTTTCCAGCTCGAACTAAAATCCCCGTCATACCCAAATTGCTCTGCGAACTCGATTCACCGGGCACTCTCAGTACACCGCAACAACTCTCGAACGGCCGTGCCGCCGAGGGCACGATAGTACTCAACTTTAACTCAATGTAGGCCGGAAATTCGGAATTATTTCGCCTTTCACGACTGTTGCTATGTTCCCACTCATACACTGAAATGGACGTAAAATGTGTATTGAGCTGTTTATGTAGATGGCTATGTTCATTAATATTTTTTCAAGTTAGGTGTTAATAATTATGTTAAATGAATACATTTAACATAATTATTAACACTTAACTGAGAGGCTGGTGTTTTAACCACTAGGCCACCACGACTTAATATTACGAATTAAATGTAGGTATTACCTAAACGGAATTTGCATAATTTACATTACCTACTAAATTACGTAATTAAATAAAACTTGTTTTATTTAATAACATGGTAAAAATAGAAGTGTGCATATAGTAATTAAAATAATATTTAAAATTAATGTAATGTAAATTATGCAAATTCGGTTTAGGTAAAAATTTTAGTTCGTAATTTTATATTACGAATTAAAATCTCCTCTCAAGCACGAGGGTGCGGATTCGATTCTAGGTCAGCCAAGTACCAAAGTAACTTTTCTAAGTTATATATACTTTCTAAGTATATCTTGGACACCAATGATTGATTAAAAGGGGCAGGAAAGCATCTTGAGGAAACCTGGACTTTACGTCTCAAATCGCCAATCCACATTGAGCAAACGTGGTGATTACGCCCAATCCTTCTCTGTATGAGAGGAGACCTGTGCCCAGTAGTGGGACGATAAAATGATTGATGATGATGAAAAATTTTATTTAATTCTTAATTGATTTTGCATAACGTTATAACGGTAAGACATGTAGCACCATGCAACTTTATGTACACATTCGTAAGCCAAACATAAGACATAATACATAAATGGATGTAAACCAGTGTTGTGAAAGCTGCTGATATGGGTGGTTATTCTAAACCACACCACCACCTTCATCACCACCAATTTACTGTATTAGACATTTAAAATTGATCACATATTTTGATAAGCAAAAGAATAGGCGACAATGTGTGTTGCGCTCTAAATAAAACAACTTATAGGCCCAAACTAAATCTCATGTTATTTAAAACATGGTATTCTCTATATTTTTAAGTAAACTCTATTGAATAACTTATAAACGTTAAACCTTAACATTCAATAAACAGCGTGGATAGAACTTAGCAAATTTTTATGTATCAAGAAAATGTCTGTATCGTGTATTATTTTTCAGGATACTGGTCAATATAGTCCAAAACATACAAGAAAATATTATTTTATAATCCCTATTCCATTTACGTAATACATAAAGCGAGAGACGAGATACTATAAAGAATAAGCATCTTTTTTTTCAAATAACCAAATAAAAAACCAAATACACGGAAACATCATACTCGATGGCTATGTTAACGTTATGTTGCGTATTTAGTAATTGATAAGTATAGCTAGAAAATAATTTTTGATTACTTCTCAGACATTCCTTTGCAGTAAAGACTACGAATATTCAGTAAAGCTACTTTATTGTATAAACTTAAGACTATTTATACTACATTATTATCAAATACATATTCATCTAAGTATATCTTGGACACCAATGACTGAAGGTGAAGGAAAACATCTTGAGGAAACCTGGACTTTATAAGTCTGAAATCGCCAACCCGCATTGAGCAAGCGTGGTGATTACGCTCAATCCTTCTCTGTATGAGAGGAGACCTGTGCCCAGCAGTGGGACGATAAAAGGTTGATGATGAAATACATATTGCACACTACCATACATTATCGAAGTAAGAATATCTCGAATTTTAAGAAAATAAGCGATATTCATAATATAAATACCAAGAACAAACACAATCTTGCTGTACATCACTCGTCTTCACAGAGTAGGCAACTCGTGCATTGGTCAATGTATACACTTTTACAACAAGCTTCCCATGGACATTCGAAACTTACCCATTAAACGATTTAAGAACCATATAAAGGCCAAACTTTGCAAAAAGGTATTATAAAATCACAGATTATTTAGAAGACATAAAAGCTTGGGACTGCGCTGCTCGCTCTGTTAAGCATTGTTATTAAGCAATATGCGTAATTATAAGGTAAATTATTGTAAACATTTACATTTTTAATATCTGGACTTGAAAAAGACGATGCTCCCTGAGTTTGTTTCGGCTATTTCTTCTCAGAGGTAGTCAGTTAGGAAATGCCGGCTTCATCTAGTTAAAAAATAAAATAAAAAATAAACATGACGTGTAAAAGTGATCAGTGATCCTACTTGCTTAATAAACGATTTCATTTCATTTCACACATAGAATGGAAATTTTGATGATTCGAATAACATAAGTATTACAAGTAAACAAGGTTATGAAATTATTTATTGCTATGTAAAAATTTGCGAATAACAACACGTGTGACACACATAGATGCAATGCTCCTACACTTATGTATAATAGTTCCTTATTTACTTTATACCGTACCAAGAAACATTCAATATTATTTCGAATAGAAGCTATAAATAAAACAAACAAGACTTTTGAATATCGTCCAAATACTGTGATAAACAAGAACAGCATAAAAGACATAAACACATAGCATAAATCATGGCATCCAGCTTACAAAACCAGCAACGAAAAAATATCAGCCGCCCACACGAATGGCCAGCAAAAACTCATGTGGTTAGTTTTCACGAAAAAAAAAGAAACGCCCAAATGTCGTCTGGCTTAAACACAGTTTGCCACTCACCGTCAACATTTCAACTAACCACAGTAGCCACTTCAAAATAACATTATGCATCAACATGAACGGGACACAGATGGCTAGTCACTTTTATGTGCACTCCGCCGGAAGCGTCGACTTTTATTGGTGCCACGCCGACTTCTCAATGCAATTTATTACCTTCTTAGAAATGTAGAACGAAATACTATTATAAAAATATTGGATCTACATTTTATTACTCAGATTCGTGTGGAATTGACATTATGTTATACAAAGTGATGATTAGGTTTCCACATTAAAAAGTATAGCGATGGTAGTCATCATCAATTTTTATCGTCCCACTGTTGGGAGTTTCCTCTCATACAGAGAAGGATTGAGCGTAATCACCTCGCTGGCTCAATGCGGGTTGGCGCATATTTTCCTTCACCTTTTTAATCAGTCATTGGTGTCCAAGATATACTTAGAAAGTACATGTAACTTAGAAAAGTTACATTGGTACTTGCCTGACCTGGAATCGAACCCGTACACTCATAGTTGACAGGCTGGTGTTTTTAACCATTAGGCCACGACGACCTACTAGAACACGACGATGCGAAAAGATGGTAGTAGTTTTAAATAAACAATTTTATTAAAAATAGGAAATCGAGTTTTTCTAACACAGTTGTAGGTATGTCATAAACCCGCTTATTCGAACGTGTTTACTCACCATAAACGGGCGGATCGTCACTTTTAATTAATTTCATTTTGTCTCTAAGCGAATCGTACCAAGTTAATTTGTTTGTGGGTGAGTCGACAACTCATTAAATATGAAATAGGCACATGACACCAAATAAAAAAAATACGGTACGCCCGTTTCGTAGACTTCGTGCTAATCAAATAATCCATACTAATATTATAAATGCTAAAGTATCTCTGTCTGTCCGGCTTTGACGCCAAAACTACTTAACCAATTGTAATGAAATTTGGTACACAGATAGTCTAGTAGAACAAAAAATGTTGCGAAAACGGGAGCAAACGCGGAAGTACATATTGATCCCATTATTTTAACAGGCGCTTATTTTATATTAACTGAGGTCTTTCGGTTCGATGCTTACGCTGGTGAAACCGCAGGGCACAGCTAGTAAGTCTATAAACGACCCGTAAGGGCCCAACATCAACCACATAATAGGGCCTAGTCGCACTGGTCGATGATGGTATCAACAATTCAACACTAACTTTAGGGTATTGTCACCAACTAATCACAGATCAAGTTAGAATACGTGATTTCATAAAGTGAGTTATCACGTTAATACTTTAGATTAAAATTTATCACCTACAGCGCTTTTAACAAATATGTAATTACCTACTTTAAATTAACATTCTGCGTTCCGTTAACCCGTCCTCGTACCTCTTCAACTTTATTTCATTACACAAATAATTACATACATATGTTACCCCAATTTTCCCATTAAAATTGAAACTCTACTTATTTATGGTCCACATTTACGCTTCAAAAACAACCCCAACTTTTCATTCAAATGTTATAAGTCTGAAAGGGTTGAAGGGTTTTCAAAATTACTTTCAGTGGGTTCAGGTCGGAAATTAAGCGATATTTTACTGTGAATCTAAGCTATTCATAGCGTGCTGGTATACTTACTTAACCTAAGTATATGTAGGTATACATAGTTGCTCAGGTAAGTAAGACATCGCTTGTCTCATTACGGCATAAGTATGTTGTCTGTAAACCCTGATTTAAGGTTCTAGCATGCAGGCGCGACGGGACGGTAAAACGCGATTCTGGTGGAACAATTTCATTGATGTTATTCTGTTACAGCAGCGTCGTCCCTGTCTGTGGCAGCACTAGCACAGTGCATTGTAATTGCCTATGGCATACCATGAGTTGAAGACAAAGCTACAATAAAGTGACGCCATGCAACTCATTTGTTGCTTATTACAAAACTTGTAATCGTGGCTTTAGTCCGTATATAAGGCCCTTTAATTATAAATGTTGCATCAAGTTATGCATCGTATAAAAGTTAAAAATCGTGTAACTAAGCAAACGTTCTGTTGTTGCTGTTTATAGTTATACAACGCTGTTTACAGTTAACAAAACATTTTAAACTGTAAAGAGTATTTAAAAATCAAAATAGTAGGTCAGATAAAAAATTAAGTTAAAAGACGTCACGATTTTATGATGAATATACTGAATAGCCAGGACTCAGTCTTATATTCGGCAAGGAAAATGTAATTTCCTTTAATTTAAATCTTGCCGCTCCAGCAAACGTCATTGGTCTTCATCTCTATGGACATGACAAATGAATGTTGAAAACCATTTATTTGTAATTTATGTAAAGAAATATGTATTCCCTACCTATATGTGTAATTCGTATTGTTGAATTTGTAAGAAAGACAAAGAAATTAATAAATGTAAGAATCAATGTGTGGTTTAGGAATACACATTGTGCATTGTGCAACATTAAATGTCTTTTTTTTTTTACAAGTGCATAAAGTTTTATTGCTAAACAGTTTTCCAATCACACCTACATATATCAGCGTATCATAGTCTACAATCAAGGATCAAAAGTGCATTACCACTTTTGAACTTTATTGCAATAACAATAAGGGTCAAAAGTGGTCCTCCACTTTTGACGCCCTAGTTTATTAAGAGCCTATTCACTCTGAATAGGCTCTTAATAAACTGGGGCGCTTTACCATCAACGATTGCATAATTGCTTTCCATCAGGCAGGATTGCGGTCAAGCACTAGTTTATAATAATAATAATAAAAAGGAACCATAAAATTTACTTACAGAGAAATTCAATTATGTTTCATTGACTGTGCCGCCAGATTCACAAATTTTGCAAATATCTTATACAAGTTAATGATAAATACCAACACGTATGATACACATAGTTTAAGGAAGAAACGCCCGCATTGTATGGATTTTAGAGGTATGAAGAACAAGGTGTAAAGTTCACTCATCCTCCATAGAAAAGGGTGGACCCTGGGACCAGACAGGTGCTGAGTTAAGCGAGCACTTGCCCAACGGTTGATGTTGGCAAGTTGTAAACATATATGCTACTTAAAACAGTAAACTCTGCTTGCGAGATGTAGGATTTGTGTGACGTCAGTTATTTGTACGTGGCGTTTGTAGATGGCGCTACAGTTTATTTACATGCATCTGCTATGGCTGTTGGCAACCCAACATTAACATTTTAATTTGCTGTTGTGTTTATGTATGGCAACATTAAATGTATATTTATGTATGGCAACATAGTGTTTTGTCTGTCATAGTGTCATATCTCTCTGTGTCAAGTTCTGAATAAACCGCACGTAACTGTATCGGATCTCGTGGTTTTTATTAATTTACCGGTTCATCTACAGTCCATTAAATTATACAAGCATTCTCGTTTTCCTTAAATAGCGACGATGCCATGACAAGTCAGTGCCACCGCTGCCGTGTATATCAACAAGCTTTCATGGTAATCCCTACAGACATCAGCTTCACGGCAAAACCATAGATTCTTACGACAAGAAAAACACGTGTGTATAAAGAGTTAATTTGGAACTGCCTTTTACTTGTAATTAAATGTAGATACTGTAGCATATGGCAAGGAAAAAAAAGTATTCGAGTATTACTACGTAACTACATCACGTATAATTTCGATTTGGATTACCAAATAAAATTTTAAAAAAAGTTATGTTTAAGAAATAAAACTTATCGGTGGCAAATTTGTAACAAAGGGTTTGGAAAATATATAGAATTTTTGTGTTAACTGCTTATTTTCTATCTAATAAATTGCAATTTCATACATTACAAATTTAAATCTGAATAATTTCAGACAATCACAATTAATATTATGGTTTAAATTATAAATTAAACTCTAAAATAATAAATTTAAAATAAGTATACTCGTAGAACTTGGTGAGGCGAAATCAGTAATAAAATTAAAAAGGGTACACTTATGGGACTCAGACGAGGCGAAATTTCTCCAAGCTTAAAAGAGCAAAGCTCGAAGCTTAGCGTGCCTCTCGGGCACGCTAGCAGATCGCAGACTCAGGTGATCCTAGGGCTCCTGAAGGTTGATCCAACGGTCTGCACTAGGTAAACTCGAAATACTTAAAATTACCCAATCACTAGGGGTAAGGGTAAACCGATATCTTATCAGCGGAGAGAAATTGAAAAGCCATAGTTAACACCACAGAACCGATAGTAGGTTTCAACCGACTTTGAGAAAAGAAAAAATAACTTGATATATTGATTCTGCGAATCGTTCACAACCACGATTTATACGACGCACAGTACTGTAAGTTATGTAGTTATAATTACAACATTGTTGATATTTAATACACCAAGTAATTTTGCGGCGGCTTTGTTGACGGTGGTTCTCAGAAGACCACTGGTCTTCTGAGAACCACCGTTCCTCAAACCGCTTGATAGTGTTATGTCTCATTACAGAGAAAAAAATCCTTTGTTGAAAAAAACATTGTTTCAAAAATAGAAATTGCTTCTACAAGCAATTTCTATTTTTGAAACAATATTTTTTGATGTCGTGGTGGCCTAGTGGTTAAAACACCAGCCTCTCTAGTATGAGTGCGCTGGTTCGAATCCAGGCCAGGCAAGTACCAATGTTAAATTTTCTAAAGTTATACGTACTTTCTAAGTATATCTTGGACACCAATGACTGAAGGTTAAGGAAAACATCTTGAGGAAGTCTGAAATCGCCAACCCGCATTGAGCAAGCGTAGTGATTACGCTCAATCCGTCTCTGTATGAGAGGAGACCTGTACCCAGCAGTGGGACGATATAAAGGTTGATGATGATGATGATTTTTAGATGTAAACAAAACAGGCTATGTCCAAGCAGTTTTGCTGCAATACTTTCACTTAATAGCATTGAAAACGTAAGTTATATTTTATTAAAAACTGTTTAGAAGTAAAAAAGTATTACCATCTAGGGTGGGAACAGTTCCCAACCCTGAGAGGTCTTGAACTTAGCGTTTTTGAGGGCTGTGTCTGTGAGCTGATTGTAAATGAGTAATAAGCATGTAAAATAAGTCCTGGCGTCGTGGAAAATAATCAAAACAGCGTCTAACAGTAATGAGTTGCTTATTCTGACCTGCAGGAATGAATGCAAATAAGTGTGAGGGTGTACATTTCATTACAATTTCCACAATATCAATCTACTAATCTTCTGTCATCATCATCATCATCATCATCACAGCGTTAATCCCAGTCGCATCCCAAGCCTTTTAGCTTTGGAGTCTGGGGTCCGCTTTTTATCTACTTCTGATCTACTAATCTTCTGTATTTGATGCTAAATAAAAAATAATAATAATAAATATTGCTCCCCATACTTAGAACTGAAACTCAATTTTTTTTTTCATTAAACTCTTACGTGTATCTATGGATAGGTCTTCAAAAATGATTTCGAGATTTCTTAAATATATTTTTTTATACGAATAGTTTGCGTGACAGACGCTTCCAAAGTTGAAAATGTTACACACCCCCCCCCCCCTAACTTCTAAAATAAGAAAATAAAAAATGTAAAAAAACATGATGTACCTACATTACTACTTTTCCGCCCGCGGCTTTGCCCGCGTGGAGTTCGCTTATACCGCGCTTTTTGGATTTCCTTTGGGAACATCAAATTTTTCCGGGATAAAAGGTAGCCTATGTCCTTTCTCAGGGTCTAAAGATTGTCTGTGCCAAATTTCATCAAAATCGGTTGAGAGGTTTAAACGGGAAATCGTAACAGACAGACAGACAGAGTTACTTTCGCATTTATAATATTAGTATGGATAAATTAGCGCTTGACCGCAATCCCGCCTGATGGTAAGCAGTGATGCGATCGTTGATGGTAAAGCGCACTAGTTCATTAAGAGCCTATTCACTCTAGCCTGGAAGACACTCAAATTGTAGTCCGACGGAAACACCTCCGCCGGCAAGATGTTCCAGTCCCTTGATGTACGCGGTATAAAGGAGGAGGCGAAACGCTTCGTCCGGATCGTAGTAGTGTTAACAACGTAAGGGTGGAAACTCGCCGTACGACGAGTCGTCCGATGGAACGGAGATGTGGGAAATAAATCATGCAATTCCCTGGCACACTCCCCAAAAGGCATCCTATAGAACACCGAAAGGCTGGCTACTCTACGACTGTGCTCTAGGCTTTGGAGACCATCTCGAGTTAAATCTGGGTGACCAATTAGCCTCGCACGCCTCTCCACTGAATCCAAAGTAGCCAGGTGTCATTTCGCAGCACCCGCCAAAATATGGCTGCAGTACTCCACACACGAACGGACCTGTGCTTTGTACAACATTAGAAGCTGCCCCGGTGTGAAATACCGCCGGACCTTTGCGATGACGCAAAGTTTTCTGGCAGCCACCTTGGCCTTGGACTCAATGAACCGCCCAAAGTTTAGGTTCGAGGAAATCTCAACTCCCAAAAGCTAAAGGCGGTCGGTGCACTCCAAGGATACATTCTGAAAAGTAGGAGCCAATGCAAACGGGCTCCTTTTGGCGGTGAAAAGGCACGCCTGTGTTTTGGCGGCATAGAATGCTACAAGATCGGCTTTGCCCCATTCGGAGACTGCCTGTAGTGCAGCACTCGTACGCTCTACCATAACCTCTCTTTCGGACCGGATTGATTCCTTACTAACGAAACTACCAACGATAATTGTTTAGGACGAGATCTAATAAGTTTTTTTTTTAATACCTCGTAAATCATAAACCGCTTATTACCGCGTAATCTTTCATACAAATAACTTAAATCCTTTAATTTCATAAATCAATGGTATGGAACTATTTGTGCGTGAGTCCGACACACACTTGTTTCAAAAGAAGTACAGTTTAAAACTGATTTACGCTACATGTAAACATAATAATGGTCTGGCACCTAAAAGACGCTTTCAAAGTGGTAAGAAGATTATGTAGACATGTATTCACAACTCAGCAGTATATTCTCTTATTCAATTAACAATGGGTTGTGTTATCTCGGTCCGGCGTCAGAACTTTGGAGACAGTTTGAATCACCGCAGTATCGTAAAGGCAGGCGTATATTACAAACGTGTTGGGCCGCACCGTACCGCATATCAATTTAATAATGAACACCCGCCCAAATGTGCATCAGCTTATACGCTAACAAAGCGTTATGTACCCACAGTCTGCTTTAGTTTACAAATTTTATTTTACATTTTATTCATGGCACATATGACGTCAGTTGCCTGAATGTATGTATAATAATGTTGAAGCACTAATCAATATTCGCAATTCGGTTCATAACAGTATTCAGTCACTGACGTTATTTTTGCCTTTCTGAATTTCAATTACAAATTTTCATTATTTACATTTTCTACAAAAGCTACCCAAAAATATGACTACATTCTCAATTTAAGTAGATATAACAATCAGTATTTTTTTTAAATTTAGTCTAAGGCGTAATATTTCAATGGTTAGGTAATTTATATTTGCGGTATTTTGACAGCTTTTGTAAAAAATAAAATAAGGAGAAACTTTCATTTTTATAACGCAATTTAATAAAAGAATTCCTTCGATGTAAAATAATTTAAGTGTGTAATAAATTGATAATATACTGACACGGTTCAACTAAAACAATATTCTGGGCGTGTGTAAATTATTAAACAATTGAGTACAAATAGTTAGAGTGAACTATTTGATCCAATTTGAAACTACCTTCCCAAGTTTAATTCCTATAAACTATCAATATTGGGACTTACATAACTGTATTAAATTATTCAAACCAACTAACCTTTAATAACTTTGTTGCTCTATATTATTTACTTGTCCTTGTGTAACTTAATATTGGGTAACACACTATCGATCATAATCTGAACAATTTTGAAGGATATTGTTAAACTATTCTCGATGGTAGGCCATAACATCGGCTGCCGGCAAAAGTTACCATCCACCAGAAAAAGTCTTGCCGGCAAGCGATGCGTCGTGTTCCGGCATGATGTCTGGTGAAGCCGTACGGAGGACGGGTCTGAGCAGATATGTTTTTTTTTTTACATATTATAAACCAGCGCTTGACCGCAATCCCGCCCGATGGCAAGCAGTGACGCAATCGTTGATGGTAAAGCGCACTAGTTTATTAAGAGCCTATTCACTCTAGCCTTGAAGACACTCAAATTGTAGTCCGACGGAAACACCGCCGCTGGCAAATTGTTCCAGTCCCTCGATGTACGCGGTATAAAGGAGGAGGCGATACGCTTCGTACGGATCGTAGTGGTGTTAACAACGTAAGGTTGGAAACCAGCCGTACGACGGGTCGTCCGCTGGTGGAACGGAGATGGGGGAATTGAATCATGCAATTCCCTCGCACACTCCCCGAAATGCATCCTATAGAACACCGAAAGGCTGGCTACTCAACGCCTGTGCTCTAGGCTTTGGAGACCAACTCGAGTTAGATCAGGGTCACCAATCAGCCTCTTTGCACGTCTCTCCACTGAATCCAAAGTGGCCAGGTGACACTTGGCAGCACCAGCCCGGACTGTGCTTTGTATAACATTAGAAGCTGCCCAGGTGTGTAGTACTGCCGGACCTTTGCGATAACGCCAAGTTTCCTGGCAGCCACCTTGGCCTTGGACTCAATGAACCGCCCAAAGTTAAGGTTCGAGGAAATCTCAACTCCCAAAAGCTGAAGGCGGTCGGAACACTCCAAGGACACATTTCGAAAAGTAGGGGCCAAGGTGAACGGGCTCCTTTTGGCGGTGAAAAGACACGCCTGTGTTTTGGCGGCATTGAATGCTACAAGATTGGCATTGCCCCATTCGGAGACCGCCTGCAGTGCAACACTCGTTCGCTCAACCATGGCCTCCCTTTCGGACCGGATTGATTCTCTACTAGCCCGAGCATCCGGCAGGTATCTCTCTACAACTGTGCTGTCATCTGCATACCCATAGATACCGGGCATCAGCAGATCGTTAATATGCAGCAGGAACAAAGATGCAGAGAGAACAGACCCCTGAGGAACACCGGCATTAGTTGTCATGTTGCGATGTGTGCCGGGTATGATGCGCCAAATGTTGTCTCGGGAGTTTCGTCGTGGAGGGTCCCCAGATCACTCCAGATCCAGATCCCTAATGGCGCAGCATTGTTGGTCGTGATGTTGGGTTTGAAATTGCATCACCTCGCTCAACTGCAATCTTCCTTCCTATTTACTTAGTTTTTTTTTTTTTGAGTGAATAGGCTCTTTATAGACAAGCACGTTTTACTATCAACGATTGCATCACTGCTTACCTTCAGGTGGGATTGCGGTGAAGTATTAGTTTATAATTATAAAAAAAAAAACTATTTCTTATAAATTTTCGGAAAATTCGTGTGCTCAGCAATCAAAATAACTCAATGAATGTTTTTGAACTGTTAAAGCTTTCATTTTAACGGTTTAAAAACATTAATTGCTTAATTCATTCAACATTCAACAACTTCTGTCGGCCCACACTGCCTCCGCTGGTTAGACCTGATGGAACACTGGCTCATACGGCGAGAGAGAAAGCAGGTATCTTTGCCCATAATTCGCGTCTTGATACTGGCAGTGCTACTCCACCTAATTTACCTCATTGCGGATCTTCAATGCCTGAGGTTCGCATTAGGAACAAGGAGGTTCTGAGAGTACTGTGTCGTCTGGACCTGAATAAGGCTAGTGGTCCAGATGGTATACCAGCGATTGTTCTGAAAGCATGTGCGCCCGAGTTGCCTCCTGTATTGACGCGCTTATATCTCCTCTCATTTAGGACTGCTGATATAGTGCCCAAGTCCTGGAAGCTAACGTGCAGCCCGTGCCCAAAATCGATCCGATCGAGCCGATCCTACCAACTATAATCGGCCGATTTCGATCACCTCCATACTTTGCAAAATTTTGGAGCGTGTGTTGAACTCGCGCCTCTTGGTATACCTGGAAGGTAACGATCTCCTCAGTGACTGACAGTACGGGTTTCGCCGCAATCGGTCAACTGGGGACCACTTGTGGGGCGAGGCCTTTGAGAAGAATGGGGAAGCGATTGCTGTCTCCCTTGATGTCTCGAAGGCCTTCGACCGGGTATGGCACGTTGGCCTTTTGAGTAAGCTTCCAGCGTACGGCATTTCCCCTAGCCTGACTGGCTGGGTAAAAGACTTCCTGACTGAACGGTCCCTCCGAGTTGTTGTCGATGGATGCTCATCTGAGCCCATGTCGACTAACGCCGGTGTTCCTCAGGGGTCTGTTCTCTCTGCAACTCTATTCCTGCTGCATATTAACGATCTGCTGATGCCTGGTATTTATGGGTATGCAGATGACAGCACGAAGAGAGGCCATGGTTGAGCGAACGAGTGTTGCACTACAGGCAGTCTCCAAATGGGGCAATGCCAATCTTGTAGCATTCAATACCGCCAATACACAGGCGTGTCTTTTCACCGCCAAAAGGAGCCCGTTCACCTTGGCTCCTACTTTTCGAAATGTATCCTTGAAGTGTACCGACCGCCTTCAGCTTTTGGGAGTTGAGATTTCCTCGAACCTTAACTTTGGGCGGTTCATTGAGTCCAAGGCCAGGGTGGCTGCCAGGAAACTTGGCGGTATTGCAAAGGTCCGGCAGTACTTCACACCTGGGCAGCTTCTAATGTTGTACAAAACACAGGTACGTTCGTGTGTGGAGTACTGCAGCCACATTTGGGCTGGGGCTGCTAAGTGTCACCTGGCCACTTTGGATTCAGTGGAGAGGCGTGCGAAGAGGCTGATTGGTGACCCTGATTTAACTCGAGATGGTCTCCAAAACCTAGAGCGTAGGCGTAGAGTAGCCAGCGTTTCGCTGTTCTATAGGATGCATTTTGGGGAGTGTGCGAGGGAATTGCATGATTTAATTCCCCCATCTCCGTTCCACCATTGGACGACCCGTCGCACGGCTAGTTTCCACCCTTACGTTGTTAACACCAGTACGATCCGGACGAAGAGTTTCGCCTCCTCCTTTATACCGCGTACAACGCGGGACTGGAACGATTTGCCAACGGCGGTGTTTCCGTCGGACTACAATTTGAGTGTCTTCAAGGCTAGAGTGAATAAGCTCTTAATAAACTAGTGCGCTTTACCATCAACGATTGCGTCACTTCTTACCATCAGGCGGGATTGCGGTCAAGCGCTAGTTTATAATATTATATAAAAAAAAATATTGATCAATGGCTTTTATTGCAATAGTTAGTATGTTGTCTACCTGCAAAGTTTTGATGTCGCCTTCGGATTGTGGAGGTTAGACGGCAGTCTCTTCACGGAAAATATCGAAGTTTAGCCAAAATCAGCAGTTAGACTGGTAAAGCGGACCCCAGACTCCAAAGCAGAAAAAGCTTCGGATGCGACTGTGATTAAAGCAGAGATGATGATGATGATGATGAGTTAGTGTGTTATACAATAACCTCGTAGTCTTCTAGAATTCGTTCGAGCCCATCGAGCCTTTTTTTTTTAAATGTGGATGGGAAATCATCAAATACCCTTTCCCGCTCTGGGCGGAACAGAAGGCGGTGTCAGACTTATAGTGACTTAAACAGACACGTATTCCTTCACTTGTCTGTGCGCCAGGGCCATGGTTTCTCTTTCAACCAACCCGCAACCCTGGCCCAGGCATCGGCCTTCGTAGACCCCGCACGATGTGCTGACATCTCTTTGAGGCGAGCGTGAAACACAATGCTCCATCGACCCGGGCCTGGTCCGTACCGGTACCGGGTGGCGAAATGCCCACTACTCGCCGTCCGTAAGCCCGCGCCTACGGTGGCCGGGAGTTCGATGTTGTCTACCGACTAGGGCGTGTCCTGCTTCGGTTAGAGGCGTGGAGGTGCTGATATTCTCGCTCCCTCACGCGCTCCTCCTTTGCTAGCATCACTGCTTCGCAGAAAGAGATGATGGCCTGCCATGCATTCTCGCTCCGGATTATTGCCTTGACCAGGGTCAGACGAGAGAGCTCGCCGCCGATCGCTTCCAGGATGGCACGGCGCCAAAGCCGAGCAGACCTCTACCGTATTCTCCACTGTGTCAGTGGTGACACCCTGGCGTTTCTTACCGCGCTACCCGTAACAGGAACTTACCAAAACAGCCGTGTCCGGTGAGAACTTCCGTTAGGCGGAATGTGAGAGCGCCGTGGCACTCCTCAAAGAGGGGACTTACCGCCGGTATTGTGGGGTGCCCAGCACTAGGTTGGGAACATCGCAATCTTCATGTCGCCATAAGATTCTGCATGAGCTCTATCCACCGTACAGCGATTTCTCGCGGCAGTAGATTATGCCCCCTTTCGCCACTCCCACATCTGGGCGAGAGCTTTGTCCTCCAGATCCCATGGCTGCAATCCAGCAAGGAAAATACGCTTAGATCAGGGAGAAGTCACCTCGGGGCAGCCCTAACCCGTTACAGTCTGGGAGACAAACGTCGGAACTGCTCCTCGAAGTTCCACCGGCTGTCGATGACGAGTCCCAGGTACTTCATCGTCGATCCGACGCCGTCCCAATTTTCGGATCCTCTCAACAATTTTCAAAACCCCGAGGGTCGCTGCATCGGCCGCGACTGGTGCGACCTCCCTTGCGCCATTACCAGTGTGTCGTCAGCGTAAGAAACTACGCTGAAGCCGATAGAGAGGTCGCCGTTCAGCACCCAGCAGTAGCCGCTGTTCCATAGATGCGACCCCAAGTCCAATTCCTTTGGAACATCACACGACATCTGTTGCTCTCGTTCTACACTTTTGGTGACCAGGGCAGATGAAGCCGACCGTCATATAAGCCCGGACATATAAGCCCGGACCACTCGATAGAAATAGGTCGGCATCCGGTGATATCGGAATGCCTCCCTGATGCAACTCCAGGTTCACAGGGCGTTCACAGGTCGCCCTGTCATCTTTATGAGGACCAGTTTCCCGTATTCCAGGGAAGTAAGGCCTAACCCCTCTCCAAGCATGCGCTTAGTAGTCCCCTTAGTTAAGGCCTGAAAGCCCCTAAGGTCCGAACCCTGCAATGCCTGGTGTGTCGACCTGACTCAGAAAATTGCCACGTAGCATATTTCGGGCAGGGCATAGCCATGGCCGGAACCACTCCGCCTCATCGTTGGTGTCAGAAAACCTGTCCGGTGGTGACTCCTAAGCCTCCTAGGCACGATCAAAGCTTCCAAGAGGAGCTCCCGGTCCAAGCGCCTACCGCGGGTCACTCGGGGCTGGTCGGATCGGCGTGCTCCAGGTCTGGGCCGTGATGTCGAACCAGATATACCGGTGGTCGGAACATGTCTGCACATCCTCCATGACGCACCAGTCGAAGACATGCGGCGACAGAGCAGGGTTGCTTAGAAGTCCACCACTGAATCACCCCGCATCCGTACACATGTTGGGAACGAACCCTGGTTTAGGACGACCAGGCCTGTCTCCAGAGCCCAGTTCTCCACCATCCTGCCCCATGTATCCGCAACCCGGGAACACCAATCCACATTTTTGGCTTTGAAGTCCCCGAGGACGAGCAAGGGGAGGGATCGGATCCCTACGACGACGAAACTCAGCTCCACAAGGGAGTTGTGGAACTCGGCGGGAGTTCGGCTCGGGGAGAAGTATACCACCCCCCGCCCCCTCACTCCTGTACGACTATCTCCCCGAACTGTGCTGCTACGCAACCCCGTCATCTCTTCATCGCCTCGAGAGACCGTAGCCCTTAGTATTCGATATTAATTTCAACATGATACCTCTTTCAATTCCTGAGTAAAAAGGGTCCACAGGTGTGGGCTCGAATGAACAAGTAATGATTCTAAGGGTTTTTTCTTTCTGAGATAACAAGGTTAACCGTAACAACAGTAAATTGTATAAATAAGCATTTGTTTGTATTTTACGTGTAATGATAGTTTTAGAAAACTTAATAAATCGATCAATAGAAGTGAAAATTCCAGCCGAGTCTGATTTCTTCAATAATAATCATGTGCCATGGCGGCACGAGATTTATTTAAAAAAAACTGGCTAAATGAGAGTTGAACTCGCGCACTAATGATTTTGTACCAAAATCAGTTTTATAGATAATGGTACAAAACCATTAGTGCCCCTTTGAATATTTATTTTATTTTAATTAGACTTTAATTAAAATACAACTAAATATTGTGTGAATATGTCAAGGGTATTATACCTGTTGCCGTTATTAATTTCTAGCAATAAATGAAAAAAAAATTTTTTTGATGTAACTTAAATATTAATTTTATCCGTTCAGAATTTTTTTTTTTTGTAGCTTCAACATAAAAACATCACCTGAAAATTTAAACTGACTAGCTATCACGGCTAATGAGATTGTGGAGATATGAGGAGCAGCGTCTGAAGCTCACTCATCCTCCATAGAAAAGCGAGGATCCTCCGACCAGACTGGTTGTCTGACGGGCCACTTGCCCGCCGGTTGATGTCGCGGGCTTGTATATATGCTAGTTGCACGGTAAACTCTGATTGCGAGATGTACAATTCGTGTGACGTCAGTATGACGTGTTGTTCGCATGTGGCGGTTGTAGGCACCGCTACAAGATACAGGCTAGTGACAGACAAACAGATAGTGAGACTGAGCTCGCTCCAAATCTGCCGTAAATCCAATGAGCTGTGGGCCAAAATAACAACTACTTGAAGCGCTGACACGTCCCAAAAGCGGCGCGGTATACCCCTAAGAAGATGGTGGGACTTGCTGGATAAAACAAAGGACCAGTGGTACACATTTGTCATCAAAAGAGCTGGAAGGCATGAGGAGAAGCCTTTGCCCAGTAGTGAGATTATGCAGGCTAAGGGTAACAGAAATTGGGAAGTACATTGGAGAAATCGCTCACCCTATGATTTTTCCCAGCAACGAAAAAGGCAGAATTGTACAACGCTAAATAAATAAAAACAGAAATAAATGAAGAAGCCAATTGCAAGAACAAAACTAACATTAAGAAATACGTTGTTTGCCTAAAGGACAGTACCTAAGTGTAATAATGGGACCGGAAGATAAACAAAAATACTTTGGTAATCCTCAGGTCAAAACAAAGTCAAGGGAACCTGTCAATGTATAACACTTATCCACGCCATCCATTGTTTATTTCGTGGCCCTTATCAAATTAGGGGAAGTTTGCGAGAAATTACATTAACAGCGAAGAGGACGGGCGACGAGCGTTTTAACTTAATGGCCATCCCTCGGACTCCGTACTTGTCGTCACTTAGCCACGACTCGCTGACCAATAAAAAAAACAATAAAAAAACCAGCCAAGTGCGAGTCGGTTTCGCGTACGAAGGGTTCTGTCCCATGTCTGTCTGTCTGTTACGCTTTCCTGCTTAAACCTCTCAACCGTTTTTGATGAAATTTGGCACAGAAAATCTTTAGACCCTGAGAAAGGACATAGGCTACATTTTATCCCGGAAAAATATAAAAAGCGCGTTATAACCGAACTCCACGCGAGCGAAGCCGCGGGCGGAAAGCTACTTATCTATAAAAATGGAAAAAAATGTTTAATATCTATTCTGTGAACATTTTAAGCATTTTAAGCAAAAAACGGCAAAAAATCACGTTTGTTATATGGGAATCCCCTTCAATATTTATTTTATTTTAATTCAATTACTTATTTTTATTTTTAATATATGTATAACTAAATATTCTGTGAACATTTCAAGCGTCTATCTATTTCCGTTGTTAATATGGAGCAAAAAACGGCAAAAAAGCACGTTTGTTGTATGGTAGCCCTCTTAAATATATTTTTTTTAGTATTTGATGTTATAGCGGCAACAGAAATACATAATCTCTGAATTGATTTCGACTATCTAGCTATTACGGTTCATGAGATACAGCCTGGTGATAGACGGACGTACGGACCAACAGACGGACAGCGAAGTCTCAAAGACGGAACCCTAAATATTTGAACCACTCGCCAACTCGGTCGTCTCGCCCAACTCGCTCTTGCAAACCGCACTCACTATACGAACCAATGCAACGCCAGATACAAATTTTTATCTTTTTGCTTCGGAAATCTTTTGAATTATGTATAGTCCTGACAGTATCAATATTTTCCTAAAAGTCTTTGGGAAACAACACTAAAAGTATTTCTTATTCCATTCTCCATTTTTCTGGATACAAAAATTGGGTGCACACCTACGTTGCGATGTGCTTTAGCTGTTATGGTTATGTCTTAAATACGATCGCACTGAATATGGCAAAGTTTGTAAATGATATACAAAAATAAAAGCTGGAAGTATACTCTGTCTACGGAAAAAGAGATTAAAAACGTAAGGATCAAGATGCTTTAGAAATACTTGAATACATTTTTAAGTTAAGCAATTTTGATTCGAAATGTACTAAAATGATAAAATGAAGAGCAGAAGTGAAATAGAATTCTATTAAATTAAAGAAAAAAAAAAAAAAAACCGTCGTCGAACTGACCGCCAGATGTGAAAACTGAAATCATTAACAAACACAGAATGCACAAAAACTATCACGGTGTCGGTTCGGTCACGCTCACACGAATACAATGCTTTTTCTAAAGCTAATGATTATTATTCCCCTATATAAATAATAGTTATTTGTTATACAAGAGTGCAAAGTTGCTTTTTAACCGCGTGTTCAATTTTGATGACCGAGCAAGCGAAGGATTCTATAATTGAATCACGAGCGCAGCGAGTGATTCAAAATTAGAATCCTGAGCGTTAGCGAGGGAATCAAAAGGACACGAGGTGAAAAATCTTTGCACTCGAGTGCAACACGTAACTTTTCATTCCACCTCAGCGAGGAAATGACTAAATGCAATAAAAAAATGTTTACAATCACAAGATAGGTACACTTTTATTTCAGTTTAGGTATTAATTACTACATTATGACAGGTAAGTATTACAGAATAATCTTTAAATTATAATAAAATAATACTAAAGTATAATTAAGAAAATTTTAAAGTAACGTTGCAATTGCAACAGTTATTTAAATTGAGTGTAATATTTTTGTTTGGTACTGTAATATTGGTGTTAGTCACTTGTGTACTGTTTTTCGGTAAACTGTCTGTCATACTTAATAGTTGTACCGATTCATCGGATTCCCTTGGCGTGAATGTTGGAGAGAGAGGGAGATGGTTAGGTGTTTCATAACGGCTTATTTTTGATGTAGAAGGGCCAGTCCAAGTTTCCGATTGAGGCTCTTTCAGTGTAATGGCTCCTACGATGCCTTCACATATTTTAGACTTATTTTGGATGGAATCCTCTATGTATCCCTCTACAACTGCATTGGTCTTCCAGCCTCCGTGGCGCTTAAGGGACAGGAGATCAGCTCCGGAATCAGCCAAAAGTGTGGCTGAAGTTCGTCGGAAACAATGACCCGTGTACAACAGGGGTTCTGGAAGTTCAAGAAATGTTGCTATTTCTCGTGGGATACTGCCAATTTTATTAGTACCCATAGGCTGTCTAACACACTTTCCATTGCGATACTGTAGAAAAAAACGATTGATTGGAGTGTTAGGCGGCCGTAAGGCTTGATATTTCTCAACAATCGTAACGTATTCCTTGCGAATGACAAAGTTGCGGTCTCTTTTTGTCTTTGTATTAGGTAAATTAATTAATAGTAAGTCATCTGAATGTTTCTCAATGTTTTTGACATTAAGTTGTGTTACTTCATTAGTTCGACATGCTCCGTTTATTCCAATAATAAGAACAACCTGCAATGTAAAGAGTATTGTAGTAGATAAATGAATAAAATTTATATGAACGCATAATTATGCCTATCAACATTTACTAAGTATATTATTTAATTGAGATTAATATATGTACTTAAGTAGATATTGAATGTGCAACTGACTTACTTTTGCCACCAAATATACGGAATCGGGTGCTTCGTTAAGAAACTTTTCAATATCAGATACTGTGAAAACCTTCGATTTTTTTGGATGATGACCAGATGAGGCTCTTTTTAATAATGCTACTAATTTAGGATAGGTATCGATATGTATGTCTTTTTTCATCTTTATTGTTGCTTTTAGCATCGAATACGTACTCCATAGAGTGCTTGCTTTCTTGTTCTCGGATAATTCTATAAAATATGCCAGCAAAACGTTTTCTGAGAAAGTTTTGGCTCCTTTTGCTAGTCGCCACGTGTTGAACATATCGTACTGTTTTAAATACTTCTCGCGTGATTGTTGAGGTAGAAAGCTCATTTGTGCATTATTAACAGTTTCAGTCAATTCTGTTGGCGTCAAACAAACTTCCTCGTCGCTAGAATCACTCATTTTAGTTTTTCACTTGTTTTCAAGTTTCTTTTTTTTAATATAAGGTTTAACAATGACGTGAAAAAATGCCGCGTAAAGAACCGCGTACAAAGAAAATTGAAAAAAGAACACCAAGAAGGTTCCGAGTCTGAGTTTTTAACAAATTAAAAAAAAGTTGTATGATATATTCGGCACCATAGAGGTAACAGTAAACAGGTTTAATGTTTTTTTTTAATTTACAAACTTAGTGCACACGATGTTCTAAATTCAATTTACTTTATCCTCTAGAGAATAAAAACGGCTTTTCCAGTCAGATATTGAAGATTAAAAATACTCTTTCCGAGATGGTGGGATGAAAAAACGTTTTAACAGCGCGCGGCTTCGAACGCGTGGTACCTATTTGTAAAGTATACGCGTGAACGTATTGCCGGGATAATAAAACGGATCGATGTAGGTATGTGTTTTGACGTTTTTGCGTAATTGAGTGCCACACATCCAAGCATACCTATCACGAGTATAATATTAGAATGGATTACAAATATTGTATATTATTCGTATGATGTATAGATCACAAACTATTCTTATACAAAATTTCACCAGACATACATAATATGTACATCATAAACACATCCTTCTCTCATTCATAATAAAGTTATTTTATACTGTACTAGCTGCGTCACACGGTTTCACTCGCGTTTTTTTTTTATATGCCCCGCTCCTATTGGTCGCAGTGTGATGTTATGTCCAAAACCTTCCTGGATTAATAAGCAAAAAGATTTTTTCAAATCGGACAAGAAGTTTCTGAGATTAGCGCGTTCAAACAAACAATGAAACTCTTCAGCTTTATATATTAGTATAGATTTCCTTTTATTTTACTTAAAATATAATAATATGACGTCAGCATTTGGGTGTGGTGGTAGGGAATCCATATCGCAGGTGGCGTTTTGAATTAAAGCATGAACTGTAAATATACCCTCCAATCTTGGCAACAACAATTTAAATAGGCAAACCGACAGTTTCGCTCCGGTGAAGTGCCCTGGTCCGAGTCTCAAAGCAAAGTGAACGTTCGACAGTCCCCACTTTCCAAAAAGACTCTGTCCACGTGCGGCTATTACAAAATAACGTCATGGCGTTTGCCCCACTACTACGTAAATCAAATGAGCAACCTAAATAATAGCGACGATCCACGACAAATATATATTTAGAACCAAATCTGAATATTACCACGAACAATAAGTTGGCACAGGCTGCGGTAAAGTTCTATAATCCCAATTCGTAAGTAACCTCACAGCTGAACAGAGCCTCTTAGGATACAGAAGGGCTCACTATATCTATACATATACATACTTCTGCAGCGTTGTTATCAGTATATACCAAAAATGAATGGTTCTTTGTGAAAATAAGCTTATATCCCGCGTCTAAATCCGGAGTGGCCGTTCGACAATCCCCACTTTCCAAAACGACTCTGTCACGTGCCGCCATTACAAAATTACGTCACAGCGTTTCCACCACTACTACATAATTCTATGCTATGGCTATGGAGAAATGATGCACTTGCAGGATGGATGAGAGCGCGTGATCCATCAACATTCGCTGCACGCAATAGTTAATATCATCATCTCTTCTGTGATTCGCTGGATGTCCACCATAGGATGGAAAAGAGGACATGAAGTGATTTTTTGCTCCATTGCAGTAATTTTTACCAGGGTGTTGTTTCATGTTCCAAATATGAAGACTAAGTTTTATAACAATAATGGCCCCGATTCCCTTTTTCACAAACAAAATTTTTAAGTTCAATGCATCTTTTTCTTTCTATTCATTGAGAAAAGGACAGAAGATAAAATGTTGGCTTAGACCTGTCAAATTAGCCCGCGCCTTACGTAAGTCGATGTTTTTTTGTCGCCATGTTTATAATCTCGTCTAAAGTGTCTATGGAATTAAATGGAAATAATTTTTATTTAAGACAATGGCTGCATGGCTCTGCCTTTACCTTTCCCGAGAAACGTGAAGAATTAAAAAAAAAATTCTATGGAACATCTTAATTTGACAGGATAAAAAGATACACTTAGCTTAAAATTAGCCTGTGAACAAAAGAATCGGCGCCAATACCTAACTGGGATATTTTAAATTGGGTAGCTAAATTTCACAGAGCCCACAATGTCGATGTCAATTTTATTTTTTGCGACTTGTATCCACTTTTAGTACTGTTTTTTAGTTTTTTTACGGAATTTTTGGCAGTCGTTACGGGTTATTGGGGCCCGCTAAAGTCTAACAATTCGTCTAACTGCAATGCTTAGATATCGCCTTCGGGCTGTGGAGGTCAGACGGCAGTCGCTTCACGGAAAGTATCGAAGTTTAGGCAAAATCAGCAGTTAAACTGGTAAAGCGGACCCCAGACTCCAAAGCTGAAAAGCTACGGATGCGACTGGGATTAACGCTAAGATGATGATGATGACTTGAAGTATGAGTTGAGACAAATTGTACTTATTGTTATTTTTTATCGTGTAGACCTTTAGACTTCAATATCAAAAAACAGATTTTAAAACTGATCTTTCAAGTGACTCAGTACAATAACAGCGATGTCTAAAACAAAATTATCAAATCAAATTAATTTATACAATATGTAAAGAAAACCCCGTCCGACCCAAACGGATAATAAAGGTTAGGTATACACATGACCAAATAAAATATGAAATTTTACATAATCATCATAGTAGCAATACTAATGAATTTTGAAATATTTTTTTATTCCCGCGATTTAATTCCAACTTCTCCAAAATTTGGCAATTTTTAAAAAAGTGACAACACCATCCTTTCACACAGTATAATTATGAGTCGTGCCACGTGCCACGTGCCCTGCCCCCCTTCGCCCGCACATGTATACCTACCGCACATCTATTAAGTTGACTCGCTTTATCAAAATAATATTTATTTTTATAGGGGGATTTTTTTATAAGTCGAGCCCGGCTTAGTAGGCATTATTAGAATCAGTTATCGAAACCTAACAATACCTTCATGGATCGGACAGGGTTTTCTTTACATATTGTATATCGATAAGATAACCTTATACAACTGTAACGGGAAGGTAGGAAATGTAGGTACGGCTTCTTTTGGCGTTACCAAACGATATTGAAAGGTTTTTAATCCTATAACTACGTGTTCGGATGATAAGAAAAAGAACACCCAATACGATGGGCTACAACGATACTAGGCGCGCAGAATCACGAAAGAGGTTTATCATGATATTGACAAGTAACGTTACTCACATACGTAGTACGGTGACACGTTTGTTCTGATTTGAATATATGAAAACTCTTCTCGGCACTGATGTTTTGGTTAACTGAAGGGGGAGTTTTGACGGGAAAGCTAAAATGAGTGGCACACGCATTTTTCATTAGACATTTAAAATTATTTAAAGTGTCGTTTAGTAAATAAAAGCGCGTGATTTATGTAGTAAAAATGCATTCAGTGAATAATTCATAAAGAACATTGAAATATCATATATGACTTTACCTCAAACCTCCCTCATAGACGGTTCACGCAGCCGTCTTTTTCAACCATCATTGGCGATATCCGCCATTATTGTTTTCAAAGAATTTCTATAATTTGTTACACGTGTTATTGGCAAAATTGTGGTATCTATTCCACAGAGGCCATTAATCAAGAGTTGAGATTGAATCTCGCCTGGAAAAAAGAAGAAGAACAATATATGAAAACGAAAATTTAATATCAATTCATAGAGTATTTTATTTTTGAATAACTTCTATTACCGTTTTATATCATTAACAGAAGTCATGCCCTCATACACACCCTTACGTTACACTTATGTTGCATACAGGGTACTTAATGCCTATATTTCATCACAGAAGATTTAACTCAAATACGACAGATTAACACAACACAATACTACTACGTCTCTCAAATGACTGCTTCGGTAATTAAACAAAACGGTAGCTCAAAGCTAAATGAATAATCAGAAGTGTCCCCACATCAATGGGTTTTGATAACACCTTAATCTCGAGCGAGCATCACGGAATGACACAATGGGAGGGATGACGGATTCTATTTAATAATCGGGAATGGCTGTCTAAATAGTTTTGCATGATAATCGTATTATGTTTAGATAAAATTTTAGACGTATTAGTTTTCATATTATATACTGTCATAATGTATATACAATATGTAAAAAAAACCCCGTACGACCCAAAAGGATAATAAATGTTAGGTATACACATGACCAAATACCAATGAATAATAATATTAATGAATTTAATTAATAATGAATTAATAATAATACTAATGAATTTTGAAATAATCTTTTATTTCCGCTAATTAATTCCAACTTCCCCAAAATTTGGTATTTTTTAAAAAAGTGACAACACCATTTGTGACGGATAGCGATGCGACCACGTGCCGCCTGCCCTGCCCCCCTTCACCGCGCATGTATGCCTAACGTGTTGCCTACCGCACATGCATTAAGTTACCTCGCTTTTTCGAAATAATATTTATTTCGTTAGGGGGATACTTTTTTTAAGTTTAGCCCGGCGTTGTAGGCATTATTAGAATCAGTTAACGATACCTAACAACATCTACGCCCAAACTATAATCAGCACCCCAATTGCGTAAGACACTATTCCATCAATTCAAAGGGGGACATCATCAAAGGGGGTGCTTTGGGGTCCCACCTCCATCTTTGGGACCCAAGTCAACCCCACCTGCCAGACGGTGCACCTGCTGACTCACGAACGGGGCTCTGACGCCGGCTTTCCCTTCGGGGTTGAGTGGTCAGACGGCAGTCGCACTCGTAAAAGCCAAACAAGCCAATCAATCATGGAGAAGAAAATAAGAAATGCACATGTCACAGCTAGGGCGCCGCCGCAAAACGGCGCGCAGGAGCCTCGTCGGACTTCTGTGACCTGTGGGCTAGGGCTACCGTGTCAGAGGCGGACACGGCTGAAGAAGCGAGCCCAAACCATGAAAATCCGTTTCGCGTCGTGGAACGTTGGCACGCTAACCGGACGCGCGAGAGAGCTGGCCGAAACTCTCCACAGGCGGAGGGTGGCCGTGGCGTTCCTGCAGGAGACTCGGTGGAAAGGCAGCAGATCCCGGCTTATTGGGAACGGCTACAAGCTGATCTACACGGGTGCACCTAGTGGGAGAAATAGGGTGGCCGTGGTGTTGTCCGACGAGCTCCAGGATGACGTCGGGGATCGAACCCGCGCCACCTTGCGCAGCGGCCGCGTCCGCTACCGCTACGCCACGGAGGCTGTCAATTACGTAAGTTACTATTACTATTAATTGGAATCATTTTGAAGCCTATTGCTAATCCATGGCTCTATATATTCAAAAAATGAGTCGCTCAACAACGTCAATAACGCAATGAATGTTACTAAACTGTCAAAATCAAACCCCTACTGATAGTATGTTAAGTAGTTACTCAGCTGATTTTTCCAACGCCGGATAATTTTATAAAAGGAATCATTTTGAAGTTTTGACAGTTCTTCCACACAAAATCTGTCAGGTGTCATTTTTTTTTCACGAATAACCATTAAATGTCAATTGAATAAGAAACCTTAGTAACAAAACGCACACTACCAAAGAGATACGAAAACACAAACAATAGGCCACTGAAGTATGGAAGTACTCGTCCACTTCACTGTCAAACGGAAACGTGGCCAGACTGGTAGCTTTGCTACGTTGAATGGCAATGCTAATAAGGTAGAATGACACGGCCCCCGGGTTCTAGATTCTGTTTCAAATATTTGTTTTGATCTACTGTCCTAACTTATAGTTCTAATTATGAAATTTGTCTACGAATGTTTGAGTGTTTCATATTTTAGCTTATTAAAACAAGAGTATATACACTGGGCCGCAAAAATTCCTGGTCACTTATAAAAAGTTTGATAATTTCTTAAATACACTACTACACTAATGCGTGAAACTGTAGTATATTATAGATGACTGACTTATACATAAAATAGAATACATAACATGTTTGTAACTCGTTAATTTTATTTGAATACTAAAAAAAATAAAAAAATAAAAAACACTTCTAACTCAAAAGTTAGCACAAAAATAAACAATACAGTTAATCTGCAAAAAGAAAGCTTTTCTGTCATTTAAATAACTTGTATTTCCTCCACGAACCCATATCACTTCATTAAGACGATATGGTATGCTGTAAACCAAATTTCTAATACGGTTTTCATCTATGCCCATTCTTCCACTAGCGCACCCCTTAACTCATGCAGCTGGAGAGCGTTGTTAAACGCATCTCCCAAGCTCGTTACATAAATACTCTATGGGATTTAAGTCCGGGCTACGAGCTGGCCATTAAATGCGGGTGAGACCGAGGTCTTGAATATCACTAACTCCGTACAACTCTCTGACGATATCCTAGCTGATACCATTATTAACCCTCTTCCGAATTCCACCTTTTCTTCAAAACACGCTTGACTATAATGTTCGCCTATGTCGTGTGTGAATAAACAAAGTCTAGCCTCATCGGAGAACATAACCTTGGACTAATCTTCATTTGTCCATGTTGAAGCAGTTTAGGGCCATTTTCTGGACTTTAATGCTTTTTACATGCTTTTTATTAGCGTCACTTGTATGTTTGCTTGCTTGCTTGTTTGCTTGATTGCTTGCTTGCTTGTTTGCTTGTTTGTTTGTTTGTCCGTCTCTAACTCTTTGGACTACGAGTGAGCGGCTCATTACTTTAAAATGTCCCATCGTTTTCAAAACCTTCGTTCGTTCGTTTTTTTTTTTTTAAGAATATCGAACTAAAAAGTTGAAAATAAATCTAGGGTCGGCAGACTAAAGCACATAAGTCAAAATTTCCGATATTTTTTTTATTACGCCGTTGATATACATTTTATTCAATACACAAGCTGACTAAAGCACATAAGTCACACTCAATTATTTCGTAGCGTATCAGAGTTGCGTACTTTATCAACCAATAACAATTCAATTACACTCTGATGAACAAAAGCACATAACTTGACATAATATGTTAAAAGGAACACTTCAAGTGACCACTGGCTTGGCTCAAAAACTTTGACTTATGTGATTAGGAACTTCAAGTGTAGCACTTTATCATGAGAATGATGGTACTTAAAAATAATTTATGGTCTAAACTGAAATTGAAAAGTGGGTCTAATCTTATGCAAACAATTAGTTGTATGCTAACTGTTGCTTTGTGAGTTTATTGTGAGTGCAATATTTATTAACATGGATGTCCAAAGGGGGAAAAAATTGAAGAAATGGCGTTAGCGAGATAACCCGAAGTCGACGAATTAAAATATACCAGATCGGAAGATGAAGGAATTGCCTGTGTGCAGGATAAAATGTAAAGAGCGTATAACATATACCGATAAACGTGCTACTTTTACAGAATATTGTAAAATGGGTTCATACAGAATGAAAACTTGGAAATATTTTTTTCATCATTCACGGTAAACGTGATCCGGTATGCCGAGGGTGTTTATTAAAAACTTTAGACGAAACCAATATTTAAAAAAAAACAGTTGCTTTTAAAAAAGAGATCTTCTATAGGTGGTACTGAAACCGAAGACAAACGTGGAATAACTATTGCAACGCATAAGATATCAGACGAAAAACGACTGGAAATGAAGTATCATGTCTTGTTATTTCCATCGTACGATAGCCAATATACAAGGTGTCCATCAAAGGAGTATTTGCCATCTAACTTAACAATACAGAAAATGTATGAGCTATTTTGTCAAGATCGTAGTAATCCACCATCAATCTATAGCCAAGAATTTAACAAATTAGGACTTTCTAAAGCCTCGTGATGGCACTTGTTATACAAGTGACAAGTTTCAGATGCAGATAGAGTTGTGTCAAGATGGCCAGGATAAAATCAATCACATATCTCAACAAGAAAATCATAAAGCCCAAGCTGATGAAGCATATTCCATGAAACGCACTGATACAGAAATGTGTAAAAATGATGACTCTTTACAGGTTTACACATTTGACTTGCAACAGTGTTTGCCTACACTGCCACTCATATCTTCTGTTGCCTTCTATAAGCATCAGATATGGATGTATAATTTGACTGTCCATAACAACAAAACTGGCAAATCTGTGTGCTATGTCTGGTACAAGACAATTGCGGCTCGTGGAGCTAATCAAATAGCCTCATGTATCTACAAACACCTTGTAGCTGGTGTACCTCGAAACACGAAACATATCATTTTTTATACGTATACATACGGAGGGCAGAACCCCAAGTGAACATAGAACTAACATGAGTGTTCCTGTCTCATGTTAGTTCTATGTTCACTTGAGTTTTGCAGAAGTCTCGAATAATTGAAACGATTAATCATAAGTTTATGGTTCCTGGTCATAGCCATTTAGAAGTAGATACAGATCATGTCATTAAAGAAAAGAAAACTGATTTACAACATTTTCACCTGCTTGATAGCATGCAATTGATACGTTCCAGTATCAAGAACTTTACAGTAATATAGATGAAAACTAAATACTTCGTTGATTTTTCATCCCTTTTGAGAACTGCTTTGGTTTTGAGAAATAAAGATAATGAGGGCCAGCAGTTTAAGAGGCTGGAAAAAAGATGGCCACGGTATGAAAAATAATTCGGAAGAAAATGATTTCATTTCGCTATTACCATTAAAACCCGATGTTTTCAATGAGTTTTATTTAAATCTTCCTAAATTAGAAAGTCTTCGTAATACTGATCTTGACATCTTAGAATCAGAAGGAGAACAAGAATTTTAAATAAGATTAAATTATTCATTGAGATTCTATATATTTAGTTAATTTCACTGCTTTTTAAAAATATGTCTTGTATCATAAATTTTTTAAATGACTGGACTTTTTGACATAACTTATATTATTACAGTGTTCCTTAAAACATAAGTCATCTAAATATTAAACTACAATGTTTTCATTTAAATACTAAATCTTAACTGAGAGTTATTATTATTTACTTACATAATTAAAATATATTGTTTAAAGATTAGCGCTTTCTTAATTTTTAAACAGTTTTTTTTATCTCCTGAAAAGTTCGAAATTTTGACTTAAGTGCTTTAGTTTGCCGACCCTAGAAATATAGTTTAAAAAACTAAAAAAAAAACATGTTTTTAAAAAATATCAAACTATAAAGTTAAAAACAACTTTACAAAAAGCGTGAGGCGCTTAATATTCAAAAATTATGGCACAATGCGCCTCATGCTTTTTTTAAAGTTATTTTTAACTTTTTAGTTTGATATTTTTTAAAAGCATGTTTTTTTTAGTTTTTTAAACTATATTTATTTTTATCGGCTTCACAATATGGCCACAGGACCATGTCAGAACTCCCATTTTTGTGGTGAACTTTTTTAAGGCTATTCCAGACCTGAACAGCCGTGAGATGTCGATTTCTTAACCAAGTGCTTACAATAAATCGGTCTTTTCGTACAATTGTGCACCTTGGCCTGCCATTCCCTGGTCTTCTGATGGGAAACTGCTGGAGTACTGTTCGGACCTTGGATAAAGATACACCTACTGTTCTAACAATACACCGCTGACTATTTTCTTCCTGTACCATGATAATAATTCGTGTACATTCTTCAGGAGGTAATGACATGTTGTAGCACAAAATACTGTGACCAGATCTTAAAGCTGTTTATAATTATAATGACAGCTCGGTGTTAAACAAAAGCTAAAAATGATCTTTTATAAAAAAAATTGAAGTTTGAGATTTTGCAAAATTCAGAAACCATTTATGAAAAGGGCACCATGCTCATGACAGCCTTTGGACATTGTGACTGTTCACAGCTAAGTGGAAGCCTGTTTTTTTTTGTTATTACTAGCGGCCGCCAGCGCCTTCGTTCGCGTGGTTTATTTATGCTCCGCTCCTATTGATCGTAGCGTGATGTTATAGCCTATTCCTGGATTAATGGGCTATCCAACGCAAGAGGAATTTTTCGGACCTGTCTATATCGGACCAGTAGTTCCTGAGATTAGCGCGTTAAAACAAACAAACAAACTCTTCAGCTTTAAATGTTAGTATAGATATAGATTAGTATAGATTATTATTGTAAATGTCCTAAAAATCTATAAAAAAAAATCAGTATATTTAATATAAAGCAATGACCTACATAATACTAATAAGTTTCATTTTGTTATTTATGATGTTGAGCAGACATATTTTTTGAACATAGGAAGTAATGGTTTAACCTTCAAAATGGTCCAGGCTGAGTTTGACAGTGTGTTACGCAATAAGGATGCCGATCTACTCCAAAAAAAGTGTAATTTCTTTTTATTTTACTATCCCGAGAAAACTTGGGTGAAATGATCATCATTGGAGTGTTATTCCAACTGGATGCTGGAGATAGGTAAACCCTTTGGACTGATTACTTCGTTTAAGTTTTCACAGTGAAATTTTTACAGAATAGGTCGCTTGCTCGTCGACGGGGAGGCACCCGCCAGCCGCCAGCCGTCCGCCAGTCGGTATAGAACCTCGAAGCCCACCGGTCTCTGATAGGGTCCATGTTTCCTGCGGAAGTGGTCAGTATTATATTACACGATCCATCAATGAGAACGTCATGTGCTCATACCATGGGGCTACAAAGGGTGGAAATAATATTAGATCTTTACCTATGAAATTGCCGTTTTGTATGAATAAATTTAACCATTTTTTTTTCATGTATTTTTTATTTGTCGCAGTAATCACCCATGCAATCTCATCTTTGCCAACGCAGTGGCTGTTTATTAATGCCCTTCTTAAAAAAAACAACTGGACTGGAGACAACAAATTCTTCAAAGGCATTTTGTACTGTGCTTCTCGGGTATTGATTTTTTTCCGTACAAAAATCCAAATCCTGGAAAAAGTATTAGTCTGTAGGCGCTAGGTCTGGTGAGTAGGGCGGATGACGGAGAGCTTTCAGCCCCAGTTTTCGCAACTTGGAAACCGTCTGTGCAGTATGAGGCTGCGTGTTGTGGTGCAGGAACAGTGGAGAGGGGCGATTGACTAATGCTGGTTCATTTCTTTGCAGTACGAATCTGCAGTAATGCACATCCCTTTTAGTAAGAAGCTGACCTAGTAGGAAGCTGGCGCTAGACCACCAAACAGTGACCATCACTTTTCTAGGGGTAACTTTCCGTTTAGGGCATTGTTTAAGTGCTGAACCAGAATCCAACCAACTTGCTGAACGCTTGCAGTTATCAAACAAAATCCGTTTTTCATCCCTGGTAACAATGCGGTTGTTATTGCTTGTGTATCTGTTGAGCAGTGCAAGTCACATTCGGACGCATACTTCGCCCTATCGATCATTGAGTTCGTGGGGCACCCATTTGTCAAGAGTTTTTCCCTTGCCTAGTTGCCGCTAATGGACCAATATTGTTTTGACGCACCGTCGAAAATTGCTGCTAATTTAGCCGTAGATTGTGTATCATCTGAGCTTCCACAATCGCCTTTAATTCGTCATTGTAGACCAAAGTCTTTGGACGACCGCGAGGTTCATTTTTCAGTAGAAATTACCAGAACGGTAGCGAGCAAACCAATAACAGGTAGTGCGTTGGTTTGTAGTGTTAGCTTCGTAAACGTCGTTGATGTTGCGTGCCACGATGGTACTCGTATAACGTATCTATTATAAAGAAAACATTGAAATACGATGAAAGTGTAACACTAAACAATAAAATATAAATGACTAAGAAAAAGAATTCCATGTTTTTGAAATAAAATTAATTTCAAATTAGATTTCTTAGCCAAACAAAAATTATTTCGATTTGAAATGAGCAGTACTGCAGAATGGCAATTTCAAAACCTATAATTATGATCGAGTACAGAGTTTGAATACTCATTCTGGTCTTTACTATCTCTTTAGCTGTCAACGCATTGCAAAGCGAGAATATAATCATCATTATCATCATCAACCTTTTTATCGTCCCACTGCTGGGCACAAGTCTTCTCTCATACAGAGAAGGATTGTGCATAATCACCACGCTTGCTCAATGCGGGTTGGCGATTTCAGACTTAATGTCCAGGTTTCTACAAGATGTTTTCCTTCACCTTCAGTTATTGGTGTCCAAGATATATGTACTTAGAAAGTACATATAACTTTAGGAAAGTTACATTGGTACTTGCCTGACCTGGAATCGAAAATATAATACTTTGCTTAAATTACATTCCTATTTTTATTAATATTTCATTACATTGATAAACAAACATCAAAACTAGAGTCTTCTAGTTTTGAGGTTTGTTTAAATTTGGATGTCTATCTAAACTTTCACGTTTATAATATTGCGTATAATTCCCTCTTTGTAACTGTTACTAAAGAAATCAAAACCGAAACAACAATCCATGATACCGATCACAGCAACAGAGAGCTTGTTTAGAAGGACGATCAGAAACACGATTATTGAGAGGCTCCATGAATATTCATTGTCCAGATGTTCGGTTTTGTTCGGCCATGTCCGCCGCTCTAGTTCGAACATAAACTGAAAGGCTGAATATCCTATGAATCAATGTTAGATAAGACTGTCTTTACAGTGCAGACGGGCCGTCAGGTCGATTAATGTGTGTGTTGGTAGGATGGTAGTGACTGCGACATGCAAGCACAAGTTACGTATCTACTAACTGTGCACGTGATTCTCAATGTGAATAGATGTTTTATTTATGCATCGAGTTTTACATATAGTTAGTGGTACGGATTTCCTCGTAAACTAACTTAACTCAATGCAAATTAGTAAAGTTGACGTATTTTTAATTGTCATGTTTTAACCAAGTGTTTGAAGTATCCACGCCCTTCCGCCCTGCCCAGAGGGAGAGAGGTCTTTCGATACTTTCCCAACCTAAAAAAAAATGTGGGTAGCGAAATGTGGATATGGGTCTGCGTGTAGTCGCACCGTGTATCTTTTTTTTTTGTTGGGATTAGAAATGATCAAATGAATTCTTCCGCTCTGGGCGGAGCGGAAGGGTGTGTCAGACTTTTACTGACTAAAACCCACCCGTGTTTCTTCACTCACGACGGCCAGGGCCACGGTTCCTTGTTTAACCAACCCGCAACCCTGGCCCAGGAGGCATCGGTCTTCGTGGACCCCGTCACGATGTGCTGACATCACTTTCAGGCGAGCGTAAAACATGACGCGCCGTGGACTCGGGCCTGGTCCTTACCGAGCGGCGAGCTGCCCACTGCTCATCGCCTGTAAGCCCGCGCCTACGGTGGCTGGGAGTTTGGTGTCGTCACCCGACCAGGGCGTCTCCTGCGGCGGCTAGTGTCGTGAGAGCGCTGGGATTCCTGTTGCCTCACGCGCTCCGCCTACTCCTTTGCCAGCATCACTGCTTCGCAGAAGGAGGTGACCGCCTGCCATACACTCTCGCTTCGGACCACGGCCTGGACCAGGGTGGGACGTGAGAGATCGCCGCCGACCGCTACGAGGACACGGCGGTGCTCTACCCAAGCCGGGCGGACCTCCACCGTATGCTCCACCGTGTCCTCAGGGCGATCCACACAATGGTGACACCCTAGCGTTTCCTCCCGCCTTATACGGTACAGGAGCCTCCCGAAACAACCGTGTCCGGTGAGGACCTGCGTCAGGCGGGAGGTGAGGGCACCGTGGCGCCTCTCTAGCCACTCCTCAAAAAGAGGACATACCGCCGCTATTATGGCGTGCCCGTCGTATCATGTATCTCATGTACCTTTTGGGTAACACAAGCATGCTGTTATGCAGTTATATGCTTCAGTAATTCTTATTACAGTTTTTTTAATTAAAGACTACAACGTCTTTGTTGTCCTTTTAATAATTATGTTAAAGCAGAACACACAGTTCAATGCACCATACAAATGATAACCACCATACAAAGGTGCAAATTCTATAAATCGCGTTTTCACGCGGAGAATTTTCCGTTTCCCGGACCCGGTCACATGTCGTTGCAATGTGTATCCGCCTTAGGTATTTGTTGTTTCTGTAAATTATGTAATTTAAAGGTATATGTATAGCTTTCGTGAGAAATGCATTCTTACTAGAGCTAAAATTTTGAAGTCTGTACTCGTAAAGTATATACGAGTATAACAGTAAAGTAGTCGTTGAACACTTAGTACAAAAAATAACTAATTAGTTTATAATGACTTTAACCTTAAAACAAAACCATCTTCAAACAATAAAAACTGCACAGATGCAACTATTAAGAAGACAATCTTCTTCGTAAGTATTCCTAAAACCAGCAAAAACGTGAGCAATTAGCACTAATTTAATTAAAACGACAGCGTAAAGCTCTTCTGTTTACCTAGATTTATTCACACTAGAAAATGTAGTGTAGTCGCACCACGTTTCAAATTAACAAGCTTAAACAAGCTAATTTCGAGTTCTCAATCGCTCACTTAATAGCTTGGAAGTGCATTTCATGAGATAGAATTCGTGACTCAAAAAGATTTATTGCCTCTGGTTTAATTCAAACAGTCTTCGAGCCGCGCCGGCGAAATTAATGCAGTCTAGATTCTAGATACAGACCTGTGATTTAATATATTCAATTATGTTAAGCACGTGAACTATTGCTTGATTGCTTGGTTATTAATATCCTTGACTAATAGCACAATATATTTACGACTGGGAAACATGGTTTTATAACTTATTATGTAACCATGTAAGTTTCGTTTACGCGGAATAGGGTATATGACAAAAAAAAACTAATTAGTCCGTCAGTCAGATTTCCAAAAAATGCTAGACACGGTTTTTTTCTTTTTTCATATAAACAAAAAATGAAGACAACACAGTGCGTTGAAAACTCGTGTCGTCTTACTGCACGCTACACTTTTTAGCGAGCAGTGACGTCACCAGCCACCACTCCTGATCTTTTCTAGATCTCCTAATTTTTATTGATTTGATAAATACAAAATAAACGTATCCAATATTTTTCTATAATCTGAATGACGGACTACATAGAATCATTTTTTTTTACCCAGGAAACATCCCTATTAACGGGATAAAAAGTATCCTATATTTTATTCCTGGTTAATATGGATGTCTGGTGAAGCCATACGGAGGACGGGTCTGAGCAGTTGTGTTGCGATGTGTGCCGGGTACGATGCGCCAAATGTTGTTGCGTCGGGAGTTTGGTCGTGGAGGGTTTCGAGATCAATTTCCCTCTGGTACAGCATCGTTGGTCGCGTTTTTGAGTTTGCATCACCTTGCTCAACTGCCGTCTTCCTTTCTATTCACTCAGTTTTTTTTTCCTAGTGAATAGGCTCTTAATAAACTAGTGCGCTTAACCAGCAACGATTGCATCACTGCTTACCATCAGATGGGAATGCGGCCAAACGCTAGTTTATAATAATAAGAAAAAAACTAGCTGTGTAAACCTTTTTTTGGGCTATGGTACCAAAAACTCAGGAAGATGCAAATGAAGAGCTTTACTGTGGTTTTTATCTTCAAGTTGAAGTATTATCAACCTCAAAATCATCATTATTACTTATGTGTTTTATAATATTGAATTAAATAATTGTTTTCGTGTATTTTATGACCAATAGAGTGGTATGGCCTCGAATATACAAGGCTATTTTTTGTTTATGCGAAACCTGAATATATGTAGTTTGTTCAGAATAAGCATCTGAATCGATCATTCCAATCATTTTTACATCATGTTATATTTTTTCACAAATACATTGAGAAATTATTAGGTATAATATGGTACGCGTTCGCATGCCCGCGCTCAGCTGACGCCACAGGTCAATGCACCCGGCTCGCCCGTCCAAACGGAGCGTGGGCTATATTTTTGTTGGGAGATCCAAGTAGGATAACAAGCTCATAACTTTGTGGTTTTTCCTGATATCTTTTTGAAATTTTGTACATAGATTCTTCAGTTAAAAATACTAGAAACGTGTTCCGGGTTTCGCATAAAAAAAAAATGTTGTATTTGGGAGACAACAGGAGAGTCATTTTTCTTGAATTGCTTGTGGATTCCTAATGACTTTAAATCTTTCCGGGGAGTTTAGCTTTCCATTTAATCTAAAAGAGATTAACAAATTTTCTAACTAAACAATAGGAAAGCTCGCCGAGGTTGGTATTATATAACTAAGTTTTATTATTGTAATTACTCTTTGTCGCAAACAACATCCAACAATATTTACTGAACACAAACAGTTGCGAAGTCTACTTCATACTAAACTGAACTAGGGAATATTCAATGAGTTCCAAATCAAAGTTACACGGATCTTAATGTTTCTATAAACAATATTGCCTTTTAATTGTTGACTAACCTTAACAAAATTGAATTTTAATGATTATAAGTTTTATCAACATTTTATTGGAGAACCTTTTTGTTTATGGTGATTAAAAGGAGTTTGTTTGTAATATATGTGTGTTGATAAAAGTAAATTGAAGTTATTACGTACATTAGCAAAGTAGTGGCTATGAATTTCAATGCAAGTGTTAAACAAAGTCTTGCAAACCACATTTTAACCATTGTTAGCAAATATTATCCCTCATAATTTGGGTTCATGTTACAAATTGCGCCTCTTCGCACTAATTGGTAACGCCTAATTGGTAGTCGCTCCAGAAAAATTACTTTCATCAACGAGCGAAGAGTTTCATAATTACTGCAATTAGGACCATTGCGGCGTTTTGTTCAGACGAGACGGCGGTATGGCGCGGACGTGTCGCGTGTACAAATTTATCATTTTTGTGGCTATTCACAACCGCTTTGAATTAATTCGAGTCGTTGGTAACGCACGCGCCCCCATCAACACGACCCCCACGCATATTCCTCGTGATCTATTGACATTCGTAAGTGGCGGTGCCCCCACAAGATTTACAATTACCAGCAATTAGGTGATCCCCATAAAGCCAAACGATCTGACGGATTCTGATCACGTAGAACTTTCATTATGTGGAGGAAGTAAAATATACATGAACGATAAAAGCGAAATGCATCCCGTATTAGATGAAAGAGCAATCTTCTAATGCAACCACGGTATCACGGAATGAGATAGGAGTTAGCTGACGATGTATGAACATTAAAAAGCTTTGGAGCACATTTCTGTTCATAAATCATTTTGTTTGGACTATGCATTAGAATTCACACTTAGTAAAATTAAATACATAGAAAAGGGAGGATCCTCCAAACAGATGCGTGTTGTGTTTTTGGAGTAGTAAACTGTATCGGTGAATAATATTCACGCAACATGTAATTTGTAATTTAATTTTTAATTTTAAGTTATTATATCGATATAATGAACACATTTAATTTAGAGGAAGGGAAGTACATAAAGGTTGATGGCTCACTTGGTTGCTGGTTCAGTCCGTAATTGATCAAGATCGGAAAAAACTTCACTGTGGGACGTTTACATCACCTCACAACACAACATGGCTCGTAATTTACTATTATCTTCAAGTATTCGGCTAGCATCATTATCATCTCAGCATTAATCCCAGTCGCATCCGAAGCTTTTTCAGCTTTGGAGTCTGGGATCCGCTTTACCAGTCTAACTGCTGATATGGCTAAACTTCGACATTTTCCATGAAGCGACTGCCGTCTGACCTCCACAACCCGAAGACGACATCGAAGCATTGCAGCTAGACCAATTGTTGGACTTTTGAAGGCTCCAACAACCCGTAACGACTGCCACTAGATGTTCATATGGTAACCGGGACCAACAGCTTAACGTGCTTTCCGAGGCACGACCAGACCAGTGCAAATATTCATATTCATGCATACAAATATTTGCACTGGGCGGGGATTGAACCCGCGCCTCCTTGCGCAGCGGCCGCCTCCGCTACCGCTACGCCACGGAGGCTGTCGAGTATTCAGCTAGTATATCACCTTTAATTATGAGTTCTTAAGTGGCGGCGCCCACGCGTGCTGTTAGGATTTTTTTGCGGAAGTGCACTTGACAGTCGACATTCCTTTTCTGTGATTGTCGAATGCACAACATAACACTCAAGTAACTTGTAGTCGTCTCTTTCTTTTCGATATAGAAACGGAGTAGGAGGGATGTACAGGATACAATGCTATTGATCATAAATATTTCCTCGTAAAAAAAAAAGGAATAGAATGCACTAAAAGAAATAATAAAACATTGCGTAAACATTTTGTGTCTGGCGAGCACTTGCCCGACGGTTGATATCGAGAAGTTGAATGTATGCTAGATGAAGGTAAACTCTACTTGCGAGTTACAGGATCTTCATGACGTCAGTGTGACGCGTTGTTCGCATGTGGCATTTGTAGATAATTCTACAATATCAACAGCAGAGAGTTAAAACTAGACGAACAAAGGGAAAGTAGAAAGAAAAGATAGGTAACAAAGTCCGTTATAATCTCTATCGTCTGCGAGGCGCGTAATGAATAGTTACAACACGGCGTGTACATAGTCGTATACTAGTCTTGTGCTGTACGATATTAGTTGGTTCGCTGCACACGAGGACACTGCTAAAGAAACGTTACTACTTTATTAAACTACCTATAGGTAGTGCAATCCACGAAGACGCGCCCCACTATTTCTCCTAACCGTTATTAATATATGTGTGCAAGCTTTTCACAATGGTAGGCCATAACATCGGCTGCCGGCAGAAGTTACCACCCACCAGACAAAGTCTTGCCGCCAAACGATTCGTCGTGTTCCGGCATGATGTCTGATGAAGACGTACGGAGGACGGATCTGGGCAGTTGTGTTGCGATGTGTGGCGGGTACGATGCGCCAAATGTTGTTGTGTCGGGTGTTTGGTCGTGGAGAGTCTCCAGATCAATATCCCTCTAGCGCAGCTTCGTGTGGTCGTGTTGGTATTGGGTTTAACATTGTTTCACCTCGCTCAACTGCCGTCATCCTTCCTGTTCCTTAGTTTTTTTTAAGTAAATAGGCTTAATAAACTAGTGCGCTTTACCAGCAACGATTGCATCACTGCTTACCATCAGGCGGGATTGCAGTCAAGCACTAGTTTATAAATACCAAAAAAAAAAATAAAAGGTTTTGTCAATGTTTGAGTGTTATTGGTAAACATTAATTAGGCACCTTTGAGTGCACACGCACACTAAATAGACTAATCCATGGTCAAAGTTAACCCTCAACCAAAAGTTGGTGGGGCGAGTCTTCGTGGACTGCACTATCTGTACTTCTAATTCTAAACTTAGTTTTTTTTTTTATATGGCATCTCGTAGGTGGCCATTAGAGGCCGTAACTACTTAACCGGACAACTAAACTTAGTGATGACAAATATCGTATTTAGTTTAATGTGTTTGGCACAAAATGCTCTATCCCCGGTACTATTAGCAGTCCCTGACGCAGTCAGTGCCAGTGACAGGGCATTCAATGCAAGAACGGAGCACATCAAGCTACTAAAATGTGTCAGATTTTTTTATTAGATTTCCAACTTTATCTCTAAAGCATTAAGGCTCAAGATTGGTTGAGAATTTTTGACACTTTAGGGTACCTTGACCTACTGTCGTCCGTACACACTGCAACCCAACCACTAAAAAGCAATGCGTGGTTTGCTGTGGAACCGAAAATATAAAATGCAGTTTTATTACCTTAAAAGTTAATATGAATACATTTATGTGAAACTATTTAAAAAGATAAAGCTTTATCTTTTACTAATTACTTAAGGTAATAAGGTGAAACTAAACAAGGGGAATGATTGCGTAACCCCTAACAGCATTCATTTGCCACTTTAATGACATCCATTGCGTTTTTTACTTCGAGCAGTTCTCATTTTAAAGATACATTATGAAGCAGTGGATTAGCAACTTCCTTCAAAAATTTTTGAACATGCGTCAATTTGAATAACATTGATGCATGTTCAAAAAAATGTTCTCCAAACAACGCATTGAATGTGATTGAACTGTGTAAATGAAAGCCATTGCTGCTGATAATGTGTTACGTAATTACCCTGCAGATTGTGATTGGAAGTATGTTAAGCCATTTTCTTTAAATTCGTAACCCTCCATTTTAGTATTCCAAGTTCCTTGCACTTATTCCAAATGCATTAAGTCGAACTTATTTAAGCTTTAACTAAACTTTTTATTCAATCTTCAATAATAAGAAAATGTTCTGTTTTTATGTCTGATTACATATCACGTCCTAGTTTACGAAAATAATACAAACATGCGTCTCATGGGTTCAAAAATTATTTTTAATAGTTGTTTGTTATATAAGAGGCTAAAATGACTTTTACTCCCGAGCTTTGCCGAGGGATTAAGTAGGAACCAAGTTATAATGGGTCTTTAGCGTCGCGTCGCGTCACTACGACTGCGAGAAAATAAAATATCAACTATACAATATTAAATAAATCACAGTCAGCAACCAATTAGAATAAATTAGAACTGGCAATTTAAAAAAATCGAAGGCTTTTTTTTATTTCTTCTGAAGCAGCAACGCAATGAATCGCCGCTTTGAGTTCTATTTTCAAAAATAAATCGAATATATTCATTATTATTCTACTTAAATGAATAATTACTTTTCGTTTTTGTCGGCTTTTAAGTAACAGACAAAATTATAAGATAAAACTTTTTCCTGTAGGCCTCCTTTAGCCCCCGAGTGTGACCAGCGTGTGTGGGTAGCTCCCGCACGCGCATTGCACTGGTCACCACATCTGGGGATTATCCGTTCCCGGGTAATCCTCCCTAGGCGCGGAAACCGGCCTAAATTAGGCCGGTAAGCCCTGAGAGTGGCCCGGAATCAGATCTTCAGGCCGAGCCCGGGTCACTCTCAACGCAGGGCTCGAGGGAACCGAGTGTTTTTAGTGGGTATTCCCGGCTCCGGCCGGGCGAGTCCCACACACGCCTGTCGCCTAGCTAGCGGCGGGTACAGTAAGTAACGCATTTTCACTCTAAAAAAAAAAAAAGGGGTAGCAAGGAAAATACCTACCATTCATATGCTATTTTTTCCACCCTCTGGTACACTACAATAAAGGTCTTACTGTGCAAGACGAATGACAAAATAATTGCACGTTATTCGTTTGAATTTCATTATAGCAATGTTATTAAAACGCCAGTTCGTGAGCCTCACAAATGACCTCTACTACGTTTCTATACATTGTATATTGCTATGTGTTATTAATAAAATAGAATAATGTAAATATAATATAATAACGTTTAATGTAATTGAAACGCGAAACCGTATACTTTCGTGTACTAAATGAATGTCGCCACTGAAGCGGCACGCTGAATACATAATTATAAGTTTGGGTGCAGATTATTCTGTAAATGTTGTATATTAATTTGAGACTCTGCAACTATTCTGGTACTGTAAATATCCAGTTAGTGAACGAAAGGTGATCGGAAACTCCATTAAAATTGCTTGGAAGACTTATTTAGACTTAGTTGAAGAAAGATTTAAAAATAAATGCACATCCCAGTTGCATTTTAAATTGAGAAAGGTCCAAACAGAATTCTTAATACGAAACTCTCTTTCAATTATAATTTTTCAATTAATATTTTGAAATTCGAATTTTCTAAAAAGTCAGCCCAACAACGTAACGTAATGAATCTTGCTATACTGCCAAATTGAAACCTTTTACTACTGTCAGTGTCTTACGCAATTACCTCTCAGCGTTTTGATTTCCTACATATCCATTCTTTCAACACTACACACACTCGAACACGATGTGAAGTGTTGAAGAAATTCATCGCAACTATCTGTCGCGTGTTGTGCGGTCGCCCTTAACTACGGCTCATATCATTCACTCATTTAAAGTTATAACTGGGAAAGATCATGAAATATGAAGAGGCGTTCTGAATACTAAATGCTTTCTATATTGGACCCTGCCTCTGTCTCCATCTTGGTTTTACCATGAGTGGATCGCATCGATGAATAAAACAACCTTTAGTAATGGATTTTTAAGATTTATTTTGTCCCAATTTGCTAGATGATCGATTTGATGTCGTCACTTAAAGGTATTGTGGTGGGAATTCGAGACTTAGAAAGGTTATTATGTTTATTTTAAAAGCATGAGAACAGTTGCTTCTATAAACGATTATCTGTATATAGAAATAACTCTCTATAATATGTTTTAAGCATTTTATGATGCAAGCCACAACAGCCGATCATTTATGATAACAACTCATCGTGAAAAGTTGTTTTTTTCTTTTTATAATTGTAAACTAGTGCTTGACCGCAATCCTGCCTGATGGTAAGCAGTGATGCAATCGTTGATGGTAAAAAGCTCTAGCTTATTAAGCCTATTCACTCAAAAAAAAAAAACTGAGTGAATAGGAAGGAAGACGGCAGTTGAGCGAGGTGATGCAATCTTAAACCCAAGAACACAACCAACGATGTTGCGCCAGAGGGAGATTGATCTGGAGACCCTCCATGACCAAACTCCCGACTCACAACATTTTGCGCATGATACCATACATCGCAACATGTCGTGTTTAGCCATATCAGCAGTTGGACTGGTAAAAAGCGGACCCCAGACTCCAAAGCTGAAAAAGGCTTCGGATGCGACTGGGATTAACGCTGGGATGATGATTATGATGATACATCGCAACACAACTGCTCAGACCCATCGTCCGTACGGCTTCATCAGACATCATGCCAGACCAGGATGAATTGCTTGGCGGCAAGACTTGGTCTGTAGTAGGTAGTTACCTGTCAAACCCTTAGTTACAGTTGGAAAAACTTGGATGAAGTGAGTGCACTTACCCAAGTTTTCACAGTGAGATAGTTATAAAATTGCGCCGCAGTTGTGAGTATAGTGGTACATGTTTACCCTGCATGATACTAAAATGGAGCTTGGTCATACAGCCTATGGTAGCACGTGCATATCCTAAACACCATGTATTCAGCACATGATTCTACCCCCCACAGTAAGAACTTTTTCATCAGATATTTTATAGAAAGGTGCATCCAATCAAACTGTATGGAACGCTTATTGTTTTTTTTTAAGTTATATTCTATTATTAAAAATTTCAGTAAAAATCATGTACTTACTGGAACCATGGTAACCGCTTTCGTATTTATGACCCTGCAATCCAAATTTAAAATAGTCCAATTGCCATTTAATTCAATAAACACCTAAGTAAAAGTTGATAACATAGCTTAATGGTAATAGATATACTTATACCTATAACAAGCTCCATAAAGAATAGAGGTAAACAAACCAATTTAGGGTTATCACAACTCACGTTTAACAAATCTCCTGTTATTTACGTGATCATCGACTTTTACATGCTAGCTATTTATTAACAATTCCTATTGCAGCATATTTCAATAGAATCACTAAAAGAACATGCATAATAACTTGTAACTTGGTATTTCGGAAAACCATTAAAAAGTCGACATTAATTTTACGGGTAAACAAACCAATTTAGGGTTATCACAACTCACGTTTAACAAATCTCCTGTTATTTACGTGATCATCGACTTTTACATGCTAGCTATTTATTAACAATTCCTATTGCAGCATATTTCAATAGAATCACTAAAAGAACATGCATAATAACTTGTAACTTGGTATTTCGGAAAACCATTAAAAAGTCGACATTAATTTTACGTGATAACCCTACAAAAAAAGAAAGGTGGATGAAATCCCAGGTATTAAACACACTTTGTGGAATTCAACCAATGAATAAAGTTTTGACAAATGCCTCACATTTGTCAATACAATTTAGCGTATCTTAATTACTTTCAAATCAACTGCATAACACATGCATACTTTCAAGTATGCACTAAGTATGATATATATATGTAACAAAAAATTTAACTTATTAGGAAATTAGTTTACATTTTACATGTGTGTCATATTTCATTCAAATCTGTTAAGTGTTCTATGCAAATCATAAATATCTAAACATAAATAAACTGTTTACATTAGTAGGAAGTAGGATTATGAAAATCATGTATCTATAGGTATAAGGTTGTTAACCTCTGTCTTTTAGGCGTAAACTACTTGTTGCCTAGCAACGGTTTGTTTACTTCTATTCTTTATCGAAATTGGCCCAAATATAGGTATCTTTTTAAAATTGAAAACACAAAACAAAACAACATAAAAGAAACTAAATCCTTTAAAATCCACGCTTTTTTAATTTCGGTATTTTTTCCGTTTTTGTTTCTATTACAGTAACAAAAATGTAAAAAAAAAACGAAATTTCCTTCAACGCTTTCGTGGCATGAAACATTTTACCGAATTTTCCATAGAGTGGGAAGAGTGGGGATAAAAGGAAAATGGATTAGCGGCTTTTAACTTGCCCACGAACTGACAGCGCGCTGTGGCCGGAACTCATACTGCAAAATTATTGTGCCTAGGTACATAAATGTGTAGCATGGCTACCGATTTTACTCTGTAATATTCTAATGGGGTTCAATGGAAGTAGTTACATCATTATTTCAAGTGGATTTTTTTTACGCTCGGAAAAAGTAGTCTTTATATCCGGAGCTTTATAGCACTATACAAAAAATAACTTGTGCATGTTGTAACTTTTCATTTATAATATACGAGTTATCCGGTAGGTTTTAGTATGTAGCATTAAAATGCAACGTATGTATACTCAAAGAGGACGTAGCTGGGTGCGGAGCAGCATAGATAACACACCTGATCCCCTGTCCCCGTTCTATCATCGGACGACCCATCGTACGGCGAGTATTCACCCTAAGGCGTCGTCCTAATTGGCTAAAATCGCACGAGCGCGATCACACAATCGTCACGAACATGAGTTCAAACATACAGATTTCAACAGTGTCCATGCGTACGATCTTTATTATGCATTGAAATGCTTAATAACGATCGTACGATGTGTTTCATCGAGCGATCATGTAAACAAAGGAACAGATCTCTTTTGAGTTTGCTAATTGGTTACCTACGGCTGTTTTTACGTTTTGCCTGACAGAAAAAACTGTGCATCTTTGTAAAGAGCCATCGTTAAAGTAGCATGAGCGCGACGGCAGCCATCGAGCGACGACATCACACCATCTTGTGATGTCGTCGCTCGATAACCATCGATATCGTGCGATCTATTAGGACACCTATTAGGTAATCGCACGACCACTTTGATCGTGAGATGAAAAACGCATCGCGCCATCGGACGATCACTCCCAATTAGGACGCCGCCTTTCGTAGTTGACACCACTACGATCCGAAGGAAGCGTTTCGCCTCGTCTTTTATGCCGCGTACATCGAGGGACGTAAACACTGACTACAATTTAAGTGTCTTCAAGGCTAGAATCAATAGGCACTTAATAAACTAGCGCGCTTTACCATGAACGATTGCGTCACTGCTTACCATCAGGCGGGATTGCGGTCACACACTAGTTATATGTAAAAAAGAAAAAAAAACGGTCCATCAGCTTTTACCGTAATCTCTTTAACATCTTTGGCAGCGCGGTAAGACCAAGACGTCTAACTACATACGTTGGTTACGTTATGACCTTTTAAAGCGAGTGCTAAAGTTTTTGAGCTCTCTTCGCTTGCTCTTACTCCGTCGATTTTGCTGTTAGCACGACAAGTTAAACTAAAAAATAAAAGCAATTTAATTCCTTTTCATTACTTAATATTAATAAAATTATTTTAACTTTCCTTAACGTAAAGAAACGAAAAAAAACACAACACGCGGCAAAATTGTTTACTAGAAATGTAACCGTATTTTGTTTCTTTACATTTAAAAATTTGAAAACAGAATAAAAGAAGTTTTAATCTGCATTTAAACTTAACTTTTTGGTAACTATAAAGATTTTTAAAACTATAAATTCGTCTATACTATAGAATTAAGACATCCCCAGATTCATGATATGAAAAGATCATAAGGAAAACTACGTTTCATTTTTGAAAAAATAAATGATGATTGATAAACGATGAATGATGAATGACGAATGATGAATAATGAATGATAAATGATGAACATTCACTGTCTAAACCTATTGGAGCAGCTCAATATGCCAACCTTTTTATCATCAATCTATATTGATGACAAAAAGACTGGAGACTACGTTTTACTAAGACCATCTTTCACAGTATAATAAGGTTTTCTGGCATAATTTTCCCTTTATACAAGATTTGAATGTATTAAGATTTCGTTCTTGAATTCTTGAGTCATTAGGATATTTATTATAAAACATTGGCATTTAAACAAGCCACCTATTTTCTTGAGCCTGTTTGACGGCACAATAAATTTATGTTTGTTTCTAGTATTAACATCCAAGTACTGTGAAGGCACAGTCATTATTACTAATATCTTTAAATTTGTCTAAAGAAGTACTTGGGGCATAATTTATAAATAGAACGAATTGTCCTTTTGTTGTTACACAAAATTTGTTTAAATATCGGCTGTATTTCCCTACAACAGAATACTGAACACACTATGAATATAACTATTCATATGAACGAGAATGAGAATGAGAACAGAAATGAGATGGAGAAGGAGAAGGAGAAGGAGACGGAGAAGGAGACGGAGCAGGAGCAGGAGAAGGAGAAGGAGAAGGAGAAGGAGAAGGAGAAGGAGAAGGAGAAGGAGAAGGAGAAGGAGAAGGAGAAGGAGAAGGAGAAGGAGAAGGAGAAGGAGAAGGAGAAGGAGAAGGAGAAGGAGAAGGAGAAGGAGAAGGAGAAGGAGAAGGAGAAGGAGAAGGAGAAGGAGAAGGAGAAGGAGAAGGAGAAGGAGAAGGAGAAGGAGAAGGAGAAGGAGAAGGAGAAGGAGAAGGAGAAGGAGAAGGAGAAGGAGAAGGAGAAGGAGAAGGAGAAGGAGAAGGAGAAGGAGAAGGAGAAGGAGAAGGAGAAGGAGAAGGAGAAGGAGAAGGAGAAGGAGAAGGAGAAGGAGAAGGAGAAGGAGAAGGAGAAGGAGAAGGAGAAGGAGAAGGAGAAGGAGAAGGAGAAGGAGAAGGAGAAGGAGAAGGAGAAGGAGAAGGAGAAGTGAAGTGGAAGAGGAGGAGGAAGAATAAGAGAGAGAGTCTTCTAACTGGGATGATCCTGCTGTGTTAACATTTGAAAATGGATCCAATACCCACTCTGGTATGTCCATGTTTAAATGTCCTTTACGCGTTCCTTGAAATCTCTGTGGAGGTTTTCCAAGTGTTAACAGTACACAAGCAAGTCGTCGTTATTGAATGATACTCCTGATAATTTGATAAGTTATTGAATTCCCGTCTCCCGACATTTCTTTTGTATATTAGTAGTTTGGATACAGCAAAAGTAAGAATGCAGCAATGCTATTTTTTGTCTTAATCAAGTTTAAGTCATCACCTTGAAGTTGGAGGTAACATTATTTAACAATTTATACAGGTCTGTCAAGCACCTACGCAATATCATTCGTTGATGAGATGAGGTTGTCGCGCAATTCTGGGTCTTTGTTTTCTAGGAACTCTAAGAATCACAGTTCCAAACAAATTGTAAAATCGAGCCAAACAAGTACCTTTTGACAGCCGGCGCACCTCTGTGTGAAGCAGCAGTCAGTTGAAATCTTCATCATTGGAAATGCAAAGCTGACTAAATAATTTGTCATTCAGCGAGTTACTTCTGATTTTATTTACTTATCTGATGACATATTGCAGTCATATATGTCAGCGTTCATTCAGATTTTTCGCAACTAAATGCTGGCGATGAATTACGTAATGACAGCAAGCACGTTAGGAACTTTATTTTTTAAGCACGCTTTGAAGCCTTTGTGACGCCCTGTCATAGCCGATGCGCCATCCGTAGCAACTGACAAAATATTAATCAAAATATAGTTTCTTCTTCCAAATTTGTAGCAAATAATATTTCTTGAAATCTTGACATATTTTCTCATCCTTAATGAACCTCACGTATGACAAAAACAATGCTTCATTGGTGTGTAAAGTGGACTCATTCAGCTGAATTGAAAATTAAGAAGTCTGCAGATAATTGCAGAATGATTCTTCAATGTTTTGAGCCATCTCAGCAATTCGTCTTTGCACAGCATTGCTCAAAGGAATTTTTCGGAAAATATGATCGCCATTGTACCTTGTTTGTAAAAAAAAGGAGAAACTATATTTAATACTGTGTAAAAGTTTTGTACCGAAAAGGAAATTCCTTTGAATAATATTTGTCAGTTGTTACGGATGGCGCACCGGCACGGCGGTAGCGGCACAATCATAATATACCCATATTAATAGATATAGTCATACTTTAAAAACTGAAACAAATTCAGAAATGTTGAGTACTGCGCAGTTTGCACTGGCCTTTCAAAGCCGCCAACTTTGCTTTTCACTATTGACATTTTTATTCAAACAGCATCCCAAAAAATCAATTCACTGCATAATGCAAATGACCTAACACAATTTTTGAGTCCCGAGCTCTGGCCTGCCAGATATGATTCGGTAACATTCGTTAACCAAGCTTTGTATTTCTTTTTTCACATCCATACATTCTGACCCGAACCGTGCCTACAAAATTCGTGTCGTATCCAAAGAAAGCTTTATTATAAATGTTATAATGCAATATGATACGTGGAAAAAATCAGTTTCGTCGCACTTTCTTTTTTTCATAATTATAAACTAGTGCTTGTCAAAACTATTCACTCAAAAAAACTGAGTGAGTAGGAAGGAAGACGGCAGTTGCGCGAGGTGATGCAATGTTAAACCCAACAACACGACCAAAGCTGCTGCGCCAGAGGGAGATTGATCTGGTGACCCTCCACGACCAAACTCCCGACACAACAATATTTGGCGCATCGTACCCGGTGGCATACATCGCAACACAATTGCTCAGACGCGTCCGTACGGCTTCACCAGACATAATGCCGGAACACGACGAATCGTTTGGCAGCTAGACTTTGTCTGGTGGGTGGTAACTTCAGCCTGCAACCGATGTTATGGCCTACCACCGCATCTGTAGATGATGGCAGTACGAAGTAAAAGAAGTTTTCTTAAAATATTGTTTCAGAACTTCTACACTCTTCGAAGTGTGGGTTAGTGCCTGACTGTTCTCAATAGGTTTGTTCTCTATTACATAGGACTTCAAAACATTACTGAGGAAATGAGGGTACTATAAGCATTTTAAGCAAAACTCTGTCTAATCCTTCGTGGTATAGAGGAGTCATATTAGATATATTATTACGCGAAATCCTAAACTATGAAAGTTTCGCTATACGTTAAACACACTAAAGCAATAAAATTAAGCAGCCGTAAGTTTGTTCCCTTACGCGTGAAATATCTTCCCAACTTCGTGTGTAATTTTGGACTTATTTCAGTGAAATAAAGCCTATAACATGACTTCATTTTATCAAAGAAACATAAACTTTATACCGGGAGGTTTTGTTTATGTAAAACAAGATTAAAAAGTTCTATCTACGTTTAATTTTCCATACGCAAAAAACTTTGATCTTCTTGATTTTAACAGTTTTCTAAAAATCGCTGCAAAATATTTCATAATTTTTGTTTGATACAATAATAAAGCTGTTTTTTAAGTAATTTTCAAAACGATTGGTTGACACTTAGGTACCATGGCCCAAGGGCTGGCGAAATCTAACTTTTGGCCTGAGGCTAAATATTGTCATAGAACGTGACAATGCCGCCAGTCTTTTGGGTACAATACCAGAGAACAGTGATGAATTTGTTATTTTAGGGTTATTTATTTTTAATGTTATAAATAAGTTCTTGATCACGATTCCGCCTGTTGGAAATTAGTGATGCAATCGTTCATGGTAAAGCGCACAAGGTAGTTTATTAAAAGCATATCCACTCTGGCTTTAAAGCTTTATTCGCTTATAAATTGTTTTTTTTTTTTAATATTAATGTATACCAAAAAAAAAATATATGCATAATGCTTTATTCTTGCCAATATTTTTGTAACATTTCATTAATCGAAAAAAGAAACAGTATTTTGAGTGAAATTACTTTCTACTACAAGATAAGATTAATGGCTCTAATTTATGTTTTTGAACGAATAACATTATCTGTTGTTGCTTTAGTACAAATAACTTTAAAAATTAGGCTGTCTTAATTAACCTAACTGTAACTAAAATAAGCGTTTGATATTTTAACCTTTATTTTGTAAAATCTATACAGACTAAATCCAAACTCCGTGTACTTTTAGCCCTCTTATTACAAAACGAAATCTAACTTTAGTTCCAGACTTAACCTTTGAGTCAGTATTTGTATTTCGAACTTTATTAAGGTTAAATCAAAGTTCTTAATACAAAAGAGACAACTTAGTACCAAACTAAGCCGTCAGTTTTAAATAAAGAACTGCATTTTCACCAACCATTTAGGGGGTTACTGGTTCCAGCGTGATCTAAATAAAAAATCCATTTGTTTTATTTAATAAGGGAGTAAAAGTTCGGGATCTGCCGGTCGATTCTGTAAAATCCTGGTGTGTGATGAGTTAGGTGAGGTGAACTTAGAGTTGGGTCCAGGGGGATTTGGGGAAGTCTCCGTCCCCTATTCGATGTACCCAAGGCGGAGACGCGCGCGAGTGGTAGGCCATAACATCGGCTGCCGGTAGAAGTTACTACCCACCAGACAAGGTCTTGCCGACAAGCGATTCGTCGTGTTCCGGCATGATGTCTGGTGAAGCCGTACGGAGGACGGGTCTGAGCAGTTGTGTTGCGATGTGTGCCGGGTACGATGTGCCAAAGGTTGTTGTGTCGGGAGTTTGATCGTGGAGAGTCTCCAGATCAATCTCCCTCTGGCGCAGCATCGTTGGTCGTGTTGGTCTTGGGTATAACATTGCATCACCTCGCTCAACTGCCGTCATCCTTCCTATTCCTAAGTTTTTTAAGTGAATAGGCTTAATAAAGTAGTGCGCTTTACCATCAACGATTGCATCACTGCTTACCATCAGGCGGGATTGCAGTCAAGCACTAGTTTATAAGGCCTTTGTCCAGCAGTGGACATCTATAGGCTGAAGAAGAAGAAGACTAGTTTATAATTATTAAAAAAAAAGTGTTTGTGCGCGGCTCTTAAGCGATGCACGGGGTAGTTAAACACCTCACTTCCCCGTGCAGGAGACGAGGCCCGGGCCGATCGGGTCAGCGAGTCGGGTCAGGGTCAGTGTGAGGCTGCGAATGAATCTGGACACCCTCGGCCCCACGCGCACTTGTGAGGAGAGACACCGGGGTGGTTTTAAGTCAGTAAGAATCTGACAGACACCGTCGCTCGCCCTGGGCGGCGGACATACATGAGGAATTTTCCACCCCGGAAAAAAATGGTATTGGAATGTGTTCAATCATGCAAGCATCTAAAATATAAAAGCGTCGAAGTACGTTAAAAATATGTACAGAAATATACCAATCGTAGTTCGAAGTGAATGCAAATAAATAACTCGTTTCGATCTTCTCTGGAGTTGTTTATCGACGCGCTAAAATGTTCTATTGCTGCAAGTCTGGGGATGCCATGCTAGTACGAGTATTGCAAGTCCTACTATTAATACATTGAGTGTCGACATAAATTTCAGACTTTGACAAGGTGCTATTGTGCTACAGGGGAAATCTTAGAGCATCTCTTGCAAGTTGCTTAAACTACTTGAGAACTTCGTATAATAAACGTCACTCAAACTAAGTGAAAATCCTTGGGAGAAGCCTATGTCCAGCAGTGGACGTCTTTCGGTTGAAATGATGATGATAATGATGAAACTAAGTAAAAAAAAAATGTGCAGTCTTCGGATCCCCGGCAGTAACAAAATTTCAAACCCGATACCTACATTATAATATATACCTGCATGCGCGTACTCACTTGTAGATAGATTCATAGATCTGCTTACTAGTTTTTTCCCGCGACTCCGCTCGCTTTAAATTCGGGGTATCACGGTTCCCCTTTCCCAAATTTTCATATACTATTTTAGGGGCTGGGACAAGAATTAAAAAAAATTGGGACACGTATTTTTCGTTGTTAACTAAGAGTCTGTGTACCGATTTTTAACTTCCTACCTTGAACACTGCTAAAAGTCCCTTATAAAATTTCATCCCCTCTTTTACGGAGTTGGGAACGGATTTCCAAAAAAATATTTTTTTGTTTATCACAAATAGTCCACGTAACATACAAACTTCCATCCCCCATTTAAGGGAAATGGAAGGTTAGAAGAAGACAAAAAATAGTCTATGTCACTCTCCATTCTTTCAACTATCGCCATAATATAGATCATTCTGAGATACTAATTTGAATATTTTATGTACTCATTATATTTCTATTAATTATATTATTAAAAAAGTAAAAGAACTAAAACCCAACTACGACAAAAAACGACGCTGAAAAAGTATAAAACAAGATTTTCAGAATACTGAACTGAACAAAGTTGCTAATATAGTTGTAAGTAAATGGACACAGTAGAGTCTAGCAAGATGCCTTCGTTATAAATTGACAATAATGTCTTATAATACTATTCTGAAGTATGCAATATTCACTATGTAGAGATAAATTTTCATGTTTGGAAAACCGCAGTCACACGTTATCAAAGTGCTACGGTAGGTAGGTATATGTAACGTGTGACTACGCCTTTCCAAACATGAAAATTTATCTCTACATAGTGAACATTGCATACTTCAGAATAGTATTGTATGACATTATTGTCAATTTACAACGAAGGCATCTTGGTAGACTACTGTGTCCATTTACTTGCAACTACATTAGCAACTTTGTTCAGTTCAGTATTCTGAAAATCTTGTTTTATACTTTTTCAGCGTCGTTTTTTGTCGTAGTTGGGTTTTAGTTCTTTTACTTTTTATTATTTGTACTATTTTGGTGTTAAAGTGTATTTGTGGCGCATAATATTAACAAAAGTTAAATTGACGAACTAAAAACTAGGTAGTTAACATACGACACCTCTTTTGACTTATGAATCGGCGTTAATATTTAGAGATATCCTATTTTCTATTTCGTAGCACGTGGATCATAGCGCGTATAGCAACGGTTTCCCCGTATGAAGCTCCCAGTATTTCGTAGTGGCGACGCACATTTGCGTCGATGGCAGCGAATGGGTCATGAATTAGTGGATGAGGTCGTTAGTATAAATAGATTGGATGTTTCACATATTAAGAGGACCTGGGAAGATTTCTTAATCTATCTAATTCTGATAACGATCGACTGTCATGTGGATTTTTAAGTAATTTATTATGATCCAAGACACTTATAAACAATCCCTCTATGGTTTTGACTCTACTAGCGACATAGGCCTGTCCTTTACCAAACAATGACTTTCCTAGATCGATAACTGCTTTATCTAGAGTACAACCTTGTAATTTATGTACAGCACAACCCCAAGAAAGACTCGGCGGGAGCATTTTAAGCTGAATTTGCCCAGACCCCCTCACACCGTCAAATTCAGTGAGGCAAGGCTCGATTCTGCTAAGTCCGTTAATATCTGCTTTTATGGATGCGTCGTCAAATTGTATGAGAACAGCGCTTGGCTGTTCTCTCTGTTCCAACTGATCGCGCCGAAGAGCAGGCCATTCGAAGGCTTTCACCACTCCCATCGCTCCGTTTACCAAACCCTGGTTTACATTAAAATTTCTACGAAGCATTACTCGGGATTATGTACAAACATAAAGTACTCGTGAAGTTCTTTCAAGTGATACCAAATACGGTATATTTATTTTAATTTTATATTAACATAGAACGCCCTCTAGGGCGTAATACTAAATTTGGTGACAAGCTTTATAGCTCATAACCAACAGAATATCAAGGCCCTTCTAATGGTACTGCAGTGGTCTTATTCTGATAAGTAGTAAAGAAGCTATGAACGAAAAGATGTGAATTATATGCAATCAGCCCATGAATACAGGTAAAGTCATAAGCAAATGCTAGTAATATATATATATTCAAAATGTACAAGCAAAGCGCTTTCAAATGATACCAAACACGGCATATTTATCTTAACTTTATTTTTTTATTCTGTATTTTTTGTCCGCTAGAGGGCGCCACATTAGATTTTGTGGAACTCCATATAGCCTATAACCAGCGGACAATTAAGACGCTTCTAATGATATATCATTTGTCGAATTCTGATAAGTAGTTTAGAAGTTACGAGGGAACAGATGAACATACATACATACATACATACGTAGCCTGTCAAAATCATAACCCTCCTTTTGCTTTGCCGTAGTCGGGTAAAAATTAGGAGTAACTTCGTTACGTTTACGTCATCATTGACATAATATTTACATGCCTTTGCCCTTCTTTCTTTCTTTTTTGGGTTCGCGTGGTTTGTGCATTTAGCCAATGTCACGTAATGAATTATTCATGTCGAAAAAGACGGCTGTGTGACCCGTCTCACTAGGGAGGTTTGAGGCAAAGTCATGATGCCACTATGCTGCGATGTTTCACTGTTTTTTTATGAATTATTTAGCGAATGCACTTTTTACTACATAAGTCACGCACTTTTATTTAGTAAACAACACTATAAATAATTTTGAAAGTCCAATGAAAAATGGGCGTGATGCCCATTTTTCATTGGACTTTCAAAATTATTTTGACTCAGCTTGACTTTCCCGCCAAAACTCCCCGCCTTTGCCCTTTTACCTAAAATAATTTCTTTGACGTTAGACAAATTTCAATACTGTCATGTCAGTGTCAGTCATTAGTGTCATACAGTCTTGCACACAATAAACAATACGAACAAAAATGTTATATGGACTATTTTTTGAGTCGTTTTTACACGTTAGAACGAAGCACTTCCTATATTCAATCTTTATTTGCTGGTAATTTCGCTAGAGGATTATACAATAATCAATTGTTTGCAGAATTTCAGGATATAAGTACACTCATTTGCAAAAAAAAACGGGCGGTTTTGATTTTTTTCATTCATCTTTAAAAAGATACAATACAAAAACGGTTTCAATCGTTTGTACACGTTACTGGCCGGTCTTAAAAATGCCGTGGTTTTAAAAAAAGTACGTTCTAAATTCAAATTTTCATTTGATGCTCATTTTTACAGAAAACCCCTTTTTATCCTACTTTTTTGGTGCGAAGTTCCAGAAGTTAACATCGGCTTTCATAACTTTATTCTAAACTTTCGTTGCTACGCAATTGTAACAGTTGCAAACAAGTGTGTGTGTCTCTAGATCCAAACAAACCAAAATTAGACGTTAGATGTATGTTATTTACTTTCAGCAATAAATAAAAATCATCATTATCATCATCAACCTTTTATAGTCCCATTGCTGGGCACAGGTCTCCTCTCATACAGAGAAGGAAAAAACAATAATCCGTTAATATTTTACTTTTTTAAATCCTCAATAGTAACGAGTAAACCCCTACCTCGAAATGAATTTCATATTAACTCATTTAAAAAAGTTATCAGTCCCCATAAAGACTGTCAAAAGATTGCATAATAGGTACATGAAAATCAACTAACAATTGACACAAATCAACATAGTTTAAAAAACTAAAAAAACATGCTTTTAAAAAATATCAAACTAAAATGAAAAAAATAATTTTTAAAAAAGCGTGAGGCGCTTAATGAACAAAAATTATAGCATAAAGCGCCTCGCACTTTTTTTTAAATTATTTTTAACTTTTTAGTTGGATATTTTTTAAAAGCATGTTTTTTTAGTTTTTAAACTATATTTATTGATACAGCCAAACAGCAATAAATAAAGCTTTTACAGTAAAGGATATGAAATTAATCGATAAAAATTTAATAAAGTTATGAAAGCCGATGTTGACTTCTGGAACTTCGCACCAAAAAAGGAGGATAAAAAGGGGTTTTCTGTAAAAATGAGCATCAAATAAAAATTTGAATTTAGAACGTACTTTTTTAAAAACCACGGCATTTTTAAGACCGGCCAGTAACGTGTACAAACGATTGAAACCGTTTTTGTATTGTATCTTTTTAAAGATGAATGAAAATCAAAACCGCCCGTTTTTTTGCAAATGAGTGTACTTATAACCTGAAATTCTGCAAACAATCGATTATTGTACTTAGCCTCTAGCGAAATAACCAGCAAATAAAGATTGAATATAGGAAGTGCTTCGTTCTAACCTGTAAAAACGACTAAAAAAATAGTCCACTATTTTTTTTAGTCGTTTCCCACCGTTTTCAATACGTTCGTTCGTTCGTTTTTTTTTTTAAAGAATATCGAACTAAAAAGTTGAAAATAAACATAGTTTAAAAAACTAAAAAAACATGCTTTTTTAAAAATAATTTTAACTTTTTAGTTTGATATTTTTTATAAGCATGTTTTTTTAGTTTTTTAAACTATGTTGATTTGTGTCAATTGTTAGTTGATTTTCATGTACCTATTATGCAATCTTTTGACAGTCTTAATGGGGACTGATAACTTTTTTAAATGAGTTAATATGAAATTCATTTCCAGGTAGGGGTTTACTCGTTACTATTGAGGATTTAAAAAAGTAAAATATTCACGGATTATCGTTTTTTCCTTCTCTGTATGAGAGGAGACCTGTGCCCAGCAATGGGACTATAAAAGGTTGATGATGATAATGATGATTTTTATTTATTGCTGAAAGTAAATAACATACATCTAACGTCTAATTTTGGTTTCTTTGGATCTGGAGACACACACACTTGTTTGCAACTGTTACAATTGCGTAGCAACGAAAGTTTAGAATAAATTGAATATAGGAAGTGCTTCGTTCTAACCTGTAAAAACGACTAAAAAAATAGTGGACTATTTTTTTAATCGTCGTCGTTGTTAGACAGTAAACAATACGTATTGTTTACTATGTGCAAAACTGTATGACACTAATGATTGACACTGACATGACAGTACTGAAATTTGTCTAACGCCAAAGAAATTATTTTAGGTAAAATATATACGCTCACACACACTTGTTAGCAACTTTCATTGCTACGCAATTGTAACAGTTGCAAACAAGAGTGTGTGAGCGTATATATATTTTTAGATCTCTCTAGATCCAAAAAGACCAAAATTAGAGGTTAGATGTATGTTATTTACTTTCAGCAATACTTAAAAATCATCATTATCATCATCAACCTTTTATAGTCCCATTGCTGGGCACAGGTCTCCTCTCATACAGAGAAGGAAAAAACAATAATCCGTGAATATATTACTTTTTTAAATCCTCAATAGTCACGAGTAAACCCCTGCCTCGAAATGGATTTCATATTAACTCATTTAAAAAAGTTATCAATCCCCATTAAGATTGTCAAAAGATTGCATAATAGGTACATGAAAATCAACTAACAATTGACACAAATAAACTTAGTTTCAAAAACTAAAAAAACATGCTTTTAAAAAATATCAAACTAAAAAGTTAAAAATATTTAAAAAAAAAACATGTTTTTTTTTGTTTTTTAAACTATGTTTATTTTCAACTTTTTAGTTCGATATTCTTTTAAAAAAAAACGAACGAACGAAGGTATTGAAAACGGTGGGACATTTTACAGTAATGAGCCGCTCACTCGTAGTCCAAAGAGTTAGAGACGGACAAACAAACAAACAAGCAAACAAGCAAGCAAGCAAACATACATACAAGTGAAGCTAATAAAAAGCATGTAAAAACGATCACGGTGGTGGGGTCAGTCACGCGAATTCAATGCTTTTTCCCATCCAAGAAAAGTACTAGTCGCTATAGAATTTTTGAATTCAAAAACCGTACTACCTAAACTAGGGATGGCTTGAATCTTAGGAGACAGTGAATAGGTTTAAAACGTATCACTACTCTAAGTTATCAATAAAGCAGAACCTCATTCGGGCGTGCACACGTCTCCCATCGCATCTTCGTTCACACCGTTTCCAACGTGCTTAATCTAAAACAGCACATGAAACACGCGTGCAAACAACACGATTGCGGTTTGGTTACATAAATCCTTAGCACAAACACCGAACAATACATACGAGTTATTTATTATGTTGGAATGAAATACTTTTAAAACACGCTGGAATTGGTGTAGGGTATGTGAATATGAGGGACTGTTTAACAAAATGTGCCCCGTTTCATTTCAGTTTAATATTGTTTCCAGCGTCGTTAATATATGTTGCACAACTTTTGTTTACCATTAGGTAATACGGAACTGTTGCATGTTGCGGCAACATTACAGCATTCCATGCAGCCAGCAATATGTTTCAAACAACACAAAAAGCATTTGCTCGACTTTTGAGCACGACGGAATTAATTGTATATCTTTCGGTCGAGATAGGTATGCACGGCTACGAACCAAGATAACCAGTATAAACTGACTTTCAATTAAATGAACAACCTATATAATGCGAGATCAGCTCAAACTAGAATATATTGCTGGATACTTATCCAATTATACATTTGAACTGTGTACACAGTTACTCAGCCGTGTGTACTATTAACATACAACAACGAACTTCTAAGTGAAAGCCAAAGGCTTCATAAATATTTAATCCCTTTGAATAGTTCGTTTCTGGGTAAATCTCTATATAGATTCTACGAAATGAACATAAAATATGTGTTTACTTTACTTACAGTTAGGTTATTTGAATATCTATCCATAGCCTAATTTGTGGAAAGCAGGTGTTTACAGATTGCTTATGTAAATGACCGGTCTTGTGCTGCCCGCATCCATCGAATTTCCCGCGATCTTCACCAGGTCATCACACAAGACCGGTCATTGTGGAAAACCTTGGCATTGTCCAACAGTGGACCTCTATAGGCTGAGAAGGTGAAGAAGTTTATGTAAAATGAACGCCAGCTTCTGTTATTCTCTCAAAAACATAGATTACAGGCATTCGTATATGAAATCCAATTCAAAACAACTGTATTACCTTCCAACCAGGAAATGTTACAAAGATTGCAATGGTAAATCAAATTTATTGTGCATAACAATAAGTGATAAAATATTTTGCAGCAATCTTAATCACGGAGAACATTCAAACGCCAGAAAAACAAACTTTCCTCGAGTATGGAAAATTGGAAACGCTGACGCATGAAGAAATCTTGTAATTTCCTTTTACATCATCGCCTGGTACAAAGTTAATGTTTTCTTTGTTAAAATTAAGTTTCATTAAAATAAGTTCAAAATTGCTTGCGAAGTTGAGAAAGAATTTCACATCCAAGGGAACAAACTTAGTCCTACTTTTCATTATCACCTTCATATCATTAGTATAAAATACCTTCTCCATCTAGATGGGGTTACCGTCGATTCCATCAAAACGAGTTACTAGTTATTAAATATCCCGTTAGACAAATTAAATTACTGGCTGACTATGTAACATATTTCGTCAAAAAACTTGGAAATTGGGCCTGGAATAAGGTCCCCATCATAAACATCAATTTTTATCGTCCCACTACTGAGCACAGTCCTCCTTTCATACAGAAAGGTTGAGCGTAATCACCACGCTTGCTCAATGCGGGTTGGCGATTTCAGACTTAAAGACCAGGTTTCCTCAAGATGTTTTCCTTCGCCTTTTAATCAGTCATTGCTGTCCAAGATATACTTAGACACTACATATAGCTTAGAAAAGTTACATTGGTAGGTACTTGCCTGACATGGAATCGAACCCGCACACTCATACTTGAGAGGCCGGTGTCTTAACCACTAGGCACGACTATGATTGTATCGTGGAATAAGGTAAATAGATTTAATTATATCTTTCACGTACTTAAATGAAACTAAATAAAGTTATTCATGCTTAAAAAGCTGGCTGTTGTATTTGCATTGCGCCCTAAGCGAGCCTGTACAGAGCTAGCCACCTGTTAAAACTGTAAAAACTTTTGCGATATCTTCTGTTCCGTAATAAGAATATTTCTGAAACTAGAAGGCTAAATTTTCAATAGTATTTGTTGCTAGTCTCCTGGGCAATTATTCTGATGACAGGGACGCGGGCGAGTACCTACTTCGACGCCTAAGTGACCAAAAAGCAAAAAGACATTTGTGTTTATTTGTACCCATATTAAGTTACGTAGTCATTTTCTTTTTAATTATAAGCTAGTGCTTGGCCGCAATAGGGATGTATCCAATCTATGAAAATAAAAATAAAATTATTAGTCCGTCTTATAGATAACTAGCTTTCCGCCCGCGGCGTCGCCCGCGTGGAGTTCGGTTATATCGCGCTTTTTAGATTTCCCTCGGGAATATCAAATTTTTCCGAGATAAAAGGTAGCCTATGTTCTTTCTCAGGGTCTAAAGATTGTCTATGCCAAATTTCATCAAAATCGGTTGAGAGGTTTAAGCGGGAAAGCGTAACAGACAGACAGACAGAGTTACTTTCGCATTTATAATATTAGTATGGACTAGCTTTCCGCCCGCGGCTTCGCCCGCGTGGAGTTCGGTTATATCGCGCTTTTTAGGTTTCCCTCGGGAACATCAAATTTTTCCGGGATAAAAAGTAGCCTATGTTCTTTCTCGGGGTCTAAAGATTGTCTGTGCCAAATTTCATCTAAATCGGTTGAGAGGTTTAAGCGGGAAAGCGTAACAGACAGACAGACAGACAGAGTTACTTTCGCATTTATAATATTAGTATGGATATATAGTATTACTAGCTTTCCGCCCGCGGCTTCGCCCGCGTGGAGTTCGGTTATATCGCGCTTTTTAGGTTTCCCTCGGGAACATCAAATTTTTCCGGGATAAAAGGTAGCCTATGTTCTTTCTCGGGGTCTAAAGATTGTCTGTACCAAATTTCATCAAAATCGGTTGAGAGGTTTAAGCGGGAAAGCGTAACAGACAGACAGACAGACAGATAGACAGACAGAGTTACTTTCGCATTTATAATATTAGTATGGATTAGTATGGATAAAAATAATAAGACCCGAATTTTTATTTTGTCGAAATTACCAGTAACTACTGAGATATAGCATATTAAAGTTACAGAGTGGGGGCTAATTACGGCACGCCGTGGCATATTTTGTACCTTCCTGGATCAAGGGGCTATCTAACGCAAAAATATTTTTTCAAATCGGACCAGTAGTTCCTGAGATTACCGCGTTCAAACAAACAAACTCTTCAGCTTTATATTAGTACTAGCTTTCCGCCCGCGGCTTCGCCCGCGTGGATTTCGGTTATATCGCGCTTTTTAGATTTCCCTCGGGAACATGAAATTTTTCCGGGATAAAAGGTAGCCTATGTTCTTTCTCAGGGTCTAAAGATTGTCTGTCCCAAATTTTATCAAAATCGGTTCAGAGGTAGAGACAGACAGAGTTACTTTCGCATTTATAATATTAGTATGGATAGATAAATATAATGTAATGATAGAACTAAATATATTATAATACCGTTATACATTGTCTTTATTTAGTTTTAGTTTTGAAAATGTGTGTTGTAAGTAATTTCTCCTTCGAAATAATACTCAAATTTGACAAAAAATGCTATACTTGCATATTAAAATATATCAAAATGTAAAAAAAAAACTTTTATATATGAACGTAATCATATTTTTACAAAACACAATACAAACTACATTTAAATACATTCAAAATCATCAATAATAAGAACAAAAATGTCAAAATTTATTTTGACATTTTTGTTCTGACAAAATACATTTGCTTCCAGATTCCATATCTTCAGTCTTATTAACTGAAAAAATAAAAACAAATGTCAGTCAAGTCCTAACAAATCATACAAACCGCCCCTAACAGTTCCTATTCAGTATTCCAGTTATATATTTATAGGGAAAAAAAACTAAGTTACGATAAAAAGAAACAAACTGAATATTTGCTTCCCTTAATTCCAAAAACACCGTTTGTATTCTCAGTATAACAACAGTATCATACAAATTAATATGAACTACCCACAACACCATTCAGATTAGATTATGGCTATTACAAAAGTTGTACAAAATTAAGAGAGATGACTACGGGCAGCATACAGGGACATTACAGGACAAACTCTAATGGAAGCTGCAAACTAACTTTAGTCCGGCGTGGACCTAAATATAACCTAAACACCATCCCAGTTACATCAAAACTGGAAATTATGTAGATTCTTTCATAGCTTGCTTAGAATAACATGCATAATTATAACTTATTGCTTTTGATCCTGCGTAAAGTTTGTTGTTTCAAATATCAAAACATAGCACGAACTTACGGCCACCACAACGACGACATAATCGAATTTTAAAATGGCGGATGTAAAAACAACAACCGGAGGTAATAAAATTAATAAATAAAATACATTTTTAACGGCGGATTTACCGCGTTGTTTTAATTTAATCCATGATCAATTTAAATTGGTAAAATTTAAGAGGAAATTAATTGAAAATATTGTTTCACTTGATTTCCAATTTTGGAGAATATTAAGGTAACAATAGAACAATGTTGTGAACAGAGTAGGTATAGTTAATCGAAGTATATACATGATTATGCTATTAGTTGCTTCATGAAGCGCCACGCGCTCTACTTAAAACTTTGATGTCCTCGATACCTAGTTACACAGGCCTGGTGTGGTCCCAGTTATTCAACCGTTCACTACTACACAGAATGTGCACGGAGAGCTTAGCCTCGGACCATTTAGTACCCGAAATTTGATCAGTGCGAACGTACGACAGCCTCCGTGGCGTAGCGGTAGGGAACACGCGCAAGGAGATGCGGGTTCGATCCCCGCGCAGTGCAAATATTTGTATGCATGAATATGAATATTTGCACTGGTCTGGTCGTGCCTCGGAAAGCACGTTAAGCCGTTGGTCCCGGTTGTCATACGAACATCTGATGGCAGTCGTTACGGGCTGTTGGAGCCCTCAAAAATCCAATAATTGGTCTAACTGCAATGCTTCGACATCGCCTTCGGGTTGTGGAAGCCAGACGGCAGTCGCTTCACGGAAAATATCGAAGTTTAACCAAAAATCAGCAGTTAGACTGCTAAAGCGGACCCTAGACTCCAAAGCTGAAAAAGCTTCGGATGCGACTGGGATTAACGCTGAGATGATGATGATGATGAATTTGATCAGTGCGAAGCATTGACGTACCGTACATATTTGTCTTCTATATCAATACATGCAAGAATTAATTGTGGCTAAGTAATAACAACCGCGATGATCGATCAACTAGCGGGATAATTACGTTACACATTATCAATCGGAATCGGTTTCAATTTGACAGGTTAATAACGTTCATTGCGTTATTTAAGAGTTACGTAGACAAATTTTTCGAACTTATCAAGCAATGGTTTAGAATGCTTCAAGATGATGCAGATTCCGAGTAATAGTCTGTTACGTATTTAACCTGGGTCAGGGTTGCGGGTTGGTTAAACAAGAAACAGTGGCCCTGGCTGTCGTACAGGCAAGTGAAGAAACACGCGTGGGTTTTAGTCAGTAAAAGTCTGACACGCCCTTCCGCTCCGTTCAGAGCGGGAATTGTCATTTGATGATTTCCCATCCCAACAACAAAAAAGGTGCTGGTCAAGTTAACTTCCCGCGGTTGTTCCGAGGATGGATAACCATTGCCGTATGCCAAGAACCCTCTGTGTCTCGGAAAGCGCGTTAAGACGGTGGTCCCGGCTGTCATACCTGGATCTTTCAACAACCAGTCCTTACCAAGGCGTAATAGGCTGGGTAATAGGATAATTAACTGGGTAACTTCTGCTACGAAATGATGGCACGAGATATAAGATACGAGAGAAGATCAGATAGACAGTTGCTCCATGTAAAATACGCGTGTATTCAGATGCATCCGGTTAGACTGGAAGCTGACCCCAACATAAGGCATAGGCTAGGTATAATAAAACCTATATTTTATCTGACCGCATTTTTCTTTAAAACAACGCAACATTCGGTAATCAATATCATTGATTGAAGGATTTTCACCGTACTTTACAGAATTCATTCCCAAAGGTGTATAAAACTAATAACTTATAATCGATGATCGAAGAATCTATATTTTACCAAACTCCCAAAAACCACTCCAAGCATGGTTTAATAGTTTTTATAACCCACGTCCGTAGCTTAGCATTGGTCTGCTGTGGAGTAGTGGCTTTACGTCCACATTGATATAGTAGGTAGGATGGGTATCTTTGCCGCGGGCAATGTTAACAGGGTAAGCAAAACTTGCGAGAAACGTGTTGCGATCGCCGTACTTCATGTAGCAGTATCCGTACTAGTAGCTACGTGAACGTTAGTAGCGCAGTCATGTGCCAGATGTACGTGACTATGTATCGTTCCCCCACCGTTTCTACATTCTAGTGTTGGGGGCGAACAAAATTTCGATATCTAATTAACTTTTATTTAAAAAAAAACTAGGTGATATTGTACTTATAGGAAAGGTCTGTGTATTTACATATGTATTTCTACTTCCGCATAAAGAAATGTGAATTTCTGAAGTCGGTGTCTTTAGTTTTTGTATATTCGTTTTTGAAACCGACTTCCGAAATTGGTTATTTTTCACTTTGTAGTGGTTTTTGGAAGTCGGTTGTTTTTTTTTTGTAATAAAGTTTTTATTTTACACTTTTCAGTTGTGAAAAGTACTATGCATTCAGTTGCATCCGGTCAGACTGGAAGCTGATGCAAATATAGTTAGGAAACGACGTAATTTTTGTTCACTTTAATTTTTACCCGTAATTTTGAAGAATTCCCTCGACTGCCTATGGTCTTCATCATCAGATTTACTGCAGACCATTATTTTAACCTAATGTGTACAAAGTTCTCATCAATATAAATAAATTAAGTCCAAACACAAAGTATCTACTGTAAACCGATGAAGAGTTCCTGGAACTGGCCTTTGTCTTTATCATCAGAGCTCTTATGACAGTCACAACTCATCTAGGTGTAAAGTTCTTATCAATACAAATTAATCAAGCCCAATCACAAGGTAGCTGCTGTGAATTGTTGAGGAGTTCCTTCGACTGTCTCCCGGCTCCATCATCAGATCTACTCCAGACCTTTATTAAGTTGTAGTGCTTTAAAATATTTAATGAAAATACTAAGAAATGTACTACTCGCCCCTACGATTTTTGAAAGTTCCCCATGATTTCTCTGGTCTTCCATCATCAGATCCCGATTTCCTTATTATGGGACCACCTTGAAATATATCCTTTCCAACAAAAAAGAATAATCAAAATCGGTTTATAAACGATGAAGTTATCCGCGGACAACATTAAAAAACCGGCCAAGTGCGTGTCGGACTCACGCACAAAGGGTTCCGTTCCGTACCATTGATGAAATTAAAGGATTTAAGTTATTTGTATGAAAGATTACGCGGTAATAAGCAGTTTACGATTTACGAGGTATTAAAAAATACTACTTACTGGATCTCGTTCAAAACAATTTTCGTTGGTATTTTTTATAGTAATGTACATCATATGTTTTTTTTTTTTAGATTTTTCATTTTCTTGTTTTAGCAATTAAAGGAGGGGACCAACTTTTTTCCACTTTGGAAGCGTCTGGCACGCTAACTATTCGATTTAGAAAAAAAATATTTTAGAAACCTCGATAAGTATCATTTTTGAAGACCTATCCTTAGCTACACCACACGTATGTGTTTGATGAAAAAAAAATGAGTTTCAGTTCTAAGTATAGGGAACCTCCTATATTCATTATCTTTTTTTTTTATTTTTGCATCTAAATCTTAATTACTTGGTAGGTAGATGTATTCTGTGAACCGCTCACAGAATACATCTACGTACCAAGTTTCAATAGTATAGCTCTTATAGTTTCGGGAAAAAAAATGGCTGTGGCATACGGACGGACAGACGGACAGACAGACATGACGAATCTATAAGGGTTCCGTTTTTTGCCATTTGGCTACGGAACCCTAAAAAAGCATATATACGGTCGAATTGAGTAACCTCCTCCTTTTTGAAGTCGGTTAAAAATGTACCTATATTCTCGCCAGGCTCCGTAAAGAATAGAGATAAACAAACCAATTTGGGGTTATCACAACTCACGTTTTACAAATCTCCTGTTATTTACTTGACTATCGACTTTTCTAAGCTAACTATTTATTAACAATTCCTATTGCAGCATATTTCAATAGAATCACAAAAATAACATGCGTAATAACTTGGTATTTTGAAAAACCATTAAAAAGTCGACATTAACATTATGTGATAGCCCTACAAAAAAAAAGAAAGATGGATGAAATCCAGGTATTAAACACATTTTGTGAAATTCAACCAATGAAGAAAGTTGAAACATTTGTCAATACGATTTTGCGTATTTTAATTACTTTCTAATCAACTGCATAACACATGCATTGTAATACTTTCAAGTATGGACTAAGTATCAAAAAATTTAACCTATTACGAAATTAGCTTACATGTGTGTCATATTTCATTCAAATCGGTTAAGTGTTCTATGCAAATCATACATATCTAAACAAATAATCTGTTTACATTAGTAGGAAATAGAATTATTACTTTTATGAAAAACATCTATGTAGAAAAGGTTGTTAACATCTGTCTTTTAGGCGTAAACTACTCGTTGCCTAGCAACGGTTTGTTTACCTCTATTCTTTAACGAATTTGGCCCACATATAAGTACTGGCGGCTTGAGAGAGGATATCGTCGTCAAGGTAAACTGCGGCTAGTACTACTACTAAAATGTAGTAACATTTCCATGGCCAACGTGGCCAGAGATCGCACAAGACAGGAAGTTTTGGAAGAAACAGAGAGGCCTTTGACTACCACCAGGACACAATGTAGGACAGCAAAAAAGTATCGATGATTGGTACGACCAAATAAAAAACGTAACCTCCTTTTTCCAATAGAAACTTTTTTAATTTGGCCAGGCTGGTAATTGGGCAACTATGGTTGGAAAAACTGATGCATTTTTAATGCTAATGTTTTGCATTGCAAAAGTACTAACTGTAGTTAGTACTTTGCCAACACTTATAACATACTATGGCATAATATTTAGCATTCCTCTTCCTAACTCTCCCTCAGAACAACAAGCAGTAATGCCAGCATCTAAAAAATTGTGGCTACCACTTCAATCTAGAATTGCAAAACGTTAAAAACACACAATTCGTTGGTTTCCAGCGTTGTTTGTTTGCTGTGTACAGTGTACCTATCTAGACTCTAGGCAACTCCCGATTGGTTGACTGCCGTACAACACGAAAAATAAATTGTTGTTTAAACATGGGACTGTGACACACAGAGAAATGTTTGTAAATATACCAACTTATTCAATTTCATGTCATTATATATAGTAGCTCTCTAAGGTTAGCCGATATATTACCTAGATATATTATATATGACGGCGCGTGACTGGTTAATTTTGAATATTGTGATCTGTTTTATCGTATCAGTATCAATTGACCGTAAATATTACTCTACCTTTTTTTGAAGTCGATTAATCGGTCGGTATTCGAATAAATTATGATTTTTATTATGAGCGGGTAACCCCGAATAGAGTAGTAGGCGTGATTTGAAGGGGTGGCGACTGTCATATCGTTGACGGCTGCCGACTGAAAAGCACGCGCTCTAACCTATTGGCTCTTCGTTCATTTCTCATCTGTTTTAATCTGATATTGGCCCCAATTCCCTTAATCACAAATTAAATTAAATTTAAGTTCAGTGCATATTTTTCTTTCCATTTCATTATGAAAAGGACAGAAGATAAAATGTCAGTTTAGACCTGTCAAATTAGTGCGCTCCTGACGTAAACGGGCGTATTTTTAGTCGCCATGTTTATAATCGCCTCTAAACTGTCTATGGAACATCTTAATTTGACAGAATTAAACGTAAATGTTATCTACTATCCTTTTCTTATTGACTTAGAAAGAAAAAGATGGACTGAACTTAAAATTAGTTTAGTTTGTGACAAAGAGAATCGGCGCCATTATCATTGTTATCCCTTAATATTAAAATGATCTAAGTGTCTGTACAGTTAAAATAATAAGAATCGAACATCACACTTATTTATTGTTCAACGTTTTCTCGAAATACCGCCCACGATGGATGCTCATGCGGATGGGAAGACAGCTCGATTATCCGGAACCTTTGGCCACGTCTTCCTGATGGTTTTCCGCTACATATATATTATCTAGACAGCTGAAATTTTCAAAGACGATATATTTCTATTATGCACGATAACAATTAATTTAAAAAACTATTTTTTGTATAGATAATGTTACAAAATCCATGCGCAAGTCCGTACTTGGACTAGGACTTTTTTTTATCATAAACTAGTGCTTGACTGCAATCCCGCCTGATGATAAGCAGTGATGCAATCGTTGATGGTAAAGCGCGCTAGTTTATTATGAGCCTATTCATTTAAAAAGAAAACCTGAGTGAATAGAAAGGAAGACGGCAGTTGAGTGAGGTGATGCCATGTAAAACCTTACGTTTGGCGCATCGTAACCGGCACACATCGCAACACATCTGCTCAGACCCGTCCGGAACACGACGAATCGCTTGGCGGCAAGACTTTGTCTGGTGGGTGGTAATTTCTACCGGCAGCCAATAAGGCCTTCCACCAAGTTATATATTATTTAAATAAGCTATTATATTTATAATAAGCGGTTACTAAAGCAAAATGTGGCTATACTTTAGGCACACCTCTGCTTAATTCTCTGGGGAAATAAGGCGCCATTTTATTTTATGTTGTAAAAGCCGATTTTACTTAATCTAGAGATTATTTATGAAAGCTTACAACTTTAACAATAGGATTATCAACAAAAGTAATTAGCGGGTCCCAAAGTGTAATATCGTTACAAAATACAGCAATCAATCCATTGGCTAACCTACCCTATAATAATGTAGTTATCCTCGATTAATCTTGACCTCGCTGGTGTACGAACTGGAGATTATGTGAGAACGAGCTTGAAACTTTGGCTACCGTCTATTGTGAACGCCTAACACGAGCTTAGAAAGCTCCCAGGTTAATAGGAAAAGTGTAAGCGTGTGTTATCGTAGGAAAGCAGCCAATTTCAGAAGATACACAAGAACAACGAATCGATAATCACGCGTGGAAAACGAAGACATTAACAAATTTTGTATGTAAAAACAGTTGAAAGTCAATCTTTTTATTTATTTACTAGCTTTCCGCCCGCGGCTTCGCCCGCGTGGAGTTCGGTTATATCGCGCTTTTTAGATTTCCCTCGGGAATATCAAATTTTCCGGGATAAAAGGTAGCCTATGTTCTTTCTCGGGGTCTAAAGATTGTCTGTGCCAAATTTCATCAAAATCGGTTGAAAGGTTTTAACGGGAAAGCGTAACAGACAGACAGACAGATAGACAGACAGACAGACAGAGTTACATTCGCATTTATAATATTAGTATGGATTTAGGTTAACCAACAATTGTTTACACTGTACATTATTGTGATTTGAAGACTAGAGGAAGACTTAAAAGTGCAACAATTAATTACAGGTTAACTCCACATGCACAAAAAAAACGGTTTACATTACATACTTACTTAATTAATATTTAATTGATATTGAAATTAAAAACATATCTATAAAATATATGTATAAAAACAGGTGTTATAATAAGTATGGTGATCTCTATGTTTTGACATTAACGGCGTACAAATATTAGTAGAAGCAGTTCCACATCTTCATTATCATTGAAAGTGACGAACATTCAAGCACACATTAAGCAATATCCTCTATAGCAGAAATACAGCTAAACATGAAGTTGTTCAACATGCATAATTTCAGTTCCCTGTTGGCATTCACTCAGTTAACTTAATGAATTATTGAAGACTGTTTTGTATAGAAACTACTCGACATGGCAACGCGGTTATTCACATCGCCCGCGGTACCTACTACATATACAGTCTCTGCAATCAGTCTAGAAGCGTGGCAATCTCCTACAATTTGCGTGGCGCTGGATGCATAAAAGCCACTCCTATGTCCTCCCCCGCGTTTCTGAAGACGACGACGTAGACAAGTTTCTACAGTGAACAAGGAGCTAACTAGCCTGGGAATGTTACTGTAGATAATGTACTCAATTCGTCTTGTATTCGGCGACGGATTCGGAGTGGAGCGTTGGTTAATGCATTAAACAAACTACGTATATATTATCGCTCTTTGTTTATTCACACTTCAATCGTACGCTCATAGACACTAGTTATACATCATTTATTTCCTCGCTACTTTTAGGATTAATCTGCTCGCTGCGTCAGCGACAGACTAGTCATGAACTTAATTTTACGCCTCCGCAGACGATTCAAGGCCGGAATAGAACTATCAAACATGAAAAGCACTGAGCTTTTCTTAGTTTTATATACGGTTCTACGAATGCTACGATTACGGTGAGTAAGCGAAGTCGTCGTTTCCAAAGCCAACTGTAGGGAGTCCCCGTCAATCGATAGATATTATTTCCTCTTCCACTCGGTGTAAAGACCTAGTGGCTGTGGAGTACACCGTTCGCCGGAGCAAACTGAATTAGGAACGTTTTTCTCCATTTTATATCTTTCGCCCTCTAAGGAGCGACGAAGTGTTGAATTATTGGACTTACTTTATTTTATAAAACGATTTCGCCTCCAAGAGATTTCTGTTTACTTTGCCACAAAACGTTTTTCGTATTCTCGTTTCATATTCTATTGATACAAATTGATAGTAAGTCGGTTTCCATTTACTTTATGTACATGTATAATATTGAAGCGAATAAAAGAGTGTTATTGGAAGGCAAGTTGACAACACCTTTGATAGACTGACGGTTGTGAAAGGCCACGACTTCTTTTCTCTCGGCGTTTATAAAATGCTGGCAAGAGACGTTCTTTTATGAATAAATAAATCACTTATGGTTTATTTTCTTTTTCTATGTTATACCCAAGGTCATCATTGATTCCTACTTCCTATATTTAGGTCAAAATGAAAATAACAAGTCATTTATTCAAATAAGGCTGAGAATCAGCACCTTTTGAACACCAATATTACATAAGACAGTCCTATCAAACACCCGCCCTTCGCTACTTGCTAGTGCTTTCGCTGGTTGCCGAACGAACTCCCCAGCAGCATAGCTGCCTGTTCATTTAAAAAACACATGACTTTATACAATACTATGTATAGTATAATGAACACAAGAAAACCAAGTCCAAGGTTCAAGGTCCAAGTCCTAGATCCAAGTCCAAGGTCTAAGTCCAAGGTCCAATCCCAAGGTCAGGTCCAAGGTCAAGTCCAAGTACAAGGACAGCAAGCATGCGGTAGTCCAAGGAGCAGTGAGCAGCTCGCCGCCCGGTAAGGACCAAGCCCGGATCGACGGCGCATTGTGTTTCACGTGCGCCTCAAAGAGATGTCAGAACATTGTGACGGGGTTCACGAAGACCGATGCCTCCTGGGTCAGGGTTGCGGGTTGGTTAAAAAAGAAATCGTGGCCCTGGCGCACAGGCAAGTGAAGAAACACGGATGGGTTTTAATTAGTAAAAGTCTGACACGCTCCGCCCAGAGCGGGAGAGGTCATTGATGAGTTCCCATCTAGAACAAAAAAAAAGACAATTTTGTTCACAATTAAATACTTACTATTAATTTATTTGAAAGAAGATTGAAATTTGTTTTTTTTTTATATATATGTGCCGCTCCTATTAGTCTCAGCATGATGTTATATAAAGCCTAAATTAACCTAACTTCCTAAATTAATGGGCTATCCAACGCGAAAAGAATTTTTGAAGTCGGACCAGTAGCTCCAGAGATTAGGGCGTTCAAACAAACCAACAAACTCTTCAGCTTTATACTACGATATTTTTTGTTTATGCGAAACCTGAATATAGTTTGTTCAGAATAAGCAACTGAGTCAATTCCAATCATTGTTACACCATGTTATATTTTTCCCAAATACGTTAAGAAATTGTTGCACTGTGGTTACCGAGTGCGCGCGGTAGATCATAGTATTGCGCACGCCGCCGGCGCAACAGCTGACGCAAGAGGTCAACGCCCCGTTCGCCCGCCCCAAACCGAGCGTGGACCATATTTTTACTAGATCTGCAATTAAAACTCGTGTCTTAGTCATTACGAAAGAATTAATAAATAAATCCAATAAAGGACAAACCAATCCAGTAAAGCCTTAATGCTAAGCTAAATTGCAAAATGACAGTTCGCTGTAAAACGCACAGTGTAACTGGGATTTATATGAAGCTACCGGCCATCACTAGCTTTAATCTATTAATGACTGCCGACACAGTATGTCACTATCGATTACACGTTCCCTTTATCGAGATTAAACCCATTAATTCTGTAAAACATTTTATACTTAAAACATCTCTTTGTCAATAAATATGTCGTCCCTCACAAATCGAGTGTAAAATCGATAAATCTTTCGGAAGTATCGATGTCGATTTGATCTCTAGTAATGTGATTACTATCGAAATACTTATATCTCGACTCGCAGAACGGTTCCGTCTCTTTTATAACAATGCAGTTTTTATTGTTGTTTTTTTATTCAGTGAGTTTTATTCTGAACAATATTGTGATTGTTTTTGAGGTGGATGCGAACTGTGGGGTGGATGATATTATGTAGGTACTTGGGTGGAAGAAAAGGTAGGTAGGTACTTGCGTTTAATAGTTCTACGTAATTAGATTAACCGTTTCTACGGAAGACAAATTGTGAACAAACAGCAACGATCGAAAATGATATTTGAATAAGTTTCGCGCAATAACATACGTAAGTATGTTTAAAACTAAAGACTAACCTAATTAAGTACCTATCAACGGTAATCATTTAATGACACGATTAGCACAGTGACTGAACGATCGACTGTTACCTTGATAGTGACTACTCTATCGCGCTTCTACAAATATTTTTACTCACATACACAATCAACCAGACTCAGAACAATAAATATTTCTTCCGTGCGGGAATCGATCCTGAAACATTCAGGGTAACAGTCGATCGTTCAGTCACCGTGCCAATCGTGTTCCTGGTGTAGGACTGCGTTTTTAAAACTTATATAAGTAGTAACAAAAAAAATATACTTACAGGCCTAGCCTAGATAACATTAATTTGTTTAATAAAGGATGAGAATGGCTATTGTGTAGCGATTATGGCAGTTAACAGTGTGAGTGAAGGAAAAATATAGCATCTAAGAAAAACTTACTACATATATACCTATTACCTATATAGTAAGTTTTTCTTCGATGCTATATGGAGGCTATACCTTCCAGCACCCTAATTGCGTAACACACTCATCATTATCTCAGCGTTAATCCCAGTCGCCTCCGAAGCTTTTTCAGCTTAGGAGTCTGGGGTCCGCTTTGCCAGTATAACTGCTGATTTTGGCTAAACTTCGATATTTTCCGTGAAGCGACTGCCGTCTAACCTCCACAATCCGAAGGCCGTATTGAAGCATTTCAGTTAGACCAATTGTTGGACTTTTGAGGGTTCCAACAATCCGTTACAACTACCATTAGATGTTCGCATGGCAACCGGGAGTTGGTCCCGGTTGCCGTTGGGCTTCTCGTTCTTTCTGAGGCACGACCAGTGCAAATATTCATATTCATGCATACAAATATTTGCACTGCGCGGGGATCGAACCCGCACCTCTTTGCGCTGCAGCCGTGTTCGCTACTGCTACGCCACGGAGGCTGTCACACTATTACTATATAATGGAATCACTTTAAAGCATATTGCTAATCAAACCCTCGCTATTTTCGAAAAATGTTTCTGCTCAACAACGCAATGGGTTTCATTTTGACAGTTGAACAACGTTCATTGTTCAACTGTCAAAATGAAACCCATTGCACACTGGTAATGTGTTACTGAATCACCCAGCAGATGAAATTGCATCCTTAATACAACCGTATTCATGCATTATCGATACATGCCAAAACTACTTACATTATAAGTATTATGAAACAAATTTATATACCTTTACAACGTTATTTTATGTATATGCGAAACCCAAAACATGCGTCCAGTATTTTTTAATAAAGAAACTCCAAAAAGTCTAAAATGTCAATAATAAAAAGTAAAAAAACTAAAACCCAACTACGACAAAAAACGACGCTGAAAAAGTATAAAACAAGATTTTCAGAATACTGAACTAAACAAAGTTGCTAATGTAGTTGCAAGTAAATGGACACAGTAGACTCTACCAAGATGCCTTCGTTGTAAATTGACTTACTTTTTGATTGATTGAAATACTATTCTGAAGTATGAAATATTCACCATGTCGACATAAATTTTCATGTTTGGAAAGGCGTAGTCACACGTTACATATACCTACCTACCGTAGCACCTTGACAACGTAATGATCTTGTTATCTTACCTGGTTGTCCCAACAAAAAAATGGTCAACGCAAGGCTCGCCCGGGCGCGCCTGCAGCGGCGCTGCGGGGCAGGGAGGGCCCTGTCTCACGCGCCTAATACTATGATCTAACGTCATCTGAGTTGTGCACTCGGTAACCAACAATTTCTAAATGTATTTGAGTAAAAATGATTGGAATCGATTCAGTTGCTTATTCTGAACAAATTATATTCAAATATCGTATTTAAAAGAAAAATAAAGTTGTCTAAACAGTCAGCAATTTTGTCGTTCCATACCCTTGCTAACATGTTCACTGTCTAATTTGTTAAGAGAATTTAAATTAGTTACATCTCTATATGTAGCTATTGTTATAGCTACACAAAGAGATGTAGTGTCTTCACTCAAAGGGTTGTCTGACGTTATTATCCAGTCGATAGAGCGTTAATAGTTTTAATCAAATGCATTGTGAGCAGTTGTGTTACTGATGGCAAGTAGGTATTATATTGACAGATAGGAACTTTTATGTAATATCATCACCTTATTGGTTTCCGTAGACATAGCAAATGCAGCTACTAAACATAAAGTTTTGATATATAGATCAAATGAAATGCTTTTTTTTATAGCTGCGCCTCGCGGTTTCACCCGCGTTCTTTTATATGCCGCGCTCCTATTCGTCGCAGCGTGATGTTATATAGCCTAAAGCCTTCCTGAATGAATGGGCTTGCCAACGCAATAAAAATTTTTCAAATCGGTCCAGTAGTTCCCGAGACGCTAATCTCAGGAACTCAAACAAACAAACTCTCCTCTCCAGCTTTATATATTAGTATATAGAGTATAGATTACATATGCATTTAGTATGGTATGCAGCCTATGTCGCCACTCTCGCGCCATCCCATCTATGAAGATTGGATTACATGCACGGTGGGCTATACTGGGGTTGCAGCAGGAGCAAAAAGTGTCAAAAGGCAAAGTGCAAATATGTATAACAACCTCATTGGATATATGAATTAGCTGTTTGGAGTAGAACTACTAGAACCTTTCGAGTCCGAGTGCTCATCGAATTTTTAGGGACTTCGACAAGTGGTTGATAGATTCTTTATGTGACCAGAGGGCTGCCTACTTATAAAGAATCAGCATTGCCATCCAACGTGGTTTTGCTACCAGCCTTTAGAGCACTTATCCCTTTGACAGCGAGATTTTTGGTACCCAACTCCTACTCTTTTACTACCAAGCTCCTACTTTTTTCTGAAATTTTTATATTTAGGTATTTAATGAGCTTGTTCATTTCATATGGTAACTATAATATTTGTGATAATTAAACGAGCAATAACTTACAGGTCCCTAATGCGAGGACTTCTTGTGCTGCTTCAAGATAACTTCTTTGCATTTGGTAAAGTTACAAAAATGACTTGGCATTTTTGTAACTATTTTAGGAAAATTAATGAAGGATGATGCTGCGGGCACAAACCGCAACATATAGTGGTCGCGTTCTAGCATGGCAATAGGGGTCATTACCCTTTCCCTTATACCCTAACAATAAACTTTGTATATTCGTTTTTCGTTATTGAAAACAAAATGACATCAACATATCAAAGATCAAATATATATTAATTGAAGTCAAAGAAGTAAAGAAAGGTGCAAAAAGTAACTGGTTCTATGACCGCATATGCCTTGCTAAAGCGTAATAACTGCAGAACACACTATGACATTATCAACCCATATAGTTGCGGCCGCCCTCAGCAATATTGTAGCCTAAACTGGCCTTCATCATCTCCCTTAAATTATTCGAATAAACTGTCAAGTCGAATATGTTCAGACCTTCATTGCAATGAATAACCTAAACTACCCACTAGCAAAGGTAGATGATAAGTTCTCCCTAAGAGGGAACTCTAGAGATGCTTTCTCTATATAAACGTATTCCTCTGTTTTCTTCGTGGATAATGGTTTTAGAGCATTTTTTCTTCTACAATTTTACACCGTGATTATACGTGCCCCTATTATTTGATTTTTTCCGAAACTTAATTAATAAAAGAAATACGATACTTCAAAATCGCGAAAAATAACCCATTTTTACCGTGATGTTCAGATGACTATTAGACATACATACGTGATAAGTTTTTGACAAAAAAAATAATAGAAGCAGAGGTAGGTATACTTTTTCTCTAAATTTTGATATAAAAATAATTGAGATCTGTCTTGTTTTGAAAAAGAAAACAGCAGAATACGAAACGTCTTTTGGTCAACGTTTTTGTAGGTAAACTCAGCCTGAGCTGCAACTGTCCTTTTCATACTTTACCGGGAGAGGTTCGAAGCAGCGTGACGGCAATAGTTTCTTCAAATACCTATTTTGCAAATTCCTCGGCACTAGAGTCTACTCTTAAATTTTCAGAAATTACAGCAAAATATAACTATTTTTAGCTGGCACGTGTAAGTATAGCTTCGGAGACGGTCACAAATTGGTGGAGAAATGTTAATCAAACTTCAATGAACTGAAAACTAATTTACATGATTAGAGAAATTCCTAAATTGTTACCGCTCAAGACTGCGTATTTATCCATCATACGCTGTAATGGATAAATACACGGGTATCTGGTTAACACACTGGCATTGGCAAGGCATTAATTTTGACAGTTCTACAACATGCTTTACGTTATTTATGTTGTGAGCAGACTTCGAGGATATGACGCAAAATCATTGAGATTGCAATTAAAAATGTATCACGCAATAACACAATTTGTAATGTTTTTAGTAGAATATTGGTGTACCTCAGAGGAGGCTTCCGCCGACTGGGACCGCAATTAACTCGGACCGCGGTCCCAGTCGCCGGATTCATAAAAATTTAATAATTACCTTCCGGCGACTTGGACCACTCATAAATGATAACTGAAATCAAATAATGTACAGTCAAACGACAAAGTAATAATTGAGTAAAAATCTTTTTTTAACCGACTCCAAAAAAGGAGAAGGTTCTCAATTCTTCGTAATCTTTTTTTTTTTTACATATTATGTTCGATCACTCTAAGACCGATGTGCAGAATTCTCTTTTTTTTTCGAAAGTGTATACTTTCCAGGTGATCCCATAGTCACTAGGTCAGGATCTGATGATGGAAGACCAGGGAAATCAAGGGGAGCTTTAAAAAATCGTAGAGGCGACTATTACATTCTGTATCATTGATTATGAAATTAAAGGATTTAAGTTATTTGTATGAAAGATTACGCGGTAATAAGCGGTTTACGATTTACGAGGTATTAAAAAAACATACTTACTAGATCTCTTTCAAAACAATTTTCGTTGGTAGTTTTATAGTAATGTACATCATATGCTTTTTTAGATTTTTCATTTTCTTATTTTAAAAGTTAGAGGGGGGGGTGGGGCAACTTCTTTCCACTTTGGAAGCGTCTGTCACGCAACTATTCGGTTTAGAAAAAAAATATTTTAAAAAAGTCGATATCATTTTAGATATTCCACCCGTGTTTGACGCAAAAAAAAAACTGAGTTTTGGTTCTAAGTATGGAGACCCCAATATTTATTATTATTTTTGCATCAAAAATCTTAATGCGGTTCACAGAATACATCTACCTACTAAGTTTCAACAGTACCTACAGCTCTTATAGTTTCGGAAAAAATGGCTATGACATACGGACGGACAGACGGCCAGACAGACATGACGAATCTATAAGGGTTCCGTTTTTTGCTATTTGGCTACGGAACCCTAAAAATGGCCGTTTTTAACACAGTTAATACTGATTTTGTGTGAAGCCATATCACACAAAATCAGTATTAACTGTGTTAAAATTTAAAAATAATGTTATAATTCTATAACATCCTTCTTTTTTTTCTAAAGTGTCCGGTCAAATATAGCCCAAAAGCAATAGTATTCGTCAATACTCGATACGAACTACGTAAATATTTTGTATGAATAATTTTACGAGTTAGAAAGAAATAGTAATATACTATCATACAATGCTATTGCCTTTGTGTGTGTTTACCTGCATGTGTGAATTATATAAAAACGGGCTAGGTCAATTTATAAGCGCAGAGGATAAAATCATGAACATCATCTAGAACGAGTAAATGATATTCATATCAATAATTTAGATGTTTGTTCGTTTGACTGCACCGATTTCGGCTTGTATAGTAGACTTTTTTTAAGTTACCTATGAGTGGTCCCAGTCGCCGGAAGAAAATTATTAAATTTTTATGAATCCGGCGACTGGGACCGCGTTCCGAGTTAATTGCGGTCTATAACATTAAGGGATGAAATTGAAAATTTTACAAGAGAAGCAAAAATGTGTGGGTTGAAACTTTGACTGCATTTTTGACATAGTTGTTTTTAAGATATTAATTAAAACAAAGTCAACAGTGTTTCCATTATTATAACTATTAGAGATTGCGTAAAACTTTGAGGTAACTTTGGGGTGCTATCTTATCGTTGTTTGAGATCCTAGGATTCTATATCTTTTCAAATATTAATATATCATGTCTGTGAATGTGTGTAAATGGTGCGAGAAACATATTTTCAAAAATAGTGGAGTCATAACAATAGTCTTTTTTAGTTGGGAAGTCATCAATTGACTTCTGTAAACGAATTTGAAATACCTTGAGACTTTTTTTTTGTTTGGATGGGAAATCATCAAATGACTTCTCCCGCTCTGAGCGGAGCGGAAGGGCGTGTCAGACTTTTACTGACTAAACCCACCCATGTTTCTTCACTTGCCAGTGCGACGGCCAGGGCCACGGTTTCTTGTTTAACCAACCCGCAACCCTGGCCCAAAATACCTTGAGACTGCATTTCAAATTCAAGGTATTTTTGTTAAATAAAAGCTATTCAACTAAAATCGAACCTGTTATTACGTAAGTTCAAATGTTCGAACGTAGGTATTCCTTGCAGTTAGTGGTGGTGGTAGTTTGAAATTTATTATACCGTTTTACCTTTAAGAAGCGTTTACAGTTTACATTAGTATTTTCAGTGGATCTGTTGGAGCATAATCAAAAACTACTGCTGGCGTTTAATTTAAAACTACCCATCTGGCCATAAGAACCAAGAGCGTTAGTAAAGATCCTTTATCAGATGAACACGTCAAGCGAGGGATCAAGACGCTGAAACACAAAAACATTAATCCCACTCAGTTCGTCCATTCCTTTTCTTTATTAGGCAGTATTGCATAGTTTCTGGTCCCAGCAAGGGTCTAGAATGTTCCTATGTACCGCCAATACGGTGTTTCCTTTTCATTAAGTTTCCACGCACAATATTGCAGACTGGTCGTAAACTTTCCGAGGTGGTCGGCCAGTCTTTGTTGCTCCTTACGTCCGTCCACCGAAGTAATGAGACTCAGGAAAAATTATACCTTTAATGAAACAGAAGTCGTTTTCGCATGTTTCGTGGACGCAGACGCAATTACAGACTGGATACAATATAATACGAAGTAAAAGGGTGTTGTATTTTAGCGTAGTTAGTGTTTCGTCTTTAATTAGTTGCAGATAAAACACATATTTTACTGTGAGAAAATTCTTCGCCTTATTGTTCAGATCGTTGCTGTTGGAGATATTTATAGTCTCCGTGGAACCTGACATTATACATAGACGTGTAAGATTGTTACTTTAAATTGAATACTTTATCTTATCTAAAAATAAAGAAATAGGTTTTACTTCAAGCGAATTGTTGTTAGAACAGGTGTGGTAACATGGTAAATACTGTTTAGTAAAGTTATCAATAAAAGTAAAGCAAAAAAATCTTGAACTCAATACCGTTTGAATGTTTTAGTTAGGTTTACTTTTATATTTTCTGAATTTCTAATCATAGTTTGCTCTTGGATTCAATTTCTTTTCAAAAAACAGCGAGAGCAAGCTTCTAACATCTGGCAAAACTGTATGTAATTGGATTTTTCTCAAAATTGTGATTAACAGCTTTGTGGCTCTTAGCGAAAAACGTGATTCCCGAATTCGTAGTCTCTGGTTCAACACTCTATACAACGTGTAACATAAAGGGTATATACATATCAAGGGCATGGCATCTTTACATGATATCAATCGATATTGGAAGGGTTTTAATCCTATCTCTTTATGTTAGGAAGTTACGAGAAAAAACACCGCCTGTGATAGGCTACTACCATACTAGGCGCACGGAACTTTTGAAGACATTTATCGTGATTTTGCTTAGTAACGTTATGTGTAACGAGTAGTTATTAACGTATGTAGTGTGGTGCCACGTTTGTTATGATTTGAATTTCAGAAACACACGAAACCGAAAAAAAAAGGTATAAATTTTTTGAGTATTTTATTTTGATTTGAAATCCTTCCGATATCGTTTGATATCATGTAAAGATACCATGCTCTTGGTATGTATATACCCTTTATGTTACACGTTGTATATGTAATTTGGGTAAAGAAGTAAGTATAGCTTTTTTATCAGGAATTTCTCAGTAACAGCCCGATGTCTGGATTATGTCCGGTTATTTCTCATACAGAGGAGCGTTTGGCACTAGGTAATGACAAACACAACAAAAACATGCGCCATTCGTATATTCGACTACTCCAACCAATATAGATGCGGCGCGTTGTCGACAGCTGCAGTTGCCTCTGCCATCGACGCGTGTCACTCGTGTGAATGCACTTAATGGTAATAGACTCCTCCTCTATTATTACTTGCACTTATCCTATGGCACCCGCCATAGGATATACAAATTTTACCAGAATAAGGCAGAGGTTTTGTTTTTAACCATTATAAAGTAGTACTTGCCCACGATCCCCCCTTATGGTAGGCAGTGCTCTATTCGTTGGTGGTAAATCGCACTAGTTTATTAAGAGCCTATTCCCTCTGGCCTTGATGTGTCTATACGCCTTTGCTTACCCATTCGATAAATACATTCCATACATTACATCTCTCATACCTGTATTTGTCGTGATACTTTTTTCCAAAAGTCGCAGTGACGACTTCCATTAAAATGATGAATGACGTCATTCATCCGTAAATTGTAAATTCATACGTAAATTCGCTATGTGACGGTTACCACTCTTCTAGGAAATTATAATACTTTTTCTTTTTTTTTTTTTGTGTGGTCCAATGGTGGATTAGAATCCGCAAGAACATATAACAATAACTGGCGTTTTAAGTGTTTTTAAATGCTTTATTTGGCGAACATACCTACAAACCTACGTGGAAAGTCTAGTACATCGGTTATGTTCAATAAATAATATATAAACTTTATGACACTTTTCCTCCTTCCAACGTATCGTTTGAAGCCATATTGCAATAACAAATTGAATAGAAGAACTGCATTGGCGCATAAACGGCGATAGCTTGGTCGTACGAGAGAGCAATTTTATTTGTCTTACAACTTATACGACATTGTACTCTATGTTCTTGTTGTTCTTATTTTGTTTCGACTGAACAGAGAGATATTGCTATGTCTTCTGCAGAACATGGGTCTCCGCATAAATCGTTAGAATAACATTGTCAACATCACCATGTTCGACAACTTTAAAAATGGTTAAAGTTGTATTATAAGACTAGCTAATGCCCCCGACAGATCATGACATACGCTATGCTATACTTTGTTTTTTTTTTAAGAGTTTTATATCCTATATACAATATGTAAAGAAAACCCTGTCCGATCCGTGAAGGTATTGTAAGGTATCGATAACTGATTCTACTAATGCCAACAAAGCCGGGCTAAACTTAAAAAAAAACCCCTAAAAAAATAAATATTATTTCGCAAAAAGAGGTAACTTAAAACATGTGCGGTAGGCCATCCAGGCGCGGGCGAAGAGGGGCAGAGCACGTGGCACGCGGTCGCATTGCTATTCGCTCAGAATTATACCGTCAAAAATAATGTTGTCACTTTTAAAAAATTACCATATTTTGGGGAAGTTGGAATTAATTCGCGGGAAAACAAGATTATTTCAAAATTCACTAGTATTGTTACTATGTTGATTATGTAAAATTTCATATGTTATTTGTTTGTTTTCATGTTTTGTTTTTATATTGTAACATCCTGCATGCTCAATTTGCATGCATACACATGTTTGACAAATAAAGTTATCTTTATCTTTATCTTTATCTTTATTTGGTCATGTGTTTACCTAACCTTTACTATCCTTACGGGTCGGACCGGGTTTTCTTAACATATTGTATGTTAATCAGGGATGTAAGCTACCACAAAACTATTTTATATAAATCGGCCAAGTCGTTTCGGAAATTAGCCCGTAAAAACGACAGATAAAGAATAATGTACCTAAATGTAAATCAGCTCCACTCCCTAGCTCGCTTTTTAGCATTTATTTCATTGTACAGAAATTAGACCGTTACAGCTTTATAATGTGTAAGATGTTTGAACCTTTATAAATTTGTAATATGTGCCTGTATGGGCCTAAAAGGCGAAATAAAAAGAAAAACAAAAAGTGCCCGCCAGACAATACCCGACCGGAGGAGCCTTTTCTATGGAGGATGAGTGAACTTTACACCCTGTTCCTCATAGTTCTAAATACCCAATAACTGGGTTGTGGAAGTCAAATAGCCGTTTTTTTTTAATAATTATAAAGCACTAGGCTTGACCATAATCCCGCCTGAAGGTAAGCAGTGGTGCAATCGTTAATGGTAAAGCACGCTAGTTTATTAAGCCTATTCCCTCAAAAAAAAACTGAGTGAGTAGGAAGGAAGACGGCAGTTGAGCGAAGTGATGGCAGTTAAACTTAACAACACAACCAACTGGCTGCGCCAGAGGGAAATTAATATGGAGACCCTCCACGACCAAACTCCCGGACAACAACATTCACACACACAACACAACTGCTCAGATCCGTCCTCCGTACGGCTTCACCAGACATCATGCCGGAACTTGACAAATCGCTTGACGGCAAGACTTAAGGCGGTCGCTCCAAGTAAAATACTGATATTCAAATACATCCAGTTAGACTAAAAGCCAACCCCAACATAATTTGAAAAAGCGCTAGCTAGATCAGGAAGTACCGTAACCCTGGCGGAGGATACGGTGTCCCGGGGTGGGGTGGTGTTGGCGGTGTCTTTAGACATCTCCAACGCCTTCAACACCCTACCCTGGAGCTGTATTAGGGAGGCCCTGAAATACCATCGGGTGCCTCCTTACCTCCGCCGCATAGTAGGGGCTTATCTGCAGGACAGATGCGTCATCTATCGGGGACGTGACGGTGCCGGTCAGCACCAAATTTCGTGCGGTGTTCCACAGGGATCGGTCTTGGGACCGCTCCTGTGGAACATCGGCTACGACTGGGTGCTGAGAGGCGAGCTCCCGTCGGGCGCCGACTTGACGTGTTATGCGGACGACACGCTTGTCACTGCCCGGGGGAGCTCGCACAGGGAGGCGACGTTGGTAGCCCGGCTGCGGTATCACAGGTGGTGAACCGCATCCGGCGCCTGGGCCTGGAGGTGGCCCTTGACAAGTCGGAGGCCATGGTTTTCCATGGCCCCCGGCGTGCGCCGGCGCCGGGATCGCATATCGTGGTCAGTGGGGCCCGGATAGCTGCCGAGTCCACCATGAAGTATCTGGGATTGGTGCTCGACAGCCGATGGGAATTCGGGCCCCACTTCCGGCGACTGGCGCCCAAGCTGATGGGTGCAGCAGGCGCGCTATCAACGTTGCTTCCCAACATGGGGGGCCCGAGCGCCGCCTGTAGGCGGTTATACGTGGGAATCGTGCGGTCCATGGTCCTGTATGGGGCCCCTGTGTGGGCGATTGACCTGACGGCCGGAACACTCGCCATTCTGCGCAAGCGGCAGAGGGCGATGGCCGTCAGGGTCGTCCGCGGGTACCGCACGATTTCCTACGAGGCGGCTTGCGTCCTGGCCGGATCCCCGCCCTGGGACCTAGAGGCGAAAGTACTCGCGTCATTGTACCGATGGCGCGAGGAAGAGCGGAAACGGGGCTCCAGTCCGGTGCAGCGGCAGATCGAGCTGCACCGAGAGGAGCTCCGTCAGGTCCTGGTGGCGGACTGGCGGCAGAGGCTTATGCGCCCTACCGCCGGCCTCGTTACCGTCGAGGCGATCCGGCCAGTACTCGACGACTGGCTCGGGAGAAGGCACGGCTCCCTGTCGTTCAGGGTGACGCAGGTGCTGTCGGGGCACGGCTGCTTCGGCAAGTACCTGCGTCGCTTAGGCAGGGAGCCGGACGCTCGGTGCCACCACTGCGTCCAATGCGGGGAGGACACGGCGCAGCACACGCTCTCCGAGTGTGTAGCTTGGGAGGAGCAGCGCCGTGTCCTCACAAATGAAGTAGGAGGCGACCTGACGCTGCCGGCAGTAGTGCGGAGGATGGTCGGTAGCGCAGAGTCGTGGGATGCAGTGGTGTCCTTCTGCGAGGACGTGATGTCGCAGAAGGAAGCTGCGGAACGGGAGAGGGAGATCTCAACTCCCTTCCCGAGCCGCAGAAGACGCACCGGGCGCCGAAGAAGGGCGGATAACGCCCTCTTCCGCCCCCCATGAATGGGTCCAGGGGCGAGGGACATGGGGAAGTCCCCGCCCCCTATGGACCCCGAGGCGGAGGCGCGCGCGAGTGTCGACGCACGCCCCTGAGGCGATGCACGGGGTAGTTTAACACCCCACTACCCCGTGCAGGAGACGGGGCCCGGACAGACCGGGCCAGCACGAGGGTGTGGGGCCGTGGAAGAATTTAGACTCCCGCGGCCTCACGCGTTTGCTCGTGATAGAAGAGACACCGGGGTGGTTTTAGTCAGTAAAAGTCTGACAGACCCCGTCGCCCAACCCAGGGCGGCGGACATCCTCTGAGGATTTCCACCCCGAAAAAAAAAATAATAAAAAAAAAAATAAAAAAAAAATAAAGGAAGTACCGTAAAGATTGTCTGCTAAAGTCGACCTTATGTTGTGCTGGCTGGCAGAAAACTAACTGTGAAGAATTCCAACCGCCAATCGCATTTAGATTCCCGATAGAACTACAATGAGCTTTCAAACAATTTCTAGTAGGTTTTTTGGTTCAAAAACCAATGTTGTAGCTTCTCATGCGTTTGACTTTGTTCATTTTTACATGCTTTTTATTAGCTTCACTTGTATGTTTGCTTGCTTGTTTGCTTGCTTGCTTGTTTGTTTGTTTGTTTGTCCGTCTCTAACTCTTTGGAGTTTGGACTACGAGTGAGCGGCTCATTACTGTAAAATGTTCCACCGTTTTCAATACGTTCGTTCGTTCGTTTTTTTTTTTAAGAATATCGAACTAAAAAGTTGAAAATAAATATAGTTTAAAAAACTAAAATAACCTGCTTTTACAAAACATCAAACTAATAAGTTAAAAATATTTTTTTATAAAAGCGTGAGGCGTTTAATATTCAAAGGTTAAACACAAAGCGCCTCACGCTTTTTTAAAAATTATTTTAACTTTTTAGTTTGATCTTTTTTGAAAGTATGTTTTTTTAGTTTTTTAAACTATATTTATTATTTTCATATTCAATCCATTCTTCTTTAGAATGAGCTTCTTCTTGATGTCAGCCGATGGATTCTGTAAAAATTTCACCGTAAGGTAAAATGAGCTTAGAGTCAGCTGTCAACTAGAGAGACGCCACGACGCCCTCACCTTCCGCCTGACGCAGGTCCTCACCGGATACGGTTGTTTCGGGACGTTCCTGTTCCGGATAAGGTGGTAGGAAACTCCAGGATGTCACCATTGTGTGGATCGCTCTGAGGACACGGTGGAGGTCTGCCCGGCTTGGGTAGAGCATCGCAGTGTCATCGTGGCGGCGATCGGCGGCAATCTCTCGCGTCCGACCCTGGGCCAGGCCATGGTCCGGACCGAGAGTGTATGGCAGGCCGTCACCTCCTTCTGTGAAGCAGTGATGCTGGCAAAGGAGAAGGTGGAGCACATGAATCCCATCGCCCTCACGCCACTAGTCGCTGCAGGAGACGCCCAGGTCGAGCTTGCAGGCGGTAAGCAGTGGGCAACCGCCGCCCGGTAAGGACCGGGTCCGAGTCGACGGCGCGTTTTGTTTCACACGCATCTCAAAGAGATGTCAGTACGTCGTGACGGGGTCCACGAAGAAGGGTCCTTCGTGTGGATTGGTTAAAAAAGGAACCGTGGCCCTGACGTAGAGGCAAGTAAAGAAACACGGGTGGGTTTTAGTCAGTAGAAGTCTGACACGCCCTTCCGCTCCGCCCAAAGCCGATGACCTCTCCCGGTCATTTGATGACTTCCCATGCCAAAAAAAAAAGCAAGAGTCAGCTGTCAACACTGTCAATCAAAATCATTAGTAGAAATGACATCTCAATCCACGTTCACTTCATCTACGTTTTTACGGTGCCATGGTTACAGAATCGTTTCCCTGGACTCGATTTAAGCGGCAATTGCAGCTACATTTATTTTCGGAACAATTAGCTTAGTCATTTCTACACCTTCCCTTGATTTAGTATTGAATCTTACTAATATTGTAAACCTGAAAATACATACGTGTGTTTGATACTCTTTTATGCAAAAGCTACTGAACGGATTTGGAACTTTAGCAGATACGATTGTTTATAACCAGGATTTACAATAACTACTAGTTTTTATCGCGATACTCCCTCGGGATCGAAACTTATGCGGGCGAAACTGCGGGTGCAGCTATCTTATTGTAATTATATTATTATGGTAAAAGTTTGTATGTGTGTATAACCTACTTATGTATTAAAATAGTAATTGCATTATTATTATTGATATTATTATTGTAATTGTATTAGATTTAAATTCTTTTTCGTTTCTCATTGTTAGTATCAACCAATCCACCTAATCTCTTTACTGAACTTGGATGACTGGTAGAGAATGCCTACGGCATAAAATCCTCCTTTGTAACTTTTTTGTGTGAAAAGTTTATCTATATAAATACTTATAGTAGACGCATTAAAGATACCACATTCTCTTTTAAAAAAATGGAGTAGTTATTGCAGCATTTGTTACAACAGTAAAAATTTTAGCATTTGGTAACCCGCATTTGCGAGCTGCCCATTACAGTCCCTACCAAATTATCTTTATTTTGCATTCAGTATATCGAAGAATGGACGTTAACAGATGTAATTACTCACTTACAAGTTACAAAGAGGCGCTATAATCAAACTTTCGAAGAAAACTCATCACATTTTCTCCAGAAAACCTATTCCTTTCACCATTACTTCTGTGATAAAAACAGAAATGTCTAGATCAAACACGTTGCAGGGACCACTCAGCATAACTCCACAATATTGCGTTTTACACTTCATATCTCATTTTTATTTCGCAGTGGAGCGCAATAGCAATGTTTTAAAGCATTTTTATACTGAATATAGCAGAAATAACGAACCGCGCGGGTGTCGAGTGAATTAAAACTAATGGAACGGTTAATTTCTCATGAGGATAAAGCTAGCGAACTCCGCCCTAGTGATTCTGTTGCTCCCGGGCCACTTCTAGATTCACACTCGACAGTTGTTTTTTATTTACTGTGAAATGTTTATGCAAACGTCATTCTATTTCAGCGTAAATCTGTGATATTATTTGAAATGGTAGAAGTTTGTTTTTTTTAAAAGCTGATACTGAAATGATTTAGCTGTTGGTTGCGATTTTCATAGAAACAAAGATAACATTTAGAATTCTAGGTGATAATTTGAACTTCTTCTTTTTAGCGCGTCGATGGCAATTTTCATACGAAAAGTTAGAAATTTTTGACTACAAGTTTGGCGTCCATTAGCTCTCTATAACGTGCAGGCAACAGCATGCTAATTCCGTAACACACAATGAGTAGCAATGAATTCCATTTTGACAGTTCAACAACATTCATTGCGTTATTTACTTTGTTGAGCAGACACATTTTCGAACATGTACAGCAATGGATTAGCCATTTGCTTCGAAATGATTTAAACTGATAGTACCAGTATGTTACGCAATTAGGATGCTGGATGAACTAGCAATGATACCTATTAACTGTGCCAATGTTTTTAGAATTATTTTACATAGACTCCAACTTGATAAGGTTTCTAAATTCTAATGGTGCCAGCGTAAACGTGCCTAATGTTTCTTATCACTATATCAATCATTTGATTGATCATTCAGTATGCAGTAGTCATAATCCAATCCTTAAGGTTACATCATTTTTAGGGTTCCGTAATCAACTAGGAACTCTTATAGTTTCGCTAAGTCTGTCTGTCCGTCCGTGGATAATCTCAGTAACCGTAAGCACGATAAAGCTGAAATTTGGTGCCAATCACGCCGACAAAATACAGAAATAAAAAGTGGAAACAAATGTTTTATTTGGGTACATAATATAAAGTGGGGAGTGATTTCTTTGTCATTATTATACAATAACGTGTGACATATTGTTGGATGGGCACTAAATTATCTTTTGATGTTGTTAATATTTTCGAAAACAATCGCTCCTCGCGAATTGACTTTTGAACCACAAGTTCTAAATATGAGCAAAATCTGTAACATAGAACTTAATAAAGACTTTCTAGAAAAAATATTTTGAATTTGATGGGTTGAACAGTTTTTGAAGAAATGTACAAAATAATTTCTGACCTAAGTTAGTCACCCAATTTCCTGAGATGGCGCTGTGCTTGGGACTACTTCGCACTGTTAAGATGTTTCCTGAGTTGACGGAGTCGGGACGGGTATGAACTACATATTTAATAGTTAGAATCTATAACTATTTCTTTAGATATCACCGTCCTTGGAATGGGCTGTGTTACTCTTTGGAATGGGCGACTAGCTTCATCTTATTGACTGACCGACCTTCTGACAATTCAAAAGTGCCTGTAACTGGTTTATTTGAAATAAATGCTTTGATTTTGATTTTGATTGATCTTGTGGGCCCATTTATAAGATTCAGGCACTTAGTATATCAACTCAATGTAACAAATAGAAATAGCCTATTTCAATCTTTTAAATGTGGTCACGGGAAACTACGGAATCCTATACTGAACGTAGCCCGACACGCTCATGTCCGTTTTTTTCGATACTAACGTGAAACGTCGGTCGTAAAGAGTTTAGTCCACTGTTTGGAAGTGCTTTACTTTTTTTCTAATTATCTAGGCATTTGCGAACACAAAATTTAAAAAAAGTAGAAAGTTATAAGCGTAGAAACTTCCTTACTTGTATATTACTTTTAATACATTTTTGAGCGTAAATAATTCCTGGAATATAAAAATGGCAAGATACTGAAGACCTTTCAGAGTGAAATTTACACAGTTTATTAAAGAATTCAAATACTTTTTTTTTTTTTAATAAATACATCCAACAGATCAAACTACTGCAAATTTCATTACATTTTCAACTTTATTACTATACCATTAAGGTTCTAAGTTGATCGGGAAAATATGTCAGTTTCGGGTAGGTTGATCCCTGCCCACCAACGACAGTTCGGATTCTTTGATGCATATACCATATGCAGACACCAATTTTTACCTTAAGGATTATAATTAATTGGTGTAAAATTGGTGGTGGTGAATTGGTGGTGGTTGGTGGCGTAAGTTAATAAAAACTTAACGGTGTCTCTAGGTTTCTGTTGTTTAGCTCGCTACCGACTTCTAGAGCCATAACAAAAGTAAAATTATTTTTTCCTTTTAACTGTTTTTTTGAAGTCGGTGTCTATTTTTTTGTAAAAAGTTTTTAGTTCATGATTTTCAGTGTCTTACTCGAAATTCGAAAATTACATTTTTCACCTCATAACAATAGTGGCAACTTTAACCCATGTTAGAATAAGTTCTCATCAATACGAAAAAAACCCCATCTCAAAAACTACGGAACTGATTTTGATGAAACTTATAGTATTCCATAAGTTGAACGATACATAGTACAAGAAAAGAATTACTTAACGAACTTGTAGTTCCGGAAATATGCGCGCAAACATAAAAACATACAAACATACACTTGAAATTTGGCTTACATACATACGGATGGAATTTATAATATCTTTTTTTTTTTTGAAGTCGGTTAAAAATAGTATAATTTTACACCTAACATAATAATAATTCGTTATAATAATGAGAAATTAATAATAACTGCAAGAACACCCAAAACTCATCAACTGAACCGCGGTAAACCTTTCATGAAAGATTAAGTTCTTGGTATGGTATGATAAAAGGATCCACGTATGAGGAAAATACATACACCTACTATAAGAAAAGTGTGTATTTATATGACTTAGATATTAATATCTGTTCGCAGATCGACAATAACCGTTCCGTACAATGGAAAATCTCCTAATACATTTGAGGAGTTCAGGAAATCTCATTTACTTAACGTTTTAATATTACTTACACGTATCGGGTTTCTGATTCCATATCGGTTATTGTAATAAAAAAATCATATTTATTTCAGATTATTTTTTAAAACAAATATGCTTATATAAAGAAAAGTAGATACTTGATTTTAAAAGTTACCTACGAGTTTCTTGTGCTTTGAATGTCAGCACTAGAAGTTCTTACAGCTTAGCCTTTGACGCTTTGGAGATTTTGCGCAGAGGACGTCAACATAAATGATAAATAAGTTGACGGGCGTGTAATTCCAAATTACTAACAAAATTAATATTATTTATAAAAGTAAAAGCTTAAACGTATAATAGAAGTGGGTTCTCCCTTAAGAATTTATGTAATTTTCGGTCAAGCTACTTTTGTAGTTACCTACCTACTTCAAATCATTTTAGCATCAACGCCTGACCGGGGCCAATGCTCAATAGAATACAAACGCTCCTGTGCTCAAGGGCTGCAAATATATTGAATACTAAAATGGGGGCATTTAAAACTAACGAAAAATAAAGACCATTGTAAGGTCAAAGAGCCTCTCAGTTCCTCTTACCTCAGCATAATGCTGCGCTATTTAGAAAATACATAAATACGGCAGCTAGCAGCTAGATACTACGATGAACACACTATGAACCTCTAGAAATCTAACTAGGGAATTAAAGAATACAATTGTAACTAAGCTTTTTTTCGTTTCTCATTAGCGATACCTATTCATCAAACTTATATTAAGAGTTCTTTTTCTTGGAAGCTAATGTTGTTAAAAGCTTCTGAGAAAGAAAATCTATCTAAGAAAAGTTTGCTACTTAACTAGAGGCATTTGTAAATCAGAATTACTTTGTTAATTACAATAAGAGCATCACAAAATAAACTTTATTTATCACAGAAACTATACAAATGTTAGAAAACATACTGTTAAGCTTTACAAATGATTGTCATCACACTACTGTCTTTGGACCGTGGTAATAGAGAAAAATACGTTGAGGGCAAGAACGGGACGCCAAGCGTGAGTCAGCAATAAATAACGTGCGTGATGATGAATGGAACTGGCCAACAGATAATAAAAATAATTACGCACATAACACCCTTTACATCCACCCGTTATAGCTTTTCTTGACGTTGGGACGCTCGAAGAAGGCAAAGGTATCACTAAATCAGCCTTAATGTTACCTATCTGCGCTACTATTTCAAGGAAAGGTGTAGGGACTATATGAAAGAAATAGTTTTATCTGTTTAGAAGAATGTAGCTAAAACAGTTATAGGTAGTTACGTATACCTCTTTATCCTTAGGGGTAGATTACCATAAAAATGAAGAGCCCATAGCGCCGCCAATATAGAACACCTTGCATGTAAACGGCGCATGGACTTTGTGTTTTTAAAAGCTAACCTTTGCTTTTACCCGCAGCATCGTCTCCATTGAGGTCGAAAATTATCCTCCGCTCCTAAAGATCGTAACGCGATGTTAATAACCAATTATCTTCGGAATAAGGCTATTCAATGCGCAAATATTGTTTCAAAATATAAGTACTGTTCCAGGAATTAGCGCGTTCAAACTAATTACAAATTCATCCACAGACTTTACCCACTGTTGGGCATGGGCCTCTTTTCTTCTGCCAATCCCCACGTTCCTGAGTCAGCCTCATAAACAATATCGCTTACCAAGCCATATATTGGCACCTCTGCAAAAACTGTGAGACAGAGTTTATTACATGTCCGACAGCCTCCGTGGCGTAGCAGTAGCGAACGCGGCCGCTGCACAAGGAGGCGCGGGTTCGATCCCCGCGCAGTGAAAATATTTGTATGCATGAATATGAATATTTGCACTGATCTGGTCGTGCCTCGGAGAGCATGTTAAGCCGTTGGTCCCGGTTGTCACACGAACATCTAGTGGCACTTGGCAGTAGTTACGGGTTGTTGCAGCCCTCAAAAGTCCAACAATTGGTGTAGCTGCAATGCTTCGATATCGCCTTCGAGTTGTGGAGGTACTACGGATGGCCGCTTCATGGAAAATATCGAACTTTAGCCAAATGAGCAGTTAGACTGGTAAAACGGACCCCAGGCTCCAAAGCTGAAAAAGCTTCGGATGCAGCTGGGATTAACGCTGAGATGATGATGATGAGAGTTTATTACATGTCCTTAATATTTATTAGCGTCTATATTTATTTATTTATTTGTTTATTTCAGGCGACGCTGGCCCATACATAAATACCTTAACCCAATACTTAATACATATATTTATATTATAAAATAGTGCTTCGCTACTCCTAGCATGTTCTTATGCTGTTCTGTGGTATTTGTCCGCGGAAGCGACGGAGAACTACGTCTTGCGGCCAGAAGTCCTCTTCCATGACGATAGGCAGAAAACAATTCGGTATGCGCACCCCGAACGCCTTGAAGTTGACCTTGCGGCGCGACTCCAGTAACTGTACCCTGGACGAGTATCTTGTTTTCTGGCGTACGTACTCCACGATGTCACGCCTTAGTGGTGTAGTGTAGGCGTGAGATATACACCGGTGTGTTCGGCTTTGCGGCACGCAAGTTAACTTCGGTCCCCGCAGGAGCTTTGCCGCAACGGTTCTTGTTGGTTCGCGTTCGGCGCTTCCTCCTTTGCACCGTCACGAAACCCTTATCATTAGCCCTATTCGGCGACTGATCTGGTATAGGCTTCTTTTTCGGAATATCTGAGACACTCGCTGTGAAGCTAGCGGATTGCTTTTGCGGAGGCTTCGCTAGAGCTGCAGACACTTGCAGCGAGACGGGGCGAGGGGTCCGGGCGACGCTGCGTGGAGGAGCTGCGATGACAGGTGCGTGGCTGCGGGACATGCGGGCAGGGCACTCTGCAAGTTCAGCAAACGACGGGTGTGCTGGTGACGCAATTGCTGACGCGGTATTTGACGACGATACATAGAGGCCAGCTCCGCGACACATGTTTGCGTTAGATACATCGACTAATGACCTAGTTACCGCTACACTATTGCGCAACCCGCTGAATTCCTTGCGCAAAATACAGTCGGTGTTTTGAGATTCATCTAACTTCACTAAAATATCCGCGAGACGGGCCTTCAGAAAGACAATATCCTTCAGAAGGCTTGTAACATCGACGTGGCTGAAAGTGACGGGTGGCAGCTTGTGCAGCTCCTTCGCCACAAATGTCGGCACGACATCCGGGTCGGTCTCCTTGAACAGCGTGATAATATCCTGCAGGCTTCTCTTAGCCCCGTCACGTCGACGGGACACCATCTGGTCGCGCTTGTTTAGCACACTAAACAACAATAGCTTGGCAGCAGCTATGTCATCTTCACTGAAGTTCGTTGCACAGATTTGGACAGCGGATACCTCATCCATCACATCCAGCTTCTGCTGCAGGAACGCCAGCAGCTCATTCGCCACAACTTCATTACTCATGACGAAAATAAATACGAGCGACAGCTTACGCCGCGCTAGTCAATAACAGAATATGCAAACACGTGCGCATCGGAACGCAGCACAAATGACACTGAATATACATATATTATATATTAGTACCTTGAATCTGTTGAACACTGTGTTTTGTTACTAGTCCATCATTATCTCAGCGTTCAGGCCCGGTTGCAGACGCGACCTTCGTTTTGTTACTAGTATAGACATAAATCCGTAAAACGTAGATGTGCCGATATATCTCTAGGTGAGCAATATCGTCTGTCCATCTCGTCGCTCGTTTATATGATATCAGTACTAGCTGCACTTCGCGGTTTCACTCGCATAAGTTACAATGGCCTGGGAATATTTAGATAAAAAGAATGACGACGTCAGCGACGGCGTAGTGATAGGGTCGTCACCATCTTGGTGTCGTGGTAAGGGCTCCATTTCGTAGGTGAAGTTTTGAATTAAAGCACGAAGTGTAAAGTGAAATATACGAAGTGTATGTACAATCTTGGCCATAACAATTTAAATAGGCAAACCGACAGTTTCGCCCCGGAGAAGTGCCCTGGTCCACGCCTCAAAGCAAAATCACCGTTCGACAATCCCGTACCGTACCGTACCATATGTACTCAGTCCAAGTGCCTCCATTAAAAATTAACGGCACAGCATTTGCCCACTACAACATAAATCAAATGAGCAACTTTTATTAAAATGATATCATTATGCACGACAAGTAGGTATATTAATCCTCATTCCACGCTAAATTTCATTCAAATCCAAAAGAGTAAGTAACAAAAATACGTCCAAATTTTCATATTCGTAATATTAGTAGAATATATTATGTACTTACTTCATAGCTACTGCTAACACTGCACAAAAAAAAAGAGTTAAAGGTAACCCCAGATTCTAAAATTCAGAGAAAACTTAACACAATTTAGTTACCTGTGTTTTTCATAGTTTTGCACAAGATGAGTAACTACCCTACGCACCTAAGTGTACCTATAAACACACATCTCCACCAAATAGCTAAGACTGTATACTGATGTTCTTCGCTCAAAATAAATACACATCGGGCCAACCGCAGTGCACCATCTCCAGGTTCCGCAAATTTAAATTCTACGGTTCACTTGACACAAAACAGAAGTTCGCTACACCGCCTAACTTGTTTACCCACTCAAAGGAAGCAAGAGTTGAGAGCTGTTCGAGTTTTCTTAAGCCCGTACACTTTTCTCCCTGAAAAAGTCAGTTTAACGGAATTTGGAACACAATTTCTGAGTAGGTTCTCCTCGATTCGTTTTGTATTTACTGTATATTCTGCTACATTAGTTCTGTAATACCTAGATGTTAGGTATATTTTTGCATGTACTATCAGCTGTAGAAGTCCATTCCCACCTTAAAGACTACTGTCGCCTGCGCTAAACCGGCCACGCACACTACCGGATTATTTTTTTATCGCAGTCTCCGTCTTTCTTTAAAGTAATGCAAAATTTCGTTACTTCATTTGAAGTTAAGTTAGCGGCCGCACTTAACAATGGTGCTATCATAAGCGAGCGATTGTGGGTTCGATCCTTAATAAAGGCAAATCTTTTTGTTGTTTCATATAATTTAAAATTATGATAATTGATTTGTATTTTAAAGTAAAAATGTTTGCAAATAATATTTAAACGAATAGGAAAATTTATTGAATATTTATCCCAAAAAGGTTTTTATTATATGTTTTAGTTTACTATAGAGGTAATATAATAAAAAAAAATATATAAAAATAAAACAATAAGCATATTATAATGCAATATATTATAAAGTTATATATTATTCGGTATACATATACGTATACTAACAAATGAAACAAACGTTGAAACGGCAGCATTGTAATATTTTATATAAAAGTAATCCTTGACAAACTTATGATATTGTTATGGTAAAAAATACAAAAAACATTTTTGGTTGTTACATATGAAAATTATAATATTATACATATATTATGATTAAAGAGGTTATAGCTTAATTATTCATTTTCTTAAAGAAAAGAGGATTGAAGCTTAACCTGAATATTATTGCAATCATAAAATAATCTATACTAAAACACAAAATAGTGCTTATTACATTTACAATTTTTTTGCGTGTATAGCATGGTACTAGTGCTGTCATCCTGCAGTGACTTTTTCGGAGTTTGATGGCATGAGATTATAATCTTCAAGCGCTTTCTTAGTTCAAAAGTAAACGAACTTATTTCTTATCGAATTCCGAAATTATTGTTTTTATAATTTACCAAAAGTAATTTGTATTGAAATTGCAAAAGGCGACATCTGTTAGCCATTAAGCCAACCGAACATATTACTGTCACTTAGCTAAATTACTTTAGAGATGGTTTAGAGTCCGTTATTAAGATATATAATGGTATATATTTAAAACACTCTGTAGGACACTTCTGCACTGTGATTGTTATCAATAGTTTTTTTTTTTTTTTTTTTGTTTAGCTCGATAAGACTTCACCAGTCGCGCCAGTTTATTTTTAAACCACAAATGCAACCTCCCTTCTTCGCAAGATTTAAAAGTTTATTCAACGGTAAATATTGTCGTTTCGTTTTACTTGTCTCGACAGCTACCTTCGTCCTCCAACCTCTTGACCTTGACCTCCAACGGCTTACAGTATTTCTCTAAAACAATAACAATTTTATTACAGACTTGCAACAAGCTATTAGTTTGCACCTTAACACAAATAATAATAAAAACAACTTACACAAAAGCCGGTTTCATATGATATTTGAGATATATTGCTGCATATGTCTGCATATTGATTAAAAAAGTAAAACTAATAACACAAACTGGTAACTATATGTTCACCAACTAACAACAGCTAAGTAATATTATTTGAGTTATTGTAGCTAATAATAGTTATTGTAGGTAGCGGAATATTTTTTGTGAAGGAGTGATTCAGATTCTTTCAAGTCTACCCTCATCTTTTTATAATGACTCTAATATAGAAAAAACCTTAAAAGAAAGTATCATCTTTAAGTTGCGGATCGGTATTTTTAAATATTTTTGTTGTCAGCATTCATAACTCACCAATAAACATTTAAAAAATATTTTGTAAGTTATCAGATTTGAACTCGAACCACCTTGAACGCCTATCAAGGCGAAAACCGTTAGGCCATCGAAACACTTACTGTGGACGTTGAAATTAGTAAGTAGTACCTAACAATCATAAGCGGGCAGCAAAGTGTATGAGTGTGTATCAAACTTTATTATAGAAGAAGGTCGTAACTACAACTAGTATTGCTTGGCCATAGTTTTGTGAGATTGCAACTCGACTTTTGGTCTTGACTGTACACTCATATTTAAAAATGAGATTTTTACACGTTGCCGCACGCTTGGAATCACTCTTGTATCGTGGGTTCGTTTACAAACATATAACGTCACAAACAGCCAGACTCGGAACAACGTCCTGTAGGCAATACGAATATTGGTTCCGTACGGAAACGGAATCCGCTACACGCTTCACAGCAGCCGATTGTTCAGTCATTGCGACAACCGTATCCTCGAATTGATTTGATATTGATTACTCGGAAATTGGTGATAAAAAAATGGCATAGGCCAAAGCATATGTTGATCGCAAACGTAAGAAATAAGGTAGTTTTTTATTTGCTCGTTTTCAAAAGAAGTAGTCTTGTCTGGATCGTAGGTTTCAAGAAGCTGTCATTTCTATTAACCCTGCAGGATGTAGTCACAACTATGTTATCAATATCATCATCTCCCTAGCCTTTTTCCGACTATGTTAGGGTACGACTTAGAGTCTAGCCAGATTCAGCTGAAAATCAGTATTTTACATCGAGCGACTTAGCGACAAGACCTCCCATTGTAATTTTTTTATATTTATGTTCTGTAATCTATATGCTGTACATAATAAAGAGTATTATATTCTATTCTATACTAGACCTTCCCAACCCGGTCACTGGCTACACAAATACGAATAAACAATATTTTATATTTCTCGCACTCTGGGCTCACGTGATAGACATTACAGCCCACTCCCTCTCGAATGGAAGGGTATGTGTTTCAGCTTTGGGATACAATATAAACTGATTGGTATTTGCATTCAAACATGCATTTTTAGCCGTCTTCAAAACGAGATGTAAACAGAGACCTAGCATAGGACCTAACTGCCTGTGCTTACTAGGCAAGTTAGATAATGGCCTCGATTTCTATTTCATTAACAAAAGGAAAGAATATAAAATATTTGTTTAGACCTGTCAAACTAGTCCGTTCCTGACGTAAATTGATGTATCTTTGGTCGCCATGTTTATAATCGCGTTTAAGCTGTCAATGGAGTATCTTAGTTTGACAGGATTAAACTTAAATGCTATCTACAGTCCTTTTCTTACTGAAATAGAAAAAAAATGGTGCACATTACTTAAAATTAGTTTAGTTTGTGAACAAGAGAATCGGCGCCAATGACTCGACTACTTATATAGCCAAAAATTAAAGGCATACTTAATATAATCATTAACATTGGCTTGAACATTGATATAATATTAAACTAAGGTAGATACGTCACTAGCGCACTGAAAATGAAGCGTACAAAAGGAGGTAAGTCCAGCAAGTCGCTTTAGTTTTCGTCGATTCTATTTAAGCGCAAACGACAAACACTAGCCATCTTTTTCTTCTCTATGCTTTAGATTGCGCCCCATCTCACTCACACTGTGCCAATGTGTGAAATGTACGCAAAATAAAAAAATTGCATGTGTGTGCTGCTGCTCCGATCGGCACATTAATTTTGGTTAATTTGTTAGAGCATAATATATCATATCTGTTTAATATTATATCAATGGGTTTGAAAGTACATAGTCATTATAGATTAAAAGTAGTTATGTAGATATACAAACAAACGTGCAACGTAAATCACGAGCATTTATTTCGAAACATACTTACCTATAGCGTAGTAGTTAAATCAACTCAACAACAACTCTCCCTTGAATTTGTATAAGTATAGATACATAATTACCTATTATATGTATATATTCTAGTTATAGTCTGTATGTGCTATATAACCTATTTATAAACTCATTTGTAAAAAAAAACGGGCACCTGCAATGAACCATTTCAAATGTTAATATTGCTTTGTTTGATAATTATAGGTAGTTTTATCCTCACAATTTGGTAAATTAATAAGAAAGTAATCGTTTTCACCAGTATTTCTTAAATTTTTTATACAATTGATGGGAAATAATGCTAAACCTCGCTAGTACCTAGTGTATGTTCGCTAGTAGTGCATATGTTCATGAAGTTAAAATTAAAAAGGTTTTTTGTTTGTTTTTCTTTAATAAAGCAAAAGCAGATAAATGTTAAGTATTGAGTATGACCCCCTCTAGATTAAATCACAGCTTGAATTCATCTGGGCATGCTAGCGAGTATATCCCGGATACTTGCTTGCGGAATACGTTTCCACTCCGCAGTAATCACATTCTTCAGCTCTATGATGGTCTGCGGAGCCGGTTGTACTGATCTCACACTCCGTTTCAGATCGTCCCAGACATGCTCAATGGGATTGAGGTCGGGACTTCGAGCTGGCCAATCTAAACGACGAATGCCGACCTCTTGCACATACGCTTCAACATCGCGAGATCGGTGGGCGCGAGCATTGTCGTCCATAAAAATCGAGTCTTCACCTAGAGCTGCCAATGCGGGTTGTGCTTAAGGAATTAGAATTTCCGTTATGTATCGATGCCCAGTCAGTGAGCCTTTTTCAATGAAGACTAACTCTATTCGATCCATTGAATTTGTTCCTGCCCAAAACATAACAGAGCCCCCACCATAAGGTGTGATTTTCTTCGAAACATGCCTCTGCAAAGCGTTCTCCTTGTCTTCTTAGCACTCGCCGACGTCGATCTTCTCCGAACAGAGATATCCTGGCTCCATCACAACTTCTAGCGAACTTAAGCCTGTGAATTCGGTGATCAGGGAGTAATTTGGGGCCGCGGGCCAGGCGGCGACTGCGTATATTGGCAATGAGAAGCCTCCTCCTGACCGTACACATAGACTAAAATGCACATTTCTTACTTCTTGGAGGTTGTTCTTAAGATCCACATACGAAGATTTGCGATTTCTCAATGCGCGACTCACAAGAAAACGATCATCCCGTGGTTGGGTACATGGTTTTCTTCCAGAACCAGGCCTTCTCTCGACGGAACCAGTCTCCTGATATCGCAGCCAGGTCCTTTGGACCGTCGAACGACTAACATTTAGCCTCCTAGCCACGAAGCATTGGCTGCAACCCTTTTATAATTATATTTTTATTAGCTTCTATCTTATAATTTTGTTAGCTTTTACCACTTTATCTACCATTTTCAATACAGCTAAAAAGCATTAAATAAAGCTTTGACAGTCAAGGATATGAAATTAATCGATGAAAATTGAATAAAAGTTATGAAAGTCGATGTTATGTAGGATAAAAAGGTTTTTTTTTTTTAAATGAGCATCAAATAACAATTTGATATATAGAACGTACTTTTTTAAATACCACGGCATTTTTAAAACCGGCCAGTAACGTGTACAAATGATTAAAACCTTTTTTGTATGGTATCTTTTTAACGATGAATGAAAATGAAAACCGCCCGTTTTTTTTTTTTGTAAATGAGTGTATATTTGTATGCTTATGATTTGAATACCTTTTGTTTAACATTATTCCTCTCGATCAAAACACCAAACATCTGATCCCCTCATCACTTTAAGTTGACTGGTAGAGTGAGGATACCTATGGCATTATGTACGTCCACCATTGTGACATTTTGTGCGAAAAGTTTAATAAATAAAAAAAGCAGACGTTCATAAAGTAAAATAGGTATAATACCCATTATTTTCTGATAACATACCTTACCGAAATACAAAAATATGTAGTATATATAGGTACATATATAATATATCAAGTAAGTTTTCTATTACACAGGAATATCTTCAGCAAGCAGTTACTATAGTTGGGAGGAAGACGTGTGCGGAATATTGCCTTAGTTTCAGGATTATGTTTACCCGACTGTGGCTTATGAAAACCCCATATTAATATGGTATAACAAATTTGTACCGTTTAATTGGTTTCCACGGTTTAATAACACAAAGTTTTTAGATGACATCACTGTCTTTTAATTTGGCAGTTTATTTAGTGTTGAAGTTAGCAACACTAAATTAATTGCTAAATACGAGGCACCTTTTTGAAATAATTACATAGCACCAGTTTAAGTGCTTGACCGCAATCCCGTCTGATGGTAAGCAGTGATGCAATCGTTGCCTATTCACTAAAAAAAGTGAGTGAATAGGAAGGAAGACGGCAGTTGAGCGAGGTGATGCAATGTTAAACCCAACAACATGACCAACGATGCTGCGCCAGAGGGAGATTGATCTGGAGACGGTCCACGACCAAACTCCAAACTCAACACAAAAACATTTGGCGCATCGCACTCGGCACACATTGCAACACAACTGCTATGACCCGTCCTCCGTACGGCTTCACCAGACATAATACCATAATTCCAGGTACCTCGGAAAACTCCATGCCTCAGAAAACATCTTTGACAGTCGTTACGGGTCTGTAACCCAAAAGACGGAGAACCAGTTTTATCAAGCGATATTATACTACCTATCCAGTAACTAAGTTTTAGAGATCGATGACTCAGTTAATCCATGTAAATTCAGTTGAATCCGGCTAGACTGGAAACCAGCCCTAAAAAATTGGGATAAGGCTAGGAATGTAGGAAATAAATAAACATCTTATTAAAGAAGTGACTTCTTGTAAAGATATATACGGGTAGGCAAATACAACAACCAAAATCAACCACTTACAACCTTCCAGCTGACCCGAAAGACGATGTCAAGCACCCTAATAGGGGCGGTGAGCAATGGGCAACTCGCCGCCCGGTAAGGACTAAGTATATCCGAGTCGACGGCGCGTTGTGTTTCACCCGCGCCTCAAAGAGATGTCAGCACATCGTGACAGGGTCCACTAAAGGGCTAAAGAAGAATGGCCCTGGCGCTTAGTCAAGTGAAGAAACATGCATGGATTTTAGTCCGTAAAAGGCTGACACGCCCTTCCGCTCCGCCCAGAGCGGAGAGGTCATTTGATGATTTCCCATCCCAAACAAAAAAAACCGGCCAAGTGCGTGTCGGACTCACGCACAAAGGGTTCCGTACCATTGTTTTATGAAATTATAAAGCATTAAATCAAGGGACATTGAGACAACAGAGTTAAACTCTAGCATAAATGTAAACCAAGATGTATTAATATCACACCCATCAAATAATTTTCAAAATAAAATGAGTAATAATAACCTTAAAATTGTTCATCAAAATATACAGGGTGTGATAAGTAAACAATTACAATTGGAGTTGTTCATGAACTGTAGTTACATTGATATTGTTTGTCTTACTGAACATTGGTTAAAAGCCCATCAGTTCATGTTCAGCTTTAATAACCATCAGATTGTTAGCTCGTTCAGCAGAGTGAATATGATAAGGGGTGCCTCCCTAATAATTGCTCGTAACAATTTCAAATTTAAAGAACGGACTCATATTGTAAGCCTCTCTGTTGAGCGAGTTATTGAAATTGCTTGCATCGAGCCTGAGCGGTTCATTGTAATAAGTGTCTAAAGGCCCCCATGTGCTTCCTATAATATTTTTGAGAAATATATGGAGGAAGTTTTATTAAAGACTTGTCACAGTAACAAAACAGTTGTTGTTTGTGGAGACTTCAACATTAATGTTCTAGAGAAATCAGCTACAGTTAATAAATTTATGTCATTATTCAAGTCTTATGTACGCAAGATTCTTTGAGCCGACTAGAATAACTGCCACGAGTGCCACCTGTTTAGACAACATCTTTACTAACATAAGACCTTCTGACCATTTAATTATAAATGAGTTAGTCTCTGATCAGTGTGGCCAGTTAGTTACTTTTACTCAGAAAAGTGAAGTTAGAGCTCAAAGAAAACTTGTGAGTTTGGTCCTGTAAATGAAAATCGTTTAGGACAATTTAAAAACAATTTAATTGAAAAGCTACCGGACTTGCCTTATCACACCAATCCGGATCATGCGTATAGTGTACTATTTAACCTCATTAATTGTGAATTTATGAAAGTTTTCACAAAAAAAAAAAAAACATTGTCTGTTTGCGACCGTATTATATTTAGTGACTGGGCAACCCCAGGTATTTATAAAAGCAGGGAAAAAAATTATGAATTGTATCAGGAAAAAACATTTAACCATGATGAAACTTTAAATTCAAGAATTTGTTAAAAATTATTCAAAAACTTTTAAAAGAGCCTGTTCCTCAGCAAATTAAAAAAAAAACCGGCCAAATGCGAGTCGGACTCGCACACCGAGGGTTCCGCCGTACAAACGTAGCGGTTTACAACTTATGACGTACTAGCTTTCCGCCAGCGGCTTCGCCCGCGTGGAGTTCGGTTATATCGCGCTGTTTAAATTCCCCTCGGGAACATCAAATTTTTCCGGGATAAAAGGTAGCCTATGTTCTTTCTCAGGGTCTAAAGATTGTCTGTGCCAAACTTCATCAAAATCGGTTAAGAGGTTTAGGCGGGAAAGCGTAACAGACAGACAGAGTTACTTTCGCATTTATAATTCGCATTCGCATTTATTTAAAATTTTTCACAGTTTAGAGGCAATTAGATTTAAGAAGTGTTTGATATGAATTTCAACTTTAATATATCTACGCGTTCATGTGAAAAAGGGTAGGTAGTAAGTTTATAATTACCTATTAAAAAAATATTTTATGTCATGTAAGCAAAAATAATATTTTAGTATTTTATGTAACTTCAAATTTATCATTTTCACAATTTTTCCTTTATCTGTCTGTATTATAATATAACGTTGCTTCGTGCCGAATTTCAAGATTCTGAGTTCACGGGAAGTACCTTGTAGGTTTTGATTCCCTAGCGTGTGACGGAAATTCGTCTAAGGTGTAGGTATAAACTGCTATATCTTTTGATCGCTTTAACTTAGAAGTTTGATTTTTTCACTGCTAGGGACAATAGACCTAGGTATTTGGTTTAATTTCAATTTGATACTTTTATTAGTTCGTGAGAAATAAGGTAGTAAGTTTCATTTTATTAAAATATGTTTATTATATTATATAACTAAAAAAATGTGATTTTCGCAATTTTTCCTAAATTTGCATTATATGACAATCCTTCATGCCAAATTTCAAGATTCTGAGTTTACGGGAAGTATCCTGTAGGTTTTGATTCCTTTGCGAGTGTCGAAAATTTGTTGAAAATATCGACATATCGGCTGTATCTTTTGATTGGCTGGGCTTAGAAGTTTGATATTTTCACAGCTTAAAGGGACAATAGACCTAGGTATTTGGCATAAATTTCAATTTGATAACTTTATTCGTTCGTGAGAAATAAAGTAGTAAGTTCCATTTTATTAAAATATGTTTATTATATTATATAACTAAAAAAATGTGATTTTCGCAATTTTTCCTATATTTGCATTATATGAAAATCCTTCATGCCAAATTTCAAGATTCTGAGTTTACGGGAAGTATCCTGTAGGTTTTGATTCCTTTAATAATAATAATAATAAGAGAGACTGAAGAGACTGTATATCCCGCGGAAGTGCGGGGGTCGAGGATTTTTAAATGCGAAGACCCTACACAACCGAGAGGTATGCAGTCTCAGAGAATATTTTTTACAAACCGTAGTGGGTATGCATCATGATGTGGTCAAAGTAGACAAGGGGCTCACCCCGCTATCCATGGCGAAAGAGAACTGGCACAAGCCTTTAATACTGACCACAGATGACCGCAGGAAGGTATGGCAAAGCAAGGAACTTCACGGGCGATTTTATCGGGCTCTTCATGAGCCCGATGTAGACTTTTTAGCTTCCGTATCCTGGCTACGATTCAGTGACCTTTTCGGGGAAACTGAAGGTTTCGTCTGTGCAATTATGGACGAAGTTATCTTGACGAATAACTACCGGAGATATATTATAAGGACGGGACGATTGACGTGTGTCGGGCATGTCACCATCCGGGTGAGTCCATCAGACATATTATCTCTGGTTGCTCTCGTCTGGCTAACAGCGAGTATTTGCACAGGCATAACCAAGTAGCTAGGATTATCCACCAGCAACTTGCTTTGAAATATAAACTTGTGGATTCTGAGGTACCGTATTATAAGTATGTGCCCGACCCAGTTCTTGAAAATGACCATGTCACGTTGTACTGGGATCGGTCTATCATTACTGACAGGACTATTGTTGCAAATAAGCCTGATATAGTAGTGATAGATCGATTAGCGCGCCTCGCAATGATTGTCGATGTTACCATTCCACATGACGGGAATCTCGTGAAAGCTGAGAAAGAGAAAAAAATGAAATATCTCGACTTGACGCACGAGGTTGTTGACATGTGGAATGTGAACTCGGCTGTCATTGTACCGATTGTCGTATCGGCCAATGGTTTGATAGCCAAGAGCCTCGACCAACATCTATTGAGGCTCGCGTTAGGCAGTTGGATCAAAGGCTTGATTCAAAAGGCAGTACTCCTCGATACGGCCCGCATCGTGAGGAGGTTCCTGTCTCTGGAGCCCTAACCACCGGTAGCTTGGACCCCGCTCCCGCCATCGGTGGAACACTATTTTTTTATATTTTTAAATGTTTTTGTATGTTTTTTATATAAATATTTAAAAATGTAAAGCGATATGTAGACACGGAAAAATAAAGAGATAATAATAATAATAATAATAATAATAATAATAATAATAATGGGTATCAATGTTACTGACATGAAGCAATCGTTGAAAGAACGCTTCTTCGGCCGCCTGAAGAAAGTACTTAATAGTCTTCTATCAGGCGGAAATAAAGTGCGCGCTTTCAACGGTTGGGTCATGCCGGTATTGATGTACTCTTTCGGCATACTCAAATGGACTCAAACCGAGCTTGACGCCCTGGATCAGAGGGTCCGTACGCTACTGACTGCAAATCGATTGCATCACCCACGGTCATCAGTTATGAGGCTGTATATCCCGCGAAAATGTGGAGGTCGTGGCTTTTTAAACGCCAAGACTCTCCACAATCGCGAGATATGCAGTCTCAGGGACTATTTCCTAGAAACCGACGTGGGGATGCAACGAGATGTGGTCGCGGCTGACAAGGGCCTCACTCCGCTCTCCTTGGCTAATGAGAACTGGCGTAAACCAGTAGTGCTTGACACAAACGATCGCATGGAGGTATGGAAGAGCAAGGAGCTTCACGGACGCTTTTTCCGAGCCCTACACGGGCCCGATGTAGATTTTCAAGCGTCCGTAGCCTGGCTACGTTTCGGTGACCTCTTTGGGGAAACCGAAGGTTTTGTCTTTGCAATTATGGACGAAGTTATGATGACGAACAATTACCGGAGGTTCATTGTGAAAGACGGCACAGTTGACATCTGTCGGGCATGTCACCGGCCGGGAGAATCAATTAGACACATCATTTCCGGGTGTTCTCGTCTAGCTAACGGAGAGTACTTGCATAGACACAACCTTGTAGCCAGGATAATTCACCAGCAACTTGCTCTTAAATACAAACTTGTGGAATCGGAGGTGCCGTACTACAGGTATATGCCCGACCCAGTTCTCGAAAATGGCCATATCACATTGTACTGGGATCGATCCATCATCACTGACAGGACTATTATTGCCAATAAGCCTGATATAGTGCTGGTGGATCGATCAGAGCGGCGTGCAATGATTGTTGACATAACCATCCCACATGATGAGAACCTCGTGAAAGCTGAGAAAGATAAACAAACCAAGTATCTTGATTTGGCTCACGAGGTTGTCGACATGTGGGAAGTGGATTCAGCAATCATTGTACCGATAGTCGTGACAGCCAATGGCTTAATAGCCAAGAGCCTCGACCAACACCTCAGGAGGCTCTCGTTAGGCAGCTGGATCAAGGGCTTGATTCAGAAAGCGGTACTGCTGGACACGGCTCGCATCGTCAGGAAGTTCCTCTCTCTGGAGCCCTGACCGCCGGTAGCTTGGACCCTGTTCCCGATACCGGTGGGCTACTATTTTTTTATATTTTTAAATGTTTTTTTTATTTATTTATATAAATATTTAAAAATGTAAAATAATATGTACATATAGAAAAATAAAGAGATAATAATAATAGTTCCGTATTATAAGTATGTGCCCGACCCAGTTCTTGAAAATGACCATGCCACGTTATACTGGGATCGGTCTATCATTACTGACAGGACTATTGTTGCAAATAAGCCTGATATAGTAGTGATAGATCGATTAGCGCGCCTTGTAATGATTGTCGATGTTACCATTCCACATGACGGGAATCTCGTGAAAGCTGAGAAAGAGAAACAAATTAAATATCTCGACTTGGCGCACGAGGTTGTTGACATGTGGAATGTGAACTCGGCTGTCATTGTACCGATTGTCGTATCGGCCAATGGTTTGATAGCCAAGAGCCTCGACCAACATCTATTGAGGCTCTCGTTAGGCAGTTGGATCAAAGGCCTGATTCAAAAGGCAGTACTCCTCGATACGGCCCGCATCGTGAGGAGGTTCCTGTCTCTGGAGCCCTAACCACCGGTAGCTTGGACCCTGCTCCCGTCATCGGTGGAACACTATTTTTTTATTTTTTTAAATGTATTTTTATGTATTTTTTAAATCAATATATTTAAAAATGTAACCAAATAAGAAAAAAAGAAAATAAAGGAAATAATAATAATAATAATAATAATACTTTTATTTGTTAACATAGGTAATAGAGGTACAGTTCTTGTTTTTGATGAGTAGAGCGCTATGTTATGCCAGTAGGCGTACAAATGTACATGCAAATCTAGATTTTTTATTATCCTTATGTCATAACTAAATGAGGAATTATTAAAATGTAAAAAATATCTTAGTCAAAAAAAATCTAAGTCGAAATACAGATAATGTCAAAAAAATAAATAAATAAAATGTCAAAATTAATTAGAAAAAAAAATGAATCAAAATAAATTGCAATTCTACATTAATTCGTCATTCAAATATTCGTCAATTGTGTAGTAGCATTTATCAATTAAGAACAATTTCATTTTTTTCTTAAATTGTGTAAAATTTAATTCTTTAATGGCGTCTGGAATTTTGTTATGAATACGTGGAGCCATACCTAGGATACTTTTTTTGACTAGTGCAGTGTTGCATTTATAATTACACAAACAATTTTTGTACTGACCACGAAGTGGAACATTTCGTGCCGTTGTCATTTTTTCGAAAAGGTTAGGATTCAGTTTGACAAAAATACTCATTTCTAATATGTATAACGCCGGCACCGTAAGAACTTTTAGCGACTTAAAGTACGGCGCGCAACTGTCTTCTGTTTTCAGACCACACATGGCTCTAATGCACCTTTTTTGTGCCTTGAATATTAATTCTTTATCCGGAGAATTACCCCAGAAAATAATACCGTACCGTATGAGTGAGGCCACCAAACCATGATAGGCAACAAGTAACGAGTCTATATTGACTTTTCTGGCCAGTTGAAAAAGTGCGTATGCCGATTTATGAATTTTCCCACAAAGCTGTTCTATATGCGGTTTCCAATTCAAGTTACTGTCAATATAGACACCCAAAAACACACTTACTTTTTCCTCTTCTATTTCGTTGCCATTAAATTAATTTGACACACATTTTTGGAGCTTCAATTTTTTGGTAAAAATGCATTAGTTTGGTTTTCTTCAGGTTAATTTTTAAATTATTCATATTAAGCCAATTAATTATGTCACTAAGAGTATTATTAATGTCAATTTGATAAGTATTTAGATCTCTACATTTTACTATGGCAGTGCTATCGTCTGCAAACAAAACCATTTTTTGTTGCGTCACTTTCGGTAAATCATTAATATATATGAGAAATAAAGGTGGCCCGAGCACGCTACCCTGAGGCACCCCATATTTTATAATCCTGAAATTTGACACATACGTTTGTTCCATTTTTGACTTCGCACACACTCTCGTAATTTCAGTACATTGCAATCTATCACTTAGATACGATTCTATTAATTTTAAAATCTTCCCTCTGATGCCATAGCAGTACAATTTGTCTATAAGGATTTTGTGAGAGACATAATCAAAGGCTTTAGTCATGTCTGTGTAAATAGCGCAGATGGGAGTCCTTTTGTCAACAGCAGACATAATATTATTGAGGAAGTCAAAAATGGCCATGTTAATGGTTCTATTTCTTCGGAAACCGTTTTGTTCCTTGCACAAGACATTGTGTTTGTGAAGAAACTGATATAACATATAAAAACTGATATAAAAATTTTGGAAAAAATAGGAATTTTGGCTATGGGACGGTAATTTTTTATTTGCGAGTGTCAAAAATTTGTTGAAAATATCGACATATCGGCTGTATCTTTTGATTGGCTTGGCTTAGAAGTTTGATATTTTCACAGCTTAAAGGGACAATAGACCTAGGTATTTGGCAAAAATTTTAATTTGATGACTTTATTCGTTCGTGAGAAATAAGGTAGTAAGTTCCATTTTATTAAAATATGTTTATTATATTATATAACTAAAAAAATGAGATTTTCGCAATTTTTCCTATATTTGCATTATATAACAATCCTTCATGCCAAATTTCAAGATTCTGAGTTTACGGGAAGTATCCTGTAGGTTTTGATTCCTTTGCGAGTGTCGAAAATTTGTTGAAAATATCGACATATCGGCTGTATCTTTTGATTGGCTTGGCTTAAAAGTTTGATATTTTCACAGCTTAAAGGGACAATAGACCTGGGTATTTGGTATAAATTTCAATTTGATAACTTTATTCGTTCGTGAGAAATAAGGTAGTAAGTTCCATTTTATTAAAATATGTTTATTATATTATATAACTAAAAAATGTGATTTTCGCAATTTTTCCTATATTTGCATTATATGACAATGCTTCATGCCAATTTTCAAGATTCTGAGTTTACAGGAAGTATCCTGTAGGTTTTGATTCCTTTGCGAGTGTCGAAAATTTGTTGAAAATATCGACATAATCGGCTGTATCTTTTGATTGGCTTGGCTTAGAAGTTTGATATTTTCACAGCTTAAAGGGACAATAGACCCGAGTATTTGATGTGAATTTCAGCTTGATACGTCCACGCGTTCTTGAGATAAAGGGTCTTGACAGACAGACAGACAGACAGACAGACGGACAACAAAGTGATCCTATAAGGGTTCCGTTTTTGCCTTTTGAGGTACGGAACCCTAAAAACATTAAAAATAAAATAAAATCTTCTGGCAATATAATCAAAACGACTTGGGAAATTATAAATTCTGAAACTGGAAGAACCAAAGTACAAATTCGCGATTTCCATCTTAAAATTAACGATGAAGATATAAAGGCGGACTTGGAGGTAGCAACTGAGTTTGAGATTTTTTTTAGTAATATTCCAATAATGACAACAAAAACTTTGTCTTCTTCCTCCACTTCTGCTTACGCCATACTAAAAGAATGTGTTCTAGAATGTGACAATCACTTTGAATTTACATTTGTGACTGCTAAAGACATTATAGAATCTTTTAAGGATCTTGATGTAAAAAAACTACCGATCATTGGGGTTTGTCAGTATATACTGTAGCTTCAATAATAGATGTTATCGCACCTTTCTTAGCAATTGTTTTTAATTCTTGTGTCACATCTGGTATATTTCCTGATTTGATGAAACTTAGCAAAGTAATTCCACTGTTCAAATCTGGTAGTACAACTGATCCCACGAATTTTCGGCCAATATCGATATTACCAACTTAGAAAAATTTTTGAAAAATTAATTTTGAAACAGTTGTTGAGGCACTTTAACATAGACAATTTATTGCACGTGAACCAATTTGGTTTTACAAAGGGTCGTTCAACTACAGATGCGGGCGTGGTGTTGCTAAAGAACATATTTGGGGCCTGGGAGGAATCGCAAGATGCTCTTGGTATTTTTTGTGATTTGTCCAAGGCCTTTGATTGCGTATATCATGATACTCTTATTAGGAAATTGTACCATTATGGTTTAAGGGACAGAGCTCTCGACCTTCTGACTTCTTATCTGAATAATCGAATTCAGAGGGTTAATGGCAAGAGATCTGCAGGATCTGTGGTCACCATGGGCGTTCCGCAGGGCTCAATTCTAGGTCCATTCTTGTTTTTAATTTATATTAATGACTTACCTCATCACATGAGGGATAATCACAACATAGTATTGTTCGCGGATGACACTTCTTTTATTTTTAAAGTCAAGCGTCAGCTAGCAAATTTTGACGAAGTTAACAATGCACTTTCTAAAGTTGTCCATTGGTTTAATGTAAATAACCTTCTTTTAAATGAAAAAAAAATTAAAGTCATTAAATTTTCTACGCCAAATGTCAGGCAGCTAAGTACCAATGTTCAACTGAATGGAGTAGAGTTGATCCCTATCGAGTCGACAGTTTTTCTTGGATTAACTATTGACGCCAAGTTACAATGGGGTCCTCACATTGAGAGGCTGTCGGGTCGACTCAGTTCTGCCGCCTTTGCTGTTAAGAAAACTAGACAGATAACTGATGTGGATACAGCCAGAATTGTTTATTTTAGTTATTTTCATAGTCTTATGACTTATGGGATTCTTCTCTGGGGAACTTGTGCGGACATAAATACCATCTTTGTTTTACAGAAGAGGGCTGTTCGAGCCATTTACAACCTTGGTCCTAGAGATTCTCTTAGAGAAAAGTTCAAAGAGGTGAACATTCTGACTGTAGCTTCACAATATATAGTTGAAAATGTTATGTATTTTCATAAACATATCTCGAATTTTAAGAAAATATTCGATATTCATAATATAAATACCAAGAACAAACACAATCTTGCTGTACATCACACTCGTCTCCAGTATACACTTTTACAACAAGCTTCCCATGGACATTCGAAACTTACCCATTAAACGATTTAAGAACCATCTATAGGCCAAACTTTGCAAAAAGGGGTATTAAAAGATCACAGATTATTTAGAAGACAAAAAAGCTTGGGACTGAGCTGCACGCTCTGTTATACATTGTTATTAAGCAATATACGTAATTATAACGTAAATTATTGTAAACATTTTCATTTTTAATGTCTGGACTTAAAAAAAGACGATGATCCCTGAGTTTGTTTCGGCTATTTCTTCTCAGAGATATTCAGTTAGGAAATGCCGGCTTCATTCAGTTAAAAAAATAAAATAAAAAATAAACCTACAAGAACCTACCAAGTTTGAACAGTATAGCTCTTATAGTTTCGGAAAAAAATTACTGTGACATACGGACGGACAGACAGACATGACGAATCTTTATGGGTTCCGGTTTTTGCCATTTGGCTACGGAACCCTAAAAAGGCACCTTAATTGCGTATGTAGCGGTACCTACAAAGGCGACATGGAACAACGCGTCATATTGACGTCACACGAATTCTACAACTCGCTATAAGAATTATCGTGCAATTAGCACACATACAACTTCCCAATTTCAAGCATTGGGCAAGTGCCCGCCAGACATAACACCCGTCTGGTTGGAAGATCCTCCCTTTTCTATGCAGGTTGAGTGAACTTTACTCCCTGTTCCTCATGCCTCCACACGTACATACTATTGCTATAAATTTGAATCATATTGCTCTATGTGGTCAATAATGTCTCGTGTAAATAACGCAATAAAATATTGTTGGATTGTCAAAATGAAACCCATTGCTGCTGATAGTGTGTTACGCAATTACCCTGCTCTTCAAATTCAAATAGCTCATAGAACAAAAGATCGTTCCATTTTCCTCGAATTTCAACATTTTCCATTGCCGCTCCTTTGAATCTTTTCCAAATTTTTCTTTTCATAAAAACCTAATTTGAGCAATTACGAACATTTAAAAAGAAATTGTTAAATGTTCAGCCGTTTTCGACTGATGCGCTTACCATCGCAAAGCATTTCATTATATTCAGACAGAGGAAGATATAATTATATTTATGTACGTAAGTACTTATTCTGATCTTATAAAAAAAGCATTAGGTCGTAAGTGTGTATAGGTCGTCAAGATTTGTTTCAAGCACTACGCTGATCAAGTATAAAATTCAAGTAAGAGATAGTACCGACGGTAGATACCTTTTAAGCCGCTTTTAGAAGCAATGCCTGATCTGTGAAGGTATTATATTTAATACAATTTATAATTAGGCAACCTACACAGTGAAAGATAAATATTTGTAGACCCCCAGATCTGAAATCTGCTTCTAATGCATTATTAGTAGATTCATATCTATAGCCTGTGATAAAATTACCTATAATTAGAGTATTGTCAAAGCCAATGGGTCTAATCTTGCTGTAGTTGATCTGTGTATACATATATGTATATGTGATCATCTTTACAAACATACCTCGGAAAGTAGAGACGATAGCAGGTCAAGCTACCCAAAACTGTTAGATATTTCCAATCAACCTTGAGCCTTAATTCTTTTGAGATAAATTTGATAATCTAATATCTTTAACAGTCGTTACGTGTCGTCAGAAGCCTGAAAGTCTGACAACCACTCTTGCCAAAACGTATCTTATTACCTAATAAGTGGGTTGTGGGAGATCATATGGGCAGTTGCTACATATATACCTACTGGCATTCAACTGCACTGACCCGAACATATTTTTTTTTTTTTAAATGTTGCCACACAATAGCAGTTACTCCTGTATCGTGCATTACAACTCGCGCGAGTAAACTGTGCAGCTCGCTCTGTTACGTCATTCGGACGGTACCGTTTGTAAAAAATCTCAATTATGTTAAAAAAATATTAATGATTTTTTTTTTTTATGTTAATAAAATGTTGTTTTGATGATAAAGCGTTATAATACTAGATCATTTTACTCATGACACTTAATAAAAAAATAACTTAACAAAGCAAAAACTCCACAGAAACAGTAGTAACGACAGGGGATTTAAACTGTATTAAGACATTTGTAAAAAGATGCTAACGCTACTCGTCGTTTACGGCGAATGCGGGGCGTCGCGCGGTGAAGCGGAAGAGGGATCAAATTCCAGCGAGGTGCACAATGAACTCACATACACAAACAGCCCAGAACAATTCCCTTTAGGCCATACAAATATGTCTATGACATTTACAAATATTTTATTCAAATATTCCATGCGGGGATCGAACCCGCGACACAGCAAGCAATCGCTCAGCCACTACACCAACCGTGTCGTCGTAGTTGGAAAAAGGCTAGGCAGATTATGAGGAGTGTAGATACTACTTAATTGCCATTCACTTTGTTCTGCAGGGTATAGTACATTACGATATTAGTGCGTAATGATGGTTATAACATGCGAGGCGGAATTTCAGCCCGAGCCGAAGGCGAGGGTGTAATTGAGCCGAGCATGTTATAACCAATACGCACGTATATCGTACGACGTTTTTTAACACACTTGCGAGGAAACAGAAAAAGAAGTATTTTATATTTTGTTCATTTTAAATAAACTCAATCTGTGAATGCACACTGTTGCTTTCCCTCCATTAGTATTATTATTTGCCATTTCAAATATGGAACAGCGCGCAGCGCGAGCCGTGCGGCGGCGATCAGTTCCATAATTACTTGAAATGGAAAATAATGCTGTTATGGAAAATAATGCTGTTATGGACTATAACTTAACTATTTGCTTTGATAAAACACGTGTTTGTTATGGCCTGCTTTACATATTTAAAACCGGTGGAATTACATCAGCTTTACGAGCAAGGGTGTTAAAAATTACGTAACACACTATCAGTAGCAATGGGTTTCATTTTGACAGTTCAACAACATTCATTACGTTATTTACATTGCAAACACATTTTCGAACACAAGGAGCAATGCATTGGCAATATGCTTCGAAATGATTCCAACTCGTAGTAATAAGTTGAACCTACTATGCGTACTGGATTATTAACCTCTGAACTGCCGGAACGTAATCTACCACACAATATTTGTTACCGTAAACTGCCGGAATACAAATATACGTCGCAATTTTAGTGTTTAAAAACCGCCTTTATTCTTGAAGACAGTAAGAAATTTTTATCCTGTAAACGGATATATGAATGAAAAAATGAACAGAGAAACCAAAAATAAACTTTCAATATCATCATGAGCGAATAAATTATCATTTTTAAACTATTTTTTCTAACGCGTCGCTACGTGATGTGTATTGTGTCTCGTCTGAAGTGTATTTTTGTGTTAAAAAGAGTTTACCATAAACAGTCACAAGAATCACAAACTTACGTTTTATAATGAAAGGAAACTGATGAAAGGGCGCGCGACGCGTTTTCAACTCAGTACGCGACAGTTCAGCGTATTATTATGTGAGTAATGCGCGGCAATAAGAGAATAATCCTGGGAGGCAATTGTTCTAAAATAATTCAACCAAAACAAAATTACATGAAAGAAAGAAGAAAGAAACTACATCGCAATCAAACTAAAACTTTATTTATGTTTCGTATCGCGCTAACCTTTTGACAGATGGTTTAACCATAACTAAGTAGGGGCCTTACCATGAGCTCTTTTTTTTTTTTTTGTAGTGTGGCACTAGTTATGACTTTGTGCCAATTTCAAGTAAAATAAAAATCTTCAAAAGTTCTTCTTTCTTTCTCTTATGGCTTCGCACGGTTTGTGCATTTAGCCAATGTCACGTAATGAATTATTCATGTCGAAAAAGACGGCCGCGCGGACCGAACACGGAGGATTTGGTTCAAAGCCATGATGTGGCCACTATGCTACAATATTTCACTGTTCTTTATGAATTATTCACTGAATGCACTTCTTACTACATAAATCACGCGTTTTTATTTAGTAAACGACACTATAAATAATTTAAAAGTCCAATGAAAAACGAGCGTGGCACTCATCTTGGCTTCCCGCCAAAAAACCTCCCATGAGCTCTTATAGCAGGGAGAAACAGTCCTAATTTTTTTTTTTTTTTTTTTTAACGCTATCGTTGATGGTAAAGCGCACTAGTTTATTAAGAGCCTATTCACTCTAGCCTTGAACACACTCAAATTGTAGCCCGACGGAAACACCGCCGCTGGCAGAGAGTTTTCTGTACCATGACGTCTTATTAGCAGGCCTGCAACAGTCCTGTTGCGGTGACGTTTATAAAAACTGTTTACCTTCTTTTCGTATAGGATTTCATACCATGACCTGACCAGGAACGTAACCGCTGTCAAATGTAAAAGTGAAAGAATGCTAACTTTTCTGTGCCATTGGTGAAAGTTACGTGTAAACGATTGGATTTACTTATAATTTGTTTAGTTTTATACCTATCTGACAAAATGTATCACTCATAAGTATATTGATTTTATTTTAGCGCGATGCTAAATGGAATCAAAACTAAACCACAACTTCTAATTGGATTAGATGCGAACAAGAGTTTAACTTCTATTGTTTTATTTAGCACAATTGCCCTCCTGATCCTGTTCGCGCGAACTATGTAGGTATATTATTGCAAATTCAATGTACTCTGGGATACCAACAACACGTCTAACTACCCTTTTTTTATAGGAAATCATCAAATGACTTCTCCCGCTCTGAGTGGAGCAGAAGGTCGTGTCAGATTTTTACTGACTAAACCAAGCATATTATCTATGAAATAAACCCACCCTTATTCCTTCACTAATCACTTGCCTAATGTTTGTATGGTATGCTCGACTCGAGGTCACCTTATCTTTCGAACAACCCGCGGCCCGTCAAAATAACCTGACGTCATGACATTTTGTTTTGACGTTGTTGACAGATGAGGTGGTGCGTTCATAACATATTTATTTCTATAATAACTAAAAGCAGTCGTGATATTCAGAAGATTTACATATCAAAAGTTATTACGATATAAACACAACATAAATTTTAGTATAACAAAATCAATTTCATCACACAATTTATTAATTTCATTGGTTCTTTACTTAGCATTCCATATTCGAGTATCGAAAATATGAATATATTTTTGACCATTAGCCAAGTTCTAACTGCTCAAATGTCATGTATGTCATTTTGTGCGTTCCATGTCTCTCAGTGGAAAGTCATTCATCTCATAATATCGCATTTTTTTTTAACATTACTAAATCGGTATGCTTTATCTCTAGCTTATATTTTGTAATGCAAAAAATGTAAAACATTAACCTGCAATGCAAAATCAAAGTTTTTGTATTGCGTTCAAATTCGTAATGGGTTTCTACGTCAAGAAGTGAATAATATTGACCTTGTTCGCGGAAACACTGACTGGTTTGTGTTGTGTAGAAAAAACAGATTTATAGTTAGTTATTTTTGTTCTATAAACAGCCAACCACGCCGACAATTTCACTACCGAATTCTTAACAAAAGGTACGTTTAACTTATTGTTTTTTTATTATCTATTACATTGAATATATCTGTTTTAATTAATTATTTCATAATAGAATTAATACTTAATTTTAGCTCGTTGATAACGCTCATCACGGATATAGTTATATAGTTTTTATTTTCCAAAGCGCCAGATGGTGACGCATTTGAACTTGTGGACTTATCTGCCTAACTATTTAAATTAATTTAAAATGTGTGATCTTATAATATCGAACGCCATAACACCAGCTCTCTACAAGTAAAACACTTCAATAGTTGTTGATGAAACTCGTAAAATTGTCCTTTTTACTAAGACTTGGTTCAAGGTGATTCAGTAATTATTATTAACCAATTACGGATATCCTTCTTACTTTTCCATAGCTAAGTTATAGTTTAAAATTGCATTGAATAGTTGTTAAATTAATGCACACTATGATAATAAAATCATAAGTTCTTTAAAATATAGTACATACCCAGACCTTTCTAAAATCTAAAACCTATAGGTACCTACCTAATTATGTACAGAAGCTGTGAAATTGTTCTACATTTACAACTTAATCGTGCTATCTAAAATAGATATAAGGAAAACACAGACAATAAAAACTGTGGGAAGATTATACACAAAAAGTTTTGATTGTATTTTTTTTTAAACCCAGCATAACATTAGTCATAACATTTCTTGTTATCAGTAATTACTGTAGAAAAACTAAAATAGTATGTATAACTTTACTATAACCGTCTGAGTCTAATAAGGAAATCTGTGCATATTCTTGAAGTACAATTTACTTACATTGATTCATCCTGTCATTACGCATTGCTATTTCTAATAGAAGGGATCTTTATTGTGTATTTGAATAGTGCTAGTTTGTGCCTGAATAGATTTGAGTGGATAATATAGATCTGGTCAAAGCCATATGATATATCCTAATTCGGTAATGATTTAGGAAGATAGACTATTGAGCCCGACTATCCGAGTCTATGGCTATCCAGCCTTTCTAAGGGGCATCATGTTACCCAATAATTGGGTTGCGGATGTCAGATTGGCAGCTAGCTTGTCTAAAGCACTGGTATTGGTACTCAGCATGCTCAGCAGCAGCAACTCAGCAGTTTTAATTTTGAAATTTCTCCAGGTTATGTCCATATTTCAGATTTGCTTTTTGTCCTTTTTATAAGTCTTTACAAATTAGACTGAAATATTTTTAATTTTCTTTTTTTTTATGTAGCTTTTCTTATTACCTTGGTTTTGTTACTTGTATATTTCGTTGCCTTGACATTTTCATTGTAACAAACACCCAATTTTTTTTCCTTAATAATATTTATTGTAGTGTACATTTTACTTAGTCATTTAAAGGGATTGTGTTGATAGAATTGCTTAAAGGAAATTAATTTTGTGAGTAATATCGGCAAACTGTGTCATTGCAAATGTGTTGTTTCCTGTTTGAAGGAAGTAACACAAACCTTTGAGTCAGTATTTGTATTTCAAACTTTATTTAGATTTAGACGAAGTTTTCAATACTATGGTGACAACTTAGTACCGATTTAAGCTGTCATTTTTATATAAAGATCTGCATTTCTATAATATCTATAGGTTAGGTTCATAATTCAATAACTGTTTAGATGGTTTAAACCTGCCCCCTAATCGGCGAACACATTTTTGTCAAATGATTGCGGCGTTTGGGTCGCCCATTGGTCAGTTTGGTCCAAACGATCCCAACTAGTCGCAATCATTTGACAAAAATGTGTTCGCCGATTAGGAGGCTGGTCTAAACAAAATGTTTGTTTTGTAATAAGGTGGTAATACTTAATTTTCTTTATATTTTTTTAATAAGAACCGTTGCCAATTCACACACACAAACAGCCAGACCCGCAACAAAAACAATGAAATACGAACAACTAACAATCTAACAATTGTTAGTAGACTGACTAATTGTAGTTTATAACCAGGATTAACAGGTACGATAGTTTTTATCCCTATATTCCCCCGGGATCGACAGCTACTCGGGTGAAACCGCGGGACGCAACATAGTAGGTAACATTAGGTATACTTTCGTGAAAGTTTTGATGTGTTCGTTATTCTTTCTCTCAAAAATTACTGAACAGATTTGTGTGAAACAGGCACACTTGTTTAAACCAGGATTGAGATATTGTTTTGACCTGGATATTCCCATGCGATCGAAACTAATGCGGGTGACACCGCAGGGCGCAGATAGCGGTTTATACTAAAAACATACATCATATTCATTATATTTGGATAACGTAATTGTTTTATAATGTATTATAGATTATAAAAACGATTAAAAAGCTATAATGGACTATTCAAGAGTAACTATTTATTATGGTTGCGCCGTAAATACAAAACTAATTTACTAGGGTTTGATTTATCACAAAAATTAAAGTAGGTATACCTATGCAATGATTAAAAATTTTTGACTTCAATTTAAAAAATTGGCACTGGTAACGAAATCTGTAATCCAATTACAGTATTTGATCAAGAAACTATAATGAGATGTTTGAGACATGCATGTTACCAAAGTTCCACCTTCACACTACATTTTAAAAACCGTCTGTTTCTAGAAAATGTATTTATCCAAGTATCATAATTCAATTCTCCACTATTGACGACCCCAATTCTTAATCCCTATATTTCTTTGCCGAATCTATTCGTACCTATTATAAATAAATATCGATACTTAGTCGTGTCTATCCGCGATACAGCCTTGTTCTTTCAATTGGGTTGTATCCTAAAAAATAATTTAATGTCCATCAGATAGACTTATAAAAAATATTGAATACCTACGTATTTTTATTATTTATTTATTCTTTCATTCAAATAATTCGGAAGATAATATATTCATTTGAATTGTCGCATGACGTAACGCCTTTGTACAAAATATACCACGGCGTGACGTAATTAACCCCCACTTCGTAATTTTAATACGCTATATATATCTCAGTAGTTTTTGACAAGTTCTATGCCTAATTTTTAAAAATAGGGGCCTTAATTTTTTTTGTTATCTTTAAGATGGACTACTTAATTATTTTTTTGACTTTCATGCCTTGGATACATCCCTATTGTTCGACCCCCAAACCCCACACTGTAATGCGATCCGCCTAATTTTGCGAAGTCGAAGAAAGAAAGCGAGTCGCTAGTATGTATATATTTATCAAAGCTATAGTGATTTATTTATTTATTTCCATCTCCAACAAAGAATACACAAATACAATACCTAATAGAGAAAGGCTTCTTTACGTGTGTTCCTTCAATTATAAAAGACCACAGCATGCATACAAAACTAGTTGTAAACACGATAGAAATAGTGAAAATCAATTATAAATGATGAGTGCAAATTATAAAATTAGAAACATAAAATAAAATTAACATAATCAAAATTGAGCATTCATATTAGATTACAAATAATCAAAGCAGTCCTATTTACGCTGCAACGCTAAATCGAAAGGGGTATATAATAATCTCACAACATGTATCACATTATGATATACTGCGGACCATAAAACGTCTAGTTTGTGTGAAGGAACACTTCCTCTGTAGTCAACTAGGCCGGGAGCTGCACACGCCCCCCGTTACAATTATGGCGTTATGCCAACGTCAGCTTGCTAATATCAGCGTAGAGTCGAATGGATATAAGTCACGTTTTACCAAAATGTTCAAAATTCAGCGCAATATTCTACAATAGCTACAAACGATAGCTGTAGGACAATTGCGGAAGTTTACTTTATAGCGACAACGTTACTGTGTTGCAATCGTTTAGCTAATACCATTTCTGCTTCGTCCGTAGTGTTTAGGTTCAGATGCGCAGTTTGAAACCTAGTAAGTGTTGAACATTACATTTGTTCCACGAAGTCCCTGACTATCTGTACTAATATTAATAAATCTAAAGAGCTTGATTAAACGCGGTAATCTCTGGAACTCCTGGTCGTAATTGCAAAAAAATATTGTTGTAAATGATAGCCTCATTCTTTTGGAAGGCTATAGGCTACTTAACATCGCGCTAAAAGTCTTAGTTGCGCACGAAAAATAAATACAAGTTGAGGTGCAAGAAATTTTAGCGGGCTTGCGGGCGGTGAGCAGCGGGCAGCTCGCCGCCCGGTAAGGACCAGGCCCGAGTCGACGGCGCGTTGCGTTGCGGCGTCAGCGCATCGTGACGGGGTCCACGAAGACCGATGCCTCCTGGGTCAGGGTTGCGGGTTATTTAAAAAAGAAACCGTGGCCCTGGCCGTCGCACAGGCAAGTGAAGAAACACGGGTGGGTTTAGTCTCTCCTCATCTAGGTCATTTGATGGTTTCCCACCCAAACAAAAAAAAAGGTGCTAGAAATTTCACGCACCAATTTCACTTACTACAATTAACCTATAATCACAATTCATAATTGGATAAAAAAATCTCTACTTAAATTCCGTCACATAGTTCACCGCACCCTATTTCAACCTCACGCTATATAGGTTAGTCTATAGGAACCTACCTGCGTGTGATTGAAATAGGGAGCGGTTTCTAGGATCTAGCTAATTTCATAATGGGCGTTCTCATTTCAGGTACACTTAATTAATCTGGCAGCCCACACAATTCATAATTTAAAAGTTGGAAAATCATGGGAGAATGGTTTTCCCTTTTTTCTCTTATCTTTGTGTCCTATGCTAATACGCGCCAATTTATCGATGTTTTTTATTATTACATCAGCAGGGCAAGTAATACGCAGTCATTTGTGTTTAGTATAAAGCCTAGAGGTCAGTCAGTGAGATTATCAAATAAGTTAATGAAGTTAACTTAATATAAAACGCACTGGACTGTCCTCATTTCATTGAATGTCAACGGACGTCGGTGTTTTTGCTCAGAATAATGTTACATATTTCAACTAAAATGACCTTCCGACAAACTCTTATCGAGATTGTTTTTGTGATGTCAGCTCCAAAAATTCGGAATTATAGTTCACTAGACTGCTAAATGAACCAAACTTGAAACGATCTCGATGGTAAAGTAGCAAACAAAGTTACATACATTTTTCTTTTTCTTATTTTCCGAATCATGTGTTGTGTGGTGATTCAAAACGCAATTACTCGTATAAAGTTATTATGTACTTGAATATGTCATAATGTGTCCGTGTATTTCAGTGATAATGAGATGAGTAATTAAAACTAAATGAAGTTACTCATTTTTATGTTGACTCCAACATGTTAATTGATACGTATATAAGTTGTAGGTAGCTGATATAACCTAATGGGGCCTAAGTAGAACAATCACGCTTTATCACAGATAAAATAACCAGTCTCAAGGATATTTGCATCATCATACTTCCAAAGATCCGTACACAACCGGTTTTTCTCACGCTAAGTAAAAACGCGATAATTGTTGAAGAAGCGAAATTTATATTTATATACTGATTGAAGGTATTTGAACCCACAAGCAAAAACATACTAAGGTCCGTATTCCAGAAGGAAACTCAAGCATTGATCTCTATTTAAACATTACTTAAAACTAGTTTCAACCAATCAAATGGCTTGAAACGAGTTTAAAAGTAATGCTTGAGTTTTGAGTGAGCTTCTGGAATACAGGCCTTAGTGTAATTAGAAACTACATTTCAATCAATCAAGATACAGAATATTCAAATCAAAAGTCATATTCAAATTAGACCGAGAATCAGCAATTTTGAACGTCAATATTACATAAGACGGTCCCCCCAAAACGCCCGCTCTTCGCCACTTCCTAGTGCTTTCGCTGGGAAGAAGAAGTGGAGGAATAAACTACCGAGGAGCACAGCTATCTGTTTATTTTTTTAGAACAGAACTGTATACAATACTATATATAATAACTAAAACAAGAAAATACAGGACATCAAATCAATTTAATTACCATTTGCCACATAGCCATGTCAATATACATACCAGGAAAGCAAAAAATAAATAAAAAATAAAAATTATTATAAATGGAAATGTAAGGAAGTAAAAACTTATCACTACATAGTATAAAACAAAGTCGCTTTCTCTTTCCCTATGTCCCTATGTATGATTAAATCTTTAAAACTACGCAACGGATTTTGATGCGTTTTTTTTAATAGATGGAGTTATTAAAGAGGAAGGTTTATATGTATAATAACATCCATAAAATACGGGAAAAATACTTTTATTTTTCAGATTTCTAATGTGATGTCTCAAATAATTACATTATTACAAATACTGGCTAATTTTTGAAGAGATTTTAACCAATACAGCATTAATCTTTATCCAATTAAATACATTTAATAGATTGTTGGTTTAATATAGATCTATTTATAAATATTTACGAAGATATTACAGATTTCATATTGTAGGGAGTCGAGGTTGCGGCGGTACCGACCGGTCGGGCCGGCGGGAGCGGCGGGTGGTTATGTTTTTTTTACAACGTTCACAGTTTTTCTGTAGTGTATTTAGTATCAAAATTACACCCGTGCGAAGCCGGGGAGGGTCGCTTGTTACTAAATAAAAGCCTCCAGATATAGAGGGCGTGACAGCTCACATTTGTATGCATATAAAAAAAATACAGTAGTAATTATATGAACTCATATAACCTGTCAGTAAGCTAACTCTGGAGAAAGAACACAAACGTTGTTTTGTGTTAATCAGAGCAACCAGCTATTCTTATCATTTGACAGAATAGTATGCCTTGAACGGAGGTTGGATTTTAATTGTGCTTTAAAAGCATTATAAGGCAAGTCTAGCAAAGCAGAGGGTGTCTTGTAAAAAGTTATACCAAACCCTACAAAAGAGTTATGCACCTTTAGAACTTGGTGAAAAAGGGCTCGTAGTTTGTCCTTATATTTTTGCTGATGTGTTTTGGTCTATGCCAGCTCTGTCAAGAAATTACTGCTCATAGTGTAATTATGGTTGTTCTTGTGTCTAAATTAACCGAATAATGAAGTAGTTCAGGGTAGTTGTAAAAGGTTGGAAAGCATTAGGATCTATGATTGTACTTATCCTTGCACTTTCTTTTTGGCTTTACAACTCGTACGTTGACCTCCTTAGGACCTTGTAAGGTCTAAACCCTAAACATTAAAACTGTGGTTTCGGCTGACTTTACGGGCATTTTCTATTCCACATCTCCTACGGACAAGAGATTAAAAAAGGGTCTAAACTAAAAATGAAGAACACCATTTGACACTGTTTCCGTTTCCGATGTGTTATTGTTCGTCCGGAAAAGTTAATTTATCAGGTTCACTCCGGAATATCGAATTACCTACTTTCGGACGGACACATATCTTCGTTGAAGGTCTTTTGTATGGTCTAAACAGAGGCCCTCCCTATGCAAAGGTGTTTGACGGAATGCATCTTTCTACGCTAATACTTAATAACAACACTAAGTATGTTGTAGGCCTATCGGTTTTAAAATCAAATGGTTGTCTACATTTGTATAAAACATATTATCTGATAACAAATGGTGCAGACACCCATAAAAATAGAGCGTTTATGGGTGATAAGTGAATTATGCTTGTCCCTGGATATCCCCGATCTACATTTGGCTGTCCTCCAACGAATATAATCCACATACATACACAACTACCAGTTGACAGCCTCCGTGGCGTAGCGGTAGCGGACGCGGCCGCTGCGCAAGGTGGCGCGGGTTCGATCCCCGCACAGTGCAAGTATTTGTATGCATGAATATGAATATTTGTACTGGTCTGGTCGTGCCTCGGAAAGCACGTTAAGCCGTTGGTCCCGGTTGCCCTACGAACATCTAGTGGCAGTCGTTACGGGTTGTTGGAGCCCTCAAAAGTCCTACAATTTGTCTAACTGCAATGCTTCGATGTCGCCTTCGGGTTGTGGAGGTCAGACGGCAGTCGCTTCATAGAAAATGTCGAAGTTTAGCCATATCAGCAGTTGGACTGGTAAGACGAACCCCAGACTCCAAAGCTGAAAAGGCTTCGGATGCGACTGGGATTAACGCTGGGATGATGATGATGATGACATACACAACTACCAGTGATGGAATTCTATAAATTCGCACTTTTCTAAATACGATTGTCTGGGCGCTCTCGCTGTTTTTGATTTATGGCGGAGTATAGCTAGAGGCGTGGGCAGCGGGGAAATGAGAAGTTTTCTTTTTAATTCAACCACATTTAAACAAAAATTCTTTGCTTTCTTTAAAACAAATCTGTTCTACCAATCTGACGGTATCCTAAGGCTTGATATGGGTCTTATGGATCCATTATTCTATGACCTTCCAAATTTTGAGTTTGATAGATTATTGCTATCCCGTCATCTTATACCAAAACACGAGGCAGCATGTTTACTGTGAAAACAGAGCAAACAAGATTTTACATAATTTTCCGTTCGTGTAAAATTTCGATTGATTAGTTATGACGAGATTGAGTAACAAACGAAAATAGCGTTGGATTAACAACGCCCACGTTCTACTGGCTTTAATTATTTCAATAGGGCGATCGATAATTCCAAACGGTATAGGTGCCTACACCCAATATTCGTTATACTTAAGTTAATGACTGAAGTTTTGTCTGGGTCAGGATGACTGGACCAAGACAGATTTTTGAAGTTTGAGCAATACCAAGTTTTAGTACCTATTTGGTACTATTTGGTACCAGTCATCAAATAATTGGTACCTCGCTATAGAGGGAAAACTATCACGAGAAAGTAGCCAGCCATTATGACATCAGAATGGCTGGCCAAGTCGACTTCACCTAGTTGTAGGCGTTATAATTAGTTCATCTTTTCATTAAAATGTATTACCTCATTGGAACCTACGCTTAAGTTTTCTAAAATTTTTTTCGATAAGCGAAAAACAAGTAACATCTACAAGAAGTTTTGCATAGACATATAATAATGTTTATTTTTGTACACATAAATGTTACGTTACCAAGTTTTAGTACCTATTTGGTACCCAAATAGGTACTAAAACTTGGTATTGCTCAAACTTCCAAAATCTCTCTTGGTCCAGTCATCCTAACCCAGACGAAGTTTTGACAGTAATGTCTACACTCTCTAGACGAGGAATAGAACTTATTCACTACAAAAAAAAAGATGTCTTTAAGCATAATGAAACATTAGTTCTCTTAAGTACGCATTTGAATTATATTCAATGTTAAAAAATAAATATTAGGGTAAACAGGCAAGAATAGATTCTTCTAACATGCCTTAATTGGCATACATAGATCAGTTGTTAAGATGTTCAGTCATCTAAATATCCTTTAGAAAATAATAAGGGCCTGTATTATACGCAGGGCGACTTTAGTTTTTTTTTTTTTTTTTCTATAAATATATATTTCAGGAATCCAATGACAACACAGGTTTTTGTTGTTCATCTAAAAATCTATTCTTATTATTAGTAACGCTAATGATCTCATTTATGAAATACCCAGTTTCTTATCAGCTATTCGACGTAATATAAAGGTAAACAGTTTTGTTTCTCGGTTCTCAGATATGATTTAACTTCTGTTATTACTGGACCGTTTTGTGCGTAATATTTTTATCGAAGTCTACTACTTGTGAGTGCTGTGGGTTTAAAATTTTCTATTGTTAAAATTTAATCTCGGGCGCCGACAATACTGAAAGCTTTAAATTCGTACAGCGATATAAATCGATGTGTCGTGTATAATCTTAGGTTGGCGGGAACTAAAATCTGCTCAAACTGCACGTTATACCTCCTCGGGAACATTTTTATCTGGCGTCGCCGTCGCCGCAAGCATGAAGTGTGAACACACCGGAGATTTCCGCCGATATAAATCCCGGTACGCGACACCCTTACTTTACACCCGTCGCATCCTCAGCGCAATCCGTGAATTTGTGGTGTGGAAGCTGCCGGCAGTGCATCGCGTCTAGAATTTGAACGCGCCAAATTTTGCTACCACAACGTCGAACTCTGAGCTCTAACCGTCTCGTACTCCTGTCTATGTATTCACAGGTTTGACACCGCCAGCGTCGTCACGTTTTCCTTGTTTCTGTCGTGGTGGACCCTGATTCGGTTACTTCCTTTATCTACCAATTTACCATACCTTACCTCGACATGTACATTTTAGATTCGATTACGCGACAAAAACGGCTCTTACTACGATAGCATTTCCGGGCCCCTCGGTCATTTTCGGTGGTGTTTGTAACATATTTATGATCTGTTTGTGACGTGAAGGATTAGAAAGCTATTAAATAGACAATAGTCAGTAAGAGGAACGCTAGTGGACGGCTGAAACGCGGAGGTGACAGGCGGGCCGTTAACATGGCCGTTACAGGCTCAAGTGATATATGAGCTGCGAAGTGGCTTGGTGCCGCTGTCACTTCGCGTTCCGCCGCCGCTCCACGCTGGCAAAAAGATAAAAAGGATTCCGAAATACGATTCACAAGTGGGCTGCCGGAAATGGGCAGAAAGTTACCGAGCACGGCTTTATGTCGGGCAATATATCTCTCGTATCGCTATCCAATTTCTGCTCTATGGCATGTAATATCCCTCTAGGGATCCTTTAATTTGAAACTCCTTTTAATCAACACCATTCATTCTAACCTCAGTTTTGTGGGGGCTTTGAAGACCTTAAGGTTTTTCTTTGCTTTATACCTACTTATTACTATGTATTACGGCACTTGGGAAAACCTTCGTTTTGGCTTTAAATTGCCATCTAATACTAGTAGGCTGTTCACGTATAGGTACATATATTATTTTATTTTATTTATTATGTTGTATATATATTATATATGTATAATTATTATATCTACATACTATCTTCAATCCAGTTGCGTAAGGTATTCAACTGAATCCGGTTAGACCGGAAGCCGATCTCAACATAAATGGGAAAAGACTAGGCAAATGATACTGATTTGAATAAAAACGTGCGTAATAATAGCAGCCATACTTTAATATCGAAGAACCCTTAACAGAATAATACTTATGAGGAAGAGCAAACATTCCCGACCAAGATAAACACCTCGAAAAAGCCGTCCCAAATTGATTTTTCCTACAGCTTATTCAACCTGTACTTTCCGTAGATACACTAAAGTTTAAGTTGCGTGACTGGCCCGACCGCCGGCCTCCGACCTTCATTGACCTGCGACATTGAGGCGCACCCTACAGCTCCATCCCTATCACTTCACCCATGGATTTATTTCAACCGCAAGTTTTATAAGTGAACATTTTAGTGCGGGAAATACTCCGATTTTATAATGCCTTTATTATACTGGAGGGGCTATTTCACTTTAAATACATGTCTTTTAACAGGCCGTGTAAAAGATGTTCCGATTAAGAATGTGAAAAGGGAACGAAGCACCAAAAAATCAAGTTATCTTTTTTATTCAATAGTTGCAAACCACAATATAAAGCGGTCGCTGTGGCCCGCATATACGTAGACAGACAGAGTGGGACGGTCAAATCATCTGATTGCACCGTATTTATACTATTGTCCGACGTTATTGGTCTACCGGGAAAATCATTCTCTCGGAAACATCGTCTGGGTTTTTGTGCGTTTGTGCTGCGTGTGGTACGAAGGCCTAAAGGGAAAACGAATTGAAATATCTGTAGACCACTTCCGTGCAAAATAACCTTTGTTTTGTCAGCGCTTCAAGTTAAATCACCAATCTAAATGTGTTCACCAATGTTTATACACGTGCAAAAAGCAATTCAAATTCAATTTGCACATCGTACACTATTCGTAAACTATGTTGTCCTGAAAGGAATTAAATATTCTAAGTCGATCTACAGGGTACACAAACGCGGCGCTCCGCTAACTGGATCCGTCGCTTCTCTTGTTTTCAATAAAGAGAAACAACTTGTGTCATATCCGCAAATCGTTTACTTACATGGTGAAGCGCAGTAGTTGGTAACGAGGTTATACGAAACAGTTTCGGGCGAAATTGCTCGGGGAATGTAGCTAGGTGTCATAAAGTTTCAGCAAAGCTGTCGGACAGACGTGTGCAGCGTTGAAATACACGTGTCGAAGCTATTTCATCTTGCTTACGCTTCAACTTTGTTATAGAGTCCTGACTCCTGCCATTGGTACTAAGTGTCCTACTAATGAAGTGTTACTCTCTCAAAGTTTCAATATGTTTTGGAAACTGGTGGCGTCACGTTTTCGCTTATTAGTTCTCCGTGCATTTATCGAACTTATGTTAACCAATGTTTTCGTTGCTTTCAGGTCGATCATGGATTGGAGAACGGTGTTATGTACTTTCGCCTTGGTCTACTATGCTGATGGATACTCAAGTAAGGTTTTATTTTGATATTGAAATGTTTGCTACTTCTGGGTCCTATTTATCAATTACTCAAATACAGGCATTATGTTTTGATAACAGCTAGATCGTTGCCAGCGTGAACCGTCGATGTAGCCTTAATATTAACACTTCCTGGTATTACCTACATGCGCAGTCCAAGCGACCATCACGTCAACGTAGCGAGGTGTCACTTAATATTATATCTTATTTAAAACGATCCTCGTCTTCAGTATCTCCTGATATTTGACAGCCGAGCACTTTTTCTGAAAGCACGTACGTACAGTCCCCGAATTGCCAAGATATGGCGCGATTCCATTACCTAATGTTGGCGTAAACCGCGCGTCAGACTCCGGGCTACAAAACAATGAATTATGGTCCTACTCGTGATGCCCTTTTTATCTGTTTGTATTGCATTTAAAACAACCAATACTTATACTAGAAATACTTATTTTAGGGAAAATCATATTTACTCAATAGCTTAATTTTTTTTTTTTTTTTTTTTTTTGTTTTCTAATCCCTACTATTATCCCTCCTACTAGATTTTTTGATTATGCGAAACCCGAAACACGTGTCCGGTGTTTCTAAGTAAAGAATCTATGCACAAAGGAGATGTTTCAGAAATGTATGGAGCCTGGGCCAGCACATTGTACACTTAATGCTAGGTATAGTTACGCTATAGTTAACTGTTTTTAATGTTAATTTCCTATATTTTGGCTTAGTTTTAATACAGACTCAATTTAATTCGGCCAAGGAGTGCAACACAACTACTAATAAATATGGTGGTCAGCAATAAGCGAAATAAGATTTTGACAGTGACATTTGATTGACGTGTCATGTATCTAAGGCTATCGTATCTATATTATCTACCATATGACTGCGAAAAACACAAAACATGAATTCCGAACATACGGCCCATTAAATAAACACAAACAACTCAAATCAACACTCGACTCGAACATAACGGGAAAATAGAACTGTCAAAGTCGCCAATCAAACGTCATAACCACTGTCATGTCTACCTTAATAAAGGGTTATCTCACTAAAAAACGGTTCAAATAATTAATTAAATGTACTTGTATTTTTATTCAAATTAATTTATTAGTATTTTTATGAAAGTCTTTTATTTATTTTTTTCCTTTTTATCTATATAGCGTACATAGTGGTGGCCCAAAATGAAACATTTCCTTTAAAAAGATATCATGAAAAACCACCAAGTTATGAGCTTGTTATCTTACCCGGTTGTCCCAACTAAAATATGGTCAACGCACCGCTCACCCGGCCGCGCCTGCAGCGACGCGGCGCGCGGCCTTTCTCACTCGCCTAGTACTATAACGTAAGCTGTGCGCTCGGTAACCACACTGTAACAATTTCTAAATATATTCGGGAAAAATATAACATGGTGTAAAAATGATTAGAATCGATTCAGTTCGTATAAAGAAAAAATAACGTTGTACATTTACATCTTAATATTCTCTGTGAAAAAGCGTTTAAGCGTCTACCTGTCGCCGTTATTAAAATCGAGCACAAAACCCCAAAAAACAACACATGTGTTCAACAATCTTAACTATCACAGATCAGGAGATGAGTGTGTGACAGTGGAGACGCAGACAGCGGAATCTTAGAAATACGCTCCCGTTTTTACCCTTGAGTACAGAGCCCTAATAAAAAACACCTTCTCTTCTATAACTTTGGTCCTTATTTACTTAACGTACTTACGCTATGAGCAATTTCCAAGTGAAGACGTAGCAAAACTCATAAAAGTATTGCAATAACAATATACTAGTGAAATATTAAGACGTAAAGTGCAGAGCAGTCGTTTAACAACCAACGTTTAACTTCATCATTATTTCCAAGCCAGACACGGCATTATTATCTACACGCGGTTTTCCTTTCACAGGGAATATGATATGGATCTAGAAAGACTAGAACTTCCGCTTTAAGACAACTGCAGTTGTCCCATTTTCAAGTGATTAAACTCGCGTCTGGTGATCCCGGGAAGTTGTAAACTAGGATTGAAAAGTTTTAAATAGTTCCGAATACCATATTATTCATTCTCAAAACGTTTGCAGATAGAAAAATGTTATTGTAAGTAATAAAGTAAGCAGGTTAACAGCAGTTAAAGACGATATAAGTGACTTAAAATAATGTCTACAGTACAATACTACTCGGTGGTAGGCCATAACATCGGCTGCCGGCAGAAGTTACCACCCACCAGACAAAGTCTTGCCGCCAAGCGATTCGTCGTGTTCCGGCATGATGTCTGGTGAAGCCGTACGGAGGACGGGTTTGAGCAGTTGTGTTGCGATGTGTGGCGGGTACGATGCGCCAAATGTTGTTGTGTCGGGAGTTTGGTCGTGGAGAGTCTCCAGATCAATCTCCCTCTAGCGCAGCTTCGTTTGGTCGTGTTGGTCTTGGGTTTAACATTGCATCACCTCGCTCAACTGCCGTCATCCTTCCTATTCCTTAGTTTTTTAAGTGAATAGGCTTAATAAACTAGTGCGCTTTACCATCAACGATTGCATCACTGCTTACCATCAGGCGGGATTGCAGTCAAGCACTAGTTTATAATTATTAAAAAAAAAATACAGCACCCTACACTACACTATTACTATCAGTTGGAATCATTTTGAAGCATATTGCTAGTCCATTGATCCATATGTTCGAAAAATGTCTCTGCTTACTGTCTAGTCGCCAATGTAGATAACGCAATGAATGTTGTTGAACTGTCAAAATGAAACCCATTGCTACTGATAGTCGTCGTCATCACAGCGTTAATCCCAGTCGCATCCGAAGCCTTTTCAGCTTTGGAGTCTGGGGTCCGCTTTACCAGTTCAACTGCTGAAATGGCTAAACTTCGACATTTTCCGTGAAGCGACTGCCGTCTGACCTCCACAACCCGAAGGCGACATCGAGGCATTGCAGTTAGACCAATTGTTGGACTTTTGAGGGCTCCAACAACCCGTAACGACTGCCACTAGATGTTTGTATGGCAACCGGGACCAACGGCTTAACGTGCTTTCCGAGGCACGACCAGACCAGTGCAAGTATTCATATTCATGCATACAAATACTTGCACTGTGCGGGGATCGAACCTGCGCCACCTTGCGCAGCGGCCGCGTCTGCTACCGCTACGCCACGGAGGCTGTCAATTTCATTGCTACTGATAGTGTGTCACGTAATTACCTTAAAGGTCACAATTAACAAAATAGGAAGAAAATGATGCGCATTAATACAAAAGATTTGCAATTTCACAGTGGAGACAAAATAGATTAATGAAAAACGACTATTCTATGTGATACAATATAATATCGATGCTGGAAAATATATGAATTTGCAAGGAGGACTCTAACACACTTGCGTTTCGGATAAACTACCTACCTGTATTACCAAAACGTATTATGATAAAGCACATAAAACCTACGTAGTGGAAAACAATTCGATGGCAAAGTTTTTCGGTTCGGTAGGCTTTTATTACGTGTGATATTGACTCTCGAAGACGACGGCGACTCCAATCTAAGTATATAATCTTGTATATGCAAATGATTCCTATCCCCTTACAACCGAATTCTTTACCCGGTCACGCCTTTTGGGTTATAAAAGGGCGAAATTCTCGTAGACACAGCGGAATAAAATATATTCATACGATATTATATGGAGTTATTTTTCCATTTTCTAACACGTTTTACCTATCCAAATCCCTTTTATTATTCCAGTAAACGGGCATGAAACGTTTGTAACATTGCATACTCTGTTGATGATACCACTAAGTAGATATCTGAAAAAGATTTATGATCTGGAAAAAATTCAGTACTTCCGCATCAAGAATTACATTAGGAGGACGTCCATTTTGTTTTCGTGTGTAGGTACTTTTGTAAAATTCAAATGATATTTCGTAAAATTGGGTTCGCTTTTTCGTTGTAAGAAAATTTGATGGAGTAACTTATGTGACATAGTTGTTGCTTTTGTTTTTCTGGAGAAAAAGCGTTTTTTCGATAATTCGTAGCTCGGTTATTATAGAAACAAAAGTACATTTCAAACTGAGTCGTTCAGCAATTTTAGTTGTCGAACTTGAGAACTGAATTTAGTGAACGACGGAGACGAGACGACGTCCGCGCCGCAACGTTGCCAAAGAATACATTTAAGTTGTCTCCTATGACTTCCCGAGTACTTATATTTTTTGTTCCCTGAAATCTGACTAACCGTGCCTCTTCAGCTAAAAGCAATGAATCATGTAAACTCATAGTTTTATTATACGTAGATTACAAGTCTGTTTTGAGGTTAATTCACGTTTTTGCATTGCGACAAAATGGATAAATCTAATATGTGTAAACCTAAACCTGTGTCTTATTTATTTTTCATTGAATGTTACAGAGTACGGGCGTACTTGCAAAGACATAGGATGCCTCAACAGTCAAGTGTGCGTGCTAGCCGAAGACCCGTGCTCTATAGGACACACTACCAACTGCGGCACATACCCCACCTGCAAGAAGAAGTCTGAAGTAGACGGCGGTAATACCAAAATTGCATCCAGCTAACTACTAACTTTTAAATTCAATTACTATATAGTTATAGTAACTCTTTTGGGCGCCCAAAAATTTACAAATCAAACGAATAATTTATTTGAGCTACACTTACCTACTTGTCACATTATTTCTCACAATATTTGAATATGATTTCCAAATTTTCAAGCGTAGTTCTTTTTATCTTTGCATTTAGTCGATCTTTTAAATAAGTAATGTTGTTAATTTTTCAGGATCTCACTCAGAGCCAGCCAAACCACCCGCGCCCAAACCTTCCTACGACTCTGTTCCTAACTACAACCCACCAGCGCCTCCCAGTGATACGTCCAGCGGTGGCAGGTCACCTTACGGAGGTGGGTCGCCCTATGGAGGAAACTCACACACCGGCGGCAACTCGCCCTATGGCGGAGGATCACCTTATGGCGGAAGTTCACCTTATGGAGGAAGTTCACCTAATGGAGGAAACTCACCCTATGGTGGTAACTCACCATACGGAGGCAGTTCCCCCTACGGCGGAGGAAGCAATACAGGAGGGGGATCACCTTACGGAGGAGGAAGTCACACAGGAGGATCGCCTTATGGCGGAAACTCCCCATACGGTGGAAGCTCCCCTTATGGCGGTAACTCACCTTATGGTGGAAGCTCACCTTACGGCGGATCCTCAAATACTCGGGGCAGCAACCCATATGGAGGTAATTCTCCGTACGGCAGCGATAGCACACGTACCTCTAGCTCCGGCGGATTCGGAGGCGGTGGCAGCCCCATCGACAGTATTCTAAGCACTATAAACAAATACGCAAACGGCGGAGGAGGTAGCGCTGGAACCGGTGGAAATGCCGGCTCTGGACTATCGAATGTTTTTGGGAACCTTCTCAGTAACTTTTCTAAGAATGGTGGAGGTTTGAACAACTTGTTCAACACTAGGCCGATAATGGAAAACCCGAATTACTCCTCGTACAGTTCAAATTCGAGGAGCTCTAACCCCCAATCTTACCCATCAGGATCTCAACCGACGTATCAACCGAATCAGAACAAGAATTACGGACAAAATTATGCGCACCATAGTGGAGCGACCACACGCAAGCCCGTCCACTATGGATGGAATGTTAGGTAAACTACTTTCCGAATAATCGTAGCACGCTATTAAGTGGCGCCTCTGGTTTTTTTTTTTTTTTTTCTTTGCCTTGCACAGGTATTGCTTTCTGGCGCTTTTGCACTCCAAACTCTTTGATGTTACTAACTCACTTTGCCAGTAACGTATTTCGCGCTGCACTGTCGGGATTTGAAGTAGTTTAAGCTTTTAATTTTACCGTTGCCTTTACTTTGGGCGGGTTAAGAAATTTTGTCAAAAAAATTATCAAAGCTAAAAAACAATGCTCATTTGGCACTACAGTAATGCTTTTATGTCACAATCCATTTGCAATTTCATGACAAGTAAACCGCTAAAATGTAATATTTCACTAAGAAAGTCATAATTGAATTAATTATTAGTATGTAAATAAGGTGGAGGCTAATCTCTTCTGATTGACAGGAAAACCAGAGAACCTTCCAGATAACCTGCTAAACTAAATTTTGCATGAATAACTGGATAACTTACATTGAGGTATGATTGTACCCATCCTTTTGAGGCTATGATTTGTGACTTATAGAAAAAAAAAAAGCGCACCTTTTTATTTTGTTATGCCATATGCTCTGTATTTTTCATAGCTATTTTAAGAATACTCGTGTATACTTTGTGGCTGGTTTATACAATATGTAAAGAAAACCCTGTCCGATCCGTGAAGGTATTGTTAGGTATCGATAACTAATTCTACTAATGCCTAAAAAGCCGGGCTTAACTTTAAAAAAAATCCCCCTAAAAAAATAAATATTATTTCGCAAAACGAGGTAACTTAATACATGTGCGGTAAGCAACACCCTTCCGCGGGCGGCGGGGGGCAGGGCACGCGGCACCTGTGACGTGGTCGCGTCGCTATTCGCTTATAATAATACCGGTGTTGTCACTTTTTTTAAAATTACCAAATTTCGGGGAAATTGGAATTAATTCCCGGGAAAAAAGGATTATTTCAAAATTCATTAGTATTGTTACTATGATGATTATCTAAAATTTTATATTATATTTGGTCAAGTGTTTTTTATCCTTTTTTTTTTTGTTCTCCCAATGGAAATCTCTACCAGACCGTCCTCCGTCTGGGGGTCGACGGAGGGTGTGCCGGACTCTCACCGGCTAAAACCACTGGAGCGTTCCTCTTCTTGCCTATAGCCGGGGGTGCGGACCCTGGTTTGCCATTCATCGCATCCCCGGCAGGCCTTGACCCGCCACGCGCGAGATCGGCGGGTCCCTCTTCCTCCCCTCCTTCCATCAGGTAGGCGTGTAGGAACAGCCACTACACGCCTACTCCGGCCCTAGCGACGGGCGTCGGACTCCCCCGGTCCTCGGCCCGTCGGTCTCTCGTTATGGAGGAAGCGGATCGACCTCGGCTTCCCTCCTCCTCCGGCCAGCGCGCCGTCGGCGGGACGGGAGAGTGCTCAGAGCTTCCCTCTCCCGTTCGGCCGTCTCCTTCGCGGAGATTACCCCCTCGCAGAAGGAGACGACCGCGTCCCATGACTCCCCGCTGTCGACCATGGCTCTGACCACGGCCGGCAGCGAGAGGTCGCGCCCGCCGATCGCTGCGGTGAGCGCACGGCGCTGCTCGTCCCATGCGGGACACTCCTCGAGGGTGTGCAGCGCCGTGCCCTCTGCCCCGCCACGGCAGTGATGGCACGCCGGTGTCGGCTCCCGACCGATACGACACAGGTAACTGCCGAAACACCCGTGTCCGGTCAGCACCTGCGTCGCACGGAAGGTGAGCGTCCCATGCCTCTTCGGGTCGATGTCATGTGTTTACCTAACTTTTATTATCCTTACGGGTCGGACAGGGTTTTCTTAACATATTGTATAGGAAGTTATTTAGTGGGTAACTAAAATAGCCTAATAAACCGTGTATAGTGTGAAAAATTGTGTAGAGACTAATGTATAATTCCGTAACTGTAAAAACATTTTATTATGATATTCAACCTAATGATCTTAATTACCTAAAATATAACTTTCTATCCTGAATCTAGTCTTCATTTTATACACTAAAAGGAGAGTGCCATTTCTAATATTGTTATATTGTATTTTCATTTCAGTGTGACAGTGGTCTTGACATACCTGATACAGCAATATGTCCAGAGTGTAATTCGTAACTAATTATATCTTTAACTGTTAAGTACACTTTATATTGTATAATGTATAGTATTGTATATGGTGCGTTATTGTTATAACATTATATATTATGGTTAAGCTTTGAAGTGACCATAAAATGGTTCCTTTTATTTTTATTTTTTTATGTTTTCACTGGAACAGATGTTGACAAGAATCTCCAATAAATATTATTTATTCAATGAAAGATTATTATTATTCTTCTGTAATTCCATTTGACGATACAATGTTCTATTAACTTTTAACTCTAAGCACATAAATTAATATGTCGTAATTAGATTTGTGTGTTTTATATACTGATAATGGAGTTTACTAATGTTTCATAAGTGCCCATGTTGGTGTATAAGAAATAATATTTTGATTTGATACTTATTGCATGTAAGCTTTAGCGTAGTTTCGCATAGATAAGTCTATAAATGACGTATCTAGCGGAAAACAGCGGTCAACGGGTTAAATATGATAATAATTGAATTGTGATAAACTTTATATAGCACAGTGATATGTAGAAGAGCAATTAAATAAAAGTAATATTTATAAAATTAAATAATTTATTCAGTCAATAGACACATTTCAGACTAGACACATAAGATTCGGTCAATAATATAGTTGAAATAAATTAATTCACATTTCCAATGTTATATTTATATTAAGAGATTATTTAAAAAAATGTATACCTTGTATACTTACATTGTTATTGGAATATGTATTTAGAACAAGCAGGACTGAGTTAACTTGAGACCCGAGCGGCGTAGTTACCGCTCTCGCCTTGACGTGTCCGTCGCATGCGAAAGTATTCTGAGCGTAGTCTCAAATTAACTCTTGCGGGTTGTAACCTAAATGTCAACCCATTGCTAACCCCAGTATTGTGGAAGCTACATAAATACTTAAAATCAAAGAAATAACCTAAACCTATTTTCACAAAGAATAAATTTCAATCTATGTACTTGAAGGTTGGAACACAGTTCCATAAATAAGTCTACAACTTTACTAGCTGACCCGGCGAATGTTGATTTGCCACAAAAATATAAAAACAAATGGGGTTGGCACCCTTATTACTTAGATAGTTTACGACCTATTCTCAGATCTACCGACAGCTGGACCGATTTTTATGAAAATTTCTGTGTAAACCACAGAAAATATTATAAAAATTGTTCCATTTGCCTTGTTGGAGGAGTATAGTTGGAGGAAAGTTTATACATGATTATACAGTATGTTAAATAACAGAGGGCGTTCCCTTAAAATCGTTAATATATATCATTAATAGATTAAAATAAAAATATCAGCATAGAAAAATAAGCATAAAAAAATCCGAATAAAAAAAAATTCTAATTGGAAATAAATTTGAAACCTCCTGTTTTAAATCAAAATAGCAGTCGTCATGTATAAATAAATTGCGACGTTGCCGTCTTTCATGTTCGCATGTACAGTGTGTTTCTTTTACATGTCAATTTAAAATTTTTATTGAATATAGTCTTATTGGAAAAAAATTTAAAACATTTTGTTTTCGAATAGAAATATTTTCTTTAGCATGTATGTATGCTATACTATTTCGGGTTAACGGGAACGCCCTCTGTTAGTTAACATACTGTATATATTGTCAATCATGTTGGAATGTACTTCTTATTATTACGTTTTGATTTTACAAACCAATACACCTTAGTAAGTAAATAAAAAATATAATATATGTATAAACTACTCCACCCTATGGACAAACAAAGTTCTTCGAAACCGCCTGTACTTCGTATCCACGGAACAACCCCAGCCTTCATATTAGTGTTTCGAGTCTTGGTCCAGTTGATAAGCTAGGGAAAATCGACTCATGATGTCCAGTGGATACTTTTTTCTACACTCCTATGGAAACTAGTTACCAGTGTTTATATATTTAAGTATAATAAATAAATGCTACCCGGCACCATGTGCTACAAAAATCTCTGACAAATATATTGCCTCATTTTAATCCCACCAAGAATCTCAAAACTGATAATAAGTTAAATAGTGTTTTAAAAAAGACTATCAATAATAATTTCACATAGGTACCTAACAATGAAAGGATTTAATCATGACCATACTAGCCCGTTGCTGTGTTGTAAGGCGGATCTCAAAATAAATCGAGCTACAACTCGCGCGAGTTAACTGTGCACCTCACTCTGTGACGTCATTCGGACGGTACCGTTTGTAGAAAATGAGAATTATATTAATTTTTTTTTTTTTTTATGTTAATAAAAGGTCGTTTTGAAGATAAAGCGTCATAATACTAAATCGTTTTACTCATGGCGTTTTGCAATTAAATTGATACATATGGATTGAAATATAATGTTGGTTCAACCAACAGACTTCACTGTGCAATGCGTCGAAAATGTAAAAAACAAAAATAAAATCGCAAAACTTTGTAATAAAAAAGCTAACGCTACTCATCGCTTACGGCGAATGCGGGGCGTCATTGCCCAGCGAGGTGCACACTTAACTTGCGCGAGTTATACCTATGCCCCGCGCATAATGTCTACATACAAACACATTTCCGCGCGGGACATTTGTTTCCGGATCCCGTGCGGCACTTTTTAGCACTAGATCCGCTTTAGATTTTAGCTGCGATAATTTTTGAAGTCCACAGTCAACGCGCTCTGTACACATGATATTACTTAGGAACGAATCACGATGTACTACCTAAATCAACAGCAATTTCTTGTCAAGATATCTACAACATTCTAAGCATAGCCGATTAAAGTAGTTAAATAGTGTTAATAGATTTAAAAAGTGTAATAGAAATGATTCTGCTGCAAATGCAGTATTTATCTTAAATTCGAGATCGTGTTTTGTTCCTAACAAATATACTCTTTTAGTACATTTGTTATTGATTATAAAATTGCTAAAAACTATTCTATAACACTTACATTCGAATTGAGCTAACCATGAGATTACTGTATTACATTAATTGCTTCCACTTTGTTGTTTAATTTCAACTTCACTGTTTACTTTCCTGGGTCGTTTACTTTTGTGTATTTGGTTTAAAACCATTCCTAGTATGAGGAACCCGAGCCATACTCCGTACCAATAGAAGTATACTGATGAATAGTATAACCAAACTCGATCAAACGTGAGAAGGAGGAATGCAGCAGCTTGATAGGACTCAGAATGTGAGCGCAAGAACCACAATATGAAGCCCATGATTTTCTTTTTCTGAAACAGGAAGATTTTTTTTAAACATAAATGATCAAGTACCCTCGCGATAATTACGTAGCGATGTCTTCCATATTATCAGTTTAACAACATCAATTGCGTTGTTTGTGTTGATTTGCAAATATTTCAAACATATGAAACAATGGATAATATATTAGGATATCCCTCAAAATAATTTAAAATTGGATTGATTGTGTGTCATCATAATTAAATAGGTACTGATTTATACTCACCAATCCTGTGGCTTCCTTATAGTAAAGCTTTATGTAAATATCTTCGGCCATTAAATAGAATGGGCAAAAGTAGATACAGAAGAAATAGCCGGCGTGGAATCCGTGCCATATCACTGATACAAATAATGCTGCATGTATCCTGAAATTATATATTTTTTTAAACTTTGCCCCACACTTATAAAATTACTCCTGTATCATTGGTGAGTTCCTAAACATTTAAACTCACATACACAAACAGCCAGATCCGAAACAACTATATGTAAGCAATAAAAACATTTGTGTCGTGCGGGAATCGAACCCGCGACACGCAGTGCAGTGCAGCAGTCGATCACTGCGCCAACCGTGTTGCTACCCACATAAAATATAATGGACATTCAAATTTAGTTAAATTAGTTGTAGTTAATCGCAATGTAGTTTTTACACAACCTTTTTTAAATATGCACAAACACTTTTACAAATTAATTTATTATGTTTTAAAAAATAGATAGGGTCGAAGTTTGCTACCAGACTAGTCAGAGAAATAAGGCTGTGTCTGTGATACTTCCAATTTTTTCCAATTTGCATGAACAATAAAAAAAGGCAGTCATGGAAAACAATATTATTCAAACATGACTTACTTCAAAGGCTTGACAGGAAACCTCTTATAGACAACCATGGCCACCCAATATTGCACAGCCTTGTTCCATACTTTCATAGAGTCACGTAATGTGACCACAGATTCGCAACCCCATACATCCATCGACTCCACTGTGTTGAAATCATATTGACAGTTCCTTGGGTCCAACTCTGACCTGATAAGAAACGGAAATTCAGGCACAACCTGCCAAACAGTTTTAAAGGAACTTGGGAGAGGTGGGTATAAATGAAATGGGACTAAACTATACTTAATTATGCTTAGGAGGCCACAACCAGACACTATTTCCATTGCATAACTTTAAAATACTACTACAGACTAAATTAGTCAAAACAAGACACCTCATCAGTTTGACATCCTTACATTTGTTTCAACTTCAAATATCCAACAGTGGGTCCATGTCCTGTTCTGTTCTTGCCTTGGACTGGGTATGCTCCAAGCCCTGCAGCTGTACACACACTCTCAGCCAAAGTCATTCCTGAATAAATCCGCTGCCGGAATTGTGCAAACAAGGCCCATGGGTACAGCATTCGGTAAATAAAGTTCCTATTATTGTGTTCTTCTGATAAAACATACTGAAAAAATTGAAATGTGTTTGCAAAAAAAGCAAATTTTCTTATGTTTTTATCAATCGCTCATAGTTTAGTCTTTTAGTAAATGTGCCAGTTAAAATGTTATGAAATTAAACATGCTCACCTCTAGGGGCCAAATGTTAGAAAATGCTAGGTATAGTGAAATGTAGAGGGGAACCATTCTCATTGTGTTGATGGTAAATCCAAAACAGTCAACATACTTGCTGTAAGGGAGGTGGAAGTAGTCATCAAAAGTCCTGTATCTATAGTATGGACCTGAAATACAATTATGACATTTTTTCTAAACCTTGCCCCACACTTAGAATTACTCCTGTATTGTGGGTGTGTTTATAATTATAAACATTTAATTAAACTCATTTATACAAACAGCCATCAGCCGTTGTTCCGGGTCTGGCTGTTTGTTTCATCATCAGAAGATGATGCAACAACTTGTAGGTCATAGAAATATTTGTTCCAAGCGGGGATCGAACCTGTGACATGCAGCGCAGCAGTCAAATGCTCAGCTACTACAACAACCGTGTTGTCAACTTTCAATTTATTCCAATAAGAAATAAAAATTCTTATTCTTTAGGTGAGGATCACAATCGGTGGCAGTCTGTAGTTTATACCCACACCCTTAATAGGACATAAGTTGATCTTCATTATAGACATTATGTTAATATCCTAGTTTTTTTTCAACAACACAACAATTGATACAAATTTCTTTCAGACATGATTGAGGTCTAAAGCAGGCCCACTTAGCAATATATTTGTTTTATATTATGAATGAATGCCATTTATAATACCTTCTAACAAGAAAATTGCTGCAAGAATAAGTGTTACCTGTTAACAGTCCAATATAATTGAATGAATAATGGAATAAGTCTTGGAAAGAAGGATTTATTATTTCAAGAAAATCATCATCTTTCGTTTTCACTTCTTTCTGTTCTTTATTTTCATCTTTTTTAGCTTTTCCTACTGCCAGCCATGAGCCATTGATTTCAAACGCCACCCCCACTACTCGTAGAACTATTATCATTTCAATGAGGTTTGTCTGCCCTGAAGATAGTGGGAGACCAAACTTATCAGCCAGCCGAAAGAAGAATAGATATCCAAACATTAAAAAGAAAGTCACAATATGGCAGTATCTGCAACAATGAATAATAAACATAATTTATTATTAACTTACTAATTTTAGTTACTGTCCAAGTAACTACTTTCTATCGTGCCTTTGGACTGTATACGACAAAACGAATTAAGTACTTATTCAAATCATGGGACCAGCGAAACTGTATACCTGTATTATTAGACTGTTCGTTCTAAGAGAGACTTACCTAACAGTAGCCACTTTTATTGCAAGTATACCCATAAGTGCTGACAATATGGGATGGAGAGCGCTGTATCCGGATACAATGGTAATAAGTACAAGGCCAATTATGCTGCCAACCCATTTCTTAGCTTGTACTGTCCTTAGAGCCCGGTAACGTGGCCCTATCCCTACACTGAACAGAAGCAAGGATAAATATATAATGTCATTTCTGTTTTTTGTAAGAAACGATAACATCTTTTCTGTGCGCTTAAACTACAAACACAGAAAATAAAACACCCCTAAAAAATCGAAATGAAATCTTCTGTTCTATGAATTTTGTGATACAATCACACAAAAAATGCACACAACAACAAAATGAATGACAACGACAAGACAAGATATATATGAGACTTGACAGCAAGTCACCGACGGACATTTGAATTGACAGTGACATTTTTTTTTTGTTTTATTTGTTCTATTTGGAACAGGCTAAGGTCAGAGACCATATTGCCATGTCTTCAGTAATTAATTTTCAACTTTTGTAAGTTATGCTAAACTTATCCTATCTCTTATCCTAACTTTATCTAAGCTAAACCTATCTCCTATCGTTTCCCGCGTGAAAAGACACTAGGAGAAAGATTTGGTACAAAGCCATGATGTGGCCACTATGCTACAATATTTCACTGTTCTTTATGAATTATTCACTGAATGCACTTTTTAGTACATAAATAACGCGTTTTTATTTAGTAAACGGCACTATAAATAATTCAAAGTCCAATGAAAAACGAGCGTGGCACACATCTTGGCTTCCCGCCAAAAACTCTCTGACAGTGACAGTCGGCAAGAATATGTTGACATTATTGAAATTATGATTTAATCAAGGAGCTTTTAGTTTAGGTCGAATTTCCTTGGATTTAATTCAATTCTTGATTAATGGCCTTTGTGGGAGAGACGCCACAATTTTGCCAAGAACACGTGCGGTCAGCGGATGATTAATAAACCATAATATTACGATTTAAATTAAAGATGTATTTTATGTACGGACGACAGCAGGTCAAGCTACACCTAACTGTCAAATATTTCTAATCAACTTTGAGCATTAATGCATTAGAGATAAAGTTGAAAATCTGATAAGGAAATCTGACAGATTGTAGTCTTGTAGATAAACAAATTCTTTGGATTGTAGTAGCTTGATGTGCTGTCGTCTGTACTTTGACATATGAGTCGTATAGAATCAAAAACAGCAATCTGACTTTTGAGCTATTAACGGTAATTAAGAAAAGACGTTTCATTATTACAAACAGCAATTTTTATTTAATGTGTTTTTGTAATTACGTATGTTTTAGATTTTTTAATTCAATATTTTAAGATTTACATAGATTCGATTTGAATTAAATTAATAGTTAATAAATAAAATTATAAGATTGCTGTTTTTGATACTGACTTCCAAAGATTGCTGAGTATGATACTTAACAGTGATTAGATTGCTGTCTTTGATTCTTGCCAAGATGAAACTCACATAGGGTTGTCAAAAAACAAAATTTCACAATTTAAAAAAATCTTTTTATTTGGGTTGCTATCATTAAAGTAAAAAAAAAATCATGTCAAAAAAATTACACACGTAAAATTTCGGAATCTTCGACAGTCTTACTGTAGTAAATCTCATCTGTAGCAGTTGTTTCCTGTAAAGTCTCCTGGCTTGCCAAGGTTTCTCTGTAAAACGTCAAATCCGGTAAACTTTCCCATTCCGTTCCAAAATGTTTTCGAAGTAATTTTTTCGAATGAATATCTGGAAAATAAATGAATCTTTAGAACTATTAAAGATAATTACGTACCTACCTATTGTTTACTTCACTTACTAAAGGTATTATACTAGTAGGTAATTTAAAACTTCAATCCAACGCACTTCAATACGACCCTTATTTATGTATTTATTACAGGTACTCTCTGCACTAATATTTGAAATCAACACGTGCAGACACGCACGTGTTTTTTTATATTTTTTATTTATTTACGACACTCATGAATCGTTTGATGCTTATTTTGTGGGAATCAGTCCATTAGTTTAGATAAACTTTAGAATATACAAAGGTATACCCGACTGCTAATATCAATACACCCCTTCGTGCAGTCGGGTTAACTTAACTGTAGTAGGAATATTAATAATAATGTAATTAAAAAACTATAACTTTTGGAATCAAAAATAGAATGCATAGCGTAAAAAACTAATTTCGATTTTCTTACCAAAATATCAATCAGTCTATTCAACTAGTTAATATTATTTTGACAACCCTCGTATTAAAAATGGCATAACCTTACCTCGCACGTTTGTCGACATTTGTTTTCCAATTTTCGGGATCACTTTTCTTTTTTCTGGCATATCTATTGTTCATACGTGTGGGATGTACATCCATGTTAAATGTTTTTAACTCCAAACGAATTATTTAACACTATTTTTGTAATAAAATTACAAAATACGCACACGGATCTTAACACAAAATTACTACAAACGCCTTCTTGACGTCATGATCAATGAACGCCTGTGATTGGTCGAAGCTAACAGATTGCTGTTTTTGAATCTCATCAGCAGATTGCTGTATTTGATACCAATATGGGTTTTACGTTCAGATTTTTGGTGGAATATTGCTGTTTTTGATACGATGTGACTAAATAAGTAAATAGTATTTTAAAAACATAGTATTACCATATTCATAACTCAAATTGCGTAAAACTGACAGATTGCTGTTTTTGATTCTATACGACTCATATTATTGTTTTAAAGCTTTTTAACTGTGTTATAACTTGTTGAAGCAAGGAGTTATAAATATAGTTTTATAGGTAATCTCTTCATACTGGTTGCATTTGATTGTGTCAAGTGATTTGACGCATGTCAATACTAGAAGGAAAAGTGTTGTCTGTTGTTTTATGTTGATATGTGGAGTCATGTTTTTTCTTGTAAATATTATTGTGTGCTTTGGTTTAGGAATATATTTTATTTTACACTCTTTGCTATCTACTGTTACTTTGCTACCTAAACTCTATCAGGCTATGGGCCAGCTAGCATAGAAGTGAAAGTAAGTACTAAGTAAGGATGTCGCAAACCAATGGGCAAGCGAATCACCATGCACAGAGCATTTCCTCAAGTTTACCGAGTATAGAAAAACTTGACGGGAATGCAGATTACAATACCTGGAAGTTCTTGATGGAATTATACCTTATCCATGAAGATCTTTGGGACATGACAACCTCAACACCGATCCCTGGTGACATTGAGAGTCAAAGACGAGATCAAAGGGCTAGAGCTAAAATATGCCTGATGGTAAAACCACACTGTCTAGTGCATGTGAGACAAGCTGCAACGGCGAAGGCGGCTTGGGATGCTTTGAAAAATGCCTTTGAAGACAAGGGATTGAACAATAGATGTCGACTTCTGTCGAAGCTAGTCAGTTCCAAGTTGGGGCAGTTCTCATCAATCAGAGAATACGTAACTAACGTGATGACAGTAGCTCAACAACTACGTGGTCTTGGTAAAGAAGTCGATGACGAATTACTGGCAGCGCTTTTACTGCAGGGTTTAACAGACAAGTTTGAACCGTTGAAATTGGCGATTGAAAACTCAAATGTGACACGACAGATTACGTCAAAACAAAATTGCTACAACTAGAAGATACATACGCAGCGGGAACAGCAGGAACCAGTTCTGAAAATGCACTTCAAGCGAACGCAGGCAGCCAAAAATCCAAAGAACGGAAAGGGAAGAGAACCATAAAGTGTTACATCTGTGACGGGCCACACAAGGCTAGATTTTGTCCAAGGAAACAGAATTCAAAGAAGGATGCAGCAGCAAATAAGGCAATAGCAATGTCTGCAAATGGCGCATCCAAGGAATGGATTTTAGATTCAGGAGCGTCAAATCACATGACATGTAACAAAGAATGGCTTGTAGATTTAAAGAAGCTTGATAAGAAGGTTGAAATAGCATGTGCAAATGGAGAAAAGCTGTATGGAGTAGCTGTTGGAAAGGTAGAGAGCAAAGATAATGGTATGTTGATCAGAGATGTATTGTATGTACCTGGATTAACAACCAATTTGTTGAGCGTAAGTAAACTTAGTTTAGGTAGCAAAGTAACAGTAGATAGAAACTTAGTAGTAGTGTTTGGTCCTAATGGGTTCAAAATTGTACAAGGAGAATGTAAGATAGATGCAAATGCTGTGTCGCATTCAGGTAATGTAGAAAATGGGGTCTACAAATTGAATCATTGGCAACAGGAGGTGGCTCTAGTTACGTCATCCTCTGAGAAAATGATTTTATGGCATCGACGTTTGGGGCATTTAGGTGGTAAAAATCTTATATTGCTTAAAAATAAAATGACACTGGGCGTGAACTTTTGTGACACAGACTACCATCTGGAGTGTGAAGCGTGTGTCTTGGGTAAGCAAACAAGACAGCCGTTTGCCAGGTCAGGTAGCGGTGGCAACAGAGCCAAGGAAGTGTTAGGATTAGTTCACACAGATGTATGTGGGCCAGTGAGTGAAAAATCATTCTCAAGTTGCAGATATTTTCTCACCTTTATTGACGACTACACCAGAAAGACCTTCGTGTACTGTCTGAGAACTAAAGGAGAAGTGTTTGAAAAGTTCTGCGAATTTGCGAAAATGGCCGAAAGGCAAACCGGCAAGAAGCTGAAGGACATACGATCTGACAACGGTACTGAGTATGTCAACAGGCGGATGGATGAATTCTGCAAAGCTAGAGGGATTATTCATCAGTTGACAGTGGATTACACGCCGGAGCAGAATGGGGTAGCAGAAAGAGCTAACAGAACCATTGTGGAAAAGGCCAGGACCATGTTACAGGAAGCCTGTCTTAGTAAGCGATTGTGGGCAGAAGCGGTTAATAGTGCAATCTACCTGAAAAACAGATCACCTACAGTCGCAGTAAGAAATAAAACCCCTGAAGAGATGTGGTCTGGCACGAAGGTTGATTTGAGTCACCTAAAAGTCTTTGGATGCACAGCATATCTCCATGTCCCAGATCAAAAGAGAAAGAAATGGGATGCGAAGAGTCAAAAACTCGCATTTGTCGGTTATTGTGAGGAAACCAAAGGTTACAGATTGGTTAACCCACAAACAGGACAGTTGTCTAAAGGGAGAGATGTCGTTTTTTTCGAGAATCTTACATACAACTCAGGCGATGAAGCACGTCCTCAAGAAGAAGGTGTTCCATTAACTGAACCCATCCAGATGAATGATGTGGTGGAAGACATGCCACAGAGGCGTTGGAGTGTCGATCATACTACAGGTGTGAACGTACAAGACCAAACTGTGGACTGTGACAATATCCGTACAGAGACAAATCAAGTTAATGAAATCATTGAAGACGATAAAGAGTGGACAACGTCAGATGAACGTGAAGAATCAGACGCAGAAACTGTCATAACTGAACAGTTTGAAGAGCCAGATTATGTCACTTATAATACGGTTGTGCGCAGAGAGCCTACTTCTGTAAGGGAGGCATTATCTCTAGAAGACGCGAATATGTGGAAGGCGGCAATAGAAGAAGAGATGAATGCTTTAAAAGAAAATAAAACATGGTCTCTAGTAAAGGCTCCTAATAACGTAAACGTCGTTGATTCGAAATGGCTTTTCGGAATCAAAGAAGAGGCGGGGGGAAAGACCCGTTATAAAGCTCGCCTTGTAGCTAGAGGTTTCAGTCAACGAAAAGGTGTGGATTACTTTGACACCTTCTCACCTGTGGTCCGACATGGCTCTTTAAGAGCGTTATTTGCTTTAGCAGCAAAGATGGATTTAAAAATTGATCACATGGATGTGAAAACGGCATTCCTTAACGGAGATTTGAGACAGACGGTATATATGAGACAGCCTGAAGGTTTCGAGGTAAGAGGCAAAGAAGATCATGTGTGTCTCTTAAGGAAATCGCTATATGGACTTAAGCAAGCTCCTAGGGCGTGGAACGCCAAGCTTCACGAAGAGCTCATGCGATTGAATTTCATTAGATCTGAAAATGAACCATGTGTGTACACGCGGTCCAGGAATGGAAATACAATTATCATGGTGGTGTATGTTGATGATCTCCTGATCTTTTGGAATAATGATAAAGAGATGAAGTTAGTGAAAAAGGATCTGATGTCTTTATTTGAAATGAAAGATTTTGGCAAGGCTCAACTTATGTTAGGCATTCAAATTGAGCAGCGCAAAGATGAAATAAAGATTCATCAAGAAAATTATGTAAATAAGCTATTGAAGGTACCCTGACGCTCAGTTCGTCGCTCTGGGGGACTTCAACGCCTGCCACCAGGACTGGCTCTTCCCATACCAGAGGACCGACCACGCTGGGAGAGAAGCGCGAAACTTCGCGCTTTCTATGGGCCTTTCCCAGCTGGTAGAGCAAGCGACTAGGGTGCCTGACGTAGTTGGCCACACAGCCAACTGTTTGGACCTTCTGCTGACCACTGATCCGGACAGATGTGTTGTAACAGTTTCCTCACCGTTGGGAACTTCAGACCACTGTCTGGTGAAGTCTGTGTCATCCTTCTCCCCTCCAGATCACGACTCTCGTGGTGAACGGAGATTGTGGCGATACAAGTCAGCAGATTGGGATGAGATGCGCCACTTCTTTGCGTCTTATCCTTGGCAGCAGGTCTGCTTCTCTTCTGACAATCCGTCGAGCTGTGCGGACGCTATAACCGATGTGGTGCGTCAAGCTATGGAGTATTTTATCCCATTCAGCGACGTGCCCGTCGGTGGCTCAGCTCGCCCATGGTTCAATGCCGATTGTGTCCAAGCTGAACAGCATAAGCACGCGGCATTTCTCACCTGGGTTGACGCTCGTGACCGCAGAGCTCCGGATCTAAGCTCAAAGAAGAGAGCCTTTAACCGTGCTGCCAAGTCCTACAAAAAGGCGCTTAAGAGGGCTCGCTTCGACCGTATTACCCATATTGGCAACAAGCTATCTGCGCAGCCATCCGGTAGCAGATCTTTTTGGTCCCTTGCCAAATCGGTCGAGGCGAACTTCTGTCGAACCACACTGCCTCCGCTGGTGAGGCCTGATGGAACACTGGCCCATACGGCGAGAGAGAAAGCAGGTCTCTTTGCATCTCTCTTTGCCCATAGTTCACGTCTTGATACTGGCAGTGCTACTCCACCTAATTTACCTCATTGCGGAGCTTCAATGCCGGAGGTTCGCATTAGGAACAAGGAGGTCCTGAGAGCACTGTGTCGTCTGGACGTGAATAAGGCTAGTGGTCCAGATGGTATACCAGCGATTGTTCTTAAGGCATGTGCACCCGAGTTGTCTCCTGTATTGACGCGCCTGTATCGCCTCTCATTTGGGACTGGTATAGTGCCCAAGTCCTGGAAGTTTGCCAACGTGCAGCCCGTGCCCAAAAAGGGTAGTCGTGCCGATCCTACCAACTATCGGCCGATTTCGGTAACCTCCATACTCTGCAAGATTATGGAGCGTGTATTGAATTCGCGCCTCTTGGCTTACCTGGAAGGTAACGATCTCCTCAGTGACCGACAGTACGGTTTTCGGCGCAATCGGTCAACTGGGGACCTACTAGTGTATGCCACTCACTTGTGGGGCGAGGCCCTCGAGAAAAATGGGGAAGCGATTGCCGTCTCCCTTGATGTCTCGAAGGCCTTCGACCGGGTATGGCACGCTGGCCTTTTGAGTAAGCTTCCAGCGTACGGCGTTTCCGCTGGCCTGACTGGCTGGGTTAAAGACTTCCTGACTGAACGGTCCCTCCGAGTTGTTGTCGACGGATGCTCATCGGAGCCCATGTCGACCAATGCCGGTGTTCCTCAGGGGTCTGTTCTCTCTGCAACTCTGTTCCTGCTGCATATTAATGATCTGCTGATGCCCGGTATCTATGGGTATGCAGATGACAGCACAGTTGTGGAGAGATATCTGCCGGAAGCTCGGGCTAGTAAGGAAGCAATCTGGTCCGAAAGAGAGGCTATGGTAGAGCGTACGAGTGCTGCACTACAGGCAGTCTCCGAATGGGGCAAAGCCAATCTTGTAGCATTCAATGCCGCCAAAACACAGGCGTGTCTTTTCACCGCCAAAAGGAGCCCGTTCACCTTGGCTCCTACTTTTCAGAATGTATCCTTGGAGTGCACCAACCGCCTTCAGCTTTTGGGAGTAGAGATTTCCTCGAACCTTAACTTTGGGCGGTTCATTGAGTCCAAGGCCAGGGTGGCTGCTAGAAAACTTGGCGTTATCGCAAAGGTCCGGCGGTACTTCACACCGGGGCAGCTTCTAATGTTGTACAAAGCACAGGTCCGCTCGTGTGTGGAGTACTGCAGCCACATTTGGGCTGGTGCTGCGAAATGTCACCTGGATACTTTGGATTCAGTGGAGAGGCGTGCGAAGAGGCTGATTGGCGACCCAGACTTGACTCGAAACGGTTTCCAAAGCCTGGAGCACAGGCGTAGAGTAGCCAGCCTTTCGGTCTTCTATAGGTTGCATTCTGGTGAGTGTGCAAGGGAATTGCATGATTTAATTCCCCCATCACCGTTCCACCATCGGACGACCCGTCGTACGGCGAGTTTCCACCCTTACGTTGTTGATACCACTGCGACCCGGACGAAGCGTTTCGCTTCCTCTTTTATACCGCGTACATCGAGGGACTGGAACAATTTGCCAGCGACGGTGTTTCCGTCACATTACAATTTGAGTGTCTTCAAGGCTAGAGTGAATAGGTTCTTAATAAACTAGCGCGCTTTACCATCAATGATCGCATCACTGCTTACCATCAGGCGGGATTGCGGTCAAGCGCTTGTTTATAACTTATAAAAAAAAAAAAAAAAAAAAAAAGGTGTACAAAATGGAAGACTGTAAGCAAGTTTCAACACCAGCTGTACCGGGTCAGAAACTTGAGAAGTGTTCTCAGATTAGAGAAAGGGTTTTTCACGTATCTGGTCTTGTGTGAATATATTTACTCGAATTAAAGGGGTCACTAATCACTGAAGTGTCAGAAGGTTCATTTGCTTATCGGAATGAAAGTCAGTATCACAAAAACACGAATCTATAATTTCAATAACAAATGTGCGCGATACAACTCCAGCGCGCGGACGGGACGCAACTGGCTCAAGCGGCGGGGTTAGCTTACGCTGCAATACATAACCGCTACAACATTCCCCCTTTTACAAAAAAAAAATTTTGACACATGACAATCTAAAAAATTAAAAATATTCTACGAGTGGAACCGCGGTACATACATTGTACTTCTCCCACAATACCTGCCACTGCACACGACACCGTTGCTATTTGCTTATTCAGCTACTTGCTCGTGTGTGTGCTGTGGTGGTCTGATTACTTGATATCGTTCTATGTTTCCATGCCCGTATTGCATTACGCGATAAGCGTGTTCAGCTGAATCGCGTAAGTCTCGGGCCTTGTTTTGACTTCGACAACGGAAACTGACTCCATAGCTTACAATTGATCGCTGTTTTACACATACTTAGTTTTTAATAATACGACACATTACTTATTACATTTGAAATAACACATACATTATATAAAATTACTCAGGCAATAGCCAAACTCTGCTCAAATTAGATACAAACAATACACTACAATATTATATCCTCAATTAATCGGGCTACAGTCAAGCTCTACTTAACTTAACTTTAAGTATACAATTAACACACATATTTTTATTTAACACCATGATCACACTATGACGCACTAATCCACGTGTCATTTCCGAATTGCCGCCCTTAAACTGGTAGGTGATTCGTCATTTCACGAGGTGTCTCCTGGCCTTGCCATTAGTGCCGCTTCTTGCTGCGATGCCACCGTTCAACCATCCCATTACTTTCGTAAAAGAAAAATTTTTGCTACTCCCTCCGCAGTAGGTGTATACCTCTTGACCTTGCGGGGCTGGGGCGCCTCCATCGCCGCCATCTGTGCTGCCGGTGCCTATCCTCTGTCAAGGACCTTAGCGTTGCAGCTGTACTTCCTTCGCTGGCCTCATTACGTAGTGCTCTTCCAGCGCCAGCGTCTTCATATTCTTCATAAGGCCTCTGTCAAGGCCACTTCCGGCGACCACGTGTTGTGTTGCCACGTGCCATTATGTAACCTCTCGCCGCTCTTAGTTTCCTTTACTCTGCCTCCATCAATGGGAGGTTAAAGAGCCATCCTGTTATATCTTCTTCCTGAAGGTAATGTTGAAAACATTTTGGAGTACCCGTGTGCGCCTGTCGTCCTTCCGAGGCCGTCCCCGTCGGAAGGGAGTTGCGTCCTTATTCCTCTTCGTAAGATTGCTGTTTTATCGGGGTCGCCACTTTCACGTATCTTGTCTAGTGAATATATTTACTTGTATTAAAGGGGTCACTAATCACCAGTGGCGAAGAGTCCATACAAGCCGATTCCCACCGGGTTACCTTTCAAAAATCAGTTCCATATTCATACAAAAGTATTTACATTCTATTTCATTAACAAAGTATTATTAATTAAATGCCTGCGCGATTTACAATAGCAATAGTAATTCTTAGCAATACCCTAAGTATCACATTTCATTTTATAGTCGTAAATTAATCAGCGCTTCAATTTTTCGTACCTAAATTACATTGAAGGTAACTCGACGAATTACAGCTTATCTCGGCCAACGTTTTACTATGAGGCGAAAAGAGACAGAGCGTGTCAGACCATCTCTTTCTAATGCTCGCTAACCGTCCGTAAAATTTAAGGAAAGATAGGCTAATGGCAACCGGCTTGCAGTTCTCTCCTCTCCTCTATTAGAAAGAGACAAAGAAACCACTCAAACCACGGCACGGGAGAAAGGAAACACGACAAAATTAAAAAGAATTAGCGTTATAATGAAATCCTTCGCAAGTCATATTCTTTTTATTTTGGCATATTTTCGTGTTTCATTTCGTTTGGTTGAAAATAAATTATTGTTAGAATGTGACATGTGTTGCTATACCACTGGTGCGTGATAATTTTGTTTATTATATTTTAATATTTGTGTTATTTAAACTGTGACTGATTCTGCAAGGTAATTTAATCGCAGATTTGGTTAAATACTGTGGATTTTGTTTGTTATTATGGCTTATATTATTCTACCGGCAATATTATTCTTATCTGAAGACCTCCTCCAAGATATCCTGCAGTAGGTAAGTGTTTAAGAGTTTATTTTTTTGGACCGGCTTCCCTTTGTCAAAATTTCACCCTTCGCCACTGCTAATCACTGAAGTGTCAGAAGGTTCATTTGCTTATCGGAATGAAAGTCAGTATCACAAAAACACGAATCTATAATTTCAATAACAAATGTGCGCGATACAACTCCAGCGCGCGGACGGGACGCAACTGGCTCAAGCGGCGGGGTTAGCTTACGCTGCAATACATAACCGCTACAGGTTCCCTATCGTGAGCTGATAGGCTCCCTTATGTACTTGGTAGTCTGTACATGGCCAGACATAGCACATGTTGTGAATCACCTCAGTCAATTCAATGAATCCTATGGTGAAGCACATTGGATAGCAGCCAAGAGGGTGCTCCGTTATCTCAAGGGAACAAAGAACTTAGGATTGATGTACTCAAGAGCAGAACATGAAGAAATCCTGGAGGGATACGCCGCAAGGGCGGATCCAGCTTTGGCGCCAGGGGGGGGGTCACATAGTCGTGGTCAAGTCAGAAGAAGTTTTAATTAAACTTTGATAATAATAGATACAATTAAAAAGAAGGTATTTTATTAATAAGTACCTACTGAACATAAAAATACCTAATTAAATAACGAAATCAATTTTTCTTTTACGTCTCCTGCCGAAATGTTTTATCACTTCATCTATTTCAATGGGTACGTTTTTATTGACGTGGAGAAGTGCCAGTCCGGTTAGACGTTCTTCAATCATTGAAGCTCTTTCCCATGCTTTGATTATTCGTAACGTAGACGACGTACCACTGGGTGCTGAGAGGCGAGCTCAGACTGGGGGGAGATCTGACGAGTTAAGCGGACGACACGCTGGTCACCGCCAGGGAGAGCTCGCACAGGGAAACAACGTTGCTGGCGACGGCCGCGGTATCACAGGTGGTGGGCCGCATACACACACATATCACAGGAGGTGGCGCTCAACAAGTCGGAGGCCATGGTTTCATGGTCTCCGGCGGGCGCCGCCACCCGGCTCACGGCGTCAGCTCGAGCAGCGTCGGTCGCAGCTCCGAGAGGTCCTGGTGGCAGAATGGCGGGACAGGCTTTCGTGCCCTACCGCAGGCCTCACCACCATCGAGGCGATCCGGCCGGTACTGGTGGACTGGCTCGGGAGATGGCAGGGCTCCCTGATGTTTCGGATTACACAGGTACTTTCGGGGCATGGTTGCTTCGGAAAGTACCTGTGTCGCATAAACATGGAGCTGGACGCCCGGTAGCACTAGTGCATCAACTGCCGGGAGCGGCATACGCTGGCAGAGTATGCCACGCGCGGAGGAGCTGCGCCGTGCCTTCATCTCGGCCGACAGGGAGCTGTCACTGCCGTACTCGAGTCGATGGTTGGCAGTGATGAGTCCTGGGATGCGGTGTTTTCCTTCTGCGAAACAGTCGTCTCGCAGAGGCTGTGGACAGGGAGAGGGAGATCTCGTCCTCTCACCCGACCCACAGCAGGCGCACCGGGCGTCGGAGGAGGGCGGATAACGCCCTCTTTCAGCCACCCTAAACGGGTCCAGGGGCGACACACTCGGGGACATCTGTCGCCCCCCAAACATCAGGACCCTGGGTGGCAACGCGAAGTGTTCCACACGCGCCACTCTTAGACGTCATGGGGGGAGTCGTACACATCATTCAGCCGAGGAGGCCCACAGTGGTGGGCCAGCACCAATCGGGGGTTGCGGAAGCAGTATTAGTTCTCGCAGCCCCCGGTTTAGGTGTGAGACGGATCAACCGGGTGATTTTAGTCAGTAGGTGTCTGACAGACCCTGTCGCCCACCCCAGGGCGGCGGACATGCATGAGGATTTTCCAACCAGGAAACAAAAAAAAACGCTTAGACCTTAGACTTACGAAGCTTAGGACCTTCAACTACCCTCACCAAAAAAAAAAACGTAGGTATGTACAGACGAAGTGTTCTTACAGCAACAGAAACATCATACAGAACAGGGTAAGACCGAAATGTGACGAACAAACAGTCAATTCGGATTTCGCTCTGGTGTCGGTATTCGTGAAGCTCTTTTTGCCCTCAACGTCCTCGTAAAAAAATGCAGGGATATGCACTGCTGTGCTTTATAGTTTACGAACAGGCATTCGACCGGGTTAAGCACCACCACCTCCTGGGTCTATTAACAGATATTGAACTCGATGGCAAGGACGTCAGGATTATCCGTAATCTGTACGAGAACCAAGTAGCTACAATCAAAGTTAAAAATGAGGAGACCGAGGAAATCAAGATCTGTCGTGGAGCTCTGCAAGGCTGTGTCTCCGTTGCTCTTCAATATCTATTCCGAGGCAGTGATGTCGGAGGCTCTTGAAGGTCTGGAAGCCGGAGTGAAAATCAATGGCAAGGTCGTTAATAACCTGCGTTATGCGGACGACACTGTTCTCATTGCAGCCTCTGAACAAGATTGCAAACCATTTTAGATAAAGTCAACGAGTGCAGCGAGAAGGCCGGTCTGTCGATGAACATCAGCAAGACAATATTTATGCTGGTCTCTAGAAACCAAGACTTATGTACTAGCATATCGGTGGCAGGCAAACAACTTGAGCGGGTACGACAGGATAAGTATCTCGGTGCTTAATATCTCGGTGGTAAATGAAGCATGGGAGTCCGACCAAGAAATTAAGACCCGGATAGAACTTGCCCGAGCATCTTTTAACAAAATGAAGAAAGTTCTGTGCTGTCGTAAACTCCACATAAAGCTCCGAGTGAGATTACTGGTGTACTACGTATGGCCTGTCGTTCGTCATGTCCCGCTGCGAAGCATGGATTCTGAAAGAGGACACGACGCTTGCAGGCTTTTGAAATGTGGTGCTACCGTCGTATGCTGCGCATAAGCTGGACCCAAAAGGTCAAAGTTGACATCGTCCTTCAGCGCGTTCTAATGCCTCGAAAGTTGTTACCCACCATAAAGAAACGCAAAATAGATTATCTCGGCCAGATGCTCCGACACGATAGATATACGCTTTTTTTTTCCGGGTGGAAAATCCTCATGGATTTCCGCCGCCCTGGGGCGGGCGACGGGGTCTGTCAGACTCTTACTGACTAAAAACCACCCGGTTGATCCGTCTCACACCTAAACCGGGGGCTGCGAGAACTAATACTGCTTCCGCAACCCCCGATTGGTGCTGGCCCACCACCGTGGGCCTCCTCGGGTCAGGGGGGGGAGTGAGGTGTAGGACTTCCCCCGTGACGTCTAAGAGTAGCGCGCGTGGAACACTTCGCGCCGCCACCTCGGGTCCTGATGTTTGGGGGGCGACAGATGTCCCCGAGTCTACGCTAGTGATATACGCTACTCCAACTCATTATGATGGGCAAGGTAGAAGTAAAAAGGCGCGCTGGACGAAAGAGAAAGTCATGGCTGCGAAACATCAGGGAGTGGACAGTGGAAGAGAGAGTTGAAAAACTGCTCCGTCTCGCGGTTGACAAGACCGAATACAAGAAGCTGACGGCCAACCTTCAGGATTGAAGAGGCACAGGATGAAGAAGAAGAATGTACAGACGTCAACCTTATTGCTAAACTATGAAGGCTCAAAGTTGATTGGGAATATTTGAAGTTTCCGATAGCTTGAACTGCTGTCGTCCGTATATAAATCCCCCTCTATCAGTAAGTAGGCACCTACTTATCTACCTACGAGGTACTTTAAGAACATTACAACCATAATATTTGAGTTTGAACACACAGTGTGTGTGTTCAATGCATACTGAAGAAACTTGATTAATAAACAAAGTGCGCGCAAGTAAAATGAAATGTGACATTTGAATGTTGGCGGCCGTGACGGCGGTAGCGCGGCAAAATTCAACTTTTGAATGCCCAGCGCATTCAAAAGTTGAATGCGTTCCCGAATAATGCGTTTGCCGGCAAACAAAGTATGTATTATATAAATTGATTAAATATTGAAAGTACTTAAATAAAATCCTCCTGTGCTAGACTGCTAGGTACTCCTGGACCCAGCCCAGGGGTCATGACCCCCATGACCCCCCGGATCCGCCCTTGATACGCCGATGCTGACTTTGCGGGTGATACAGATAGGCGTTCATATTCTGGCTCAGTGTTCCTTGTTCAAGGAGGAGCTGTATCGTGGCAGAGCACCAAACAAAGAACCGTTGCTCTTAGCACAGCAGAGGCGGAATATGTGTCGATGTCGGAGGCAACGAAAGAAGCGGTGTTTTTGAAGCGCTTTATATCAGAAATGATAGGAGCTAGAGACATGCCTCCTGTTGCCATTCATTCAGATAGCCAATCAGCTATAGCTATTGCCGGCAATCCGGTTCACCATCAACGGACAAAACATGTTGATGTAAGGTACCACTTTGTGCGGAATATGATTGAGGCTGGGATTGTTACTGTGAAATATTGTGAGACTGAACGGATGGTTGCTGATGCATTGACTAAGGCACTTGCCAAGGGCAAGTTCCATTGGTGTATATATAGTATGGGTCTAGCTGTATAGTATTGGTGTGTAGAAATGCAGCTATTTAGTATGGTTGAGATTAAGGAGGAGTATTGAAGCAAGGAGTTATAAATATAGTTTTATAGGTAATCTCTTCATACTGGTTGCATTTGATTGTGTCAAGTGATTTGACGCATGACAATCATCATCATCCCAGCGTTAATCCCAGTCGCATCCGAAGCCTTTTCAGCTTTGGAGTCAGGGGTCCGCTTTACCAGTCCAACTGCTGATATGGCTAAACTTCGACATTTTCCGTGAAGCGACTGCCGTCTGACCTCCACAACCCGAAGGCGACATCGAAGCATTGCAGTTAGACCAATTGTTGGACTTTTGAGGGCTCCAACAACCCGTAACGACTGCCACTAGATGTTCGTACGGCAACCGGGACCAACGGCTTAACGTGCTTTCCGAGGCACGACCAGACCAGTGCAAATATTCATATTCATGCATACAAATACTTGCACTGTGCGGGGATCGAACCCGCGCCACCTTGCGCAGCGGCCGCGTCCGCTACCGCTACGCCACGGAGGCTGTCAAATTTGACGCATGACAATATTAGAAGGAAAAGTGTTCTGTTGTTTTATGTTGTTATGTGGAGTCATGTTTTTTCTTGTAAATATTATTGTGTGCTTTGGTTTCTGAATATATTTTATTTTACACTCTTTGCTATCTACTGTTACTTTGCTACCTAAACTCTATCAAAACTATGTATCTCACAACATGAATGAATGTAATAATATCTCATGACGCGGAAAACAACTATGACTTTTTTATAAAAGAAAAAATCGTATCTATCTTTACCATCATGTCCGAAAAAAAATGTAGACTATATTTCTGAACGAAGTTTATGTTTGTCTGTCGGCTAATTAATGTCATCAATCAGCTGTCATATAAGATATTGATTACTTCGTGTACAGATTTTTCATCACAGCTATACTATAATATTTTGTTTTTCATAATGAAAATACAAAATAATCAATGGGCTATATGTTTTTAGTGTCATAAAACTAATGTTGTGGTTGTAAAAATGAATGACGAGGAGAAGAAATCTATAATACAGACCCTTAACATAAGGATAGGGTCTAACATAAATGATTTGGCGAATGCTTTAGAATTACAAAATGAATTACAGATCAAGCGGGATAAACTTCAAACTAGTGTAAGCCCTTATGAATACTTTAATTCGTATTATGTTTTACTAATATTCTAACGGATCAATTTTTCCAGGCAATATACATGTACCAGTTCTATTTTTGCAAATAGCTAATTGATTGTTTAAATAATAAATACTATGTTTTATTTGATTTTAGCTTAATATAGCGAATAATGAAGTACCAATAAAATTGGCAGCAGCTTTACAGAAGGCCGAATTGAATTCCGATCAAATAGACAAGTTAAAAACTAGAAGTGAAGAGTTGAAAAAGAAAGTTGAAACATTCCTAAATAAAACAGAACCACTGAGATATGAAGTTGATAGACGGTTTAATGCAATCAACAAGCTGGAAGAAGTATTAGTTTACTTAAGATCTTTTGAGAAAATTGATGAATTGAGGTTTGTGGGGACTTTATTAGACATTTACTCTGGAATAGATTATGAATTGTGTTCCCTTAAAACTCACTAGGTCTTTATCTGTAGAAATATCTCCTCGACTTTGTGTTGTACAGTGTGTTCTATACTCTACATGTTATCAAAAAGGATCTATGATAAGTTTTAAGTTGCTTAAGGAATGTGATTTGATACCCAAATTACAACAACCACAAAAGTTTGTACCTAGTTTAACACATTCGGAAGAAGAAGAACAAGAATTGATTTGCATACTTCTGTCATTTCATTCTAAGCCTATTTATACCAATTTAGGAGTTAATCTTAAGAAGCAGTAGTAGTATTATCAGTATGTCAATCTTTTACTGACTAAAACCCACCGTGTTACTTCACTTGCCTGTGCACAAGGCCCACAGTTTCTCTTTCAACCATTCCGCTACCCTGGCCCAGGCAATGGACTTTGTGGACCCCGTCATGATATGTTGACATCTCTTTGAGGCACAGGTGAAACACAAAGCGCCCTCAACCCGGGCCTGGTCCTTAGGGCTCTACTGTGGCCGAAACTTCTATTTTGTCTCCCGACCAGGGCGTCTCCTGCGGTTACTAGCGGTGTGAGGGTGATGAGATACCCCCTCTCTCACGTGCTCCGCCTCGCCCTTTGCCAGCCTTACTGCTTCGTAGAAGGAGGTGACCGACTGCCATGCACTCTCTATCAGGGCTATGGCCTAGACCAGGGTCGGACGCAAGAGATCGCGGTCACGAGGACACGGTGCTCCGCCTAGGCCGGACAGACCTCCACCGTGCCCTCAGGGCGATCCCAACTGTAGTGACACCCTGGCGTTCCCTCCCGCCTTATTCGAAACCTCTCGAAATAGCCGTGTCTGATGAGTAGGTACCTGCGTCAGGCGAATGGTGAGAGCGCCATGGCGCCTTTCTAGCCACTCCTCAAACAGGGGACGTCTGCCACTATTGTGGCGTGCCCAGCACTAGCTTGCCACAATCGTAGCCGCCATGTCGCCATGAGTTCCCACCGTAGCTCTGTCCGCCGTACTTCGATTTATCGCGGCAGCGCAGTTTTGCCTCCTCTCGCCACTCCCACATGTGTGCCTCCTTGCCGCCAAACCGGCAAGGAGGCCGTCTCAGCGGAGATCGTGCTGTATCCCCGGACTAGCCGAATGGCCATGACCCTCTGGGACGCAGTCAGGCCGCCTGACGCCTCAGGGGCGGTCCCTGCGGCCCACACGGGCACCTCGTAAAGGGCCATGGAACCCTTGACCCCAGCGTAAAGCCTCCGGTAGGAAGTGGTTGGTCCCCCTAGATTAGGGGAGGAACCGCCTCAGGGCAGCCCCGGTCCGTTCCAGTCTGGGAGCCAAACCTCGGAAGTACTCCTCTAAGTTCCACCGGCTGTCGAGGACGAGTCCCAGGTACTTCATCCTCGTTCGGCCCTGACGCCGATGTGAATCCCTCCTACCATTATGTGGGAACTGCCCGTGTCCTCAGAATTATGCACACCCCTAAACCCAATTGCATTATAAGTTAATTAATTGATTTATTTATTTCACTTTCAAATCCACTGATATAAAACAAATAATGTAAAGAGGCAGAATGCTATTCAAATTGTTGTGCTGCAATGACTTGGCAGGTGCTAAGATAATGTAATATTATATATGTTATATATATATTTTTTTAATGTAATATTTGCTTTAATATTCTAGTCGTCAAATGAAACAGACCAATGATGATGAGCAATTGGTTCTCCTCTATGGTGAGCTCAGAAAGATGTGTGGCCTGTATCAAAAGGGTCACAGGGCTACCTATGTGAAGGAATATACACACTACTGGCATAATGTTCTCAAAGAAAAACTTACCAAGTAAGTAATACTTATAAGTGAGTGATTTTGTAATAATGATGTAGAGAATGTTTAGGTGATGTCTTTGGGAAGGGTCTGAACTTAATAAACAGGAAATATGTGTCATCAACATGAGAAGAAGAACAGGATATTTTTTTTATAAATAAGAGATAGTAAAGCGCACTAGTTTATTAAGAGCCTTTTCACTCTAGCCTTGAAGACATTTAAATTGAAACACTACCGCTAGCAAATTGTTCAACATAACAACTAAAAAGTAAAACAAATTCTGTAAGTACTTAAAAGGAAATATGAGGCCAGAATAAGTTATATTGATTCTGAATACCAATAACTAAGGCCCATTGCTTTTCATTCTATTTTTTTATGATTTGGTACATAAAGGGTAAAACGGAACTCTATCACTAAGACTACACTTTATCTGTCACAACAGATTGCTATAACAACAGATACAGTACCGGGCACGTATGTTAGCAAGATTTTGACATAATAGGGGTAAATTCTCGCATGGTACACTTGAGAACGAATGAACGCAAGTGTAATCGGAAGCGAACGGGACGTAGACACGGTGCGGGAGGCAAAGGTGGACTGACGCACCAATTAGGGATGGGCAAAAATTATCGATATATCAAAAAATCGATATTTTTTCAGAATAATATCGATATATATCGGCGATATTTTTCCCGCGATATATTGATTTTCGATATTTATTGTCAAAATCGATACATTTTCAAAGCTCTGCTGTATGCTCATGCGTCACATCATCTATTTGACTAAACCGATTTATTAAATCTAGAAAAAAAAAATAGGTATGCAGTAGGCTGTATGGGTTTAGTTTCTTTGCTTCAAACACAAACAAAAATTACAGTCTATGCGATACGGGATCTTAGTGCTCTTCTTGGCCCTTTCAAAGAAGCTACCGAGGAAATAAGTGTTGCGAATTATGTAAAGTCAAGCTTAGCCATTCCTCCTACAAATTTAGTGACCCAAGTTACAGATCAAGCAACTCCATCAACCTCTTTATGGTTGATTGTAAAAAAGCTTTACTCAAAAAAACTTGAAGACAAACTGGCTTCTTTAGAAAGAAATCCTTTTCTCTTAGTAGCTACTATTTTGGACCCTCGGTTTAAGCGTATCCGCTTTGCCTCGTCAATTGTCGTGTCAAATGCTATATCCAAAATTACTGCTGAGATTCATGCAGAACATCGGCGCAGAGGACAACTTTCTTCGGATAAAAATGCTGATCAAGCAGCATCAGAGCAAGTGGGTCCTCTATCTGGTCCAGACATGAGAAATTATTAAATTTGAACATAGCTTCGTCAGAGGTAGCAGTAGCTACGCTCCCTGTGTTGCTCGAAGCTGTGTCCCTATTGAACAAAAGCAGTATTTGGACCAACCACTTTTAGAACGAAAATCTGATCCAATAAAGTTGTGGGTAAATTGTCAACATTTCACGCCGATTCTCTCGGATATCGGTCTAAAATATTTGATTTGTCAAACTTCTTCAGTGTCATCTAAAAGGGTAGCTTCAGCGGTAAATTTGGCTGTGCCAAATGGTAGGAGCAGATTAACAGGTGAACACATCAAACAAAGAGTACTCCTCATGTCAATATCTGACAAATACTGGTTTGAACAAAGTTATTTTTACTGTAGTTTTTTTATGACAAGCAATTACTCAGTTACTACCAAGAATTACTCAGTTACTACCAAGAATTACTCAGTTACTGCTCTAATATTGCCCTGCGCGACAGTTTTTAGGTCTCGTATACCCAGTAATTACACTAGCAAAGTGTTGTGTTGAAGATGTTGATTTTTCTGGTACACCAACCTGTTTTTTTTAAATAATAAATCTTATGTCAAAACAGCCGTAGGTGTATTTGCTTTAAAATTTCGAATATTTTGGCAATTTTTAACCGACTTCAAAAAGGAGGAGGTTACTCAATTCGACCGTATATATGCTTATTTTTTTTCTATGTTTGTTCACGCATAACTTCGTCGTTTATGAACCGATTTTGATAATTCTTTTTCTGTTGGAAAGAAGACGTTCCCAAGGTGGTCCCATGATAAGCATAGGATATCAGGGTTTGATGGTGACCAGAGAAAACAAGGGAACTTTCAAAAATTGCAGGTTCGACTAGTGCATTTCTTAGCATTTTCATTAAGTATTTTAAAGCACTACAATTTAATAAAGATCTGGAGTAGATCTGATGATGGAGCCGGGAGACAGTTGAAGGAACTCCTCAACAATTCACAGCAGCTACCTTGTGTTTAGGCTCGATTAATTTGTATTGATAAAAACTTTACACCTAGATGGGTTGTGACTGTCGAGCTCTCATGATGAAGACAAAGGCCAGTTCCGGGAACTCCTCAACGGTTTACAGTAGCTATTTTGTGGTTGGACTTCATTCATTTATATTGATGAGACCTTTGCACCCACATTGGGTTAAAATAATGGTCTGCAGTAAATTTGATGATGAAGACCATAGGCAGTTGAGGGAATACTTAGGTACGGGTAAAAATTAAAGTAAACAAAATTAGGTACGTCGTTTCCCAACTATATTTGCGTCAGCTTCCAGTCTGACCGGATGCAACTGAATATACAATATGTTAAAAAAACCCTGTCCGACCCGTGAAGGTATTGTTAGGTATCGATAACTGATTCTACTAATGCCTACAAAACCTGGCTAAACTTTAAAAAAAATCCCCCTAAAAAATAAATAACTTAAATAAAATAAATAGGTAATTTCATGGCAACACAGGCACAGTTCATAACCTCAGTTGACCTCATGCATGTAGGTATAGGTAATTTATCCACGTTTATCGAGTCTCGAAAGAAATAATGATACTTAGGCAGCTCGTGAAAAGAACTTTTTTTTTAAGTAGGAAGGTCGTCTGACTCTCCAAATGTATCATTTCATTCGATGAGAATAATGGCTGTGGCGGAGATGTAGTTCCATATTTCGTTCACTAATAACGATACAGGCCCAGCTGGCACCGTCGCACGAGATTAGCACGGACATGCACACAAATAAAAATCAAGTGGTGTCAAATCCGCGCTGGCCACAGTTGGTCCACCCTTACCAATCCACTGCTCGCCGAACTGATAATGGAATTCTCACGTACAGGACAAAGATATGGTGACGCACCGTCATACTGGAACCACATTGACCACATTGACCACAATCACCTGATCAAAACACAGCAGTTGCTACCTTCCATCAGCATGTTACATTACTCTACATTAGGAAACGACATGATCACACAATACACGAATAGTCTTCACGAGAGCGATGTTTACGCGCAACTGATAATTTAAAGTCAAAATGTTTTTTATTTTATAAAATTATAACTACGCGCGGCTGGCCTCGCGGCATCCTTTGAGTAAATAGGGATGTGTAAGTAATCAAAATATTGATTTTTGATGGAAACAATTTACTCGTCTATTTTTGTTATCGATTTAGTATTGTAGTTTCTCATTTTCATTCTAGATTCAACATCGCATGGAATTGTTTAGAACTTTTACAAAACTTAAATTAGTTAGGTACACTGCTGTAAATGAAAATCATGCCAAAGTTTTAATTTCAGTTTCTGTCTCAAAATCGATGATGTTGACCGTTAAAATATTTGTAAAATTTTACTAAAATTGTGTTTCATAAGTCCTTCTCGTTTCTGTTTACTAATACTTGTGTTATAATAATGTTATTAGTAATTAATCGATAAACAAACAAAAGTACTTTTACCATTGGGTAATCTGTGTTTTTAACAAATCATTCAACCAGATACAAGTTTCGATTAATAGCGATAAAAAAAAAGTTATTGCGCAAAAATTAGTGCATCACTAGTTATTTCTTTTACGGTGCCGACAAAGCTCATGTGCGACGCCGCCAAAGAAATAAATAATCTAACAAAACAATAAAAGGAAAGCCGACAATTATACCGCCTAAAATGGTGTTGTAATTTTTTTAAAAACACCAAATTTTGGGGAAGTTAGCGTAAATTCGCGGGGAAAAAAGATAGTTTCAAAATTGATTAGTATTGTTACTATGATGATTATGCAAAATTTCAAATTTTATTTGGTCATGTGATTGCCTAACCTTTATTATCCTTATGGGTCGGACAGGGTTTTCTTTACATATTGTATAGTACTTTTAACAAGTAAAAAGTATAAAATATTTTTTTTTTACAAAAAACAACCGACTTCCAAAAACCACTACAAAGTGAAAAATAACTAATTTCGGAAGTCGGTGGCAAAAACGCATATACAAAACCAAAGACACCGACTTCCGAAATTAGTTATTTTTCACTTTGTAGTGGTTTTTGGAAGTCGGTTGTTTTTTGTAAAAAAAAAATATTATAATTAATTACAAATTGGGCAAAAATATCGATATATCGAAATATTGATATTTTTTGGGTGATTATATCGATTTATCTGAAAAATATCGATACGTTAAATATCGATATATTTTTCCATTTGCCCATCCTTAGCACCAATCGCGCGCTCAGATCGGCGCTACCTCATACCACGCGTCCCGCGCGCACCACCAAACAGATCTAAAATACGATTTCTGCACATCTAACGACACTTGCCAAGTTACGTGCCGGGAACTTTACTGGAAACAGAAAAACTTAAGGGAGGCTCCCATACGTTAGACGTGATTTTTATTAACAATGGTCTAGATCGCATTGTGTGCGAGTCGATTTGTATTTATTTGGCCGTTTTTAATTAAGATCTACAAAATAACGTTATTTTATTTTTATGGAAAACGCAAACACATACACCCACCCACAGACAGCACAAATCTCAATATTTTTTTTCTTTTTTGCAGACAATATGAAGATGTACTAAAGATGCTCAAATGGCCATTCTCTGCTCCAGCAGAAAGTCAACCAGCACCTAAAGAGGTGATGGTGAAGTTTAGTTGTTTTACTAAATATCTGTTCTTAATTGAAGAACCTGAAGATCTAGTGAACAGTAATATTACTGATGATGTTTGGGAAGGTGAATAACCCTTTGATAAAAGTTTTATAACTTAAAGATAATTAAGGATTTGCTTCCTAAGGCCACCTTAGCTTTCGATTCAGTACAATTTTATAATAAAAAACAATACCTATATTTAGATTTAAACATTTGGGAATACAAACTCAAGGACGACACGATCGAGCGATCGACTGTTGCGCTGCGGGACGCGGGTTCGATTCCCCCACGGAACAAATACGCGGGTTCGATTCCCGCACAGCAACAAATATTTGTATGGCCTACAGATAGTTCTTCCAGGTCCTGGCTATATGTGTATCTGAATTTAAATGTTTGTACCCGTCATGCAGGAGCTACTCCTAGTGTGTGTGGGAAATGTTTTCCAAAAAAAAAAAACCAAGAATGTCATACATGACATGTCAGTTGAAATTCTAATACAGCCGAAATATATTAAGGAACTTTTTTTTTACAAAATATGATCAATCAAAAGTCAACTTAGGTATACATTAGGGTCGATGCAACTACTCCTAATTTGCCCATTGCAATAAAATTTATGACAAACATTAATTACCCATAATGTCGTGGAGTTGCGGTTACCAGCCCATATTACCTATTTTATACTATTATATAACTTCGACACTGGATCTGGGCACCCTCCCACCGTTATGTAGTTGATTAAGTGATGGTAAATTGTGCACCTCGCTGGATTGCGACCCCTTTCCTGCTTCCCCGCGCGATCGGCCTCGCATTCGCCGTAAGCGCTAGGTAGCGATAGCATCTTTGTTGCAATTTTGTACAGTTTAAATCCCCTATTGTTATTACTGTTTCCGTGGCGTTTTCGCTTAGTAAAGTTTTTTTTTTAATAACCTTATTTTTGTTTTTTACATTGTCGACGCGTTAGTGAAGCCTGTTGGTTGCACCAACATTATATTTCAGTCTATATGTATGTCTATATGTATTGCAAAACGTCATGAGTAAAATAACCTAGTATTATGACGCTTTATCATCAAAACGAACCTTATACTAACGTAAAAAAAAAAAAAATGACATAATTCTCATTTTTTGCAAACGGTACCGTCCGAATGACGTCACAGAGCGAGGTGGACAGTTAACTCGCGCGGGTTATAAGCTGAAAATAGAGAATTCAAGTTTATGTTAAACTTATTATTTTGACAGAGAAAGGCCCGTGTCTCCCGGTTAGAGTGCTACTGCGGCCTCTTAAAAAGAGGTTTCAATTCCATTTCACGGGAAGTCGTCAAACGGCGCGTATTGATCGACCGGAGTGGTTCCTCACACAAACACTCACTTGGATTAAACACCATCAAGGTTTTGTTAAGACCCATGTTCAACCAATTGCTGATAAACTGGAGCTAAAGCATGTTAGGGCAGTGGTATGTATGCAGTTGTTTATTCAATATGTACTCTGTTTTTACCATAGATTATCTTATGAATATAAACTAAAAATATTTATAAATAACTTCCTCTTCTTGCTAGTCTGTCATATGCAAAATATTTATCACAAAATGTTATAATCTCTTGGCTTTTAGTCTTTGTTTAGTTTTTCTTATCTGCGCAACAGATGCGTTAACCACCGTTTGGAGAATTTAAAGCTTAAGAAGCTTTATTTAAGCTACTTAGTACTTACCTATGTGTAATATGTTAATATATATATTTTTTTAATCTGGCTTGCAAGCTGCAGCATTCTGGTACTAACAAAAGCCATCCGATTAAACTTTCAAAGTAGGTACTAAAACAATTAACCCCTTTCAGGACGAATTCAATGCTGGCCTTATAGCACTGGCCGCTGAGAGACTTCATACAGTCCTAGCCTTGTATCACTCGCATGGCTCTAAAGGCGAAATTGTTGATGTCGATGCGGCTTTCGCTCATGCCGTCGACGAAACTCTAGGCTTTCAAAGAGAGTTGGTGGAGGTTACGGGCAAAGATAGCAATAGTGTGCTCTCTGTCTTGACCAAAGTGGAGACGTTTTTGAGGTGGCAGACTGTGGAAAAGAAATGTAAGTTCAATATATCATTCTATGAGCTAAATTGTGAAGGAAACTGACAATTTCTCTCTTTCTTGAAGACATGTGACATACAAACAGGGGCTCTAGTATGCTATTACAATAGTGTCAGAATGATCGATCTATGAGTTCATAATGATAAATTTTGACAAGTTTCGTAATCTACTAACAAAATGGCGTCATTATGACTTTCTAGTGGTCAATCACTGACACACCATATTAATAAATGTTCTAATTGAGTACCTAGTACATTTTATAAAATCATTTCTTATAGCGGGTTTTATAAAATGGCAATACGGCAATGCCATTCTCTCGCCATTCTATTACGAGATGAGTGACCGTTAAATTATTGATCATTATTAATTTAGCAGCTTACGAACTTTTAGCACAATGACAAAACCCGCCACACTGTTCCCAATCCACTGCAACTCCTGAAAGCCAGAATCAACAGTGGAGACCGCCAGAAAAACGCCGAGCAATGAAGCTCGACGAGTCCCGGAGAAACGTTTCTACTGTCTTGGGTCCCGCAACGAAATTAATCAGAAAAGAATAGCGGAGGAGTAAGAAAAAAGATATTTTTTCCACTTCCCTCCATAATAAGCAGGAGACAGAATAGAACTAGGCCAATCGGCACAAAGGGACATTATTGCAACTGGGAGAAGCCCAGATTGCCAAGCACCACGGAATAACATTTGATCAAGTTAATGGGTTCTAAGTAGGTATTTGCTGTTACAATTGATTCCAATAATAGGTATGGCAAAAGCGCCTGAACGCACGGAAATTAGTTCTAGTTTCAACAAGGTCCGTATAATAAACAACTCCGGATGTAACTTGTACACTATCCAACATAATATTGCGTTCATTCTGCCAAAGAATACACTCCCACAAGATGTGATGTGCGGACTGTTCAAATTCACAGTTCGATGTAGAACACTGACACAAAGGCGAAGGAACAAGTTTAAAAGAATACAGTTTACTTTTAAAGTTGCCATGACCTGTGAGAAATTGGGCAACGCAGTGGTCAACCTCCAGCCATGTCTTAGCCAGCCGATCGCCAACGGATGGAAAGAACAGATGGATGCCGGGCCCTTGATGGAATTATCCCACCTACTTTGCCATTCGGATAAGAGGTCCTCCCAGACGTCAGTCTGAGGTTTAAATAATCTAGAAATTCTATTGAAGTCGCGTTGTGTAACAAAGTTAGTGTCCATGGCCTCCCCCCTCGCGGAGTAGTACATTGAAGCACGTCGCTGTACTTCAAGATCGACTGGAAGTACACCTGCCAGAACGGGTAAGGCTTCAGTACTGACTGTTCTATACGCCTTGCATAAAAATATCAATGCCAAACGTTGGCTTTGAAGCAGTTTACGTCGCGCCGCCCCTATGCTGGCCCTATCGGCCCAAACAGGTGCACCGTAGCACATACATCCTAAGTAGGTAGCTCCATATATAGTTTTTAAAGTTAGGAATGATAGACCCCAAGTTGCTTTGGATATTCTAGTTAGGGCATAAAAGTTCCTTTTAGCTTTTTCGCCAACTATTTTTATATATTCGATAAATGAAAAATTCCTTTCTAAGACCATACCAAGGTAGCATACGGATTGCTGTTTTTTAACGGGAACGTTATTAAATTTAATAGTAGGCAATGATTTAAGATTACCTTTTAGTAGAAGTTGATAGGTTTTATGCGGCGCAAACGCTAGGCGGTTACGATTACCCCACTGAGATATTAGATTTAGGCAAGTATGGGCCAAGTTCTCAAGTCCGGCTCGGGTACTTGACTGAATGAGCAGTAGGCCATCGTCCGCGTAACCAGTAAGTGAACAGCCGCAAGGAAGCGGGATCGCGAGAAAATCATCAAAACCCAAATTCCATAAATAAGGACCGACAACTGAGCCCTGAGGACATCCCATGGTTAGTGCTTTAGTACTAGAAAAATGACCGAGCTTAAGTACCGCGGAACCGTTTATAAAGTACGAGTAAACGAGATTATATATGTTTCTATAGCAACCGCGGTTTTTTACTTTTAACAACAGCATAGGCCACCAAGCGTTATCAAAAGCCCCAGAAATATCCAAAAAGATACCAATCACGTACTTGTGTTCCGACTGGTTAACGGTTCTTCTGACAGAAAGCGCCGCGTCGACTGTTGATTTACCGATGGTGAAGCCATATTGATTACTATGAAATTTTGGACCGTTCGGTAGTAAACGTGAAACGATGAGGCGCTCAAGAAGTTTCCCCAAAGATGGTAGAAGCGTGATAGGCCGATATGACTTCGGATCATCCGGTGGTTTATCACCACACTTTGGTATTATTCGTATGAAACCGCGTCGCCATTTACGAGGAAAAACGCCTTCAGCAATGCATCGGTTATATACAGATAAGATGGCATCACCCGCTGATTTACACGCTTCTTTAATCATCCTATTAGATATTTTATCTTCCCCTGATGATTTGTTGACCGGTAGTTTTCTAACAATATTTATAAATTCGTCATTAGATGGTACGTCTGACATTGGTGATTCAGGTGGCACAGGAGCCCACGCTCGAATCTGTTGGTGGTAGTCGCTATCGTTAGCCGGTGAACCATCAGGGATAAGTGTATTAATTAGTACTTTTGTTGTTTCCTCTATGCCCGTGGTATGCTTATCATTGACCTTCATGTTTTGAACGTATGCAAGGTCGACCGATCTGTTAGCTTTAAATTCGTGATATAAGGGAGACCACGGACCCTCCCTGTCAAGTTTGTCAACGATTTTCCGCAACAAGTTACCCTTAGATTTTCCACCGATGCTTTGTAGCGTGACTTGGCAACTCTGAAAGCATTTAAAGCGGACGTAAGAAGATCTCCAGTAATCTTTCGGCTCTTGAGTTTATTTAACTGTCTACGCGCTCTGCGATATCTTTTGCGCTGTTCAACCAAATAATCACTCCACCAGTCACATCTACGAATATTGGTCATAGATCCACGACCAATGGCGATGTCAGCACAGTAGGTAAAGGTTTCTGACATAATGTCAGCACTTTCTTCGGCTGACAGCCCGTCCCGAGTGAACTCCTTGGCGTGACACGCAAAAAGCGAGCCAAAAAAATTCCCAGTTCGCGCCTTTACATCTATATCTGAAATTACCAGGAATATGAGACGGACCCTGAATATAACCAGGAACAAATTCGTACACGATCAGGCGATGATCACTACAAGATGCGTCCGGTAGGACACGCCACCTATCCAAACGTACGTCGGCACTAGAAAGTGTGACGTCAATACAAGATTCGCCTATTTGGCTGCAAAAAGTAGGTGGTGCATCGGGGGTATTATGAATCGATAGGTTCATCTCAGCAATGAAATCCTCAACAGCGCAGCGTCGTTCGGTATCGGTTGCCCGAACCTTGCCATACCACAGAGACGATGACGCGTTGACATCCGCGCCAACGATCACTTTGCAGCCCGCGAGTGACCGCAAGACATGACGGAGATTATGTATATGAGGAGTAACAGGATCTGAATATTGAAAGTAACAGCTTACAACGAATACTTTAAAAGAAGCTGATGAGACTTCAGCAACCGCACAGTGTGGCGTCATGAGGTCAGGTATAGACGTTACCGTAAAGTTAGAAGACCGCGCAACATAAATTCCGGCTCGCGCCCTGCAATCCAGCTGCACTACCCTGTGACGTAAACTTGAGTTTTGATATTGTTCTTGAATGAGTACAAGGTCTAAGTTGTAGTCAATAATTAATTTATCTAACTCTGATGTCGCCACCTTATCGTTGTGAAGGTTTAATTGCCCTATGCTTAGACTATCCATCTTAATTAGTAATTAGTATGTAGGATAAGTTGTTCGAGTTTTAATTTATAGGTACCGCACTGTTCAGACCCGCAGCGATGGTCAAAAGGTTTTTTAAAACGTTTACACGCCGCGCAAACCGGGGTAAAATTTAAATCGTCCTTATGCGGACAAACATTGGTTTCGTGGGCCTCAGAACATATAGCGCAGGTTAGTGATTTATTAGCGCAATGCTTTTTCACGTGACCGAATTGCTGACAATACGCGCAACGAACTACCTCGATATCATCAACAAAACGGCACGTGGCCCAGTAAATAAATAACTTATCCTTGGTAGACACAAGATGTTTCCGTACCTCAGGTTCAATCTCTATTCCTAACCATTTACGACCGTTATTGGTAGAACGCCTACGGACTATTTTCGTGGATTTAATGAAGTCGTCTTCTTTTATTGGCAACTCGTTTTTAATATTTTGGCGGTATATAGCTTGCAAAAAAATTGTTGTCTTCCATAGAGGCGGGAATGTCCTTGACTAATAGACGGGGTCGGCGACCTTTTGGTTTTTCTAAACGAAGACCCGCAGACTTTATAGCGTCTATCGATTCCAGTCTTTTCAATTGGTTTTCATTTGCAACGCGCAGTACAACGCCTGATTTGGCGGTTTTTTTAATACCGACTATTTGAAAACCATCGTCACTCGGTCTAATCGCCTTCATAAGAGCTTGTTTAGTGGCGGAAGATGACGTATAGTCAGCTGATCGCTCCTGGGTCGGATAGGCGACGAGACAAGGAAGAGGTACTCTAGATTCAATAGCCGGGGTAACTTTAGGCAACCGCAGTTTCAAAGAATCCGCGTACGACATGTTTTTGTCCTCATTAACGGTTTTAGCGTAGGATTTTAATTTAATTATTTCCAATTCGCGCTCGGTGTTAGCAAGCTTTGTCTCGTTACACGCAGATTTTAAAGCTAACAAAGACACGATACTTGTAACTCGTTGAGTCATATCCATAATTGCTGATTTGTTCGCGACATTTATACGAGAACCGTTATCATTAACCAGCTCGTTGATTTTGGCCAGGTACACAGACGCCTCGGTCATCAAATCGCAATAATTACTGTTCCCGTCGCTACGATTGGAAATATTTAATGTAGGCGACTTTTCGGGAGAATTGGGTGCAGTTTGTAAACGCTTCGACCTATCATCTATCAAATTGTCGGTCGGAGACATTTCACAAAACAAACGCTTAGCGGAGGTTTGCGGAGGCGATCTAAACGTCTTGTTATCTCTGCGGAAAATGTCCCCCCCACGATCAGGGGGGTCATCATTGGAAGTTGACATAGCTAATTAATTAACAAGAAAAACAAATCTAAGTTAACGAAAAGAAAAAAAAACAAAACCGTCGCGCGGAAAAAAAAAAATAAATAAATTACGTTACCCTCACAAGTAAGAAAATAAATGTACTCACCGAAATTATTTGATTTACAATAAATACCAAACAAACACTAAGAATAAACTTACTATACCAAGCCAGACACAATTTCACAGTCTAGAATGAAAACACGAGCCGGAAACTAACAATCGGAACGCGATATTCGCAAATATACCCGGAGCGTATTAATTTCACACCACACGGTGCGGACGCGCGGAGGGAAGTGAAAGCACAATGACAATGGAATTGTGTCGGCATGACAAATTTGTAGAAATAGTATATTAAGGCCCCTGCACTGCGCCTACATTGTGGTATATAGTCCACTCCCTCTTATGGAGAAGAGGTCTGATCCCAGCAATGGGAACATTAGAATGCCTTTAAACTGTTTACGATACTGGTTGAAAGCCCAATCTTTACCAAACCGACGAGTGATGCGCAAATGCTAAATATTTGGCTTCAAAAAGCGGTGATGCGCAAAAAGTGTTTAGACATATATTTTACTGAGCCTATAAAGTCGTGGTGGCCTAGTGGTTAAAACACCAGCCGCTCAAGTATGAGTGTGCCAATGTAATCATTGTAACTTTTCTAAGTTTTATGTATGTACTTTCTAAGTACTTATATTTTGGAAACCAATGACTGATTAAAAGGTGAAGGAAAACATCTTGAGGAAACCTGGACTTTAAGCCTGAAATCGCCAACCCGCGTTGAGAAAGCGTGGTGATCACCCTCAATCCTTCTATGTATGAGAGGGTACCTGTGCGCAGCAGTAGGACGATAAAAAAGTTTGATGATGATGATGATAAAGTGAAAAAGTATTATTATTAACTTGGTAATCGTGAATCTCCTAATAGATGCTTTAGCGAAGATGGACGAGAGTCTAGAGTGTCCTCAGTGGAGCGAGGGGGTGGGGTCTGGAGCGGGCGTGGCAACGGGCTCGGCGCTGTGGATCCCACGCGCCGCTGATTGGTTCGTGACGCTGCTGAAAACTATTGAAGATAGATACAAGCTGCTACCACAGCCTGGACATAGGTCAGTGTTTAAAGGCAATAAGAAGTCCCGATAGTGTTTGTTAATGACCCTTTTTGCAGCGACAATATTACAAAAGCAACATTATATTTTGCGTTTCAAGTCAATAAATGGATAAGAACTTTATATTACGATGTTAATGTTACTTTTTAGTGGTGAAAGCATATCGAAGCTTGAAAGGCAATCATATCTAAGCGACAAAAAATTGTAAATTGAGTTATATACACCAAACGACGCAGAAAATTCTGGCGGTTCCAATGGTGTATATAAGTCAATTTACGAATTGTTGTCGCTTAGATATGATTGCCTTTTAAGCGTCGATATCTACTATAATATAAGTGAGTACCTACCTTACTGAAAAATAAGTTAGTATAATGTTGTTTTGAACTATTTTCTTAAACTCTATTTTGTAGTTTTAAGTTAAATGTTTTAAAAAAATTTGCATGCCTAAATGATAAAATATGGCCGAACCTGTCATTATTTATACAATATGTAAAGAAAACCCTGTCCGACCCATAAGGATAATAAAGGTTAGGTAAACACTTGACCCTGCGTGCTTGCGGGCACGCCGCCGTGGGAGGTCGATGCCCTGGTTCTGTCCCAGGTGCATCGACACCGTGTCGCGGCCCGGGAACGGGGGGAACGACCCGCCTTCGAGGAGGTAAGGCGGGTCCGAATAGCGGCTCAGGGGGAGGCCCTGAGTCGGTGGAGGGAGGCACTCCGCACACCAGCTGCCGGCCACCGGACGATTGGAGCGATTCGTCCGGTGTTGGAGGGATGGGTTGGGCGCCGGCATGGCAGCCTCACCTACCGCTTGGTGCAGGTACTGACTGGACATGGGTGCTTCGGTCACTACCTGCACCGTGTAGCCCGTCGGGAGGAGTCGCCGCGGTGTCACCACTGCGACTCTCTCGACGACACGGCCGAGCACACCTTGGTGGAGTGCCCGGCCTGGCGAAACGAGCGCCGCGACCTCGTTGCGGCGCTCGGAGGCGGAAGCCTCTCCCTGGCAACCATGGTGCGAGCCATGGTTAAAAGAGAGAGTGCATGGGAGGCTGCCGCCTCCTTCTGCGAGACCGTCCTCTTGCGGAAGGAGGCAGCGGAGAGGGAGCGGGAAGAGAATGCTCTTGCCGCTCCCCTCCGGCGTAGACGGGCGGGGCGAAGAAGGCGGGGGGACGAACCCCCGTCTCCTTTAGCCCCCGAGTGTGACCAGCGTGTGTGGGTAGCTCCCGCACGCGCATTGCACTGGTCACCACGTCTGGGGATTATCCCTTCCCGGGTAATCCTCCCTAGGCGCGGAAACCGGCCTAAATTAGGCCGGTACGCCCTGAGAGTGGCCTGGAGTCAGATCTTAGGGCCGAGCCCGGGTCACTCTCAACGCAGGGCTCGAGGGAACCGAGTGTTTTTAGTGGGTATTCCCGGCTCTGGCCGGGCGAGTCCCACACACGCCTGTCGCCTAGCTAGCGACGGGTACGGTGCGTAACGCATTTTCACTCGTATTAAAAAAAAAAAAAAAGAAATAAGGTAAACACTTGACCAAATATAATATGAAATTTTACGTAATCATCATAGTAACAATACTAATGAATTTTGAAATAATCCTTTTTTCCCGGGAATTAATTCCAATTTCCCCGAAATTTGGTAATTTTTAAAAAAGTGACAACACCGGTATTATTATAAGCGAATAGCGACGCGACCACGTCACAGGTGCCGCGTGCCCTGCCCCCCGCCGCCCGCGGAAGGGGTTGCTTACAGCACATGTATTAAGTTACCTCTTTTTGCGAAATAATATTTATTTTTTTAGGGGGATTTTTTTTAAGTTTAGCCTGTCTTTGTGGGCATTAGTAGAATCAGTTATCGATACCTAACAATACCTTCACGGATAGGACAGGGTTTTCTTTACATATTGTATAGGTATACATTTAATTTTTTTGTCATTGTTACTTACCCATGTTTGCAAAATAAAATTATCTTAATCTTTTCTTTATGGTTACATTCTATACTTACAAGCTCTATGAAATATTATAGGCATGTTACCACACGTAAACATTAGAGTAAACTAATGTATGGACGGCAGCAGGGCTACCCGAAACTGACAAATATTCCCAATCTACCTTGAGCCCTAATGCTTTAGCAATAAATAACGATAAAAATCCATTGAGCTATTATTACTACGTAATAGCTCAATGTAAAAATCTATTAAAGAAATTAGACAGATTTTAGTAGCTTGATGTGATGTCGTCTGTACGTATGGAAACTTGCCTATGATGTTCTAATAATAATTACTATTTCCGGATGGCAGTTGTAGCAGGCTGCCCAACGTACTGAGGAGGTCCACAGTCCGAGGAGGCCTACAGTCCGATGAGGTCCACAGTGGCGGGCCGGTACCAATCGGGGGTTGCGGAAACTGTTTGTTCTCGCAACCCCCGGTGTAGGTGTGAGATGGAACACCGGGTGGTTTTTAGTCAGTAAGAGTCTGACAGACTCCGTCGCCTGCCCCAGAGCGGCAGACATCCTTGAGTATTTTCCACCCCGGGAAAAAAGGGCTGACCCACGTAAAAAATAATTTTGTGTAATTCTGATATTATATAAAAAACAAATATTCCAATTTCCAAATTATCCCTCAGATTGAACTTCCTGGAGCTTCAACTAGAACTGGTAGAAGAATGGCGTATCCGCCTTACTCAACTGCTGAGCGCGGGGCTCGACAATCTTCACGTGGACTCCTTCCTGTCTCCCGACGCGGGCTCACATCCCGTGACAGCTGTGATCAACGCTGCTCATCATACGAGGACTGTTCTGCTACAGTGGGCTCATTCTTTGGTAAGGATGAAATGACAGAAGGTCCTTTCTGAAATAAAATGTTTTATATTTTTAATCAGTTGGTTTTAACAAGTTCACGTTTCAATGAATAATAGTGAACTATAGGCTACCTTTTTTTTGAGGGGGGGAAGTCCTCAAATGATCCCTCTCTGGGCCGATCGGAAGTGAGTCTCAGTCTTTTACTGACTAAAACCCACCCGCGTTCCTTCCCTTGCCTGTGCGCCAGGGACACAACCCGCGGCATCTGTGGGGCTACTTCAGGCCATGTTTTTACTTTCATCAAGATATTATTAACCATAAGCGTTCCGCAACACCAATCACGGATACAATCTAGCCATCAATGACATCTTCATATCCAACCAATATTAAAATCCACACTTTAAAGCAACTGGGCCTATTTATTCCTTTATATTTCTCCAGCATTACCTCCAACTCCACTTCTACCGGCGTCAGTTCCTGAACTTCACACAGCAGCAGCATCAGGACGAAGAGTTCAGCGAAGATACGACAGACACTGAGTATTCGGACTCTGATGAAACACCCGTTAAGAGGCAGAAAGGTAAGACAAGAGACGTTATACACTGCAAGAGAAAAACAGTTCAGTTTTTGAGCAGAGATCAATAAGGCAGCTACGTTACGCACAGCAAAAGGCAAGCGCATATTACAACTGCACCACATCCAATACAAAAAGATTACTATGATACATATCGACGCTTGAAAGGCAATCATATCTAAGCGACAAAAATTCGTAAATTGAGTTATATTCACCAAACGACGCAGAAAAATCTGGCGATTCGAATGGTGTATATAACTCAATTTACGATTTTTTGTCGCTTAGATATGATTGCCTTTCAAGCGTCGATATAGTTATTGTGAGATAGTTATCTTATTCCCGTGTGGTACCGGCAGGGTAATTGCATAACACACTATAAGTAGCGATGGGTTTCATTTTGACATTTCAACTACATTCATTTCGTTATTTATGTTGTTGAGCAGACACGTTTTTCAAACATATGGAGCAATGGATTAGCAATACGCTTTAGAATGATTCCAATTGACAGTAATAGTGTGTTACGTAATAGGGTATTTGACTAAAAAAAACTAATTAGTCCGTCAGTCAGATTTCCAGAAAATACTAGACACGTATTTTTTCATATAAACAAAAAATGAAGACGACACAGCGCGTTGTAAATTCGTGTGACGTCATTACACGCTACACTTTTAGCGACCAGTGACGTCACCAATCTCAATTTTTATTGATTTTGTTGGAGGTTGTATACCTACCTTGGCAACTAACACATGATGCAGCAGTCTGTCGTTATGACATATAACTATGAAAAATAAATGGTGTGAAGCTGATACGGTCTATATTTTAGTAAATAATATAACTACTCGGGGAATGCGCTAATGTTGGATTCGTTCATTTCTAACAGATTTGATAAAACAAAATATACGTATCCAATATTTTTCTATAATCTGAATGACGGACTAAATAGAGTAATTTTTTTTTACCCAGTAAACATTAACCACCCCAACCCTATTAGGGTACTGGCATAGAATAGTACCAACCCATATCCTCCCGTGGGTATCGTAAGAAGCGACTAAGGGAACTCTCACCGAGGAAGCTGGTAGCAGCGCTTCTCCTGTGGAATAACAAATTGCTGCGATCCCCAACCCGCCGGTCAAGTGTGGGGATAATGGCAATGTCCCGCAATGGAATATAAGCCTCATGGGGAGACCTTTGTCCAGCAGTGTACCTCTATAGGCTGAGAAGAAGAAGAAGAGTTATCTCAAATCTCAATATATGGCGTATTATGCATGTAATTAAGTTAAGGTTCAGATGGGACTGATATACGTTGTGCAAAAGCTACGTAAAAGCCCCTATAAATCAATCAAGAAACAAGAAAGCATGTATGCAAGAACACATACATGTTAGAAGAGTAATCTACAAAAATTTTGGTTTCAGTATATTGACATTACACGAACATAAGAAACACAGTATAATGCTTCCTTCTCTCGTTTCGTCTCACGTTAAATCTTATAAATGTATGCATCTGCCTATTTTACTGTCGCGTTTTCGTTTCATTGGCTTTCAAAGTCCAACTATGCTAAAGAAAAGAAAAATCATTCCCTTCACGTCCAAAATGTAGACTTCACTTTGGTTTGCCGTAAAGGAGATGTTTCAGAAATGTATGGAGCCTGGGCCAGCACATTATACACTTAATGCTAGGTATAATTACGCTATAGTTTACTGTTTTTAATGTTAATTTCCTATATTTTGGCTTAGTTTTTATACACATTCAATTTAACTCGGCCAATGAGTGCAACACAACTACTAATAAATATGGTGGTCAGCAATAAGCGAAATAAGATTTTGACAGTGACATCTGATCGACGTGTCATGTATCTAAGGCTATCGTATCTATATTATCTACCATATGACTGCGAAAAAAAAACAAAACATGAATTCCGAACATACGGCCCATTAAATAAACACAATCAACTCAAACGAACACTCGACACGATCACAACGGGAAAATAGAACTGTCAAAGTCGCCAATCAAACGTCGTAACCACTGTCATGGCCTTAATAAAGGGTTATCTCACTAAAAAACGTTTCAAATAATTAATTATATATACTTTGTATTTCTATTCAAATTAATTGAGTGGTATTTTTATGAAAATCTTTTATTTTTTTCTTTTTTATCTTTATAGCGTACATAGTGATGGCCCAAAATGAAACAACTCCTTTAGAAATTGTTTCGTTAGGATAAAGGGATGTTGTTATACGCCCTGTATAGCTCTAACTTTGTCTTGTACTGTACAAATTGAGGGTAAAACACGCTTATGCGCTATCATTTTATAAGCTACGAACGATGAATTTTTCAGATATAAGTGCGCAAGCTCTGTCTTTAATGGAAGTGGAACTGCAAGCCAAACACTTGGCGCTTAGTGAGGTGTCCAAGAGGAATTCACTGGTGCCTGACTTGAACCAGTATGATATTGTAAGTATTTAAAACTACTTTCTTTTACTCCATGTGACTTTGTATTGCGGGGCGAAATAAAACGACGAGTGTATGTGGAAGAAACTCAACAAAGCCTGGACCAATTAAAAGAGCAAATTGTACGTGCATTCGACCAAGTGAAAGGTGACACTGTAGTGCTCAACAAAATTAAAAATAACTAGCTGCGCCTTGCGGTTTCACCCGCGTAAGTTTCGATATATTTTTTTATATGCTCTGCTCCTATTGGCGGGAGCGTGATGTTATATAACCTAAAGCCTTCCTCGATTAATGATCTAACGCAAAAAGATTTTTTCTAATCAGACCAGTAGTTCCTGAGATTAGCGCGTTCAAACAAAAAACAAAAAGCAAACTCTTCAGCTTTATATATTAGTATAGATGTGCAAACACGACAAGACTCTCTTTAGATCGGAACGGTATGCATTTTGAACATTTAATCAAGTAAGTAGGTACTGTTAATGTCATTGTTCTGAGTTGATTTTGATTAGATTTTTAATTATTTGTATATAAGTTGTTTTGTTTTTTTTTTTAATACGCCTAATAGTAAAAAATTCTGGCGAGGTTTTAGTAAGGTTTAAAGTTGGTTCTTATTTATGTAATTTATTAATAATTGATTAATTAAAGATTACTTTCTAACAATAGTGAACATAGCACAAACCTTTTGCTAATTGATGCTCCTAACCCCGTGAAAGTATGAAGGGAAAATTTACAACTTTGTTTATGATTGTGTTCAATGAACTTTAAACAAATGAACCCGCGCAGTTACTGAGCACGTACGCATGGCGCGATGTCAACAAACATAAACATTTTATAGATAACTTTGTGATGTGATATCTTTCTCTATTTTTGTATTGAGTGATGCTAAAATAAAAAACACGTATGCAATGATTTTCGCCATAGATTAATATATCGACATTTGGACGGTGACTAAAAATTAGCCTTGTATAAAGAGAACCCTATTCTATTCTATACCCATCAATCTGTGAAGTTCCACAATTTAATTTAATATATGTATTTCCCCTAGACGTCGCCAATAGTGAACCTAGCGGTGACAGAACCCCTCACAGGTGAAGACGAGGCTGAAGAAGCGGGCGTGTTTGCTGAGGCGCCAGCTTTGCTAGCCCGGCTTCGAGACAGCGGCCTAGCTTCACTCGCTGAACATATACTATACGAATTCAAGTCCGGGTTGAAGGACTATAAGCGGCAGAAGTAAGTAAAACAGGCTAGGGGTTGTAGTGACATAGAATACCTGGCTCTGAAGACGGGGCTGAAAGGCTTTTAATAACGGCTTTTAATGGCCCCGATGCTATTTTTCACAAGATAAATTAATTTTAAGTTAAATGCATTTTTTTCTTTCATTAAGAAAAGGATAAAAGATAACATTTTAGTTTAATCCTGTCAAATTAAGATATTCCATAGACAGTTTACACGCGATTAAAAACATGGCGACCAAAAATACATCAATTTACGTCAAGCGCGGACTAATTTGAAAGGTCTGAACTGACATGCTCCCCCTTATTCATAATCGCTACTTAAAATTAACTAATAATTACGAATTAAACACCACAGAGATTAAGGGGTTTATTTATAAACGATTATTAAAGTTAAGTGACGTGCAAACGTCTAAAATGTATACTTAAAAACCGCTAATCACTAGTTAACTTTAAGCATCGTTTATAAATAAGTTGGATTATGTTGTGTCCTTATCTTAATGAAATATAAATAAAAAGATGCACTGAACTTAAATATAGTTTAGTTTGTGAACAAGGGAATCGGGGCCAATGTCAGTGTTCAAAGAAGCAAAGCATTTGGCATTTGCTCTGTTTGAGAAATTTATCATAAAGTAAATGAATAAAGAAGTATTACGTAATATCTTTGGTTAATATCAGGCTTGTCTTTTTATAAACAAAATGATCTTCACCGTGCAGGATATTCTCAACTCTATTGCAGTTGCGATTTAGTTCATTGTCAATGTATCTTCGAAATTTACTGGACTTTTTTTTAGTTTATATGCGCTGTGCTGCCCGTTACAGATATACAGCACCTCGCTCTGTGACGTCATTCGGACAGTACCGTTTGTAAAAAAATGAGAATTATGTTAAAAAGATGTTAATAAAAGGTCTTTTTGATAATAAAGCGTTATAATACTAGATCATTTTACTCATGACGTTTTGCAATTCAATTGATACATTTGGACTGAAATATAATGTTGGTGCAATCAATAAATAGGCTTCACTTACGCGTCGACAATGTAAAAAAACAAAAAAAAAACTTAACAAAGCAAAACTCCACAGAAACAGTAATAACAACAGGGGATTTAAACTGTATATAGGCAATTGTAACTACGATACTAAAGCTAATCATCGCTTACGGCGAATGCAGGGCGTCGAACGGGGAAGCGGGAGGGGGTCACATTCCAGCGAGGTGCATAGTTAACTCGCGCGAGTTATAGTAAGACCGCGATATACGCAACTCTATCTCGTAGTGTGGTGGTTATTTCCCCACCAGCTCCTTTAATTCCTTTTGTTACCCCATCAGATGGCACGGTCTCCTGGTGGTAGAAGAGAGTGCGCTGTGTGTATCGTCGACGCTGTGTTGGCCGCTGTCGGCGCTGTGCGCGCGCCTGTCGGTGTGCTCACAACAGTTGGCACCGACGCTCACCACGCGCCTGCGCGCCCATCTCGCTGACATGGTTGACAGGAGCATCTTTACCGTAAGTCCTGTAGTGTATGCGTTTAATCATTCGACACTGACGCAGACCAGCACTGTCTCGAGCGCACCACGTCATTCTTACGAGAGCCACAGGCGAGAGTAGACGTGTCGGTAGTCTGTCCGTTAGTGCGTGTGTGAGCCTGTGATATTCAACGATGGTAGGGGTATTACAAGTCCTATACAAATACAAATATTTATTGGGACAAAAAGTACATTTTTTAATTTTTGTGTACATTAATACTGCATTACAATAGGTACTATAAGTCTATCCCTATCCCCTAAACCAGGCTAGGTCTGTATCTTACAGGGAAAAATGTGAACTGCTATAAATGTGAATTTTCGAAGTTTATTTGTGTGTTGTGGCGTTTGCAATACAGATACACTATTACCAAGGAAATAGCCTGGCTTGTTTTCAGGCCCATGTAGGTAGTAGTTTCCCCAGTACGCAAGTTCGTTACACAAAGTTCGCTACGCAAAGTTCGCTACGCAAAGTTCGCTACGCAAAGTACGCTCTAGCGCCGCACACTGTAGATGACACTTAAGGTCATACCCTCACCAAATGACCTCGAGCATTTGCTCCCTCTTCACCGCGCCCCACCTCTACAATACTTCGCAAAATATTAATAGAGCCGTCTGGCGGACGAAGTACTTACAAATACAAGTTAAATTCATAGACCACAGAAGTAACAGACATGACACTTTTATTTTTGTTTATTGGTGCGCCCAAATACTTTTGGTTATTATGGACTGAAACAAATGTTGACGATAATAAAAATTTTGCGTATTTTATTTTTTAAGGGTCTCAATTCGATTTATGTGTGCTCGCTGATAACTTTATCGTTAATGAACCGATTTTGACCATTCTTTTTTTATATGAAAGAGTATGCTGCCTATGTAATCTCATTGTTACCACGTCAGTGTCGATAATGGAAATTCTAAGAAATTTAGGCCAATTATCGAAAATTGTAGGCATGCTTCGGGTGAAAACTTAATACTCGTATTTATATCGGATGATACTATAAAACCGTGAAGATTTGGGCCTGACCTGATGATGGAGATGACAGAGAATCAAGGGAATCCACATCGGAAGCAACTGTAATGTGTTTGGACTTACTTAATTTGTATTGATTAGAGCTTTACAACTAAATATGTTATGACTGTAACTTCAGGGTTGGAAGTTAGTTTTGTAGATTGAAAGTTAGCTAAGTCAGATGGTCAAAGGGATAGAAAAATAATATAATAAAGGTTAATTTATCATTATTTATTATTTTAAGGGAAAACGTAATCAGGGTCAAATAAATTTCTGCAGACAGGAAACCTACATAAAAAAAAGATTTGATGTTTTTTTTTGGGCTCAGGCAAGATTGATATTATATTATTATTCTCGTTTAATAAAACAAATACATAAATTGTAAAAAACAAAACTATCGTATAAAAAAAAACCGGCCAAATGCGAGTCGGACTCGCACACCGAGGGTTCCGCCGTACAAACGTAGCGGTTTACAATTTATGACGTACTAGCTTTCCGCCAGCGGCTTCGCCCGCGTGGAGTTTGGTTATATCGCGCTGTTTAAATTCCTCTCGGGAACATCAAATTTTTCCGGGATAAAAGGTAGCCTATGTTCTTTCTCAGGGTCTAAAGATTGTCTGTGCCAAACTTCATCAAAATCGGCTGTGAGGTTTAGGCGGGAAAGCGTAACAGACAGACAGAGTTACTTTCGCATTTATAATACTAGCATTGATTTAGAATTTTTCACAGTTTAGAGGCAATTAGATTTAAGAAGTGTTTGATATGAATTTCAACTTTAATATCTCTACGCGTTCATGTGAAAAAGGGTAGGTAGTAAGTTTATAATTATTAAAAAAATATTTTATGTCATGTAAGCAAAAATAATATTTTAATATTTTATGTAACTTCAAATTTATCATTTTCACAATTTTTCCTTTATCAGTCTGTACTATAATATAACGTTGACAGCCTCCGAGGCGTAGCGGTAGCGGACGCGGCCGCTGCGCAAGGTGGCGCGGGTTCGATCCCCGCACAGTGCAAGTATTTGTATGCATGAATATGAATATTTGCACTGGTCTGGTCGTGCCTCGGTCGGTCCCGGTTGCCATACGAACATGGCAGTCGTTACGAGTTGTTGGAGCCCTCAAAAATCCAACAATTGGTCTAACTGCAATGCTTCGATGTCGCCTTCGGGTTATGGAGGTCAGACGGCAGTCGCTTCACGGAAAATGTCGAAGTTTTGCCATTTGCCAGTTGGACTGGTAAAGCGGACCCCAGACTCCAAAGCTGAAAAGGCTTCGGATGCGACTGGGATTAACGCTGTGATGATGATGATGACTATAATATAACGTTGCTTTGTGCCGAATTTCAAGATTATGAGTTCACGGGAAGTACCTTGTAGGTTTTGATTCCCTAGCGTGTGACGGAAATTCGTCTAAGGTGTCGGTATAAACTGCTGTATCTTTTGATCGCTTTAACTTAAAATGTGATTTTCGCAATTTTTCCTATATTTGCATCATATGACAATGCTTCATGCCAATTTTCAAGATTCTGAGTTTACGGGAAGTATCCTGTAGGTTTTGATTCCTTTGCGAGTGTCGAAATTCGTTGAAAATATCGACATAATCGGCTGTATCTTTTGATTGGCTTGGCTTAGAAGTTTGATATTTTCACAGCTTAAAGGGACAATAGACCCGAGTATTTCATGCGAATTTCAGCTTGATACGTCCACGCGTTCTTGAGATAAAGGGTCTTGACAGACAGACAGACAGACAGACGGACAACAAAGTGATCCTATAAGGGTTCCGTTTTTTTCCTTTTGAGGTACGGAACCCTAAAAACAAATAGGTACATATACTATAATATTATTTACACAAAGCTTCCTTTTACAGAAAAATAATAAACATCTGACTAATACAATATCCGGTCAGACTGGACGCTGACGGCAGCATATTTGGAAAAGGCGTGCAAGCAAACGACGTATTTCGTTTGCTTTAATTCCTATAAGACCACAATGAAAGTATGAGCATTTCTAGAAATAACGCAATGAAATAAAACAAATTAAATTCAGTCTCTTGATTTTAATTGATTTTTGCATAAGCATGACGAGTAGGTAGTGTTTGTACTATGTTAAAGTACAGTGTTGTAAATTGTTGAGCAATTCCCTCGACTGTCTATGGGCTTCATCATCAGATCTATTGCAGACCTTCATTTAAACCTATATGTGTGTAAAGTTTTCATCAATATAAATGAATTAAGTCCAAACACAAGGTAACTATTGTAAACCTTTGAGGAGTTTCCTTAACTGGCCTTTGTCTTCATCATCAGAGCTTTAATGACAATCACAACTCATTTAGGTGTAAAGTTCTTATCAATATAAATTTATTAAGCACAAACACGAGGCAGCTGATGTGAATCGTTAAGGAGATCCCTCGGCTGTCTCCCGGCTCCATCATCAAGTCCGAACTTTACTAAATTGTAGTGCGTTAAAACACTTAATGAAAAAACATAGAAATGCCCTAGGCGCCCCCATGATTTTTTAAATTTCTCCTAGGTGTCCTTAGTCTTCCATCATCAGACCCTAATAGGGATGTATCCAAGGTATGAAAACCGAAAAAACAATTAGTCCGTCTAATAGATAATAAAAATAATTAAGACCCGTATTTTTTATTTTGTCAAAATTACCAGAAGCTACTGAGATGTAGCGAATTAAAGTTACGGAGTGGGGGCTAATTACGTCACGCCGTGGTATATTTTGTATCACGGCGTGACGTCTTGCGACATTTCAAATCAATATATCTTCCTAAGTATTTGAATGAAAGAAAAAATAAAAAATACGTGTTCAATATTTTTTATAAATTTATCTGATGGACATTAAATTATTTTTTGGGATACAACCCAATTTCCTTAACATGAGACTACCTTGAAGATATAATCTTTCTAATTAAAAAAAAAAATATGTGGCACTCGGGAACTGCCGCGGTAAAGCTATTGCATAGCATTTTTTATCAACTTATGCAATAGGGTATTTGACTAAAAAAACCTAATTAGTCCGTCAGTCAGATTTCCAAAAAATACTCATCATCATCATTTCAGCCGAAAGACGTCCACTGCTGGATATAGGCCTCCCCCAAGGTTCTCCACGACGACCGGTCCTGCGCTTCCCGCATCCAGCGGTTTCCCGCGACCTTCACCAGGTCGTCGGTCCACCTTGTCGGGGGCCTACCCAAAAAATACTAGACACATATTTTTTTCTTTTTTCATATAAACAAAAAATGAATACGACACAGTGCTTTGAAAACTCGTGTGACGTCACTGCACGCTACACTTTTTAGCGGCCAGTGACGTCACCAGCCATCACTCCTGATCTTTGATGCCTATTATATTTGTCAATTTTTATAGATTTGATAAAACAAAATATAGGAAATGTAAAACTTATATAATAAACCTATCCAATATTTTTCTATAATCTGAATGACGGACTAATTAGTTTTTTTCAGTCAAATACCCTATTATTTATATTATAGTAAAGTTATCCGCAAACAAACATAAAAAACATGTAACCTCCTCCCTTTTGAAATCGGTTAAAAAAACAAACACCAAAATGAACATCAATAACAGAGACACTTTATGATAGTATTATACTCTATGCGACATGCGGTGCGTGAGCGAGCAAGCAGATGCTTTCTCGCTCACGCGCCGACCGCTATGCTAGCGGACCGCGCGATGACGAACGACACGGGTTCCCCCTTCGAGAGCTTGTGGCATACTGAATCTCAATAGCTCGGGCAAGAGAAATGATGGGGAATACGCTCAGATTGTTGAATAAAATTTTTGTTTTGGTCGTTTTAAAAAAATATTTCTACAATAATGTTCGTCATGAAATTGCCTATCCATTAGTGTAAGAACGAAATCTAAATAATGCTTACTTTTCGAGGAGATGCACGTTTTTGATAATTATTTCTCTTGTCAGAGGTTTCGTTGTGAAGGAATTATTTAAACATTATGCTTAGTAAAAAAAAAAAAAATCTACAATTTTGGAGCCAAGATTATGGAGAAAATTTACGTATTTTTAATAAGTTGATATTTCTTTTGGATAAAGAGTAGATGGCTCCGAAAAACTACATAAAAACGGCCTCCGGTGTGTTTTTCCTCTGGAGCCGCCTTAAGAGTCATCTTTAAATCTCACTCTTTAAAACGAGTTACAATTCTAAAAAGTGATTAAACATTATTTCTATGTTTAAACATCGATTAAAAGAGCATTACCTTTCTTCTATGCTGTGAGAATTTGTCTACTATATACATATTTATATATTTTAGTAGTATGTGGTTATTTAAGTATACTTATATATTTATTTTGGTCACACAGTGTATTTTTTTTTTATATATATCGTGGTACAGTGCAAAGGCACACCAAAATTACTCAAAACCACTCTGTAACCACTGTCTCACGAAAAATCTTTGACTTTGAACCGATGTATTTTTTTTTAAATATACAATGTTTTTTTTTTTAATGCGAAACCCGAAACACGTATCTAATATTTTTAATTAAATAATCTAGGTACAAAATTTCAAAAATATATACTGAAAAACCACAATATTATGGGCTTGTTGTCCCAACAAAAATATAGTCATCTTTGAAATATGGGGGGGTGCGTTGACCTGTCTCAGCTGTGTGATCCGTTAGCTGCGTTAGCTGTGTTGCGCGCTCGTTAACCACACTGCAACAATTTTTAAATGTATTTGGGTAAAAATATAACATAGTGTAAAAATGACTGGAAACGATTCAGTTGCTTATTCTGAACAAACTATATTCAGGTTTCGTATAAAGAAAAAATAACGTGGTATACAATATGTAAAGAAGACTCTGTCCGATCCGTGAAGGTGTTGTTAGGTATCGATAACTGATTCTACTAATGCCCACAAAACCGGGCTAAACTTAAAAAAAAAACCCAAAAAAAAGAGGTAACTTAATACATGTGCGGTAGGCCATACAAGCGCGGGCGAAGAGGGACAGGGCACGCGGCACGCGGTCGCATCGCTAGTCGCTCAGCACCAGTAATGTTACTATGATGATTATGTAAAATTTCATATGTTATTTTGTTATGTGTTTACCTAACCTTTATTATCCTTACGGGTCGGACAGGGTTTTCTTAACATATTGTATAGACGACATTGTGGTTCATCGAAATGTACCTACGACGAATATAAGTTATTCAATGGTACTGTTAGCCTACTATAAAATGACACGGGCGTCGAGAATTATGTATTAACAACATTCTCTCGTTCCTAGGAGATAGTGCTTGAGAACTGGTTCAACACGGGCGGCACGGTGCAGTTCACGCATGACGTCAAACAAAATCTAGTGCCCGCGTTTGCACCACCTAACAAAATTTCGCAAGTCTACCAGTTACCCAGGTAAGTCTAATTACATTAAACTATCGAAAAAATATCTATCTAATAAAATCACAATCAAAAATTACAGAGTTCTCTATTAGGTTTTCAACTTTATCTTTAAAGCATTAAGGCTCAAGGCTGATTGGAAATATTTGACAGTTTCGGGTAGCTTGATCTGCTATCGTCCATACATTAGCGGCAATTTACAAGACATTAAATAATATTGTTTTTATTTGTAAACCCAAATACCCAGTAGGTATGGCCTTTTTAGGGGGGCGGGGTTTGGGGGAGACCTTTACTTCCCAAAAGACCAATCAGGAGCCCCCTCTATGCAATGCATATTACGGTACTTCTCTGGGGTACAATAGTATGGCCTGCAGTTATGTTATGAATATCGGTGTTAATGAATGATTTCTTTTGTTTTATAACCGAATGTATTGGGGCTTCACCTCTCAAAAGACTAATCAGGAGCCCCCTCTGTGCAATGCCTATTACGGTACTTCTCTGGGGTACAATGGTATGGCCTACAGTTATGATATGAATCTTTATGAATGATGTATTTTGTTTATATGTATAAGAAAAAAAGATGCAAAACAGTTTAAAAAAAAAAGTTGACATAATATTTTCTTCCTGTACAGACTTCTTGAATCCTGCAAACTTCTAAACCTGGATTACGATGACGCGCGTCGGCTCCGAGCTATCCTTTCAAAACAACCAGCTGCCGCAGATGAAGCTCTCGACAACCTCAACATTCGCTGCATACAACCCTCACAAGCCCTAAAAATCCTGAATCAAAGGACCGACCTCAGTGATAGCGCCAGTCCGTCATCAGTCATGGAACTATTCTGAAATTATGAGGGAGGAGGCATATAAATAACTTGCTACAGTACGGCCATCGACTTTTGTAAAAGTTCCGATTTGTAGTACGTCGTCTCTATCAGTCATATACATGTGTCTCTTTCTCGCTCGATGCGTGTAATTAACGCTCGGTTAGGTTCTGCATATTGGGATGACATGATCAAAAAGGCCTCCTGTTGATGTTGTCGTGTAACCGAGATTATCATTCTATGATAAATACAAAAAAAAAATCATACAAAAAATACAAAATACTTATTTATATTTATAATTGGACATCGCCAAAATTAAATAAAAGTGATTTTTTCACTCAGTCATAAGTCGTTTTTACAATTTGGAACGCCAAAATACATTTCAGAGCAAGCTTCAATGACAAAATGGTAAGATGCTCCATTTGAGGTCATATTAAGTAGTATGACAATCATCATAGTTTCGGTCTGAAAAAAAGGATGGTGCTAATTGTAATGTATATGCTCTGTTTCTCTCTCTCTCTCTCGCACTGAAATCATGTTGGCATCTCAACATCCTCGGGCCTTCTTCTTCTTCTTCAGCCTATAGATGTCCACTGCTGGACAAAGGCCTCCCCCAAGGCTTTCCACGCCGACCGGTCTTGTGGTGCCGCATCCATCGGCTTCCCGCGACCTTCACCAGGTCAGGGGTCCACCTTGTTGGGGCCTTAATAATCCCTATTTTTACCAGAATATGCAATGTGTCTGTGGCGGCAATGTGCCTGTCACGAAAGATTTTTAACAAGAATCAAGTGGATATATTAGAAATCATAAGCAAATGTATGAAAGAATGATGCCTTCGGATTATATTTCTCTGATTAAGGTACTTAAGGCGGCAGCCACTTAACTCCAACCTTCAGATGCGGAGTTCGTAGACCATCAGATCAGATCACGAAAAACGCACGTCGATACAATTCACTGGCAGACTCACTGACTTTATTAATTTTGAATTTGAGCCCTGAATCCCGGGGGTTACTTTAAATACTTTTTTTTTTAATAATTATAAACTAGTGCTTGACTGCAATCCCGCCTGATGATGGTAAGCAGTGGTGCAATCGTTGATGGTAAAGCGCACTAGTTTATTAAGCCTTCCTTCCTTCCTCAGCCTATAGATGTCCACTGCTGGACAAAGGCCTCCCTCAAGGCTTTCCACGATGACCGGTCTTGTGCTGCCCGCATCCATCGGCTTCCCGCGACCTTCACCAGGTCATCGGTCCACCTTGTTAGGGGTCTCCCTACGCTGCGTCTTCCAGTACGTGGCCGCCACTCCAGAACCTTACTGCCCCCTTATTAAGCCTATTCACTTAAAAAACTTAGGAATAGGAAGGATGACGGCAGTTGAGCGAGGTTATGCAATGTTAAACCCAAGACCAACACGACCAAACGATGCTGCTAGTGGGAATCTGAAGACTCTCCACGACCAAACTCCCGACACAACAACACATCGAAACACAACTGCTCAGACTCCGTACGGCTTCACCAGATATCATGCCGGAACATGACGAATCACTTGGCGGCATGACTTTGTCTGGTGGGTGGTAACTTCTTGCCGGCAGCCTATGTCATGGCCTACCACCGAGGCTTACTACTGATTAGACTTAAAACTAATTACATTTCCCGTGACCGCTATACGATCGCGGCCATGACTTGCCAGCTTGACAGTTCGACAGGGAGTGGGTTCGGTACGCCGTGCGGTGGTCAGCGGAAGAAACACACTCTATGGTCGCGTTCCGTTTACTTCAAGTTTTCAGCGTTCACCGCCGCTAAATACAAAAATCAGAGGAGTTATTCAACAGTCTTAGTTAAATATTTACTTAGAAACGAATGCTTGATATTTACAGTTACACGGCAACTATCTTTCAATACCCTATTTTCATCCATTAATTTGCAGAACTCTAATCGGTCATAAAAGCGTGCTCATGTTTTGGACACATGAAGAAGCTTTTCCATCTACATTATGGGAATTAAAATATCGAAATCCTGTGACCTACATATATTTGCTAATACATAAATATATTTTTTTGAACATCACTGTCCTGTTAGAGTATTAATAGAACGCTTTACAACGAAGGTCGCAGGTAATGGCCCCGATTGTCTTGTAAACAATCTAAACTTAATTTAATTTCACTGCATCCTTTTCTTTTTATTTCATTAAAAAAAGGATAGAAGATAAATTTTTGTTTAGTTCTGTTAGATTAGCCGGCGTGTTACGTAAATCGACGTATTTATATTCGCCATGTTAGATTGCGCGTAAACTGTCTATTTAGTATCTTAATTTGGCAGGAAACAACTAAAAAAAAAAAAGAAAAAGGTAATAGATGTACTGAACTTAGAATTAGTTTAGGTTGTGAACAAGAGAATCCGCGCCATTTTGTACTCTAAAGACTTCTAAATATTTCCGCGTCATGTGATCTAAAAAAAATGCTTCTAATATTTGATAATGTTTGTAGAAACCCAACAGGAAGCTGTAGTAATGTGTATCTGAATTAATGCACATTATGAAACTATTTAAAATCGTTCTTTTTATTTTTAGTTATTCAATGGAAAGTGCTTTGGTTGAAGTGAAGTATACTCTTAAAACTAATTTTAATAAACTTCTTCATCATCATCATCATCATGATCAACCTTTTATCGTCCCACTGCTGGGCACAGGTCTCGTCTCATACAGAGAAGGATTGAGCGTAATCACCACGCTTGCTCAATGCGGGTTGGCGATTTCAGACTTATAAAGTCCAGGTTTCCTCAAGATGTTTTCCTTCACCTTCAGTCATTGGTGCCCAAGATATACTTAGAAAGTACATATAACTTTAGAAAAGTTACATTGGTACTTGCCTGACCTGGAATCGAACCCGCACACTCATACTTGAGAGGCGGGTGTTTTAACCTCTAGGCCACCCCGACTAATAAACTTCTTCTTCAGCCTATCGATGTCCACTGCTGGACAAAGGCCTCCCCCAAGGCTTTCCACGCTGACCGGTCTTGTGTTGCCCGCATCCATCGGCTTCCCGCGACCTTCACCAGGTCATCGGTCCACCTTGTTGGGGGCCTCCCTACGCTGCGTCTTCCAGTACGTGGCCGCCACTCCAGAACCTTACTGCCCCATCGGCCATCGGTTCTCTACGAGCAATGTGCCCTGCCCACTGCCACTTAAGTTTAGCGACTCGCAGAGCTATGTCGGTGACTTTGGTTCTTCTGCGGATCTCCTCATTTCTGATTCGATCACGCAGAGAAACTCCTAGCATAGCTCTTTCCATTGCCCTAGTTTATTAGTTTTGTGTAACTAATAAACTTAGTTACACAAAACTTCAATATGATTATCACGTAATGTTTCTTTTATATTTTCTTTTACCATGTGTTTAAAAGGTTCAGAGATATTTTAATGTACTAATTACGGTGTTTAATGATGTGCATTAATTCCAAAACATGTCAAATATTTTTGAACCTAATAGGGGATTAAGTCCGAGGCTATGTTTGGTTGGTAATTTTTTGATGTCCCTTGCAACAGTAAATCAGTCCAGCTAGACGGTTTTGCGACGGCTTTTCATGCGATTTCGGAACTATCTAGATACTTTCAGATTAGACCTAGTCTTTAGTAGATTCTTTCATTCATGTTCTCGTCTATAGAATCACATACATATAGGAGAAAGTAGCGATGAAACACTTAGAGTAGCCAATTGAATACAATTACAGGCCGATTATAGACTATTTCCGTCTTATTAAAAAACGAAATCTAACTTTAGTTCCTTTAAGTCAGTATTTGTATTTGGAACTTTATTTAGATTAAGGCAAACTTTCTATAATACTAAAATGACTACTTAGTACCGAAGTAAGCGGTTATTTTTATACAACGTTATTTTTTTCTTTATACGAAACCTGAATATAGTTTGTTCAGAACAAGCAACTGAATCGATTCTGATAATTTTTACACCATGTTATATTTTTTTCCAAATATATTTAAAAAAATGTTGCAGTGTGGTTACCGAGCGCAACAATACAGTTCACAGTGGATCATAGTGTCCTAGGGCCCCCGAAGCGCCGCGCCGCTGTAGGCGCAAGTGGGTGAGCGGCACGTTGACCATATTTTTGTAGGGACAAACACGTAACATAACAAGCTCGTAATATTGTGATTTTTCATGATAGCTTCTTGAAATTTTGAACATAAATTCTTTACATAAAAATACTGGACACATGTTTCGGGTTTCGCTTATACAAAAAATAACGTTGTTATATAGACAACTGAATTTTTATAATGGTTAGGTGCAATAATTATTAAAGTGCTTTATTCCAGCCCCCTAATCGGCGAACACATTTTTGTCAAATGATTGCGACTAGTTGGGATCCTTCAGACCGCCCATTGGTCCATTCTGTCCAAACGATCCCAACTAGTAGCAAACATTTGACAGAAATGTGTTCGCCGATTAAGGGGCTGGTCTAAACAAAATCCGTGTTTTGTAATAAGGGGGTTGATGCTTTTTTTACAACAACTTAATCACTGGACTGAACATAGCCGTCGACTTAATCCTTACTAAGATTCGATTATTCTGTACCAACAACGCTTTTTCAACCATGACCATTAGAATCATTTAAGTAACTTATTGAATCGACGGCATTATCTAGTGGCAAGTTGATTTAAAGGGAATAGCCTCCTCCCCATAAAGGGTTTGATAAACAGCCGAATACTCAAACGTAACGTCTTTATATCAATCTCTTTCTGACGCTTAGAAGCGTCATTGGCTAGAGCGAGAAGTCCGCTCGTAAGTAATCTGCTAACAATCGTATCAGGAATGTTTTAACATACGAATGGCCATCTCGCTCTAGTAAACTTCACTTCTGAGTGATAGAAAAGGATAGCGGTACAAGAAGTGGCTGGTATATACGTGTAAATGTAATTTCACTCCTGAAAGTGTAAACGATAGAACTATTTGAAAGTGACGTTTGAGTATTCGGAGTATAATTATTGTAGATTATTGTACATTTACATGTATTATCGATGTCTACATTTAAATGGTTACCATCATCTTAAATATATCCTTTAGGGCTTATAGAAATAGTTACTACTGTTAGTAGCAACTGCATTTATTACTCACTATTTTTCTATAGTTATATTCAAGTATATGTAATATCCTTCTAAATATCTTGTAAAAACTACTATAACCAGTAGTGGTATTATTATACTAATTAAATATTTGGTCATTTCCATTTCAATGGCTACTGTGGTTCGAACTTTATTAGCTGTACAACGATATTTCTAAAATCAAACTCATAAAAAAACAACAATTATAAGAAACTTTGTTGATTTTCCATAATGACTATTTTAATACCTTACACTTTTTTTTTGCTTAACATTGTCACACCATACAACAAAACTGTTGAAATAAGTTTGATACAGCCCAAGGTCAGTATGCACATCAAACCGTATAATTCTGATACGTTTAGCCATAAACGAATTTAAGATATCTTTCCAGTTCACTTAATCGTTTGAAGATGAGAGTAACTAACGAAAGAGAAGAACTACTAATTTCATCGCATGTTCTCTCACTGACATTCCTTAAAAATGCCATTACGAAGCCTTCTGCTCAAAATTCGTACCAGCTGTGATTCATCGGCCATGTTGTAAATTTGTTTGGCGCCAAAACTGAACATCTTTCCATTTCAGTCAATCGTTGTAAAGGTGACAGAATGATATTTTAAAAATACTTAGCGCTAAAGAAATTTAGTGGTTTGTGATGCAAGCGGGACTCTAATGATATTAAAATAAGTGGATACGTTTGAAACTATCTTCATCAAATCTTCATAAGAATCAAGTTCGCTTGTGGAATGTGGTCGTATGTTGTTTCTTGGTATGACGGCTTTCATTATGTGTATGTGACCAGTACACCGCTAGGAGTACATGCCAGTACAAAAATGGCAGCTAATCGTAATGTATTATGGGTTTATCTTGCCATAAGACTGTAGCCTATAAATGTACTGGCTGTTTGCATGAATTGATTGAATTTGAATCTTTGTAATAACTAGGAAAATAAATAAAAATCTGCTAAAATGTATGTCAAATCAGTCAGTGTATCAACATATTATTCAATTTTCATTGTATTTTATGTATATTCGTGGTAAAGGTAAATGTGTTGAAAACACTTAGACTGAGTCTAATAATAATTTTAAGTAGGGATTATTTTTTTATTTCATGCCGTAATGCATGTCTTCTATTTATCTATTGTAATATCGTATAAATAAATTAATATATTCGTGTTTTTAATTGTTTTATTTTAACAAAATACAAGAATATTGTACAAAATAACTTACGAACTACTATCTCAGATAATTTAAACAAGCAATGGATCGCCATTCTTAGTCTTAGTATAATTAATTAACTATTATTAAAACTAATATAAAGCCTGCACACAGATCTCTCTGATGGCACATAATGCACCCTGAAATCAAATGCAAAGAGTTTTGCAAGGACCCAATATGAAAGTATATGTCAGAAGTCAAAACAGACGCTCATAAACAGAACGCATAAGTAAATCATCATCACCGTCATCTCAGTGTTAATCCCAGTCGTATCCGAACCTTTTTACCTTTTTTGGAGTCTGGGGTCCGCTATTACCAGTCTAACTGCTGATTTTGGCTAAACTTCGATACTTTCCATGAAGCGACTGCCGTCTGACCTCCACAACTCGAAGGCGATATCGAAGCATTGCAGTTAGACCAATTGTAGGACTTTTGAGGGCACCAACAACCCGTAACGACTGCCATTAAATGTTCGTATGGCAACCGGGACCAACGGCTTAACGTTTTTTCCGAGGCACGATCAGACCAGTGCAAATAAGTACCTATTCATATTCATGCATACAAATATTTGCGCTGCGCGGGGATCGAACTTGCGCCTTCTTGCGCAGCGGCCACGTTCGTTACCACGCACGCTGCCCTCATGGAAGCTGCCATAACGCATAAGTAAATAAATAAATAATATTGCATTATCGCAGTTTTGTTCAAACATATGTTCCTTTATAGCATCTTTGACTTCGAACTATAACTTCATGATTTCACTTTCGATTCATAGTACATTAACAACACTTATAATTTTGAACTTTGAATTAAATCTATTACTAGAACCATAATATAATCAATGTACTATGGAACGAAAGGGTCATTCTCTTTCGTATTTCCCTAAACTCTGAATTTGTTCACAGCCTTTCTTGTAAAATTAGTGAACAAAGTAATTTTTTCAGTGCATTTGTCAAATAAATAGCTGTCACAAATATTTACAAATAGGCAATCTCCGTATTACGAAGTACTACGAATGTCATCAATATTCAAGAGCGGAAAAGGGATGGTGCTATCGCTTATACAACAATATTTTTTGTTTATGCGAAACCCGAAACACGTGTCCAGTATTTTTAAGTAAAGAATCTATGTAGAAAATTTCAAAAAGATATCATGAAAAACCACCAAGTTATGAGCTTGCTATTCTACTTGGTTGTCCCAACAAAAATATGGTCAAAGGTCCGTACGGGCGGGAGAGCGCGGGCGTTGACCTCGGTCGTCAGCTGTGATCTATCGTAACCGCTCGGTAACCACTCTGCGGTCTCACCGCTCTAAATGTATTTGGGAAAAAATATAACATGGTGTAAAACTGATTGGAATTGATTCAGTTGCTTATTCTGAACCAACTATATTCAGGTTTCGCATAAACAAAAAATAACGTTGTATACAATATGCAAAGAAAACGCTGTCCGATCCGTGAAGGTATTGTTAGGTATCGGTAACTGATTCTACTAATGGATACAAAGCCGGGCTAAAGTTTAAAAAAAAATCCCCCTAAAAAAATAAATATTATTTCGCAAAAAGAGATAACTTAATACGTGTACGGTAGGACACCCTAACGCGAACGGCGGGGGGCAGGGCACGCGGCACCTGTGACGTGGTCGCGTCGCTCCGCTCATAATAATATCGTTGTTGTCACTTTAAAAATTCCAAAATTTCGGGAAAATTGGAATTAATTCCCGGGAAAAAAAGTTTATTCCAAAATTCATTAGTATTGTTACTATGATTATGTAAAATTTTATATTATTTTCGGTCAAGTGTTTACCTAACCTTTATTATCCTTATGGGTCGGACAGGGTTTTCTTTACATATTGTATAGCTCCGTCTCTCTCTCTTACAGTAGAACCATGATGGCTTTAAACCCTCATTACGGCACCAATACTCATTCTTTAGACAATTATAATACTTCGCATATGACTACTTTTTATTTTATTTATTTATTTATTTATTTTGGTCCACCAACAACTGTTTACACTGGATGTGGTACATAAAGTAACATGTAATTTTAAAAGGTGACAGAGTAGTGTAACAATCACTTACAGGTGAACTCCACATGCATACAAAAATGGAGTTGTACAGGAATTAAACTAAATTAAAACTTAAACTAAGTTATTGGACAAAAAAAAGCGTCTTTCATTTATTGCCAGAAAGTGAGTGCTAATTAATTTAAATCCGGAAGATATTTGTAAAATGTGGCTTTCAATTTGCTAAAGGAGTCAAAGTGCAGATCAATTTGATTGCTACAATTGTTCACCACCTTACAAAATCTAGCATATGGGGAATTGGCGCCTAAAACAGTTCTCCTTTGTGGTGGCCACAGTGGTGTTATTGGATTGCGAGGAATTCTTGAGGGGGCACGGAAATTAAAAGTGTTTAATATCTGGGGGCAGTCAATTTTATGGGTCATTACTTTGCACACAAACATTGCGTCGTTTAGCCGTCGGCGTTTCTCCAGGGAGACCATGTTGTAGTGTTTCAGTCTATCACTATAAGAACGTATTTTTTTTGCCAAGCCGCTGGAAAACACCAAATGCCATAGAAAACGCTTTTGAACACGTTCAAGCCGCAAGGAATGTGAAGCATAGTGTGGCCTCCAAATTACGCTACAGTACTCCAACACGCTTCGAATTAGGCCGTTATACAACATCATTTTAGTCTTACAACACTTAAAATGTTTGGTATTTCTAATAACAAAACCCAGCATCTTAGAGGATTTCTTTATGACATTGTCTACATGCGGAATAAATGTCAGTTTTCTATCAAAAGTAACACCAAGATCCCTAATTGTGTCCAGTTCGCCAACTTTGACCCCATCAATATAATAATCGTGTTTAATTAAATTGTGATTTCTCGTAAATTTAATGTGATAACATTTGCTTGAATTTAAGTACATATCGTTTGTATCACACCAATTTATCAGCCTATCCAGATCCCATTGTACTTCGACGGCATCGTCCTTCGATTTAACAATTTTAACAAATTTTAAGTCGTCTGCATACATAAATAAACTTGAGTTGTGAAAACAGCGAGGAATGTCATTAATAAAGTAATTGAATAAAACTGGACCCAAATGCGATCCCTGCGGTACACCCGATGAAATATATCGTGAGTGTGAATGAAAACCGTTGACCACTACAAAGAAGGACCTATCCACCAGATACGAACCCAGCCATGTAAGCAGTGACCCAGTGATACCGTATGCTCGTAATTTCAAAATTAATAAACTATGTGAGACCTTGTCGAAAGCTTTACTAAAATCTGTGTAAATAACATTAGCCTGGTAGCCTGAATCAATCGCTTTTACTAACAGTTCCGTGAATAACACAAGATTAGTACTTGTAGACCTAGACCCCACAAAGCCATGCTGATCATCACTCAAGTAAACTTTCAAGTGCTTTTGAATGAAGGGACAGATGAGAGACTCAAAGACCTTAGCGAGAGTTGATAAGATCGATATCGGTCTATAGTTAGAAACTGCGTCATCATTGTTCGATTTATGGATGGGCACAACCTTAGCCACCTTCCATTTTGATGGAAAAACGCCAGATCCTAAGGATTTATTGAAGATTAGCGATAATGGAATAACCAGCTCGGTTGCGCACTCATAGATAAAGATCGGTGGTATTCCATCAGGCCCAGCACCCTTACTACAATCCAGACTTTTTAGCTTCTTGTATATAGTTTCATGATTAATAACAATATTAGATAAACCCAAACTATAGTTTTGAAGGTTATTTAAGTCTGCATCGTGTTTATTATGCTCGTTCTGAGCAGAGCTATAGACAGAAGAAAAATAAGATGCAAAAAACTCGCATATCTCTGTCCCGTCAGAAGATCTATTGATGCCGTCGGTCATAGACACCGGATATGTACTAGACCCGCCCCGCTTGGATTTTATATAGGTCCAAAACAACTTTGGGTTATTCACAAGTTCGGCTTCCATTTGCTTTGAATAATTATTGTAACAGACAGTAGCGAATTCACAGCAGCGCTTGCTAATTATTTTCAATTGAATTTTATCTAAAGGGTTCTTGTACACATTGTAACGTTTTCTGATATTATTTTTTGAATTTAACATTTTTATTAGTTTTTGGTTAAACCATGGGGGATATTTCCTATTTTTTGATATTCGGTTCGATACAAATTTTTTTATTACTCCATTAATATAATCGTAAAATATCCGTACCATCTCATTTACGTCATGCTGCCCCTCAAATAATTCCTCCCAGTCGAGTTCTTTTATGTAGTTACGAATCGGTATATAATTGGTTTTATGAAAATTAGGCCTTTCAATGACAGTATTATATGGAAGTTTAGCTTCTTTTTTTAGAGAAATAACTATGTCTAGAGGTGGATGATGTTGGTCAATATTGCAGATTGAACCAATAGCCTGCCTACTTACTTATGTAGTTTCTAAATCTAAGAGTACAGTCATCAACAACATTATAATACTTGTAATAAATAATGAAAATTAATTTTTCACTTAATTTCTCCATATTACAACATTACAAAAACGTTCTACAATTATCATTTTCCTAATAATAACTAGAACGGGATTAATTATTATTATTACTATCACATAGCACTGGCGGTGGATTCAGTGAATCGCCTTTTATTATGATTTGAAGAAATTCAGTTAAAATGTCTACAGTTTGTACTATACGTCATTCTTTTTACACATATCTAGTTAAATATTGTTTGCTATACCTATCAAATTGTCTTGAGTCTACTGGACTACATCATAATGGATGAACTAAGTAGGTTATTTTATTGTTTAAAACAATGCGTAATTCCTTGGACACTGCGTCTAATAAAATTAGTGTTTACGTATTTACATTTTTCTTCCGGAACATTAACGACAGGAAAACGGCCTGAGCCTCAATTCACGTCGAATATTTTCCTCGTTTTCACGATTTGAACCATTATTTTTTTTAGCGATGTTCTACAACTTGACCTCGGCGTTAACGGAGAGGTTGGTGCCTGCCTCGGCTTCGCGTTGCTTTCGGGGGTCTTGCGTGGTGGTGTTCCACCACTGCTCGTCGCCAGATGCGTATGCGACGAACACCAAGTTCGTCAGTATGAACACGGCCAGCGCTATCCAAAACACCAGTCGCCATTGTACTAAAGTGCTCTGAAAAGACAATATGCATCGTTAGTAAACCTCAAACTTATTTGGGAATTACTTGAGTACCTAGATAATTAGGTCCTGCTATTTAATTTATGCAAAGAGTCATATTAATAACTAAGTATATAATTTATATTGCTTCTTTTGTCACCACAATTGTGATTTAAATGTTCAATCTTGACATCATACCTCAAAAGCTTTTCTCAATTTTTATTTTTATCCCGCTGTATTATCTATTTGTAATATGAATGTTAAACATTCATATTACAAATTTTATTTCATTATGTAAATTATTGATTATGTAAATTTTATTTCATGTTTCTAATTTTATAATTTGCACTCATCAATTCATCATAAATTATAATTGATTTTCATTTTTTGCATCGTGTTTAGATAGACCTAGTTACATGTACCTACGCACAGTGGTCTTCTACAGAGTGGTGCTGACAATACGACAATAAATTTATTAAACATCGTGTACCTCAACACATTCTCAGTCTACCCATAAAAAAATCATATAAATATGTCCATTAGTTTAGTCACAGGAAATAATTTTTCAATTTTCACATTTTCTACATGATGTACATTGTTTATAAGGAAGCGCTTACAGGTTAATGACCGCCGCATCCTGCGGTACCAAACTTTAATAATAATGGCGCAAAAAATGCAAGTCGATACAGGATCGCGCTGTCGCCGATCGGAGGTCAGTGAACCAATATTTTTAAAGGATGTTCTATTTCGTTTGCAATTTCATGCGATTTAGTTTGTTTGAAATTTTATTTTTTTTATTATTGATGCTAGGTTGTTTTTATGGTTTAGGATTATTCCTATGAACCAGCATTGTTCGTGTTTTCATTTATTGTCGTATTGTCAGCACCACTCTGTATACCTAATTGAAGGAGCACACGCAAAAGAGCCTTCCTCTATCATTGTAATTTTTTATTGTAGGTATACATATGTGTATCCTTTGTTGAAGATCCCAATATATAAATATTCTAACCTGTCCACCCAAATATGATTTGGCTGTAGGGAAGAAAACCCTTCTCTGTAAACCATAAACAAAATGTACCTACTTAGTAATGACCAGAATGTGATGTGTATTACCATTCACAAAATTCTCCATTCTTTATTTTTAAATTGGTATTCCTCTATTCTAAAGCACATAACTTTAAGTGGACCAACTGCTAAAAATTATGGAATGCAATAAAAAAAGCGTCAAGTATTACCATAACGGTCAAAGCCTTTTTGTTGCCAAAACAAATCTCAAGGACTCTTGTTCCATTTACGAAGTAACTTGCATTGCAATACAATACGCAATTCGTTCCGGTACTTACATCAGGAGTCAGCAAGCCCACTAGGTATGGTGCTATGATGCCGGTTATAGCACCTATGCCGTTCACGATCGCCATTATAGTGCCGGCGTATTTCCCGCTCAGGTCAAGCGCGTTCACTTTCATGCCAGGGTAGAAGGCGCCCATCAGACCCATGGATGCAGTGAACAGTATTACAACAGCGTCTGTGTTGCAGCCGGAGTATGAGGCGAGAATCATACAGATGCCAGGACCAACGGATGCTGTAGAGAAAATTGTTGGTGAGTTGGAGTCACATTGAAGTTTAAGATCGTCGGTAAATGAAATGTTTAGTAATTTAGTTGCTATGTACTTTCTCGTCAGTCTTTATGTGTTCCTAACTCACAATCTTGCTACTGCGATCATAATCAAAATCTGGTTGTATGTTAGCGAAATTTTACTCAATTATCGTAAAGGTGTGCAAACAGTTTTACTTAATTAAATAAAGCACAATGTTATGGTATTCAATTAGCATGTAAGTAAGCGTTACGTACCGATGGTGGTGAAAGTTTTCCTAGCGTTAGTGACAGTTAGCCAGTTTCTCTTGACAATCTTGTCGCAAATCCAGCCGAAGGCGATGGAGCTCAGCCACATGACTGCGTAAGGCAATGCAGCAAGCGTGCCTGTCCGGTGTATGTCGAACTTGAGGACTCCTGTCATGTACTTGGGAAGGTCGGTCACCATCGTAAAGTACCCGTAGTCGTGACCAATCTGTTGGAGAAATGTACTGTTAGATTTGGACGAAAATGGTTTTTGTTTGGGCTAATAATAACAAATGCAATTGCAAAATCTGTTGGAGTGAACGAACACTGGTGATAAGTTTTTTGTTACAATTTTTAGGGTTCCGTACCTCAAAAGGAAAAAAACGGAACCCTTATAGGATCACTTTGTTGTCCGTCTGTCTGTCTGTCTGTCTGTCTGTCAAGACCCTTTATCTCAATAACGCGTGGACGTATCAAGCTGAAATTCACATGAAATACTCGGGTCTATTGTCCGTTTAAGCTGTGAAAATATCAAACTTCTAAGCCAAGCCAATCAAAAGATACAGCCGATTATGTCGATATTTTCAACAAATTTTCGACACTCGCAAAGGAATCAAAACCTACAGGATACTTCCCGTAAACTCAGAATCTTGAAAATTGGCATGAAGCATTGTCATATAATGCAAATATAGTAAAAATTGCGAAAATCACATTTTTTTAGTTATATAATATAATAAACATATTTTAACAAAATGAAACTTACTACCTTATTTCTCACTAACTAATAAAGGTATCAAATTGAAATTTATACCAAATACCTAGGTCTATTGTCCCTTTAAGCAGTGAAAAAATCAAACTTCTAAGTTACAGCTATCAAAAGATACAGCAGTTTATACCGACACCTTGACGAATTTCCGTCACACGCTAGAGAATCAAAACCTACAAGGTACTTCCCGTGAACTCAGAATCTTGAAATTCGGCACGAAGCAACGTTATATTATAGTACAGACAGATAAAGGAAAAATTGTGAAAATGATAAATTTGAAGTTACATAAAATATTAAAATATTATTTTTGCTTACATGACATAAAATATTTTTTAATAATTATAAACTTACTACCTACCCTTTTTCACATGAACGCGTAGAGATATTAAAGTTGAAATTCATATCAAACACTTCTTAAATCTAATTGCCTCTAAACTGTGAAAAATTCTAAATCAATGTTAGTATTATAAATGCGAAAGTAACTCTGTCTCTTACGCTTTCCCGCCTAAACCTCTCAACCGATTTTGATGAAGTTTGGCACAGACAATCTTTAGACCCTGAGAAAGAACATAGGCTACCTTTTATCCCGGAAACATTTGATGTTCCCGTACGTCATAAAGTGTAAACCGCTACGTTTGTACGGCGGAACCCTCGGTGTGCGAGTCCGACTCGCATTTGGCCGGTTTTTTTTTTATCGCTATGTAACTAGGTCATTTCTAAATAACTCAAAGCAAGTCTCGTCTTACCTGCCAGTGTCGCCTACTTAAGGACCAATACTTAGCCGAACAAAATATAAAGACGTCCCCAACCAGCTGCTTACGCACCTAACCTACGTATCTTACGTACCTTATGCAGCTAACAATAAGCTTTTAAAAGACGATTTTTGGTTTTGTTCGTGCTTAACACACAATAAGCAGTTATGCTAAGCTGATGAACCAAATGACTGGATGATCTAGTCATACACTCCTTTTACAATTTCTTATTTGTTTTAAATTAGGCAAAACGTAAAGACTGCATTTACCTACACCTGAGAACATTAAGCGATGTTAATATCTTAGATTACGGGGGAACTACGTGAAAATGTGAAATGTTATTTGTCAGCCCCCTGTACGGAATGGGCCTCCTCTTAATCACGTTTTGATAAAGCGATGGATGAGGACTACAATGGAACGAACTGGCTTCATAAGATTCCACCAGAGCGATATGTTACATAGCCTATGTCCTTTCTCAGGCTCTAGACTGTCTGTGTACCAAATTTCATTAGAATCGGTTCAGTACTTTTGGCGTGAAAGCCGGACAGACAGACAGACAGACAGAGATAATTTCGCATCTATAATATTAGTATGGATGAGACGCCTTACATGGTTATCTCTTTTAAAAAATCAACAATGAAGAAATCATTAAATATTCTATACCACGACTCGTTGTTTCATTCCTTATTATTTTCTTCCGTTCGATACTGCTCTAGAATTCATTTTACCAATAATTCACTGCAAGTGACCTTCACCTTTAAAACTTCGAATTAAACAACGAGACATCCTGCATTGGTATGGTCATGTATAAAAAATCAACAAAAAATATCATTAAGTATTCTAAACGACCACTCGTTGTTTCATTCCGAATTATTTTCTTCCGTTCGTTACTGCACTGGAATTCATTTTATAAGCAATATTTCACTGCGAGTGGCCTCTAACTTTGGTAAGTAGCTATCTCGTCAGAATATTGATGGATCGTGACGTACGAAGCTAATACTAATGCACCTACAACTTAGTTCCTGAACTGTGAACAATATTTAGGAAATAACCACCAAGGTGAGAGAGATTAGTATTTTGCCTAACGTTGAATTAGACAGGAATGGCTAAAACGATAAGCAAATTTGTTCAAGGCAATATCTGCTTTTGGTCTAGTATGATGATGTGATTAATCACTGTATAAATAGATATATTGATTTCAATAATTGATATAAAACACAGCTTTCTTTACATAACCCGGCTGGGTAATTACGTAACACACTATCAGTAGCAATGACAGCCTCCGTGGCGTAGCGGTAGCGAACACGGCCGTTGCGCAAGGAGGCGCGGGTTCGATCCCCGCACAGTGCAAGTATTTGTATGCATGAATATGAATATTTGCACTGGTCTGGTCGTCCCTCGGAAAGCACGTTAATGTATTAGTTAAGTTTAATTCAAAGTTCTAATTGTAAGTGTTAATGCAATGGAATGTACTATGACTCGAAAGTGCAATCATAAAGTTATCCATACTAATATTATAAATGCGAAAGTAACTCTGTCTGTCTGTCTGTCGGTCTGTCTGTCTGTCTGTTACGCTTTCCCGCTTAAACCTCTCAACCGATTTTGATGAAATTTGGCACAGACAATCTTTAGACCCTGAGAAGGAACATAGGCTACCTTTTATCCCGGAAAAATTTGATGTTCCCGAGGGAAATCTAAAAAGCGCGATATAACCGAACTCCACGCGGGCGAAGCCGCGGGCGGAAAGCTAGTAGTTCATAAATCAAAGATGCTATACAGAAATATATGTTTGAACAAAGCTGCGATAATGTAATATTATTTATTTATCTACTTATGCATTATGACAGCCTCCGTGGTGTAGCGGTAAAGAACGTGGCCGCGGCGCAAGGAGGCGTGAGTTCGTACCCCGCGCAGTGCAAATATTTGTATGCATGAATATGAATATTTGCACTTGTCTGGTCGTAACTCGGAAAACACGTTAAGCCGTTGGTCCCGGCTGCCATACGAACATCTAGTGACAGTCGTTACGGGTTGCTGGAGCCCTCAAAAGTCTAACAATTGGTCTAACTGCAATGCTTACATATCGCCTTCGGGTTGTGGAGGTCAGACGGCAGTCGCTTCACGGAAAATATCGAAGTTTAGCCAAATTCAGCAGTTAGACTGGTAAAGCGGACCCCAGACTCCAAAGCTGAAGAAGCTGCGAATGCGACTGGGATTGGCGCTGGGATGATGATGACTATCAGTAGCAATGGGTTTCATTTTGACAGTTCAACAATATTCATTGCGTTCTTTACATTGCCGACTAGACAGTAAGCATAGACATTTTTCGAACATATGAACCTTATCGAATTCGATTACAATTGATAGTAATAGAGTGTTACGTAATTTGGGTGCTGAAAATAACTATGCTGAATTACCTACATCGATCAATTGTAAATAAGTAGGTATAGATCTAAAACACCTATTGAAATCATCATCGTGAGTGAATGTATAGGCTTACAATACATTACATGCATATTGCTTGTTTTACATTTATTTTAATAATACCGAAGGCGTTATAACAAACCTGAGCGCAAACCAGGGCCCATAGAGGGACGGACATGAAGATAGCCTTCCACGGTATGGCTGAAGGTAGACTGCTGCGGTGACTGCCCAGCGCCTCTTCTAAATACTTCTTTTCCTTGTCGGATATGAACGGATGCGATTCGGGGTCGTTGAAACACAGAAGAGCCTAAAACAAATTAAATTATGTTGAAGAAATACAAAATAAATCAGACAAAACACTTCCAACAATTGCGATACCTACATAAACAAAAATGATATTTTTGTATAAATGACAAATTATTCTTTTTTGTGTATTCTGTATTTTTTTTATAGATACAATACACAATAAAATCAAAAGACTTTAATCAAAACTTGACGGAGCTAAAGTCATGATTATAATCTCGAGTTATATCAATCTAAGCCTAAGCGCTCACGCACATGAGCGATTTGCGTTCGACGAAAGAGGCAACTGCATCCACTCGTGTGTTTGCAAATCATCAACATCATCATAATCGTCAACCTTTTTATGTCCCACTGCTGGGCACAGGTCCCCTCTCATACAGAGAAGGATTGAGTGTAATCACCACGCTTGCTCAATACGGGTTGGCGATTTCAGACTTAAAGTCCAGGTTTCCTCAAGATGTTTTCCTTCACCTTTTAATCAGTCTTTGGTGTCGAAGATATACTTGCACACTTAAGTAAGAAAAATTATAAAAAAAAACCATTGACTGCCTACTTAGTACCAAATAATAAAACCTACGTGTTGTAAATCAATCATTATGGAACCACTTAACAAAAACAAAATACTTATAAGTTATTCAGACATACACTTTGAAGCACTAAATATAGACACGCCAATTTATTTTATTTAATGATAACCGTCGCCTTCTGATTAAAAAGGCAAGAAAAAAATTACAAAATATACAGCCGGTCTTTTATGATTGGTCTGCATACACATAGGTATACACAACTATATAAAAGCCAAATTGGATAAAGAATAGAGGTAAACAAACCGGTGCTAGGCAACCTGTTATTTACGCGTAAAAGACAGATGTTAACAACCTTTTCTAGATAGATGATTTTCATAAAAGTAATAATCCTACTTTCTACTAAAATGTAAACAGTTTATTTATGTTCAGATATTTATGATTTGAATATAACGTTTGAAATATGATACACATCTAAGCTAATACTTAGTCCATACTTGATAGTATTACAATGCATGGTTTATGCAGTTGATTTGAAAGTAATTAAAATACGCAAAATTGTATTGACAAATGCCTCAACTATATTCATTGGCTGAATTCCACAGAGTGTGTTTAATACCTAAATTTCATCCATGTTTCTTTTTTTTTGTAGGGCTATCACGTAAAATTAATGTCGACTTATTAATGGTTTTTCGAAATACCAAGTTAATATGCCTGTTATTTTAGCGATTCTATTGAAATATACTGCAATAGGAATTGTTAATGCATAGTTAGCATGTAAAAGGCTTTAATCATGTAAATAGGAGATGTGTAAAAAGTGAGTTGTAGGTAATAACCCTAAATTGGTTTGTTTACCTTTATTCTTTATCGAGCTTGGCGTTGGTATAGATATAGGTATAAGTAAAGCGTAGCAACGGGTCCATAATGGCTTCCGGCACTTCGAAGTTAGGACTTTAATCGCGGAGTAAAAACTTGGCATAACAAAGGACTTACCAAAAGTAACGATGCTACGAGTGTTTGGGTCGTTCACATTACTGTCCAACAAACAACCCAGATCCTATAGCCATATCGTCTCACTTTTTCACCTACATAATTGCCGTCAACATCAGAAGAAAACTGAACTTACCCAAAGAATAAACCAGAGAATTCCAACAGCGCCAAACAGGTAGAAGACGGACTGCCATTCCCCAGTCTCCTTGATCACCAGCCCAGATAGGTAAGTGCCAGCTATGTTGCCGATCTGAGCTCCTCCGAAGACCAGGGAACCCATTCTTCCTCTCTCTGATATCGGTGCCCACCGCGCAAGCATTGCGTTTAGTGCGGGGAAGGTGAAGCCCTGAAAACAATGATGATATGCTTTATTGGTGCTTGTTATCATGCTTATAAGGAGGTGGTAAGTAGCTGTATTATGATACATTTTATAGTTTGTTCTTAGATACAAGCGTCCAATGTTTATTCTGACCCAAATCTTTTAGATAGACATGAAGGAGTTTATTTATAATTTGTTATCTTTTAGATGGGTAATCCTCTCTGAGAATCTCTACTTTTTTTTTTGACACCACACAGTTTTTTTTTTTTTAGAAAATGTTGCCCAACACTAGGAATTTCTCCTGTGTCATGGGTGCATTTACAAACATATAAATTCACATACAGACCCGGAACAATTACTTGTAGGTAATACAAATATTTGTTCCGCGCGGGAACCGAACCTGCGACACGCAGCACAGCAGTCAATGGCTTAACCACTGCGCTAACCGTGCAGTCATCAGTCAGTCTACTGCGGTGGCTTGTAGCGTGAGGACGCAGAGATAGCCCTTTCCTCACGCGCTCCGCATCCTCCTTTGCAAGCATTACCCCGTGTTTCGCAAGAGGAGAAGACGGCCTTCCATTCACTATCACTCCGTACCATGGCGTGAACGAGGACATGGCGGGCCTACGCTCAAGCCGGGCAGGTCTCCACCGTAACGACCAAACAGAATTCGGTCTATTAGTAACACTGGCCCATAACATAAAAGACTACAGGTTGAAACAAAAGAGAAATCCTTACCTCTCCAAGTCCTTCCAGTACCCTCAAAATTATAAGTCCAGTGGCGCCACCAACGCTGACAGTCCAAGGTGTCAGGAGAGTAAAGACTGCGGTACTCAACACTCCGAAGCCAAGCGAATACTTTCCTCCAAACCGTTCGGCGAGCATCCCGCCCGGTAAGTGCGTGACGATGTACCCGTAGTAGAACGCACTTAAGATCATGCCCTGAGTCGCTTCATCCCAGTCGAAGCCTGTTAGCTCCTGAAAGAGGTGTTATATTGTTAATATTAATTTAGCTTAAAGAAGAGGAACAGCCGATTGATACCGTAAAATATCTCATATTAAAAAATGGGTGAAGTGAGCTACCGACAGTGTCAAACCTAAGCATTGGTTACCATGATAACTCACTTCACCTAATCACCATAGTATGTTTGTTATAGGTACAATCGCACTGCAAAACCAGTACGTATTCACAATACAGGATCCAGAAACATGATAAGTACCTACTAAGTTCTGAATGATGTTTTTGAATTCGTGAGCAGACATTTCAGGCTGGTTATTCGATTTTAATATCGTGCCTAGAGAAATCGTTTGTTCTATTTCAGAAACCTGTCACTTTGACTGTAAAATAAAGACTGATTTACACGGTGCAATTTAGTTGCCTATGGCTTTAATTAAGTTGGAGCAACAATAAAAGTTGCATTGTCTAATTACCTTTTATACGATGCAAGACATTTGTTGCATCAGTTTTTGGTGTAGGTATGCCATAGGCAATTAAATTGCACCGCGTAAATCAGTCTTAAAACTCTTACACTAAAAATCAAGTATGTTTACTGTTCAAATCTCAAAAACGAACATTTATACAATAACTATGCATAATTACAAAATGTAATCCAGCAAATATTACAAATCGGTTATTTTACGGTCTTTATGCGTGTTTTGCCGGTTTTGTATTGTTACTGCGCTCAAGCATTTCACACGGCTTTCACGGATAAGCGCACACTGTAAAAAATCATTACATTTTAGATATACCAGCTGTGATTGAAATTACACCTCTTAAGAGGTTATTGTGCGCATTACTAAGAACAACTTCACCAAAAAATCTTTACCACTGCTCAAAATTCTACCAAATGTATGCAGTGAGTAGAGTCTTAAAAAAAACTAGTGCGCTTTATCATCAATGATTGCATTACTTCTTACCACCAGCTGAGATCATAATCAAGCAGTAGTTTATGCAATCATAAAAATAGCGAACTAAATTGGTTATTTAGCTTTGTCCCTAATCTCTTTAAAATATTCGCTATAGGTAGGTACTTATGCTAAGTGACCCACACACATTAAATAATGCGAATGATGTATGTAAGTATTAACATGATGAGTTTCCAGAGTTCAGTAGGACAATTATTATCCTTCGAAGTCTAAACGATAGGTAAAACACTGAGCACCTTAATCTATTAAGATCACAAATTCATTAACAACGTTTTGGCTAACAAAAACACATAAGGATTTAACTACTCGATTTACCTTACCTAATGAATATAATTTTATTAATGGTATCACAGATTACATAATACTACGCATGGTATCAATAGGTATTATCTTAATAAAGTTGGTTGTTAATAAGTGTTTCATCATCAACCTTTTATCGTCCCACTGCTGGGCACAGGTCTCCTCTCATACAGAGAAGGATTGAGCGTAATCACCACGCTTGCTCAATGTGGGTTGGCGATTTCAGACTTATAAAGTCCAGGTTTCCTCAAGATGTTTTCCTTTACCTTCAGTCATTGGTGTCCAAGATGTACTTAGAAAGTACATATAACTTTTTAGAAAAGTTACATTGGTACTTGCCTGACCTGGAATCGAACCCGCGCACTCATACTTGTGAAGCTGGTGTTTTAACCACCAGGCCACCACGACATACTAAGTGTTTACCACAATGAAAAGGAAATTTTAAAGAAATGCTCACTGGCCCATTCGTCCATAAATCTATATTCGTTCGTTGTTTTCATACTCCTAACTAAACACAATCCATTAATGGTTTCTTTGACTAGTCCTTACTCTTACAACCGCATCAATATTCACTCTCAAAACATTCCTCACGATATAGCAAAGAATCAAAAATATAAGCAGGGATCACATATTCGCATAACAATAAGTATAAAGCCGGCGCTAGACACAGACAAATCATCATCATCATCATCCCAGCGTTAATCCCAGTCGCATCCGAAGCCTTTTCAGCTTTGGAGTCTGGGGTCCGCTTTACCAGTCAAACTGCTGATATGGCTAAACTTCGACATTTTCCGTGAAGCGACTGCCGTCTGACCTCCACAACCCGAAGGCGACATCGAAGCATTGCAGTTAGACCAATAGTTGGACTTTTGAGGGCTCCAACAACCCGTAACGACTGCCACTAGATGTTCTATGGCAACCGGGACCAACGGCTTAACGTGCTTTCTGAGGCACGACCAGACCAGTGCAAATACTCATATTCATGCATACAAATATCTGCACTGTACGAGGATCGAACGCGCGCCTCCTTGCGCAACGGCCGCGTTCGCTACCGCTACGCCACGGAGGCTGTCAGCAGACAAATATTTGTACAAATCTTTTTACAAACATTTGCGCGTGTGTAGCAGGCTACGCAACAATTTGAACACGGACAACTTTGAACGCTTTGATGTGCGCAAGAAACCGACAACGAATGCCATAGTACTAATGTTTTAACAAAGCTTTGAACAAATACTCAAATACCCGTGCTACACATGTGTCCAAACTAGTGTTCAAATAAGTGAACAAATATTTGAACTATGTCTGGTACAGGCTTGAGATCAATACAAAATATTCTGTACAGAAAGTAGATAAGGACTGCATAACATCACGCCTATATTTTCCGAAAGATAAGGCAAAGTTGTACCATACTTTGCCTGTTATGTTTAAGTCCAGTATAAACCCTGTCACTGAGAAAATCCAGTTGGAAAAACATATTATCACATTGCACAACTTGGGAGTGCAAATAGCGTTTGCGACCACTAGACAATCGAGGTAGGTAGTCGGAAGGAATTCAGCACAATAATATGATTTCTGAACTAAATTGACGTTTTATATTATCAAGTTAAACAAATATCAAATTTATTTTAGTTGTAATTGAGGTGAATTCAAAGTACTCACCCTTGAAAAGGTTATAAAAGTGTTTGAAATTGTGGTGTCAACTGAACTTTAATGTATAGGAATTAAAGGCTTTTTTACCCGACTACGGCAAAGCAAAAGGAGGGTTATGATTTTGACCGGCTATGTATGTATGTATGTATGTTCATCTGTTCCCTCGTAACTTCTAAACTACTTATCAGAATTCGACAAATGACATATCATTAGAAGCGTCTTAATTGTCCGCTGGTTATAGGCTATATGGGGTTTCACAAAATTTAATGTGGCGCCCTCTAGCGGACAAAACATACACAGTAAAAAAATAAAGTTAAGATAAATATGGCGTGTTTGGTATCATTTGAAAGCTCTTTACTTGTACATTTTGAATATATATATATTGCTAGCATTTGCTCGTGACTTTACCTGTATTCATGGGCTTGTTGCATATAATTCACATCTTTTCGTTCATAGCTTCTTTACTACTTATCAGAATAAGACCACTGTAAAACCATTAGAAAGTCCTTGATATTCTGTTAGTTGTGAGCTATAAAGCTTGTCACCAAATTTAGTATTGCGCCCTCTAGCTGACAAAAAGTTCTATGTGAATATAAAATTAAAATAAATATACCGTGTTTGGACGTGAAAGAGCTTCACGAGTACTTTATGCTTGTAAGTTGTACATAATTACAAGAATGCTTTAATGATGTTAAATATGAGCGATAAGAGTAAAGCGCGGATCACGGTAACTGTGAATCGCTTTATGCAATGTAGAGCAGTGTGAACGTTAATAGAATATGTAATGTACTAATGAAAACGACATAAGCTGGGAGTAACTCCACGCAGTGAAGGCGGAAACAGTTTCATAACTGGCTAAAACTCCCATAAAATGTCCTCTGCACTATATGCCTTTGGGCTTATGTTGTTATATGTGCGTGTAGATGTAATATGTCAAGTATCTAGTTTTTAGTTCATCAAATTAACTTTTGTTAATATTATGCGCCACAAATACACTTTAACACCAAAATAGTACAAATAATAAAAAGTAAAAACTAAAACCCAACTACGACAAAAAACGACGCTGAAAAAGTATAAAACAAGATTTTCAGAATACTGAACTGAACATAGTTGCTAATGTAGTTGCAAGTAAATGGACACAGTAGACTCTACCAAGATGCCTTCGTTGTGACAATAATACAATACTATTCTGAAGTATGCAATATTCATTATGTAGAAATAAATTTTCATGTTTGGAAAGGCGTAGTCACACGTTACATATACCTACCGTAGCACTTTGATAACGTGTGACTGCGCCTTTCCAAACATGAAAATTTATCTCTACATAGTGAATATTGCATACTTCAGAATAGTATTATGACATTATTGTCAATTTGCAACGAAGGCATCTTGGTAGAGTCTACTGTGTCCATTTACTTGCAACTATATTAGCAACTATGTTCAGTTCAGTATTCTGAAAATCTTGTTTTATACTTTTTCAGCGTCGTTTTTTGTCGTAGTTGGGTTTTAGTTTTTACTTTTTCTCTTAATAATTTCCTGTTTGTTTACGTTTTTGCGTGCGAATATATCGCAATATTGCTTTAGACCTATCTATTAACTTTGTATAGTCTGTGTTCAATACCTTTCCGCGGGCGTAGGCACTTTTCTAGGAAACAGAAGATTTTTTTTAATAATTAACGTCGACTAACAGTCGATTTCATTTCATTTCATTTCATTTCACTAACGTAACTCATCTCAGCGACAAGCAAACGTCAGAACTTGTCAGAATTGAAGGGAAATTAGACTTATTTTTACCCGACTACGGCAAAGCAAAAGGAGGGTTATGATTTTGACAGACTATGTATGTATGTATGTTCATCTGTTCCCTCGTAACTTCTAAACTACTTATTCGAATTCGACAAATGACATATCATTAGAAGCGTCTTAATTGTCTGCTGGTTATAGGCTATATAGAGTTTCACAAAATCTAATGTGGCGCCCTCTAGCGGACAAAACATACAGAGTAAAAAAATAAAGTTAAGATAAATATGCCATGTTTAGTATCATTTGAAAGCGCTTTACTTGTACATTTTGAATATATATATATATATATATATTACTAGCATTTGCTTGTGACTTTACCTGTATTCATGGGCTGATTGCATATAATTCACATCTTTTCGTTCATAGATAGCTTCTTTACTACTTATCAGAATAAGACCACTGCAGAACCATTAGAAGGGCCTTGATATTTTGTTGGTTATGAGCTATAAAGCTTGTCACCAAATTTAGTATTACGCCCTCTAGTGGACAAAAAGTTCTATCTTTATATATATAATTCTGCTGTACGTGTGTATGTCATTGAACTCCTCCTAAACGGCTTGACCGATTTTAATGATTTTTTCTGTATGCATTTGAGTGGCGACCTGGATGGTTTAGATTCACAAATCAACCCGGCAGATGGCGCTAATCGCTTGAAGAAGCATGTGATCTCGGAAACGGCCATAACGATTTCGCTGAAATTTAATATGTGGGGATTTTCGGGGACGAAAAATCGATCTAGCTCAGTCTTATGTCTGGGGAAGCGCATATTTTCGAGTTTCCTCTTTCGCAATATTTCACGCATAATATGGGCGCTAATTTCGCGCAGCTTGACATAGCGGCTGTGGCGTAGTCGATATTGGTGTGGTCTACTCGCGATGGCTGGTGTTCCTCGGTTCAAACCCGGCCAATCACAAGTTTTTTTTTTTTGTTTTTAGACAAGTTTATAGTTTTTTTTTATTTTTTTTTTTAGTTACTTAAAAATATAAGAAATTGAACTTGTACATAAGAACTAAAAGGGGAAAAAATAAAAAAGATATTTTTTTTTTATTTAACTAAAATTGTACTTATGAACTAAAAGAGAAAAAAGTAAATAGAAATTAATAAATATTTAAGATTTTTTTTATTTAACTTAAAGAGACAAAAACAAGAGCTCTAGGGGTAGAGAGAGGTATGATATCTTTTTAGGGTACGCCGTCATAGCGGCGGTAAGACCCTGCATGGAGGAGTGGATCGACCGGAGACGGCATGGGGCGCTCACCTTCCGTGCGACGCAGGTGTTGACCGGACACGGGTGTTTCGGCAGTTACCTGTGTCGTATCGGTCGGGAGCCGACACCGGCGTGCCATCATTGCGGTGGCGGGGCAGAGGACACGACGCGGCACACCCTAGAGGAGTGTCCAGCGTGGGACGAGCAACGCCGTGCGCTCACCGCAGCGATCGGCGGAAACGACCTCTCGCTGCCGGCCGTGGTCAGAGCCATGATCGACAGCGAGGAGTCATGGGACGCGGTTGTCTCCTTCTGCGAGGAGGTAATCTCCGCGAAGGAGACGGTCGAACGGGAGAGGGAGGCACTGAGCACTCTCCCGTCCCGCCGACGGCGCGCTGGCCGGAGGAGTAGGGAAGCCGAGGTCGATCCGCTTCCTCCATAACGAGAGACCGACGGGCCGAGGACCGGGGGAGTCCGACGCCCGTCGCTAGAGCCGGAGTAGGCGTGTAGTGGCTGTTCCTACACGCCTACCTGATGGAAGGAGGGGGGGAAGAGGGACCCGCCGATCTCGCGCGCGGCGGGTCAAGACCTGCCGGGGATGCGGCGTTATGGCAAACTAGAACCCGCGCCCCTGGCCATAGGCAAGAAGAGGAACGCTCCAGTGGTTTTAGCCAGTGAGAGCCCGGCACACCCTCCGTCGACCCCCAGACGGAGAACGGTCTGGTAGAGATTTCCACTGGGTGAACAAAAAAAAAAGTAATGATATCTTTGTTACAAATGTAGATGACAATGCTTTCCATGGGTATATTCCTAAATCTGCTGTACGTGTGTACGTCACTGAATTCCTCCTAGGCTGGTCAGATTTGAATGAACTCTATGTATATAAATGAAAGTCGTGTTAGTTACTCTATTTATAACTCAAGAACCGCTTAACCAGTATGGCTCAAAATTGGTAGAGAGGTAGATAAGAACTGGGAGAAGGACATATCACATAGGATACTTTTTATCCTGTTCCCGCGGTTCCTGTCATTCCCGTGTGAAAGACATGGTTTAACAAAACGCAACTGACATGGAAAAACAAAACAACTCAGTCAAAATATAAGTTAGCGGTTCATTTGGTAAAAATGGTACAAACACACTGCTGCACTACTCAGCATATTAAAAAAAAAGTCTTACCGGTTGAATGTTGATGCATTTATTTAAAGCAAGCTGCCTGTTTATTTTTTTTAACAAAAGCCCCATAGCAAACTTCAACTTCAAAATTTCTAATATTGTATTGCTGTGCCATTTACCACTTCACTACATACTATAAAACAAAGTTACTTTCTCTTTCCCTATGTTCCTTTGTATGATTAAATCTTTAAAACTGCGAAACAGATTTTGATAAGGTTTCTTTTAATAGATAGAGTAATTAAAAAGAAACGTTTATATGTATAATAACATCCATTAAATTGTGGAGAAACACTATCCCTCGCCCACATGTGGGAGTGACGAGAGGAGGCATTTACCGGCTGTTGCCGCGAAAAATCGCAGTACAGCGGACAGAGACATGGAAAGTGTGATTGTCGCAATCCAGCACTGAGCACGCCACAAACATCAAAGTCCTCTCTTTGAGGAGTAGCTAGAGAGGCGCCATGGCGTCCTCACCTTCCGACTGACGTAGGTCCTCACCGGACACGGCTGTTTCGGGAGGTTCCTGTTCCGTATAAGGCGGGAAGAAACGCCAGGGTAACCACTGTGTGCATCGCCCTGAGGACACGGTGGAGCAAATGGTGGAGGTCTGCCCGGCTTGGGTGGAGCACAGCCGTGTCCTCGTGGTGGCGATCGGCTGCGATCTCTGGCGTCCGACCCTGTTCCGGGGCATAGTCCGGAGCAAGAGTGCATGGCAAGCTTTCACCTCCTTCTGTGAAGCAGTGATGCTGGCAAAGGAGGAGGCGGAGCGCGTGAGGGAGCGGAAATCCCACTACCCTCACGCCTCAAACCGTCGCAGGAAGCGCCCTGGCCAGGAGGCAACATCGGACTCCCGACCACCGTAGACGCGGGCTTGCAGGCGGCGAGCGATAGGCAGCTAGCCTCCTTGTAAGAACCAGGCTCGGGTTGACGGCGCGTTGTGTTTCACACGCGCCTTAAAGAGATGTCAGCACACCTTGACGGGGTCCACTAGGACAGGTCCACAGGGTTGCGGGTTGGTTAAAAAAGAAACCATGGCACTGGTCGTTGCATAGGAAAGTGAAAGAATACGGGTGGGTTTTAGTCAATGAAAGTTTGACACGTTCTTCCGCTCCGCCCAGAGCGGGAGAGGTCATTTGATGATTTCCCATCCAAAACAAAAAACAAAAGAACTGAAGAAGAGCAAGAAATTGCACTTGAAGAGCGTAGCCTTAGTATGGCTCGACTTCGTGCTTCTCACTCACCAGAGCAAAGAGAGGCAGCCCGTGAAACGGCTCGGTTGGCAATGCGAAATCGTCGAGCAAACCTCAGAGATCAAGCGCTAGATAATTTACGAAGCACAAGAAGAAATTCATCAAATACTGATTTGAATCGGGCAGCGTTTCAATACGCATATAATATAGCGCAATGGCGTTCGCATTGAGCCAATGGATGTTGTTTGCGAGTATTGTAGCACATTAAAGATTTCCGGAGAACCGCCAGGATTGTGCTCCCAAATAAACAATTTTTCAATTTCAATTTATTTTTTTCTCTCTTCACAAGGTTAGTTTAACAATCTTATACTTATATTCCACCAGGAAGAGACATAAACATAAACAATCATTGAATAATAATATTTATTTATTTAAAATTATCCTAATTTAAAAAGTAGTCATGTGATATTGCCTCTAAGGCGGAACGAAGTTCGCCGGGTCAGCTAGTGTTAATATAAAATTAAAATAAATATACCGTATTTGGTATCATTTGAAAGAGCTTCACGAGTACTTTATGTTTGTACATAATCCCGAGTAATTCTTCGTAGAAATTTGAATGTAAACCAGGGTTTGGTAAACGGAGCGATGGGAGTGGTGAAGGCCTTCGAATGGATTGCTCTTCGGTTCGATCAGTTGGAACAGGAGAATAGCCAAGCGCTGTTCTCATACAATTTGACGAAGCATCCATAAAAGCTGATATTAACGGACTTATCAAAATCGAGCCTTGCCTCACTGAATTTGACGGCTTGAGGGGGTCTGGGCAAATTCAGCGTGTTTCTTTCTTGGGGTTGTACTGTACATAAATTACAAGGTTGTACTCTAGGTAAAAAAGTTATCGATCTAGGAAAGTCATTCTTTGCTAAAGGACAGGCCTATGTCGCTCTCAGTAGAGTCAAAACCATAGAGGGATTATTTATAAGTGCCTTGGATCATAATAAATTACTTAAAAATCCACATGACAGTCGATCGTTAGCAGAATTGGATACATTAAGAAATCTTCCCAGGTCCTCTTAATATATGAAACATCCAATCTATACTAACGACCTCATCCACTAATTCATGACCTATTCGCTGCCATCGACGCAAATGTGCGTCGCTACTACGAAAAACCGGGAGCTTCATACGGGGAAACCGTTGCTATACGTGCGATCCACGCACTAAGAAATAGTAAAATAGGATATCTCTACATATTACTATACGCCGATACATAAGTCAACAGGGATGTCGTATGTTAACTACCTAGTTTTTAGTTCATCAATTTAACTTTTGTTAATATTATGCGCCACAAATACACTTTAACACCAAAATAGTAGAAATAATAAAAAGTAAAAAAACTAAAACCCACCTACGACAAAAAACGACGCTGAAAAAGTATAAAACAAGATTTTCAGAATACTGAACTGAACAAAGTTGCTAATGTAGTTGCAAGTAAATGGACACAGTAGACTCTGCCAAGATGCCTTCGTTGTAAATTGATAATAATGTCATACAATACTATTCTGAAGTATGCAATATTCACTATGTAGAGATAAATTTTCATGTTTGGAAAACCGCAGTCACACGTTATCCAAATGCTACGGTAGGTATGTAACGTGTGACTACGCCTTTCCAAACATGAAAATTTATCTCTACATAGTGAATATTGCATACTTCAGAATAGTATTGTATGACATTATTATCAATTTACAACGAAGGCATCTTGGCAGAGTCTACTGTGTCCATTTACTTGCAACTACATTAGCAACTTTGTTCAGTTCAGTATTCTGAAAATCTTGTTTTATACTTTTTCAGCGTCATTTTTTGTCGTAGGTGGGTTTTAGTTTTTTTACTTTTTATTATTGTCAGATTGAGACTGTTATTGCCCTGCCATTTCTTACAAGTAGGCACATAGTCGCATGTGTCTATGTAATAAAAATATAAAACAATAACAAAGGAAATATTATGGTACTGTGTTGTAGCAACTAGTATTTAACAACATAGCAACACATTCAATTCATCATGGTATCTCCATAATAATATTATGACATCAAACTGTAATAAGTTTATTAGGTAGTTGACCTAATACTCGTAGTATTAGGTTAGCGACCCCTACTGTGTCTATTCATTTGCTGATGTCGTATGAAAGAGTACATTTGAAGACTATTTGCAACCTTCGTATATTTACCTACTGCATTTTCCTTCTCGTCTTTTTCCTTCTTCTCGATTGTTTAAAAATGCATAAGTATATTTTTTTTCCCAGATAGGTAATATTAATATGTGACAACCTCTGTGGCGTAGCGGTAGCGGACGCAGCTGCTGCGCAAGGTGGCGCGGGTTCGATCCCCGCACAGTGCAAGTAATTGTATGCATGAATATGAATATTTGTAATGGTCTGGTCGTGCCTCGGAAAGCACGTTAAGTCGTTGGTCCCGGTTGCCCTACGAACATCTAGTGGCAGTCGTTACGGGTTGTTGGCGCCCTCAAAAGTCCTACAATTGGTCTAACTGCAATGCTTCGATGTCGCCTTCGGGTTGTGGAGGTCAGACGGCAGTCGCTTCATGGAAAATGTCGAAGTTTAGCCATATCAGCAGTTGGACTGGTAAAGCGAACCCCAGACTCCAAAGCTGAAAAGGCTTCGGATGCGACTGGGATTAACACTGGGATGATCAGTTAATATTAATATGTGGGTTTAAATATCGTCTGTTAAGGAAGTATAGAGGAATATGGACCAGAGTGCAAAGTTCACTCACCCCCCATAGAAAAGGGAGGATCCTCCGACCTGACGAGTGTTGTGACTGGCGGGCAATTGCCAAACGGTTGATTTCGGGAAGTTGTGGTATGTATTCGTATGCTAATTGCGCGGTAAACTTTGCTTGCGAAATACAGGATTTGCGTGACGTCAGTATGACGCGTTGTTCACATGTAACGTTGAAGATCGACGGACGACAGCAGGTCAAGCTACCCGAAACTGTCAGATATTCCCAACCTTGAGCCTTAATGCTTTGGTGATAAAGTTGAAAATCAAATAAAGAAATCTGACAGATTGTAGTAGCTTGATGTGCTGTCGTCTGTACCGATGCAGAAGCTTATTAAATAAGGTAACAATAGTATTAGTAGGAAAACGTTAGATGTCCAATGTCACAAATTAGACACAATTGTGGCATTTGAGCTCTTATGGCGTATAAATAAACGGTCAGTAAATTAACTCGTAAAACTTCATGGACGGTGGTTTATAACACTTACAGTAGGAGCAGTTCCATCTGTGCCAGGTTCATGAACATCGCTAGCAGGACAGGAGCCATCGTTTCCTGTAGAATGTGATCGTCGATGAACCATCTGTGTGATGGCTATGTTGAGGCAGACCCGCATCGTGTACGCGTTGGCTACCGCCAGGAAACCCATGATGGCCATCACCCATCTTTGAGGTATTATAAATACTGGAAATAAAGAAAAATATTCGTTAATTATCTTTGAACATATATTTTCGAAATTCGAATAAAACTTCTGAATAACTTTTTTTTTATATTTATGTAACTGAAAAAGTGTTGTTGTTCTAATTACATATACCTAACAAACAACTTCAATATGGCCTGAAATATATAAAAAAAATAAGATAAGTACTTCATAGTTCATACGTTCAAAAAGGCGTTTTTTTTTTTGTGGTTTTTATTATCTACGTCTTCGTATAGTCACAACCTTAAGGCGCTGGACACACAGAAAAGACGTAAGACGCAGACGGTGCGCGGACATCTGTCTCTACCGCGTCCCTTTCAGACAAATTATACAACGTTATTTTTTCTTTATACGAAACCTGAATATAGTTTGTTCAGAATAAGCAACTGAATCGATTCCAAATTACACCATGTTATATTTTAACAAACACATATACAATATGTAAAGAAAACCCTGTCCGACCCATAAGGATAATTAAAGGTTAAGTAAACACTTGACCAAATATAATATAAAATTTTACATAATCATCATAGTAAAAATCCTTTTTTCCCGGGAATTCATTCCAATTTCCCTGAAATTTGGTAGTTTTAAAAAGTGACAACACCGGTATTATTATAAGCGAATAGCGACGCGACCACGTCACAGGTGCCGCGTGCCCTGCCCCCCGCCGCCCGCGAAAGGGGTTGTTTACCGCACATGTATTAAGTTACCTCTTTTTGCGAAATAATATTTATTTTTTTAGGGGGATTTTTTTTTAAGTTTAGCCTGTCTTTGTGGGCATTAGTAGAATCAGTTATCGATACCTAACAATACCTTCACGGGTCGGACAGGGTTTTCTTTACATATTGTATAAGTTGTTGCGTTGTGGTTACTGAGCGCGCTACGCACTTTACGCAGGTGCATGCCCGGCTCGCCCGCCTGAACGGAGGGTGGACCATATTTTTGTTGGGACAACCAAGTAGGATAACAAACTCATAACTTTGTGTTTTTTATGAAATCGTTTTGAAATTTGTACATAGATTCTTTACTTAAACATACTGGACACGTGTTTCGGGTTTCGGATAAACAAAAAATAATGTTGTATAGAAACGCCGCGACGCAAAACATACAGTAGAGACGGGGCGCCCCGTCTGCGTCTTACGTCTTTTCTGTATGTCCAGCGCCAAAGGCGAAAGCGCCAGAGAAACCCGCGAAACACAAATGTTTAGGTTAGATGTCAATCTATATGTACAATATGTAAAGAAAACCCTGTCCGATCCGTGAAGGTGTTGTTAGGTATCGATAACTGATTCTAATAATGCCCACAAAGACAGGCAAAACTAAAAAAAAAATCCCCCTAAAAAAATAAATATTATTTCGCAAAAAGAGGTAACTTAATACATGTGCGGTAAGCAACCCCATTCCGCGGGCGGCGGGGGGCAGGGCACGCGACACCTGTGTCGTGGTCGCGTCGCTATTCGCTTATAATAAAACCGGTGTTGTCACTTTTTTAAAAATTACTAAAGTTCGAGAAAATTGGATTGAATTCCCCGGAAAAAGGATTATTTCAAAATTCATTAGTATTGTTACTATGATGATTATGTAAAATTTTATATTATATTTGGTCAAGTGTTTACCTAACCTTTATTATCCTTATGGGTCGGACAGGGTTTTCTTTACATATTGTATATTATGATTGGCGGTCGTACAAATGTTTATTTATAGGAATACAATACTCAATAACATAAATATAACCATCTAAATTCATATTATTAAAAAAAACATTTCATCTGAGGTCAATTCTAATTTAAGGAGCTGTATTGCTGACGCTATTGATTAAAATTTGTTAAAACCATATTTAGTATGGTTGCGAATCACGTTTTATTCAACATATTATTACAACCTGACACTGATACTGACCTTTAAATCGCAAAAAAAAGTAAATAAGTTGAATTTCGCAGTCCACCCTATCGCATCCCTCTTAATATATTCTCAATATACCATCGTTTCAATTCCTTGTTACTCATTTAGATAACAGTATACTGTATTAGCTCTTCGTGCACCTGAATTTTAAACACAAAACATTTTGAACCTAAAGCAATAATTAAGAACAAGTTTAACAACGTCCATTATGCACATGTGAGAAAAAAAACTCGTTACGAATATTTTTATCGCATTTTAAACAATTAATCGAATGCATTTTTTGACATTCAATTAGGTACTGTTGTTAAAATGCATACCCATTAGGACATACATATTATTACATGAGGATAAGGTATTTAATGCCTAAGTGTGTCTATTTTGCCTTGATTTTGTTGCGCAACCTGCGTGGCGGATTAAGAGAATGCAGTTCAACGATTGTGTAAAGATCCAACCATACTGAGCCAGTAATATTCCGATTACTCATAATATTAAATATATATACAACGTATAGCAAAAAGGGTATATACATACCAAGGGCATGGCATCTTTAGATGATATCAAATGATATCGGAAGGGTTTCAACTCAAAATAAAATACTCAAAAAATTGGTACCAAATTTTCGGTTTCGTGTGTTTCTTAAAATCAAATCATAACAAACGTGGCAGCACACTACATACGTTAATAACTACTCGTTACCCGTCACGTTACTTGCAAAAATCCGATAAATGTCTTCAATATCTCTGTGCTACTAGTATGATAGTAGCCTATCATAGGCGGTGTTTTTCCTCATAACTTCCTAACATAAAGAGATAGAATTAAAAAACCCTTCCAATATCCTTTGATATCATGTAAAGATGCCATGCCTTTGTTATGTATATACCCTTTATGTTACACGTTGTATATAATGCTGTTAAGTCCCTTAAGTTGTGAATTAAAGTCTGACAAATACGTGCACTGACTGGACAGCTTCACTCAAATCTGTGTGGTTTTATTCTCAAAAGACCATCTTAAATATTAAAATCTGCTATAATAGTAAGGGTAAGTTCGTAGTACAGCATTATTTTTTTTATATACAAAACCTGAATATAGTTTGTTCAGAAAAAACAACTGAATCGATTCCAATCATGTTATATTTTTTCCCAAATACATTTAGAAATAGTTGCAGTATGGTTACCAAGCGGCTCTCATACAACAGACGTGATTTTTATAGATAGTGAGATAGATACGGCACCTTGCAAGCGCGTGTCCGACCGCACTTGGCTGGTTATTGTATTATTTATTACTGAACGTTGTTTTGATCGATATGTTATGCAATTATATTAGGGGGTTTATGTAATTTTTATACGCCCGATTCGTAAGCACGATTAGTCAGCTCGTTTGTAATTTTGAATTTCGAACTACTAATAATTTCTTTTTTTTTCTGACAACAATTTTTGGCCTGTCATAATAAGTTTTTTTTTCATTTGTTTTTGATCTGTTGTGTAACGTTTAGTCGGTGGTCTCTGCTTCTTTTAAGGAATCATAACTGATTTTGATTGACGCTACCTAGCTTCTTTCCAACGTTATTTGGGTCGGCTTCCCGGGTATTTTGGGGGGCTGACTTATGTAATATTGACGTTCAAAAAGTGCTGATTCTCAGCCTAATTTGAATAAAAGACTTCTGATTTTGATACTATGAATACTAATGAGGTGAATAGGTACTAATCTACGAATGACAGTCGAGATTAACATCTTAACGTGGTTTCTGAGGCAAACATAATATGGTGGTGTGCCTATAAAAATTTGCAACAGTTATTGTCAACCAATATTTCTGCTTAACTCTGGATCCAGTTATAAACGACGACACGGTTAGCGCACTGGCTGAGTGATCGACTACTGCGCTGCGTGTCTCGGGTTCGATTCCCGCACGGAACAAATATTTTTATGAGCCACAGGTAGTTGTTCCAGGTCTGGCTGTTTTTACAAGTGAATTTAAATGTTTGTAAACGCACCCACGATTCAGGAGAAACTCCTAGTGTGGATTTGTTTAAAAAAAAAAAAAACAGTGTTATAAATTGTATGAATTTAGTTGGTGTTAGATACTGGGGAACTAGTATGATCTATTTCACACGATAATTGAATAATAACAAACGGCTTACATACACATACTACTCGACGTCTTACCATAATCAAAAAGCGCGGGAAGTTTATTTCGCTTTATCAAGACAATATACATATCACAACAGCATAAGAGTTTATTTTTAAATTTCTTGAACCTGAATGTGGCTTTCTAAGTATATCTTGGACACCAATGACTGATTATAAGGTGAAGGAAAACATCTTGAGGAAACCTGGACTTTCAAGTCTGAAATCGCCAACCGCATTGAGCAAGCGTGGTGATTAGGCTCAGTCCTTCTCTGTATTAGAGGAGACCTGTGCCCAGCAGTGGGATGATAAACAGAGGTTGATGATGATGAATGTGGCATGTAAGTTAACAATACATAACAGTGAATAAATCTAGTGTTATGTATGTAGATGTTAATTAGTTTACCGACCTTAACCTACCGACCGATCTTGACCTTTTAATAATTTGAGATAGATAGATTTTGTATAGATTGTGATTTAGTATAGATAAATATATACTAATATATAAAGCTGAAGAGTTTGTTTGTTTGTTTGAACGCGCTAATCTCAGGAACTACTGGTCCGATTTGAAAAATTATTTTTGTGTTGGATAGCCCATTAATCCAGGAAGGCTATATAACATCACGCTGTGACCAATAGGAGCGGAGCATAACTAACTCCATGCGAACGAAGTCGCTGGCGGCCGCTAGTTAAATATAAATTTTCTTTTGTATTATCTATTTTCTGCTTATTTATTAAGTAACAAAATTATTTTTATTTTACCAGTTAAAAAAACTTAAAAACATGCTTTTAAAAAATATCAAACTAAATAATTAAAAATATTTTTTAAAAAAGCGTGAGGCGCACAAAAATTATGGCACAAAGCGCCACACGCTTTTTTTTGTAAATTATTTTTAACTACGAGTCAGCGGCTCATTACTGTAAAATGTCCCACCGTTTTCAATACGTTCGTTAATTAAATAAACCGGCCAAATGCGAGTCGGACTCGCACACCGAGGGTTCCGCCGTACAAACGTAGCGGTTTACAATCTATGACGTACTAGCTTTCCGCCAGCGGCTTCGCCCGCGTGGAGTTCGGTTATATCGCGCTGTTTAAATTCCCCTCGGGAACATCAAATTTTTCCGGGATAAAAGGTAGCCTATGTTCTTTCTCAGGGTCTAAAGATTGTCTGTGCCAAACTTCATCAAAATCGGTTGAGAGGTTTAGGCGGGAAAGCGTAACAGACAGACAGAGTTATTTTCGCATTTATAATACTAGCATTGATTTAGAATTTTTCACAGTTTAGAGGCAATTAGATTTAAGAAGTGTTTGATATGAATTTCAACTTTAATATCTCTACGCGTTCATGTGAAAAAGGGTAGGTAGTAAGTTTATAATTATTAAAAAATATTTTATGTCATGTAAGCAAAAATAATATTTTAATATTTTATGTAACTTCAAATTTATCATTTTCACAATTTTTCCTTTATCTGTCTGTACTATAATATAACGTTGCTTCGTGCCGAATTTCAAGATTCTGAGTTCACGGGAAGTACCTTGTAGGCAAAGAGATTTAAGATTTATAGAGAGGGCATGTGTCAAAATGACATAGAAAAACTGTGATCTCATGGCTCAGTTCCGCCATCTAGTACAATATAGCAAAATTAGATCGACAATTGGAGACATCAAATAGTAAAAATGAAATAAGTTCATATAAAATATATTCAGCTATTGCCCGGTAGGTGGCCAGTGTGGTCTATGTTGCCAGATCCGATTTAATACCCTAGTATAGTTCAAATAGGGTAAATAAATATTGAAAAGTAAATAAATTAAGTGAAACTTGTCTTGTACAAACAAAAACTGTTTTAGAATTTTATTCGCTACTATTCATTTACCGTGACACCGTCTATTGGCATTTTAGATGTTTTATGCTTACGAATTATTTTAACGCTCAGTTTATTGCGATTTTTGAGTGTAATAGACCTTTTAGGCCATAAAGCGCATGTTGTTTTGCAATTTTCGTTTGCATGTCGTTTTTAGCAAAATTATTCTTTTTACACGTTTGTTTGCAAATATTTTTAAATGGCAATGCAAAAAACTGTGGTAGGGTTTGTATCATTTCGATATAAAGTTATCGATAATATTCAAAGAAGTTACTACGACGATGTTTTTTCGCATTATGATAGCTTGAAACAAAAAATTAGGAAGCAGAATAATTATGGGTAATTTCAAGTTTACAAGTTTCTTATTTATATAATTCTTTTAATATAATAGGCGTTAAAGTTTAAAATTGCCGATTAGTACTGAAAATGTAAATAATTGCTTATTTTTTAATTTTTAAATAATTCATTTATAATCAATATATAGGAAGGTCGTTTATGCCTTTGTGATAGAACTCTGAGGATCTAGACTGCACAAACTGTGTGAAAGCAGAACTGCCTCCTGGGAAGAAAACTTCTTGTCACGTAGATAATTGTCCAAATCACGACAAAAATGGTAGTCTGCTGGAGCAAGACCTTTACAAGATTCGTACGCCATTATCTTTAAAAACGGCAAAAAAATCACGGTTATTGTATGGGAGCCCGCCTTCAGGATTTATTTTATTTTAATTATTTATTTGTAATTTGAATATATAACCAAATATTCTGTGAACATTTTAAGCGTCTATCTGTTTCCGTTATTAATATGGAGCAAAAAACGGCAAAAATTCACGTTTGTTGTATGGGAGCCCCCTTAAATATTTTATTATTTTTATTCTTAGTACTTGTTGTTATAGCGGCAACAGAAATACTAACACAATCTCTGGAAATTACAACTGTCTCGCTATTACGGTTTATGAGATACAGCCTGGTGACAGACGGACAGACGAACAGAGAAGTCTCATGAATAGGGTTCGTTTTACCTTTTAGGTACGGAATCCTCAAAATCACAAAGTAGTGCGCAATCATTGTACTACATATACGTACCTACTTATTTTATGAATATATTTCATTATAAATAAGTTATGTAATCTATGCACTTATCCACTTAACCGTAAATTTTATTCCAATTTTTACGGTTAAGTAAAAAAGTACTGAAATTAATAACTTACTATTTCATTTCTAATACAAGGTACCGATTTTCTTTTTTTTAAATTTGATCGACAAGTCTTTCCAAAGTAGATAACTTCTCTTTTAAAATGCATTGAGCATAATTTCGACGAATGAGACGGAAGCCAATTTTCTTCTCTACGGTCTATCTGGACAAATCTTATCCACTTTTTCCCTACAACATTATTTTTATTCGGAAACCAAAAATAACAAAAACCTAGATAAATGAATAGTAATTGTTCATTCAATTTTGTTTATTAATATGATATGATTATGTTTAAATAGAGTTGATAATAAATAAACTTGAAATATAGTAATATTTTAAGTTTATTTAGCTATATTTTAAATGTCAATAAAATACAACAAAATGTATTCATCTTAATAAGTATTATCGATAACTAAATCGATAAACAACATTACTACATCTCTACAAGAAAATAGTAAAACTACTCAACAATAGAGGGCGCTTATTACAATAATGGAAAATTTTCTAGAACTAAGATTTTTTTAAAATTTGAATTGCAGTCGAAATATAAATAATTCATAGAAAAACATTCCGAAGTTAGGTCCAGTCGTTTTACTATAACGAGATGTACAGTAACACAAAGCGCAACATGGCATATTTCCTTAGAAAATGTTTATTCTTGGTGGACACAAATTACGTCCTGACGCACAGACTAGACTGAGCGACTTTTAACCAAGTCGATAAAAGTATTGGCTCAGGATTTTGTTCGTGATGTCCTGTCTATTGTAAATATAATTTTAATGTTTTTGCTTGTAGGTTTTGATTCCCTAGCGTGTGACGGAAATTCGTCTATGGTGTCGGTATAAACTGCTGTATCTTTTGATCGCTTTAACTTAGAAGTGTGATTTTTTCACTGCTTAAAGGGACAATAGACCTAGGTATTTGGTATAAATTTCAATTTGATACCTTTATTCGTTCGTGAGAAATAAGGTAGTAAGTTTCATTTTATTAAAATATGTTTATTATATTATATAACTAAAAAAATGCGATTTTCGCAATTTTTCCTATATTTGCATTATATGACAATCCTTCATGCCAAATTTCAAGATTCTGAGTTTACGGGAAGTATCCTGTAGGTTTTGATTCCTTTGCGAGTATCGAAAATTTGTTGAAAATATCGACATACGAGTATCGGCTGTATCTTTTGATTGGCTTGGCTTAGAAGTTTGATATTTTCACAGCTTAAAGGGACAATAGACCTAGGTATTTGGTATAAATTTCAATTTGATAACTTTATTCGTTCGTGAGATATAAGGTAGTAAGTTCCATTTTATTAAAATATGTTTATTATATTATATAACTGAAAAAATGTGATTTTCGCAATTTTTCCTATATTTGCATTATATGACAATCCTTCATGCCAAATTTCAAGATTCTGAGTTTACGGGAAGTATCCTGTAGGTTTTGATTCCTTTGCGAGTGTCGAAAATTTGTTGAAAATATCGACATATCGGCTGTATCTTTTGATTGGCTTGGCTTAGAAGTTTGATATTTTCACAGCTTAAAGGGACAATAGACCCGAGTATTTCATGTGAATTTCAGCTTGATACGTCTACGCGTTCTTGAGATAAATGGTGGTGACAGACAGACAGACAGACAGACAGACGGACAACAAAGTGATCCTATAAGGGTTCCGTTTTTTCCTTTTGAGGTACGGAACCCTAAAAAGGAATATCGAACTAAAAAGTTAAAAATAAATATACCTAGTTAAAAAAAACGAAAAAACATGCTTTTAAAAAACATTTGACTAAAAATTTAAAAATAATTTAAAAAAAAGCGTGGTGCGCTAGGTGAAATTTTCTGCTAGCTAGCTTTTTTTAAAATTATTTTTAACTTCTTAGTTAGATATTTTTTAAAAGCATGTTTTTTTTAGTTTTTTTAACTATATTTTATTGCTTTTAGATTTCTTTGCATTGGTGCTTCATGTCTAAATGTAAAAAGAAAGGAAAAAGGAAAAGTTTTCTTTTACACATTCCGTCGCGAATGCAAATAGTTTTCTTTTTGTTAATTGTCAAGTTAACCCACATTTTAAACAAAACTGGGGTTTGTAGTCAATATCGCGGTCGCAATCTCATTAGAGAGATGAATTGAACCGCGCGGCTGAATGCAGCCTCAATGTTAGAACACAATGTTTAATTGATTTCAGTTTGATAAACAAACCCTACCCGTGGAATCACGGGTTTATTGGCCGCCGGCCGTTCACTAAAGGATGCAGTGTACTATAACTGTAAAACAAACTATAAATGGAATTTTTGTGGTACTTATGATTAATAATAAATTTGCTATTTTCAACTTATTTTAGAGCATTCAATTTCATTTTAATAGACTTAGATACAGTAAAGTTGTCATAAAAACTGAAAAGAAGCTACTTTGATAAATTAAATATATCGCAATTTAAAAGGCCTTAAAGTTATATACTTGTTTTATCGATCTTTCACAAGTGAATTGGAGAAGACAAATCACAGAAATTTTCTTGAAATCATCATCTGCTTTGAGAAGGCCAATTCCCGTAATTTAAAACGTTCGAAATTCTAGCCTCAGTCTTAACTCGGCGATAAACAAATGTCAGAAACTTGTCAAAATGTAGGAAATTTTGAAGTAAGTATATTCCAAATCCATTGCTCCATGTGTTCTAAAATATGTCTGCTCAACAACATAAATAGCGCAATGAATGTTGTTGAACTGAAAAAATGAAACCCATTGCTACTGATAGTTGGTTACGCAAATACCCTATTGGTTTAAAACAGAAGTAATAATAGATCACGAAATCAACTAAAATTGTATTTTCGACCTTAACAATATTTAATAACAATGAACATTATAGTACCTTTTTATGCGGAACTTCCTGAATGCCATGTTCTAAATCAATCATCATCAATATCTAATGAACGATAACAAAACGTATAATGTGATATGAGTATGATTAGGAAATTCATCATGCAGAAGTGCATAATTTCACGATATAACTGAAATATATAAAGTTGCATATAAGTACATCCTTCAATTTAAACATAAACAAAAGAAGAGTTTCAATTTCCTGCTTGCGACGTGGAGGCCCCGGGTTCGAACCCCGGCCAGGTCATGATGGAAAACGATCTTTTCCTGATTGGCCTGGGTCTTGGATGTTTATCTATATATGTATCTATTATAATTAATATAGTATCGTTGAGTTAGTATCCCATAACACAAGTCTCGAACTTACTTTGGGGCTAGCTCAATCTGTGTGATTTGTCCGTATATATGTATTTATAATTTATTTTATATACAATTCCTTGTAGGACAATCACCTTAGATAATTAAGTAGGAATAATACTTTCCGAATTATGTACATTGAAAATGCGAGTCTTATGCTTATACACCTTTCAACTACATAGATCTTGGATTGGACTGCAGAAACAAAACTATACTACTACAACATCAGTTACAATCTTGGTAGTAACTAAGCACTGAATTTGACGATCCTAAATCATAGTTAATTAGCGCCGATTCTCTCGTTCACACACTAAACCAATTTTAAGTTAAGTGCATCTTTTTCTTTTCATTTCGTTTAAAAAAGGACAGAAGATAACATTTTAGTTTAATCCTTTCAAATTAAGATACTCCATAGAGAGTTTAGACGCGATTATAAACATGGCGACTAAAAATACGCCAGTTTACCTACGTCAGGAGCGCTTACTTCTTTTTTTCTTTTTTGGCTTTGCACGGTTTGTGCATTTAGCCAATCTCACGTAATGAATAATTCATGTCGAAAAAGACGGCCGCGTGAACCGTCTTACGAGGGAGGTTTGAGGCAAAGTCATGATGCTTTTTTTATATACAGTATGTTAACTAACAGAGGGCGTTCCCGTTAACCCGAAATAGTATAGCATACATACATGCTAAAAAAAATATTTCCATTCGAAAACAAAATGTTTTAAAAAATTTTCCAATAAGAAAATATTCAATAAAAATTTTAAATTGACATGTAAAAGAAACACACTGTACACGCGAACATGAAAGACGGCAACGTCGCAATTTATTTATACATGACGACTACTGTTTTGATTTAAAACAGGAGGTTTCAAATTTATTTCCAATTAGAATATTTTTTTATTCGGATTTTTTTATATTTATTTTTCTATGCTGATATTTTTATTTTAATCTATTAATGATATATATTAACGAGTTTAAGGGAACGCCCTCTGTTATTTAACATACTGTATTATAAGCTAGCGCTTGACCGCAATCCTGCCTGATGGTAAGCAATGACGCAATCGTTGATCGTAAAGCGCACTAGTTTATTAAGAGCCTATTCACTCTAGCCTTGAAGGCACTCAAATTGTAGTCCGACGGAAACACCACCGCTGGCAAATTGTTCCAGTCCCTCGATGTACGCGGTATAAAGGAGGAGGCGAAACTCTTCGTCCGGATCGTAGTGGTGTTAACAACGTAAGGGTGGAAACCATCCGTAAGACGGGTCGTCCGATGGTGGAACGGAGATGGGGGAATTAAATGGCCACTATGCTGCGATATTTCACTGTTCTTTATGAATTATTTACTGAATGCACTTTTTACTACATAAATCACGCACTTTTATTTAGTAAACAACACTTTATATAATTTTAAATGTCCAATGAAAAATGAGCGTGGCACTCAGCTTGACTTTCCCGCCAAAATTCCAGGAGCGCAATAATTTGACAGTTCTAAACTGACATTTTATCTTCTGTATTTTTCTTAATGAAACAGAAAGTAAAATATGCACTGAACTTAAATTTTATTTAGTTTGTGAACAAGGGAATCGAGACCTATGGCCCCGATATGATCTTGTTTCTGAACTCCAAGACTTCCACCGCACGTCTCACGCAATCATGCTCTGATAAACACGAACAATAAACGACGGCTATTAAATGATGTAGAAATTGTTGATAATGGCCCCTATTCCCGTATTCAGAAACTAAACTAAATTAAAGTTTAGCGCATTTTCTTTTTTTTTTTATTATTTATAAACCAGCGCTTGACCGCAATCTCGACTGATGGTAAGCAGCGATGCGATCGTTGATGGTAAAGCGTGCTAGTTTATTAAGAGCCTATTCACTCTAGCCTTGAAGACACTCAAATTGTAGTCCGACGGAAACACCGCCGCCGGTAAGTTGTTCCAGTCCCTTGATGTACGCGGTAGGAGGAGGCGAAACGCTTCGTCCGGATCGTAGTAGTGTTAACAACGTAAGGGTGGAAACTCGCCGTACGACGGGTCGTCCGCTGGTGGAACGGAGATGGGGGAATTAAATCATGCAATTCCCTCGCACACTCCCCGAAATGTATCCTATAGAACACCGATCTTTCTATTTCATTAAGATAAAGACAGAAGATCTAGTAAAATATTAGTTAATCTTGTCAAATTAACCAGCGCCTGACGTTCAAAGAGAGAAAGTTCAAAGAGGTGAACATTCTGACTGTAGCTTCACAATATATACTTATTTGAAAATCTTATGTATGTTCATAAAAATATCTCGAATTTTAAGAAAATAAGCGATATTCATAATATAAATACCAGGAACAAACACAATCTTGCTGTACATCACACTCGTCTCCACAGAGTAGGCAACTCGTTCATGGGTCAATGTATACACTTTTACAACAAGCTTCCCATGGACGTTCGAAACTTACCCATTAACCCTTATGTGAGTGACAAATAAAACACCTTTAACAGAGTGACGAGGTACCCGGGTACCTTCATATACTTTATACGTAATGTAACCAAATCATCATCTGTTTTTGTGTTATACCTATATAATTACATACTTTGAATATTATTACTTTAGTTAAGTTAAACAGTTGACAATCTGTGACCATAAAAGCGGCGGAATGATAGAGTGCGGTTATTGGCGCAGAACTGTGGAAATCCAGCTACCTAACATTATTTCGGGCTACGATGTCTCATGATAGAATCAAAATGCTATAATGTAAAACTACAAGCCTCGTGAATGTAATACCATTGACGAACAGCTATACGGATATCGTGGGCGGACTCGCTTTACTCAATATATGCCATCAAAACCTGAAAAATATGGCATAAAAATATACTGAGCTTGTGATGCAAATAATTCTTACCCCCTAAATGGTCAAATATATACAGGAAAGTCAAGTGATGGCTTACGTCAAACAAATGTAGGAGAATTCACTGTATTACATCTCATGGCTAAGTATAAAAATTCAGGGCTGAATGTAACTACGGGTAATTTTTTTACGTCGCTTCAACTGGCTCAGTCTTTGAAGTCGTGGAATATGACATTAGTTGGAGCGGTAAGAAAAAATAAACGGGTTCTTCCTGCAAATGTGCAAGCACATAAGAAGAGGGCTGTTTATTCTTCTAACTTCTTATTTAGCAAAGAAGAGATTGTGTGCTCTTACGTACCTAAAACAATAAAGCAGTAATAATGTTGTCATCAACAATGTATTGTTGTTGTCATCGATGCACATTTCACCAGTTATTGAAAGTAATAAGGAAACTGCCATGCCAGATATTTTTATATTATAATAAAACCAAAAGTGGAGTGGACAACATGGATAAGCTGTTAGCAGAATATACTGTCAAACGCAGAACAAATCAGTGGCCTTTAGCACTTCTTTATAATATCATTGATATTGCAGCTGTGGCAGCATATATCATTTACATGGAACATAACCCACAATTGGTCTCGAGTGACAAACGTAGAAAGTTTTTGAAACAATCAAGTCTACAATGTGTGTTAAAAATATAGAAGTCAAAAATTCTCATTATGATATCAAAATTACATGTGAGATCTGCAATGCAGGACGTGTTTTGCCGAGAACTGAGGCTGTCAATTTTCTGGATTTAAAACTCCTATAAATCGGTCTAGACGAAATTCAACAGGGAGTGTTACAGTCGTCGAAAGTTGTTACCTATATGTACAGAGAACTCAAACGCAAGCAAAGAAAAACTCAGAAAGCTTGCACTAACTGCAAAAAAAACAATTTGTGATGAACATGCAATAAGTAACTCGTCGAACATGACGTAACATTCGCTTCAAGAGCTGTACTAATACTGTATGAACAAAGAATTTGTAATTTCTATATAAATAAAACACTTTGACTAATGTTTATTATGTAATTTTTGTACGAATCAAAATAACTATCTTCATAGTGACACAAAACACAAAGAGGTACCCGGGTACCTCGTCACTCGATTGTGAGTTTGAAATATATTTTAGTTTCCACAAAACATTGTAAATAGTAGACTTGGTCAAAACCTTAAAAAATATCTAATTTATAAATAGTTAAGAGCTCTCAGGAAGTCACAGCTACCTGTAGGGCGTAAAACATACTTTTTTTAGAATTTGAAAACGCCAAAGGCACCCGGGTACCTCGTCACTCACATAAGGGTTAAACGATTTAAGAACCATATAAAGGCCGAACTTTGCAAAAAGGGGTATTATAAAATCACAGATTATTTAGAAGACAAAAAAGCTTGGGACTGAGCTACTCGCTCTGTTAAGCATTGTTAATTGTTATTAAGCAATATGCGTAATTATAAGGTAAATTATTGTAAACATTTTCATTTTTAATGTCTGGACTTGAAAAAAGACGATGATCCCTGAGTTTGTTTCGGCTATTTCTTCTCAGAGGTAGTCAGTTAGGAAATGCCGGCTTCATCTAGTTAAAAAAATAAAATAAAAAATAAACATGACGTGTAAAAGTGATCAGTGATCCTACTTGCTTAATAAACGATTTAATTTCATTTCATTTCACGTAACTTGACGAATTTTTAGACGCCATAATTTAAATCACGTTCAAATTGTCTATGGAGGATCTTAATTGGACAGGACTAAACTATTAATTATCTTCTGTCCTTTTCTAAATGAAATAGAACGAAAAAGATGCATCATTGCATGAATATTTTTTTTTAAAAGATCATCATCATCCCAGCGTTAATCCCAGTCGCATCCGAAGCCTTTTCAGCTTTGGAGTCTGGGGTCCGCTTTACCAGTCCAACCGCTGATATGGCTAAACTTCGACATTTTCCGTGAAGCGACTGCCGTCTGACCTCCACAACCCGAAGGCGACATCGAAGCATTGCAGTTAGACCAATTGTTGAACTTTTGAGGGCTCCAACAACCCGTAACGACTGCCACTAGATGTTCGTATGGCAACCGGGACCAACGGCTTAACGTGCTTTCCGAGGCACGACCAGACCAGTGCAAATATTCATATTCATGCATACAAATACTTTCACTGTGCGGGGATCGAACCCGCGCCACCTTGCGCAGCGGCCGCGTCCGCTACCGCTACGCCACGGAGGCTGTCAATGTTTTTTTTTAAAGATGAACTAGGGAATTAGGCCAATACCTTGCCATTGGTCTTTTCGTCATCGCATTGCTGCGCAGTGGCTCGTGAAGGAGCTGACGTATCTGGGAGCACAGAACACGCTGTCAGCTATCTGATGTAAACAGACTTTAACTAGTATTCAAGGTCAGACAACTACGTATACACAAAACTGGCGAAATGTAGTTGAACATCTATGCCCAAGAAATAGGCGAGATATTATAATATTTTATATCGGGTAAGTCAAGATAATTACTTGAAGAAACTACAATAACGTGGTGGGCAAGTTCATTACTTACTTATTAATAATTTCGCTAGTCAATTTAATTTGAATCTGAATAACAAGCTCCAATAGGTATCGATCCAAAAAATAAGTACCTACGGGAAACGAGTCATCGCGATTTTTTGCGATTTCGTGTAGAGGGTCGATCTCTCCGAATATGTAAATGATGGACATGTCCCAGTTATTTCCTTAATTTTTAAAATAATTGAGCTGCACTTATGTCCATTTATGTTCACCTTGACATCCCGTTGCCGAGGAAAAATTTATGACTTAACGGTTGTGTAATCGATACTGTCTTCTTTTTCGAAAAAAAATCTATTTTCGTACCACAAGGCGACTGTGCCTTAATTGGAATTGGACAAGACATGCAGTTACACTAGGAGATGGAAAATTGAGTAAATCTGGTGGTCAAGGTTAGGCCTAAAACCCTAGGCCATCCAAGATCCTGTTGATGATTGATGATATCGTAATAGTGGGGGGTTCAAACAACTCGATGTTGACACTGAAAAAGTATGGCAGAAATAGGGGAGGACTATATCAGCAATGGCATAAATTAATTTTTAGTGTAATCAGGAATTTGCACCTACAGAACAAGAACAATCGGCGTTAATTAATGTTAAACTAATCAGAATGATAAAAGAACTCAGGACAAAAAAACATGTATCGTCAAAGAACTTCTTCTTGTTCTTCAGCCTATAAAGGCCTCCCTCAAGGCTTTCTATTGCATTCGGGTTGCCGTATAATCACACGCAGACGGGTTGAGGATCGCAGAAATTTTCGCATAATGTGAGAGTTCCCTTAGTCGCCTCTTACGTCACCCACGGGAGGATATGGGTTGGTACTATTCTAAGCCTGGTACCACACGGGGGAAACTAGGAAGCACTACAATACTAAGAACTAGTAGCTTATAATACCGGTCGCCTGATGCACTAAGTGCATTTTTATTAAAGCAAACGTTTGAGATAAGTGTCCGCTTCATATAATGGGCAGCTAAATGCTAATAATTACCTGTTTGTGTTAACCAAGTGCTTCTATTGACACACTAATTATTATTAACGAGCGGTGGCCACTGCAGGCGTCTAAACTAGGCTTTAACTCGTACCTGCCTAGAATATACTATCACATTACTGATATGCACTTTCCACGCAATTACTAATTCGCCCATTGTCTTCTTAGAAGTAATGAGATCTGATCAAAGTATTCATAGGTATGTGCATACCGAAAGGGAAAACAGAGGTTTTACGGTACCTACTTCCACTCGCACATCTCAGGTCACCCATGATTTGCTAAAGTGACCTAAAGGCCAATTTCCTCTTTTGTATCCTAAAATACCGTATAATACGTACCTACTGTACAACGTGGATCCCAATATTTGTCCCTAATTTATTATAATTTAGGTAAACGCAAGAGCAGTAGACACAGTGGTCCTTTATAAACATATTTTCAAAGGATACAAGACTTAAAAGGCCAATTCAAAATCTCATCTCAGCCACAAATTAATGTCAAAAATTTAGAGATTTTATAGGTATTTTTGAGAGATTGAGACTGAAATCAGACTGTACGTTTTCAAAATTACATAAATTGCCTGTGATTGATGTTCGTATTTCAGATATTAAGGAGATGTCCAAAACCAAGAGGGATAAATATGATTTAAATTTATTTATGGCTAAGTAATAACAACCACACAGGTCGATTGATCAGTTTAAGGCTATGCTTGCCGTACTTTACCCGTAGATAGAGACCATCTTTATATAGATAGCACGTTAGCTGTACGACAGCTGCAATCCTAGAAGTCGGCCCCAACATATTTATTAGGGAAAATGCTAATCAGGTGATGATTTATTAATTTTATCATATTTTATATAAACAGATGGGATGTTACAATAACGGGACCATTATAATAATGCATCTCGTTTCTACAAACAGTTTTAATTCAATGAATAGATAAAGTATGCGGAAGCTAGTTTCAGCTTCAATCCATGGGATTTATGAAGTCTCAAATAAACGACTGTTTTTGTTAGATATCGCACAATACCTAGGTATAATGGTTATATGAATACCCTATGACAATAGAGCCGTCTCTCGTGTCCTGTAGCATGCAGTTGCATTGTGACACCACACAAAGGTTGACCACTTCACAACGTCATCCACCTTTATGTCAGATGTCATGCAGTACAGGCTTCCATAAAAAAACATCCCAGAACAATAGGACAGTTCAAAGCGAGCGACGGCAAACTAAAACGACTTTATAATTTCCGTTCTCCGCCGCTCGTCGAATACAGATCAAAGCGCGGCCGTTAAAATTCCCGTTGACGGCCTAACACCGAATCGCAGTGACGTATGCAACACTGCCACAAGACGCATCATTAAACCATTCCGATATGGAGCTGAAACCCATGTTCCCGTCAAGTCAGATGCCTAATTTGGCGTTGGTATCGAGAAACTCGTTGCAAGTGGATGTTTTTGCATCGATCTGCGAAAAAGTTTCTATCAAAGTGAACGAGCGGAGTATTCCGTCGTTCAATCCCGCCGGCCAATGGCTGCTCCGAACAGGTCTGCCATGCCAGACAGGCCGGCGGTGGTTTCGCGGCTTGGGACACATTGCAATTTAAACGCATTAAATCGCAGCTTTCCAAGAAGCCGTAAGTTGAGCGTCGTTTTGTTGGTTAGGTATTTTAAATTACTGCTAATTGTAAATTTTCCTTAAATGTTAGTAGGCTGAATGGGTATTGACGCGTTCGATTTTCATCTAGTTGTAAAATTCCAGAAAGTTTTTAAGTTTTTTATCCTCCTTCGTCCACAACGTCAGCCACAGCTATATAGTTGAGTTAGTTTGAGCAATAAAACTAGCACATAATAGAAACATTCTATATACACATATACGATTCGTGGCTGCGGTAGCCCAGTGGTATTGGCTGTACAAGTTGTAGGTCGTAGATTCGAACCCCCTCAGACGCTTTACTTTGTGTAAATTATTTCTTCGCCACTGCTCTCGAAACCGTGAAGGAAAACATCGTGAGGAAGCCGGCATGTCCTAGAGGCAAAACTTCGAAGACATGTGACATTTACCAACCCGCACTGGACCCGCGTGGTAGTTTACAGCCCGCTCCTTCTCATTGAGAGGATATCTGTGTCCAGTAGTAGGAATATTATAGGCTGAATAAGTAAGTATTTAAGTATATACGATTCTCAGTTAGTCAAATCAGCTGTTTTCCACGTGCTATGTATTACAAACTTTTACGACCACTTAGTTCTAGCACTTTCACCTTCTCTAGACACTAAAACAATAGAAACTATTCTGCGATTTAAAATCTTAATCGTGCGGAAACTTCATAGGAACTAAGGGTACTTAGGCAGGTATTTGTAATTGGTATGTATTAGCGACAAGAGAGTCGTTCATCCAGTCAGGTTCCTTTCACCTTGATGCTGTAAATCAAACGACATCGCATGAGGCGAGTACCGAGTGGGCGGTATAATAGATTTTCCAAAAGCTGTCCCACGTTAGGTGATTGTAGAAATCGAAGATTGAGTCGTTTTCTTTGCAACTTCAGATTTAACTTGTCTGTGAAATAAGTTACTTTTACTTAACAAGGCACTTTGATAATCTAATCGAAACAGATGCAGTAAATTATGAAGATGATAAAGAAAAAAAAAATACAGATTTTTACATACATTTCTGCATTATGCAGAGATATATTGTATGACTCTCAATACCTAAATTTACAAAGGTTTAGTTAATATCTTACTCAGAGTAAGAATGACATAACTAAGCAGATCACCGGCAATTAACTACTGATGATAACACATAAAGTTAATTAATTAGTTAAAAAGTAATTAAGTATAATTTTATCACTATCAGAAATCTGAAGATCTTTCTTAAAATACTGATGACAATGCTGAACGTAAACTCGATCGCATCACAAACTAATTTTACGGTTAACACAAATGTTCCGTTTAGTTAATGATGTTGTTGCAAAATACAGTGTTTTTATTATATGAAAATAAAAAAAAGTAGTATTTGCACAGTTTCGTACGCGCGGATCGAATCGCTAACTAAACGAAACAAGTGGTACTTTTTGCTCTATTAACAAATGTTATTTTAACAGTTTTCGTAAAGTTAACGCAATGTCTAGTGTATCAAACACAAAAGACATCAATTTCGAAGTTAAGTTTCATGAATATTATCTCAAATTATGATATTAAAATATAATAAAGTAGAATTTCAATAGTTTCGTACGCGCTAAACGAATCGGGAGCTAAACGAAAGAAGTAGAACTGTTCTTCTGTCTTTTTTTGCGGTATAATATAATAGTACATTACGATATTAGTGCGTAATGATGGTTATAACATGCGAGGCGGAATTTCAGCCCGAGCCGAAGGCAAGGGTGTAATTGAGCCGAGCATGTTATAACCAATACGCACGTATATCGTACGACATTTTTTAACACACTTGCGAGGAAACAGAAAAGAAGATATTCAGAATAAAAGTACAAAGAAAAGAAAATTTGAGAAAAATGGCGCGAGGTTTATTTTCTGCCGTAGCTGCGTGAAAATGTTGGCAAAGATGCTAGAGCATGCAGTCAAGTTTTTAAATTACCGAATAAACTGTTTTTTTTTTTTAACAGATACTCATTTAAATACAAACAAATACAAATTTGTTTATTTCAAATAGGACATCAGTTATTTTAAATAAACTCAATCTGTGAATGCACACTGTTGCTTTCCCGCCATTAGTATTATTATTTGCCATTTCAAATATGGAACAGCGCGCTGCTCACTGGCTAGAGCCACGCGGCGGCGATCAGTACCATAATTATTTGAAATGACAAATAATGCTGTTATGGAATTTGTATGGACTATAACTTAACTATTTGCTTTGATAACACACGCGTTTGTTATGGCCCGCTTTACATATTTAAAACCGGTGGGATTACATCAGCTTTACGAGCACCCTTGCTCGTAAAGCTGCATGTTAAAAAAATGTTTACAAGTTTCTTAAAGTCAACGCAATGCCTAATGTAGCAAATACTTAATGTAGGTACCTATCTTCATCAAACTTACGGTTTAATGATTTATTATTAGAATCATTTTAATTAACAGTCGATTTTAAGTAGATGTTAATTATCTTCTTCTCTTGACTTCTTCCTTGAGAGTTTTGACGGAAAAGCTAAGATGAGTGTCACGTGCATTTTTCATTGTACCTACTTTTAAAATCATTTAAAGTGTCGTTTGAAAATAAAAGCTCGTGACTTTTGTAGTAAAAAGTGCATTCAGTAAATAATCCATAAAGAACATTGAAATACCGCAGCATAGTGGCCACATCATGACTTTGCATCTAACGTTCCTCATAGACAGTTCACGCGGCCGTCTTTTTCAACTGTCATTGGCGAAATCCGCCATTATTGTGAAAGAAAATTTTCAAAGAATTTCTGTAATTTGTTATACGTGTTATTGGCAAAATTGTGGTTTATACGTTTAAAATTCTCTTGTGGGCAACAAACCATATTATTTCAATTAAAATGTTTTTTTTTTTTTTAATTTTTGTTCCGGTTCCTCCCTGCATCCCTATTCACCCAGTTACTTGTAGTGTTTAACCTTATCAAACTTATATCATTATAAAATCTTAAACTAGATACCACTCCACTCTTGTATTTCCACGAAAATTTATCTTTTCCTATAAAACTGTAATGTATGCTAATAGTACCGACAATGGCATGGTGTGTGAAAACTATTGCGGTGAATGACGTCAAGGAATTTCAAGAAACTGTACAAACACATGATTAAACAGCGAACTTCTTCTACTTCAACGAATTCGCCAACAAGGATTTTTTTTTTATTTAAAAACAATTTTTTAAAATATTAATTTCAAGTAAGTGACTACAGCTAGCTATATGACCATAGTAAAGTATCTTCATCCGTTCCTATTACAAATTAGATACTTTCTATTACAAACTAGCTTTCCGCCCGCGGCTTCGCCCGTGTGGAGTTTGGTTATATCGTGCTTTTTAGATTTCCCTCGCGAATATAATTTTTTTCCGCGATAAAAGTATCCTGTTATTTAATCCGGACTTCTAACTTTACGTCTGTAAAATTTCAAAGCAATCGGTTCAATAGTTACGACGTGAAAGCGGAACAAACAAACAAACAAACTCACTTTCCCATTTATAAGATTAAAGTGGCTTTTTGTATAAGTACCTATATAATTATGACAACGTTATTCTTGTCCGGAACCGTTTTCGATGCAGTTTTCTCCGATGTTGATGTGTTATTCCGGGAGGTGTAAGTGCAAAACCCATTAATATTAAACTTTGAAATAATAAAGAAATCTCAATGTTATATCATATCGTAAAAACGCGGGCCGCTCGTATAGATACTTACCTATAAAACCTGATTATCTTTGCCGTGTATAAAAGACAAAAATAACCACAATGCAAACCATGCAGGAGTTTGTTTCCACTTTATTAATACAAAATACTTCAAAACAATAAGAGGTGTGTGTTTCTCTTGCAATGGGAATGTCATTGCCAAGTTTCATGAATTTACATTTGAATACAAAGAGAAATATTGTTACATTTATATGTAAAACACTTAGGTATTTAGATGTGGAAAACTTGTGTAACGATTCTAAAATTCTATTATAATCAGGGATGTTTTCATATAAATTAATTATTTAGATGAATGTAAATTAATTCGATTTACGTCCTGACTTAGCAATCCGAGAATAAAATGATAGCATTTTACGAAGTTTAAATTCAAGATTTTCTAAAATATCATAGATGAAGTTAAAGCATTCGTTAATAAACTGTAAATTAATTAAAAAACTGTTTTTTTTTTTAATTTTTTTTCTTGTTTTGATTCTGGAGTCATGAATCAACATAACGCAAATTGAAATCACTTCTGCCTACCCCCGCAAGTTTAAGCATGAATGTAATGTGTATACATATATACTTAATTAATCTTATATCCATTGCTAAAGTTCCTGATACATCTCTGCCCGGTCCACAGGTACTCCAGCATAGGTTCACAATGAAACATGCCGTCAACAGTCACGTGCAACACTCAGGCAACTCAAACGTGATACAAATTAGTGCCAAGCGTTATGAGATAATTGTATATTAAGTGACAATTTGCAATTTATATACTCCATTGATATGCCGTGACTGTGTACGTCGATATCACAATACATTTGAACTATGTAGGTCGGCTTAACATGGAAAGATAAGCTATTAGAACAATTAAAAAAAATAATTGCAAAGAAAACAAGGATGTACGATAAGGAGAAATAATATTAATGGGTGGAGAAGATATGCGTATAATTGGGACCTCATTGAGAGCACGCGTACAAGGCAATTGAGACCTGTTCTGCATTTACCCGGTTTTATCGATTGGATCGCATGCTGCTGTTGCATTGCTAACGATACCACTTACTGCTTCATCCATTTAAATATTTGCCGCGTAGCGAAGTAAGTGCGAATAAGTTTGATGAATCTAGTGCAGACTTCCATATACGGCCCTGCACAATCTTCTCTCACAGAGAAAAAGCTTGTGTCCCAACAATAGGAACGTACTAAGTAGGAAAACCTACTAAGTAGACATACTATGCACGAAGTAGGCAGGCCTTTGCAGAGACTAAAGAGGAGTTGCGTTTGTGATGATGAAATTCGGTTTAAAATTGACGATGGCTGATCTTGCGAACCTAATACATATAGGTACCTACATAAACTACGAACCACTGGCAGTTTATTTATTTTACCATTTATGTATACACATGCATAGACAGATAAAAAAAACTGAACTGAAAAAAGGTACAGAGGTGATGATAATTTCATAAGAAATCTCTTCCAGCATAGCTGCAATAGGACAATAAATACTGAGATGTAGACAGCCTGTGAAAAGGCAAAGGACACAATAATAATACATATGTATAATAAAAACAATTCTCAAATACACTATTTACAAGAATATTTTTGATAGCCTCCGTGGCGTAGCGGTAGCGAACTGCGCGAGGAGGCGCGGATTCTCGATCCCCGCGCTGTGCAAATATTTGTATGCATGAATATGTATTTGCACTGGTCTGGCTGTGCCTCGGAAAGCACGTAATGCCGTTGGTCCCGCTTGCCGTACGAACATCTAATAGCAGTCGTTACAGGTTGTTGGAGCCCTCAAAAGTCAAACAATTGTCTAACTACAATGCTTCGATATTGCCTTCGGGTTGTGAAATTCAGACGGCAGTCGCATTCCGGAAAAAACCGAAGTTTAGCCAAAAATCAGCAGTTAGACAGGTAAAGCATACCCCAGACTCCCAAGCTGAAAAAGCTTCGGATGCGACTGGGATTAACGTTTAATATTCAAACATCCTACATAATATCACTAGAACCACAAAAATTATTATATACCTACTCAAAATAAATACGTAAACAACCTAAGTATGTAAAATATAAAGAAAGTCTTATTTTATTCTTCCTTTAAAAACTGCAACAGCAGCTGCAGTGTTTTATTTTACTTAAAATGGGTTTTGGGTAAAAGTATTTAAGTCTACATGTTATGCGAATGTCTGAGAGGCACTGACATTCAAAAAATATAAGAAACAATAAAATTAACTGCTTCGAATGCTTTTACGACTTTTTCAAGAGCACGAAAAATATTATAAATAAGTAAATACTTTACGGAATATTCATAAGGAATTTTTCGTTATTATTTTCATTTATAAGGTGTTGCCTATGTTGTTTAGTTGACATGTCGAAGTATTATGGAAGAATTAATATTCTTTAAAGTTATATTATTTAAAAATTATTTATATGATGATTGGTGAATTTCAAAGGAATGTATATAATTGTATAAGTAATTAATGTAATTCAAATATGTATTTTAGTGTATACACCTACTGTGCACAATAGGTGTACAAGTTACTTATTTATGATTACTTTACTATGATTATCAATTTATCATCTATTAATGTATGAATAGCCAAAAGAAACTATATTTGAAGTGTGAACCTCAAATGCCAAGTGTCAAGGGGCTTTCTTTGTGTCAAATGTGTCTTTACATCTGGGCCTGAAAATACCTATTTCCTTTTTACACGGGTTTATAGTATTATGACTTTTATAATTACCTAGTTTGAATGTTATAACAATAGTGACATTCCTCGGCACATTTTACTTCGATGACATAAATGCATTGACCAATCACAATGACCAAATCATCACCGCAGAAATATGTGATTTTTATGAAAGTAAACTATAATGGTTCTGAAATAATCCATCTAACTCGCCGGTCATTAATATCACTTTAATAAAATATGGTAATATGAATCTACATATACTTACCTACTTATATTATAAAGCTGTAGAGTTTATTTGTTTCAATGCGCTAATATCAGGAACTACTGCTTCGAATTCAAAATTCTTTTTGTAATGTCCATTTATCAAGGATGAATTTATATAACATCACGGTTCGAGCAATAAGGGCAAAGCATCAATGGAGAATCTTCCATAAATAGGGAAAAATATTCATTTTTGAGGGCTTCCGTTGCGGGCTCTGCGTAAACGGTTCCAGTTACCAAAAAATACTTAATAAAACTTCGTAATCGCGATCATAATAACAGGAATTGACACGGACTAAATCGCTGGCAACCGTTAGTTTTAATGTCAGTAAAGTTTAACTTTGGAGGTTGTAGTCACGTGCTGATCAACTACCAAAACTTCGAGTAGAGATCAAGATGAATAAGTGGCATCAAGAATTTTAGAACCTTAATTTCCTAACACACTCAAAGGATATTCCTTCATATTTAAAATTTATTTATTTCCTCTCACTGACAGGAGGCTGTGCTGTGTCCAAGCGGTGGGAACATCATAGGCGGATTAACCCGTTTCAACTTTCCTTCGCATTACTTGAACATAATCTTCATATGCGCATAACATAGGAAATTCTTAGTTACCTACTTAAACACTTTTACTAATGTTTATTTTGAAAAACAGGAAGAGATGTGATCTTAAACTGAAAGGAAGGCTGTGTTCCGAAAGTTATTGAATTAGGTTAGGATGAACTGATGCCGATAACAATCCTTCAATTACCTATGTGTCTCTTCGCCCGCGTGGAGTTCGGTTATATCGCGCTTTTTAGATTTCCCTCGGGAACATCAAATTTTTCCGGGATAAAAGGTAGCCTATGTTCTTTCTCGGGGTCTAAAGATTGTCTGTGCCAAATTTCATCAAAATCGGTTGAGAGGTTTAAGCGGGAAAGCGTAACAGACAGACAGAGTTGACGACCTCCGTGGCGCAGCGGTCAACACGCCTGCCTGCGACGTGGAGGCCCCGGGTTCGATCCCCGGTCAGGTCATGATGGAAAACGATCTTTTCCTAATTGGCATGGGTCTTGGATGTTTATCTATATATGTATCTATTATAAATATAGTATCGTTGAGTTAGTATCCCATAACACAAGTCTCGAGCTTACTTTGGGGCTAGCTCAATCTGTGTGATTTAAAAAAAAAAAAAAAAAAAAAAAAAAAAAAAGAGTTACTTTCGCATTTATAATATTAGTATGGATTTGTGTGTGTTTATATGGATTGGAACATGTTTACCTACTATTATTTACATATTATTTCTTAAATAAAATTTTTGTTTGACAATTTTGTGAATTGAGTGTTTGAGGTAATTGTTTGATTGAAATAAAATTGTTTGATTGCCATTGAATCAATCACTATTAATGACCATGAGTAATAAAAAACGTAATAATCATTAAAAATATTGTTTACATTGCAATCATGATGCAGTTGACATGTATTTCGGATGAATATTTCTTTTATAGAGACTGGTTGTTTATTTACAAAATTTAAGCTTTTTTATACGGCCTTCAGAACAGAATAAAATATCTGACGTGAAGCCCGATTACACCGAGTAACGGTGCAACTACTTAGATATGCTACATCAGTGCCTACGATTTTGTATCTCATAGTAAAATTTAAGTGAAGTAAACATGGAGTTCATCTACTCGCTCACTACTCGCTCACTTTTTACGATGTGATTTTTACTAAGAGATCATCAGATATGGGAGTCCTAGTACTTATATCATAAGCCGATACCTATGTAGTAATAACCACATAAGTTGAAGCAACAGTAATAGTTGCACAATTTAACATTTATTTAATGTGTTATCATATTCCCGTAATAGTCACAATACTATGTATGTAGGTAGGTGTATATTTGAATCATCATTTATAAAAAATAAATATCATTTATTTTAGACAAAAAGCCAAAGCCAAAGACAATACAAAGTTGCTAATAACAAGAATTTTGCCTTATAACTAATGACTAACTAAATTTATATCGGCGTTTTGATGTTTAGAGTTTAGGCGATCCAAGTCATTTGTTTTTTTTTCAATTGTTGGTAGGTACTTATATCTAATTTCTATCCACGCTACTCTAATACGTGCTACTTCGCTTTCCCTTAGCGTTATTTCTCACTTTTTTTCACTTGGGCCCTAAGAATGTAGTGTGTGTTTATAGCCTTTTCAAAATCTGGGCTATTAAGTGAAAATATATTTTTGGAATCAACGGTAGTTCCAGAGATTAATGCCACAATAGACAGAGAACAGTAAAACATCTTCATATAAACGAGCCGCTCTCGGTTTGAATGTATGCGTGCGCGCCGAGCGCCGTATCGGTACGTGATTTCACGCACACGCTGGCATAATATAGGATGGTATAGGATGGTGGCAATACGGGCTGTGCCGCGTGACTGTGAGCACGCGCGTAAATTACATGACCGCTCGCGTTCGTCAACTCTCGCCGGAAACTTACCATAATATTAATTATTACGAGTATCATGACTTCAAAAGGGGGAAAAAAATATTGTAGTGTTTTCGGGTGCCTCAATAATGATTTCGCAAATCCGGACTTATCATTCTTCATACTTCCTACTGAACCAGAAATGTAAGTACAACTTAAATCTTATTAGAAAATGTGATATATGTATTGTTTGTTTCACAGTTTATTTGCTTTATTAAGAGCGTACCCGAGTCGCATTTTTCCATATAATTGTATTCTCAGATGTACTTCCTGAATACTACGCTTAAAGTTAAGTTTATTTTAAGAGGCCCAGTTTTACTATAAAACAGAGTATTGAGTACGAAATATCTTTTAAGTAAACGTATTTGTCACGTATAGTGTAATAAGAGCAATTTCACAATAATCAATATTGCAAATGACTATTAATTTTTTTTCTATTGTCTTATGTGTTGTTTGATCCAAATATGGCGTCTTAATCATAATATTAAGTTAATACAATTATAGTAAAATGTGACCGACTGACGCTTAGGGTTGCGTAGAATTTTATTTATAACATTATAACCTTTGTTGCATTTGAGCTAGCTGATGCTATCCGATTATATAAACAAACATTACACAGTACCCATATAAACAATCATTATAATTGTACCTCAGAAACTAATGAGGCTAAAAAGGTTTTGCGGTTTTATTAAAGTAAGGTATCATTTGTTAAATATTCGCTACCCATACATAATCTTAGCTTTACTAATGTCTACTTTTTCATAAGAACTACATATTTATTGTTTACGTTCTCATGTTTTATATCATTTAAGCATTAGTTATAAGCTTGTGAATATTATTGTGTTAGTGTTACATTTAAGTACTCATCACTTACAATCTTCTCTGATAAGAACCAGTTATATCGATTTCCCATATCACACATCACTTAAAATTTATCATTATTTACGAGCTTTAGAATATAATTTAGTGTTACACTTAAGTAGTCTTAAAAATTTTGTCGGTATCAAATTTGTAACTTAATATAATAAATGTTATGTGAATAAAGGCTTTTTATTTTTACTAAATTTATAAATTGGTAAAATATTCAATCATAATATGCTTTTTATTCCATAAATTTAGATCAAAGTGACAACCATAGGGTTCAACGCAAGAGTAGGCAAATAACTCTGCGGGCGGCCTTAGATAATCTACTGTTCTCTGTCTACTGTGTTAATGCTTTCAAACACACAAATTAAAACACAAAAAAAAACCTCTTAAAGCTTTATTATTAGTAGAGATAAAGATAAATGGCGTAAGTGGCACATTTATTGTATATAGCGATTTATTTTTAATTGAAATGGCGATTTATTTTTAATTTAAATTACGATTTCACGGCTATTTATCACTGTCTTGCTAAATCCCTCAATTCAGGGTCAATAATAAACTTAACATAATGTTAGACACCTTTTCTCATAGAAATGAAAGGACAAAAAATACCTAAGTCTCCATTTTCTTCTTTGGTTACATTCTTCAATGGGAGGGAAAGCCTTTTAAAAATGAAAGTGTAAATATTTCACTGTAAGTACTTGTTGAAAAGACCAAAGAGGCCTTTCTTCTTTCTTTTATTCAATGTAGACACTTTGTTTTCCATAGATCACTTTGACATTGAAATGTGACTTTGTGCTGTATGAAAACGTTAACCTGTTTTTTTTGATCCGCAGTTAACCAATTATTTAAAAAATACTAATGGCATTTTTTTTGCAAAATGTGTTTTTGATCAATTGTTAGTTACCATTGTTGTTATAGTTATTCCTATTTCACTAATAGCAACGATATTATATTAATAGAAAACTAACAATTGATTAAAAACCACATTATACAAAAAAGTTACTGTTAGTTAGGTACTATTTTTAAGAATTAGTTGCGTTTGACTAAGAGTTTTGACAGCCTCCGTGGCGTAGCGGTAGCGAACGCGGCCGCTGTGCAAGGATGCGCGGGTTCGATCCCCGCGCAGTGCAAATATTTGAATGCATAAATATGAATATTTGCACTGGTCCGATCGTGCAAGCACGGGGTCGCATCGAAGCATCGGGAAAGCACGTTAAGCCGTTGGTCCCGGTTGCCATACGAACATCTAATGGCAGTCGTTACGGGTTCTTAGAGCCCTCAAAAGTCCAACAATTAGTCGAACTGCAATGCTTCGATAACGCCTTCGGGGGCAGTCGCTTCACGGAAAATATCGTAGTTTAGCCAAAATCAGCAGTTAGATTGGTAAAGCGGACTCCAGGCACTAAAGCTGAAAAAAAAATTTCAGATGCGACTGGGATTAACGCTGAGATGATGATGAGTTGCGTCTAAAAAACGCTTCACGTTTTCACTTAGAAGCATATGCACGTTTAATTAGCTAGCAAAACTCTGTAGATATGATGGACATACATATCTTAACAAGACAAAAAAAGGAGTCGACGGCCTGGAAGTGAAGTAGGTATGTGTTAAGATGTGTTTTCTTTTTGTAGTTTTATCGGATTTAGGTACGTATGGACTACGTCACGTTCACGTCTATAAATTTAACAAAAAAAAAAACTGTTTTGTTAATATGATATTTCTATTGACGTAATAAATAATATGATCACATTAACTTTTTTTTTTGTTTTCTCGTATTTAGCGAATTTAATTTGACCCTGTGGAATCCAAGTTACCTACATAATATATGAAAGGATTCAAAGAGGAACTACTTATTTGTAGAATCGAACGTAATATCAACCTTGCCTTAGTAATGTTAATTAAAAACAATGCTGCACCGCGTTAATAATGTAATTTAATTTAACATTCTTTTTGCTCATAACTTCAACCAATGTCTATGGAATAAAATAATTTATACTTTACTTAATTATTATTTGTAACACAGATTATTAACTTCCTGCATAGATACAGCATAGACAAGGCATACCCTTTGGTATGACATGAGAAGGATTATTAATATTTATAATAATATTGAGTCTACCTTATCGTTCGCCCGCGTGGAGTTCGTTTATATCGCGCTGTTTCCGTCGGGAATATCAATTTTTCCGGGATAAAAACTACCCTATTATTTAATCCGGTCTTCTAACTTTACGTCTGCAAAATTTCGAAGCAATTAGTTCAGTAGTTACGGCGTGAAAGTGAAACAAACTCACTTTCCCATTTATAATATTAGTAAGGATTATGAGAAACAGGGGAAGTTCATTCATCCTCCATAAAAAGGGGGGATCCCCCGGGTGTTTTGCCTTATAGGCAATTTTTCCAAAAATTGATGTCGGGATTGTCGAGAAGCCAAATTTGGTTAACTACCTAGCCTTTTAACTAAACGGCGTCGATTGAACTAACCAGTCACTTGCAAGCCGTATTGATCGCAGAAACTAAGCTACAGCACCTACCAAATCTGTTAGTATAGAATGTATAGACCTGCGTTAAACCGCGTGCGGGCCGAGACAGCAAAGCGAGTAGCACTACTTCCAAAAGCCAGGCGGTTGACTAAACGGCTAATTTAACCAGTTGGCTAAGAGCCTGTGACATATATGCTAGTTGCGCAGGATTTTGGGTGACGTCATCGCACGTGGCAATGTATGTATGTACGGCTACAACGATATTATTATTTACAAAAAATATACCTAATGCCTATGACGTATTAAATAAAGTTAAGTTAAACTTGGAAAGATAAGATTATAAATATACATTATCATACATATTACCTACTTATTATGTTGTTAGTATAATTAATAACTTCGCAATAAAAACATTTTAACACATATCTCATTTCCATTTGCTTTGATTGTAACCTGACCCCCACTGAGGATGTGTGACGTATTAGTTAGTTTCCGTAATATATCTTACAAACATGGAAAATTATTATGACGTGACGCAAACGCAATTCTTAATTAATAAAATTAAATCATTTCAGATTCAGATCTCCGAATTATTAAATAAATTATTTTATTTATCTATTTTGTTCCACCAACAGTTGTTTACACTGGGTCTTGTACATAAAGTAACATGTAATTTTAGAAAGTGACAGAGTAGTGTAACAATCACTTATAGGTGAACTCCGCATGCGTACAAAAAATGGAGTTGTACAAGAATTCATCTTAAAACTAAAACTTAAACTAAGTTATCGGAAAAGATATGTTTCATTATTGCCAGATAGTGAGTGCTAATTCAGATCCGGAAGACATTTGTATATTATGACTTTCAGTTTGCTAAAGGAGTCAAAGTGCAGATCAATTTGATTTTTTTTTTTTTATAATTATAAACTAGTGCTTGACTGCAATCCCGCCTGATGGTAAGCAGTGATGCAATGGTTGAGTGTAAAGCGCACTAGTTTATTAAGCCTATTCACTTAAAAAACTTAGGAATAGGAAGGATGACGGCAGTTGAGCGAGGTGATGCAATGTTAAACCCAAGACCAACACGACCAAACGATGCTGCGCTAGAGGGAGATTGATCTGGAGACTCTCCACGGCCAAATTCCCGAGACAACAACATTTGGCGCATCGTACCCGCCACACATCGCAACACAACTGCTCAGACCCGTCCTCCGTACGGCTTCACCAGACATCATGCCGGAACACGACGAATCGCTTGGCGGCAAGACTTTGACTTGATTGCTACAATTGTTCACCACCTTATAACCCGCGCAGATAAAGAAAAGATCTGTAAATGGCGTCCGCTCGCATGCGTTCTCACTCACTCTCTATCGCTGTCTATACTCACACAGCGAAGTAAGCGCTGCAAAAAAAAATCATCGATCAGGAATTCAGGATTCGCTTTCCAAGCTACTTTAATGCACTCATTGCACTCCGAGTTATCGTTAATTTCGTTCAGTTAAAGACTCTGTTATTTTGTTGTTTTTGTTGATATTATTGTTTTTGTTGAGTTTGAACAATTAAACTCAAGAAAAACAACAATAAAAACAAACATAACAACAAACAAGTAAAATGTCAAATTTACGTTGTAAATAACAATATTTACAACGTAAATTTGACATTTTACTATCTTAGCATTTGGTTTGTGAGTAAACAATGGCATATTTTGTCAACCGTACCTTAAGTATCCGCTGCCATTTTCAGATCTTTTCTTTATCTGCGCGAGTTATACAAAATCTAGCGCCTAAAACCCTTTTTCCTTTGTGGTGTGATTTTGCGCTCCGTTGTGATTTTGAAGTGCTTAAGTAGAATAGTTAAGTAGGTCGGTTCTTAATCATAAATCCTGCGCATAATCAACGGAAGGTTGTGTTGTGTTCTTTTACATATCAGCTGTGCTGCTAGGGAGTTGGTAGCTCCTTTTCTTCTCCTGCATTAGGAAGTGGTGATAGACGGGCGTTTTGGGGTACAACATTATGTAATTTTGACGCTTTATAAGTCTTGATTCTCGGTCTAATTTTATTTTACTAAATGACTTTTTGAATATTACCTACAAGGTGAAGGAAAACATCTTGAGGAAACCTGGACTTTAAGTCTGAAATCGCCAAACCAGATTGAGCAAGCGTGGTGATGACGCTCAATCCTTTTCTGTATGAGAGGAGTTCTGTGCCCAGCAGTGGGACGATAAATAGGTTGATGAATGAATTAATTGAAACGACTTTTTATTTTGCTGTCTACATTTCTTTCTTTTTTTCAAAGTAATGTGGACATCAAAATAAAAAGTCGTTCGTTCGTCAGCCACTAGGCTGAACGCGATCGCCTGATGGTAAGCAGTGATGCAATCGTTGATGGTAAAGCGCACTAGCTTATTAAGAGCCTATTCTCTCTAGCCTTGTAATCAGACGGGAAGTTCGCTACAGGCAAATTGTTTATATCCTTCGATGTAAGTGGTATAAAAACGAGGCGAGTCTTTTCGTCCGGGTCGTACCGGTATAAACAACGTAGGGGTGGATACTAGCTGTACGCAGGGTGTATGATGGACTGGTAATGTCATGTTATTCCCTAGCACGCTCTCTAAAATGCATCACCAAAAGGCTGGCTACTCTGGAAGAAGTGCTTTGTTTATCTATAGAGACCTATTGCTTTTTTATAATGTAATCGGTCATCTTTTATTCCGCGTTTACCGTTTTATAAAATTACCCTAACCTACATTAGTCCACCATACGCCAACCAGAGTTCTAGTTGCGTTTTTGCCATTCCTAGACCCATTACACTCCACTTTTAGCTACCCAAAGTATAGGCATGATCGTTATCTTAATCTAAACATGATATGTTCACTGAAAGTACCTATTGTTATATGCAAAATCCTATTGGAATCAAATGACACTCGCTATCAAACACCTATATTTACGAGGTACGTCATCATCATCATCATTTCAGCGTTTATACCGGTTGCATCCGCGGTTTTCTCGTTGGAGCCCGGGGTCCGCTTTCCTGCACATTCTCCTCCATTTCGCACGATCTTTAGCATCCTGTGGTAAGAGCTTGTTGGCACGCATGTCATCTCTTACAACGTCAAGCCAGTACTTCTTTGGTCTACCCGTCTTGTTCCGGCCCGGCGGAGGCGCCATGGCAAGACATTTGTTACCCACGTAACATGCCGGTTGGTGTAAGACGTGGCCGTAACAGCGTAGGCGACCCTCCTGCAGTTTGTCTGCAATGTCACGGACACGAAGGCTGCCCCGGATGCGGGAGTTCCTGATGCGGTCTTTCCGCGTAACTCCACACGCCAATTAAAACAAGCCATTCAATAATGGAGGTACGTATTTGTGCTTAATTTCTATAAACAGACAGACATCCATACTATAATATTATAAATGCGAAAGTAACTCTGTCTGTCTGTCTGTCGGTCTGTCTGTCTGTCTATCTGTCTGTCTGTCTGTCTGTCTGTCTGTTACGCTTTCCCGCTTAAACCTCTCAACCGATTTTGATGAAATTTGGCACAGACAATCTTTAGACCCTGAGAAAGAACATAGGCTACCTTTTATCCCGGAAAAAATTGATCTGAAATCTAAAAAGCGCGATATAACCGACCTCCACGTGGGCGAAGCCGCGGGCGGAAAGCTAGTTATCTATAATAACTGAATAACTATCGATTACAAATTTTCTTAATTTATTTATTTATCGTGATTTAAATAGACACTAATACTCATGTTAATGTAGTAACGTGTAAATCAAATATAAGTAGGTACTAAAAGCCATGAATATGCTGACAAGGTATTAACGACATTTTCCATTGACGAAAAATACTTCTTTTATTTTTGCTAAATGCAAATACGGCCTGATCTATGGTAAATCATTCTTCGTAATTCTGCAAAATTTTAGCAAATGTTACAACGATACTTCACAGTACAAACAATCAAAAACGTTCAGAATGTAGTCACAATCTCATCTCCAAATGCTATAAACATGTCAAATATGTAGGGAAATTAGGTACATCTTATATTTGAGTGATTGAGACAGATCATTCAATGAAGAACGTTCTGAAAACTATAAGAATTGCCCTTCAGAATAAAGTATTATTCAGAGATAATTCACGCCTTAATGGCCCGGATTCTCTTGTTCACAAATTAAAATAAATTTAAATTTAATGCATCTTTTTTATTTCTGACTAGCTTTCCGCCCCGCGTGAAGTTTGGTTATATGGCGCTTTTTAGATTTCCCTCGGGAATTTCAATTTTTTCGGGGATAAAAGGTACCCTATTATTTAATCCAGACTTCTAACTTTACGTCTGCAAAATTTCAATGCAATCGGTTCAGTAGTTACGGCGTGAAAGCGGAACAAACAAACAAACAAACTCACTTTCCGATTTATAATCTCCTCTCAACTCTGTCTGTCTGTCTGTCTGTCTATTACGCTTTCCCGCTTAAACTTCTCAACCGATTTTGTTGAAATTTGGCAGTCTTTAGACCCTGAGAAAGGACATAGGCTACCTCTTATTGAAAAAAAAAAAATGTTCCCGAAGGAAATCTAAAAAGCGCGATATAACCGAATTCAACGCGGCATAAGTAAGGATTCATTAAGAAGAGGACAGAAGATAAAATGACAGTTTAGTCCTGTCAAATTTGTCCGCGCCTGATCCAATTGACGTATTTTTGGTCGCCATGTTTATAATCGCATCTAATCTAATTAAAGTTTTGACCAAACATTAAACAACTAAAATCTATAAAGTTTTGATAATGGTTTCAAAATTTAGTTCACATTTCATACATATTACACGGAACCCTGACTTAGTAACATATGAAATCACAGCAATCAACTAAATATTGATTGACAGTTAGTTACCTAATAGTTATAACAGCTATGCACATTTTATTCCACGTAAGACACGAAATACGTGAACTAAAAAACTGTATTATGTAGAGTTGTTTTAAACACCTCAATTACCTAACTGTTTATCATCTGTACCTAAATCTATACTAATATATAAAGCTGAAGAGTTTGTTCTTTTTGCATTCGATAGTCCATTAATCCAGGACGACTTTAGGCTATATAACATCACGCTGCAACCAATAGGAGCGGAGCATAACTAACTTCACGCGGACAAAGTCGCTGGCGGCCGCTAGTAGCCTATATAGGTACAGTCAGATCACTATGCAATAGTAAAAAGTAATTCGTGCTGACTATAAATCGAATATGAAAATACTTTTTTTTTTTTTTTGTAATTATCTCGGCATTATGCTGGGATAAAAGAATCTTTTGCATTTTTGTTTCGATTCTTTTTAAAGTTTTTTTAACTTCTTTTTTAATGTTTGAATTTCCTGTTTAAGTTCCAAATAGTTTTTCTTCTTTTCTGACTTTATTCGACCCCATTCGGATATCCTTTGGAAAGTAGGTTCTAAGATATGTAATACATGATTATGTATAATAAGTTATATCACAAAGTTGCACCTAAACCTTTCAAAAACGTCTCCTAAGTGATCGATCAATCAATGGAATTTGTAATAAGGAGTGTGATTGACAGATTCTTAGAATCTGTCCTACCTATCTCAGTGGATTGGTAGCATTAGGAACATCGATGTCTTACTATATAACTTAAATTGCAACAATAACAAGATTGGCTAATTGTTTATACATACGTATATGTAGGTACATAATAAATTATACTTATTAATAGTTAGTTAAAAGATGAGTTAAAAGATAGATATGGATATGTAATCCTAGCTACAGAGCAGCAATAAGAATAGGTAGATTTAAAAGTAAGAATTTATTTAAGTAGTAACTAATTGGTAGGTATATTGGTATGTACCTACATTGTTCATTGCTTAAACACATCTTGATATTCGAAATCGTGACCGACATCCTTGAAAAATGGATTTTTGATTTCAGAAAAATATTAACACTTGTATAATAAAAGAACAGAAGTTCTATGTGGGGTAACCATTTACTTATACATAAGTAATAGGTATTTTGCGGTTTATGTAATAAAGTACTAGTGACTGGTATTACAATTTCTAAGAAATGCTACCTACTTGAAAATTCACTGTATTTACTCGTACAATATCAATATCTTATTTATATCTATATAATTAATTATTTACTTAAACATAAAATTGTAGGTCTAAAACTAAAAACATTTAATAAGTATTTTTAGTTTTAGACTTTACACATTAATATTTTTCTCTTCTCATTCTCACACACTATTGTTTTATTAGGTACACACACACTATTGTGTTTACATTTCTTTTTTTTTTACTTCTCCTTTCGCAGGTCTGTTAGAAGATTTTTTTTAAGAAATAAACAGTGCCTTTGTACTCAGACATTAATTTTGTCATATCCCTAAGTATTTTACTGTGTGTACATAAAAAAATAAAAAATATTTGTCATAAACTTTTGGTTTATTCTATCTATCAATATCAACTTGTAAATTTATACTTGCCACTAAACGTAACATAATCAGTCTATAATGGACCTAATGATGGGACATAGGTTTTCCGTCGAGATAAAATGGGCGATAATCTACCAAGCAGGCCCACTGGCCCAGTGAGGGTCGATTGCTACCACATTGACGAAATATACCAAGACATAAGTAACAAGTATTTCAGTTCATGCTCGCCACTTTTTGCCAATAAACTTTTGAGCTATTAAAAGTCAGATCTTAAGTCTCGTAAGATGTTAAAAGAAATCTTAGCAAGTTATTTAATTTAAATGGAACAAAACAAAATTAAACTGCATTAGCTACGGTCAACGCTGCCATTACCAACTTCTGGCGCAACCTAATAACAATTTGAAATCGATCCTGTATTTATTAACTAAGTATCTATGATAAATAAATAGTAGTAGCCGCGTATTTTCTGCTTAGTTATATTTTAACTCGTGGCAAAATTACTTTATTATATATAAAGACATGTTTTTTTTTAGTCCTTTTAATTTATTTGCGGTTTTGAAGTTATATTTATTTACAACCGTGTCGTATGTGTAGGTACCTTAATACCTACTGAAACTAAAATGGCACGTAAAGTTTAATGAAAAAATTCTGAAACTATAATTTTATTGATGTTTACTTTTACACTTAATTTATTATCAGGTTACTTTATCGATTTTCAAAACTTTATAATTTAATGTAGTTTTATGACTTAAAAACGCAAAATAAAAAAAAATACAGTGGAAATGAGAAAATATAATTTAAAAAAATAACTCACGTTTCGATAAAATCAGCTGCCACCCGGTCAACATATTTGTTATTTTGAATGAAAAACTCCACAAAAATGAATCACTTTTAAGTTCAGATGTATTATTCACTGAATGTTATTTAATACCTATAGGAACCATATATCACAAGTAGAGGAATGATCGAGTATCGTCGAAGGCGCGAAGCATGCGCAGGAGTCGCGTCGATGGTGATGCACTGAACCGTCACCCGCAACACACAGCCTACAATTAGGCGCCCGCGCACCGACCACGGCTCTATATACCTACCGCCTGCCCAACGTAAACCATACTACAGAGATGTCTATAGTCTATACTATAATCAATTATCCTGTTGATACAAATCTAAATTGTTTTTGTTTTTCCTATTCAGTATTGAGGAAACTATTTGTAGGCTGGAACTGGCCCAAGACACAAATCTTTATTATCAGACGTGTATAGTATAACTGATAGTAATGACGGTTATGGTATTGGTATTATTCTAGCCTAGACCTTCTGATACCTAGGCTGGAAATAATTGGTAGGTACCTATTTTTATGTGCATAATTAATTTATAAGCCGCGAATCAGCGAATTATTTTCACTACTGTCAAACAATCGATTATGCATTAAGGTTTCTGTTTTATTGAGTCTCTTATAATTAAATAAGTTTCAGTATGATTTCATTTTTAATGTCTTATCTAATTTTGTTAATCTATAGTTTTACATTGTTTTAATGACGACGCCATGCGTTTCGAATATTGTTGAAACAAATCCAATCAAAATATTTTATTTCACACTTCTAAACCTACATACATATGCAACGTTAAAAGCTGGTGCAGGCTTCCAATTCATCATCATCATGTCAGCCACAGGAAGTCCACTACTGGACATGGGCCTCCCCCAAAGATTCTCAAAAAGACCGGTTGGACGCGGCCTGCATCCAGCGCTTCCCTGAGATTTTGGTCAGGCCATCCGACCATCTAGTCGGTGGGTGCCCGACGCTGCGTTTGACGGTACGTGGTCGCCATTCAAGAGCCTTTCTGCCCCATCGGCCATCGGCTCTACATGTTATGTGCCCCGCCCACTGCCACTTCAAAGAACTAATCCGCTGGACTATGACGGCGACTTTCGTTCTTCTACGAATCTCCTCATTCCTGCTTCGATCACGTAGAGAAACACCTAGCATAGCCCTCTCCACAGCTCTCTGTGCGACCTTGAGCTTTCTTATGATTTCCTATGTAAAAAATCCACGATGACTCTTTAAAAATAATTGACTTTTACTTTGTTTTTAAATGACACTATAAATAGATGTTGGAGGATAATATGGGCCTGTCAAACAATTCTACAGTCTACGAGGCCGACAACGTTTTCATTAAATTATAACCCTATTTAAAACAAAATACATGATTGCCATTACAGCTGTAACAAGTCTGACTGTCTACAAAAGCCAATAAACTTATCCACATAAGTCCGAACTCCTTATCCAATAATATACAAGTATATTTCATGAAAATTATTACATGTCGGGCATAAGAAATAAAATTCTCAAAACCAGTTAATTTACGTAACAGACAAGCGGTCAAGTTCAGAAGCACACGAACGTGCGATACGCGTGTCCAAATCGCAATTGTTGGACCTGAATGCGTGTATAATTCCCCGTGTCTGATACACTGGTTACTGAGACTTACTCATTCTCAAACGATTCAGATAAAATGTGCAATGTATTGGACAAGGCTATTTGCTTTCACTTGGATACAATTGTGCTGCAGTTGAAAGCAATGCCTGGTTTTGTTTCATGGTATTGCTTTTTTAAAACATATGACTGTATGCCTGCTTATTTACTTTAAGCCGTAAACTTGTGCAGAATGCGAGCCTGTATTGCCAAACCGATACAATCAGCCGTAAACGTTGACAGTTGTTTGCTTCATCAAACGTTTTTTCAGAGACCTCGGAACATGTGGTCGTTTCTATCACATTTCTATTAACACCAAGGAAAAACTCAAACACATATCCAAAAAAAACCCCGCCAGTTCTGTACCAATAGGCAAAATATAGAAATCATTTTTTTAATTAAATTATTTATAAACATACTCTGTGCAAATTGGAACTGGCTACCTATTACGGTTTATAAAATAGCTTATTAAGGCAGATAGATGGACAGACCGATTCTGGCGGTTTAGCAATAGGGAACTTCTTTTATACCGCGTACATCGAAGGACTGAAACAGTTTGCCAGCGGTGGTGTTTCCGTCGGACTTAAATTTAAGTGTCTTCTACAAGGCTAGAGTGAATAGGCTCTGAATAAACTAGCGCGCTTTACCATCAACGATTGCATCACTGCTTACCATCAGGCGGGATTGCAGTCAAGCACTAGTTTATAATTTATAAAAAACAAAAAAAAAAGAATATGAACTGGAATACAAAATACTCCATGATTAATAAAGTATGAAAACCTTTGTTGAATACTAAAATACGAACATGAAAGTGTGTCATCGTCACTTTTTATGTTATATACGTAACAAATAAATAAAACATGTAAATTGCGTTAGATAGAACATTAAGTAACTAGTGTAGTCTGTTGAGTCCTGATCACTATGGACATAAATCAAGAGAGGTCAGAAGATCCATTCCTAGGAAGGACTCAACGGAAAGAGATCGACTACTACGTAAATAATGGATGTATAGAAATACTTAACGCACTCGCTTATACATAATCATTTTTTTGTGCTAGACTATACCTGGGACTGCAATAATCCAAGTTTCAGTGACGTGTTTTTACGATTTGTTTTTTATGTTATATATATTTATAAAACAACTTGAAATACTCCGCTGCACCATTGCATGCACCCATAGACACAATGTTTAGCGTGTGTTACACTGCGCACTCCCGAAAAAATTCACATCAAGTTCTCGTCTTCTTCATTTTCAAGGTGAGATTCAACCTCACCTCTTGATCAATGGCCTCTGTGGAATAGATACCACAATTTTGCCAATAACACGTGTAACAAATTATAAAAATTCTTTGAAAATTTTATTTCACAATAATGGCGGATGTCGCCAATGACGTTCTCAACAATTACTTTTATACAATGTTACCTAGTTTGATTTGCAATTACAAATCATCAATCGGCATCATCGGCGCGGGTTCGATCCCCGCACAGTGCAATTATTTGTATGCATGAATATGAATATTTGCACTGGTCTGGTCGTGGTTCGGAAAGCACGTTAAGCCGTTGGTCCCGGTTGCCATACAAACATCTAGTGGCAGTCGTTACGGGTTGTTGGAGCCCTCAAAAGTCCAACAATTGGTCTAACTGCAATGCTTCGATGTCGCCTTCGGGTTGTGGAGGTCAGACGGCAGTCGCTTCACGGAAAATGTCGAAGTTTAGCCATATCAGCAGCTGGACTGGACCAGACTCCAAAGCTGAAAAGGCTTCGGATGCGACTGGGATTAACGCTGGGAAGATGATGACATTGCGCACTCCCGAAAAAATTCGCATCAAGTTCTCTTCTTCTTCATTTTCAAGATGAGATTCAACCTCAACTCTTGATCAATGGCCTCTGTGGAATATATACCACAATTTTGCCAATAACACGTGTAACAAATTATCGAAATTCTTTGAAAATTTTATTTCACAATAATGGCGGCTGTCGCCAATGACGTTCTCAACAATTACTTTTATACAATGTTACCTAGTTTGATTTGCAATTACAAGTCATCAATGTTTTTGGGGGAATTGTAATACACCACAATTCATCCAAACACGGGACTTCTTTCATCTCAAACACGGGACGGGGATTTTTCTGACAAACAATGGTCTTTTGCGTGAAAAGCACCGAAACATCACCATGACTTGAAGTATCAGATCATGATTATGTTTTGGTGCGCTTCCCATGTCGAGCAAGCACCTGATAGGTAAGTGACCGCTGAAAAGCTTTGTCAGTTAAACGATTATCACAGAAATAAGGTTGCTTCCTTTAATTGTGGGCGTGTTAGCCTTCATAATCTTTAACAGCCTGACGTCACCCAATGCTGGTCATAAACGCCTTTTTTTCTTGTGCAAATCCCCACGCTCCATTGTCAGCCTCATTCAGGTAATTGCTTTACAAACTCTCATTACTCACTAACACTCGAAACTTGCCCATTAAAAGATTTAAAACCTGTATTAAGACCAAACTTTGCAAAAAGGGGTATTATAAAATCTCAGATTATTTAGAAGACAATAAAGCTTGGGATTGTGCTGCTCGCTCTGCTAAGCAATGTCATTAAGTAATATGCGTAATTTTTTTTTAATAATTATAAACTAGTGCTTGACTGCAATCCCGCCTGATGGTAAGCAGTGATGCAATCGTTGATGGTAAAGCGCACTAGTTTATTAAGCCAATTCACTTAAAAAACTAAGGAATAGGAAGGATGACGGCAGTTGAGCGAGGTGATGCAATGTTAAACCCAAGACCAACACGACCAAACGAAGCTGCGCTAGAGGGAGATTGATCTGGAGACTCTCCACGACCAAACTCCCGACACAACAATATTTGGCGCATCGTACCCGCCACACATCGCAACACAACTGCTCAGACCCGTCCTCCGTACGGCTTCTCCAGACATCATGCCGGAACACGACGAATCGCTTGACGGCAAGACTTTGTAATTATGCTACAATTATGACATTTTAATCACGGTTGTTTTTTTAAATCACTTAAATTGATTGTTATGTACAAACCAAACACATATTCTTATTGTAAACATTTTCATTTTTAATGTCTGGACTTGAAAAAAGAAGATGATCCCTGAGTTTGTTTCGGCTTTTCTTCTCAGAGGTAGTCAGTTAGGAAATGCCGGCTCCATCTAGTTTAAAAAAATATGACATGTAAAAGTGATCAGTGATCCTATTTGCATAATAAACGATTTCATTTCAAACTAACACTAGCTTTTAATATGATAGCTCAACAATATGTCGAACAAACGTAGCCATGGATTAGCAATATTCTTAAAAATGATTCAGGTTCGGCTTAACAGTGTAGGTATACGAAATTAGCGCGCAGGTTCTAACCACCTTGGCAACAATCTCATCCGCTTATCTCGGGGCCTTAGATACTACCGACACTTCTTGTTCGCGTTGAAATGGAGTGAAATTACCTGACTTACCTATTGCATGACAAATATTATCTACGCATAATTAATTATTCTCTTACATTAGATGTAGCTCTTTCTGCAACATTACACAATGCTGCACGTACAATATTGCACATAAACAAGTTTATGAAACAAACGATCATTGATCTGTTACAATGGTGATAGAGATTTTTATGTCGAGAATTAGAGAAGTAAGAATGTAGCGCCGTAATTTCATTTATAACTAGCTTTCCGGCCGCGGCTTCGCCCGCGTGGAATTCGGTTATATCGCGCTTTTTAGATTTCCCTCGGGAATATCAATTTTTTCAATAAAAAGTAGCCTATGTCCTTTTTCAGGGTCTAAAGATTGTCTGTGCCAATCAAAAATTTCATCAAAATCGGTTGAGAGGTTTAAGCAGAAAAGCGTAACAGACAGACAGACAGAGAGACAGGGTTACTTTCTAATTTATAATATTAGTATTTATCCCAATTGATAAATTACGATAACGGTGTCGATAGACACAACTCCACATTTAGTAAAAAAAAATGCTTTTTGTTTATCTCCTAAAAACACGATAATATTTTAATTATTAATACATAGAATGGAGTCTACGTTATCAAAAATACTAACTTACGATATTATCTAACAACAGTAGGTATACCTATTAGATTTTTCTTAAGCGGTGTTTAAAAACTATACAGTTTTAAGCATCTCCTGAAAAAATTGCTTATATGGAGTTGGCGGGTTTGCCAATTAAGGTTTAGATTTTTTTCTCCTTTTTTTGTCTTGCAATTAGAAAGAAAAGGTCATGTTGCGCCCAACTGAAATAAATTGTGATAATTGCGGCAGAATATTGATGATTCATTTGTTACAGAATCATGTATAATTGGGCAATTAATGTCTATAAAACACGGTAAAATAATATTATGACTAAGTAGCTTTTGTTCAAGTCGTCAAATTTTTAGTCCACAACAACATAAACATCTCGAACATGATAATAGCAATAACCATGGACTACGGGGGTGTGTCAATATTATTTAATACGTATCATTTATGAATATGACCTATAATGTCGTCATCGTTCAACTGTTGATATGATAGTGTGCTGCTATTATTAAACAGACACTAAACATTGACAAGGCAAAATAAATTCAATGATAACAGCTTCATATCTGCAAATCGGAAGACTAGTTCTACGTTGTAAGTCTACGCAAGCAATCAAAATTGACGTAGATGATACGTACATAAGTCCATAAAAAAGGGGTCGTATTTCAATTGATATACGAATAAACAAGAAAATTGAAGATTATGAACCACTTAAACACGTTTATCAATTGTTTTTAAATGGTGAAACGTCAATGTGCAAAGAGCACGCCTCCAAATTGTTCCAATAGATACAACGCAAGCAGAATGAGGCTCCACTTTTTGAATAGGAATGTGTATAAGTGACATTAGTGAATAAACCACACCTCATCATCATCATCAGCCTTTACTCGTCCACTGCTGGACATAGGCCTCTTTCATGGCACGCCAACAAGCTCGATCCTGAGCAGTTCTCCGCCAGCCACTACCAGCCACCTTTTTGATGTCGTCGCTCCATCTCGCCCAAGGGCGTCCCACGCTACGTTTGCCGAGACGCGGTCTCCACTCAAGGACTCGTTTACCACAACGGTTGTCGGTCCTGCGGCATATGTGACCAGCCCATTGCCACTTCAGCTTGCTAATCCTCTCAGCTATGTCGGTAACTCTGGTCCTCTGTCGGATCACCTCATTTCTGATGCCGTCCTTCAGAGAGACGCCCAACATAGCCCGCTCCATAGCTCGCTGACCGACTTTAAACTTAAGGACTAGTCTGACCGTTAGTGTCCACACCAAACCAAACCACACCTAAGCTAGTGAAACTGCAGGCGACAACTAGATCTATGGAAGGGAGATGCAATAAGGTGTACAATACATCCACGCATAGCTGTAATGAACATCGCACAGCGCGCGCGTCTGTAGGTATACATCCATTCTTCTAGACACAATACAAAGCCTGAAACAATATTTGTTAATCAACGTTTGTCCGCATTAATTATACAACGTGTAACATAAAGGGTATATGCATACCAAGGGCATATTAGATGATATCAAACGATATGGGAAGGGTTTCAACTCAAAATAAAATACTCAAAAAATTGATACCAAATTTTCGGTTTCGTGTGTTTCTTAATATCAAATCGTAACGAACGTGGCACTACACTACATACGTTAATAACTACTCGTTACATGTCACATTACTTGGCAAAATTCGATAAATATCTTCAATAATTCTGTGCGCCTAGTATGGTAATAGCCTATCACAGGCGGTGTTTTTCCTCATAACTTCCTAAAATAAAGAAATAGGATTAAAAAACCCTTCCAATATCGATTGATATTGTGTAAAGATGCCATGCCCTTGTTATGTATATATCCTTTTTGTTACACGTTGTATAGACACATGTACTGCTTTGTTTCACAGATGTAGGTACGCTAAAGGGAATATTAAATAGGTAGAACATTATAAAGAGATTTAATCATGCGGCTGACGGTAACAAGTGCTCGGCCGGCCACCGGCCCACATTACAATTACGCTCATTAACTCAATACATCTGTGTTTCGTCAATCTTTACTAATGCGTTCAAGTTTTGTTACATAAAGTAACCATGACTAAACTACAGAAAATGGTATTTGTTTTATCGTGACAATACTAGAACCTTTAATGGGAAGATTGATTACTTAATATTTCCGTGATAGTATTGTGTAGGAAAAGATTTAACGCTTCTAGAAATAGGCCTTTGAATGATTTCCTGAAGAAAGAGTAGACAGAATGACAAAGGAGATGTTTCATTTTGGGCCTACGCTATATAGATAAAAAGGAAAAAAAAATAAAAGGTTTACATAAAAATACTACTAAATTAATTTGAATAAAAATGCAAGTATAAATAATTAATTATTTGAAACGTTTTTTAGTGAGATAACCCTTTATTAAGGTAGCCATGACAGTAGTTATGACGTTTGATTGGTGACATTGACAGTTCTATTTCCCGTTGTTTTCGTGTCGAGTGTTGATTTGAGTTGATTGTGTTTATTTAATGGGCCGTATGTTCGGAATTCATGTTTTGTTTTTTTCGCAGTCCTAAGGTAGTTAATATAGATACATGCCACGTCAATCAAATGTCACTGTCAAAATCTTATTTCGCTTATTGCTGACCGCCATATTTATTAGTAGTTGTGTTACACTCTTCGGCCGAGTTAAATTGAATCTGTATAAAAACTAAGCCAAAATATAGGAAATTAACATTAAAAACAGTTAATTATAGCGTAATTATACCTAGCCCTAAGTGTACAATGTGCTGGCCTAGGCTCCATACATTTCTGAAACATCTCCTTTTAGATAGCTTTTGTACCTTCGTAGAAAAGAATCAGAAGTATTGTATACTAGCTTTCCGCCCGCGGCTTCGCCCGCGTGGAGTTCGGTTATATCGCGTTTTTTAGATTTCCCTCGGGAACATCAATTTTTTCCGGGATAACAGGTAGCCTATGTTCTTTCTCAGGGTCTATAGATTGTCTGTGCCAAATTTCATCAAAATCGGTCCAGAAGTCTAAAAGTCTGACAATCAGCCTTGCCAAGGGGTTAGTCACCTACCTAGTAACTGTGTTATGGAGGTCTGATAGGTATCGTCACGAATGACTACCACGGGTTGGTTTAAATCCTATGACGTAGGGAGCGAGTCTCTTTCTATTAAACAGGAACAAGTCCAGACTATGGGCCGCCGCTGAATTATACTACTCTAAGAGCGCGTTTCCACTATCTCACAACGATCAATTTATCTTTGAACGACTCTCGTCTCTAGTTGTTCTCATTATATCGACTGTTTATCGTCACTGCGTCGTCGAAATATTTTGTCGTTGAACCACTGTCACACAAAGGGCAATGGAAAGAGTTATGCTCGGAGTTTCTCTGCGTGATCGAATCAGAAATGAGGAGATTCGCAGAAGAACCAAAGTCACCGACAAAGCTCTTCGAGTCGCTAAACTTAGTGGCAGAGCACATTGCTCGTAGAACCGACGGCCGATGGGGCAGTAAGGTTCTGGAGTGGCGACCACGTACTGGAAGACGAGTGTAGGGAGGCACCTAACAAGGTGGACCGATGACCTGGTAAAGGTCGCGGGAAGCCGATGGATGCGGGCTGCACAAGACCTGTCATCGTGGAAAGCCTTGGGGGAGGCCTTTGTCCAGCAGTGGACATCTATAGGCTGAAGAAGAAGAAGAACCACTGTCGTGTTTGCCGTTCCCATTTCCCATTTCACTGTCACGCCTTTTATACCTGGGGCTTTTATTTAGGTAGCAAGTTTTTACTTATTCACTTTCCATTTTAATGATTTTTTTTTTTGCTTGGTGATATTTTGGAGCGCTAGCTGGCATGTGGTAAATAATTTCATTGTTATTGAGTTTTCTTGTGTTCGTTACTATATACTATACATAGTATTTTATAAAGTCGGGCTTTTTTTAAATGAACAGACAATTGTGTCAGCCAAAGCATTAGGAAGTGACGAAGGGCGGGCGTTTTGGGGAATTGACTTATGTAATACTAGCTTTACGCCCGCGGCTGCGCCCGCGTGGAGTTCGGTTATATCGCGCTTTTTAGATTTCCCTCGGGAACATCAAATTTTTCCGGGATAAAAGGTAGCCTATGTTCTTTCTCAGGGTCTAAAGATTGTCTGTGCCAAATTTCATCAAAATCGGTTGAGAGGTTTAAGCGGGAAAGCGTAACAGACAGACAGACAGACAGAGTTACTTTCGCATTTATAATATTAGTATGGATTAGTATGGATTGACGTTAAAAAAAATGGTGATCCTCAGCCTAATTTGAATTAATAACTTTTGATTTCATTTGATTGACTGGACAAGCTGCCATTACTGCAAAAAAAGTCTAGAACAACAGTTAATTGTGTAGTCCTATATGTCACACTTTCGAATAAATTCGCAAGCCGCAATACGCAAGTCGTCCACGACTTTTCATGCATTGACGACAAATTGTCAAGTCAATGGAAACGGTTAGCTGGTTGGCCATTATTTAACAATATTGGATTTAACTATATATTGATCTTTAACAAACAATCACTGCGCTCACGAGTAATACGTTAGCAATGACTAAATAAATACACCAAGCTAATACCTAATGTATTTTTATGTAATATTCTAAGAAAGTACGTGTATAAAAAGTGTATTTAAACAGGTCTTTTTAGCCATGTTTTACTACCTCGTTGGTCTACGAGCAAGGCAATCAAACGCTACTGCTGGGCATGCATGGGGTTTTGGGTTCGATTCTCAGAAGAAGCAAAGAGATTGCTTCAAGAATTTGTCAGTAGGTAACTATTGTTCATTTTAGATATTCTTACGATAAAGTTTGTTCACGATACAAACACAATATTAGTTCGATTACCGCGCAGTGCAAATATTATTATTAATATGAATATTTGAACTGGTCTGGTCGTGCCTCAGAAAGCACGTTAAGCCGTTGGTCCCGGTTGCCATACGAACATCTAATAGCAGTCGTTACGGGCTGTTGGAGCCCTCAAAAAGTCCAACAATAGTGATGTATCCAAGGTACGAAAATAAAAAAAATATATTAATCCGTCTTATAGATAATAAAAAAAATGAAAACCCGTATTTTATATTTTATCGAAATTATCAAAAACTACTGAGATATAGCGTATTAAAGTTACGGAGTGGGGGCTAATTACGTCACGCCGTGGTATATTTTGTACCACGGCGTGACGTAATGCGGCATTTCAAATCAATGTATCTTTCTAAATATTTGAATGAAAGAAAAAATAAAAAATACGTTTTCAATATTTTTTATAAAGCTATCTGATGGACATTAAATTATTTTTTAGGATACAACCCAATTGGTCTAACTGCAATGCTTCGATATCGCCTTCGGTTTGTGGAGGTCAGACGGCAGTCGCTTCACGAAAAATATCGAAGTTTATCCAAAATCAGCAGTTAGCCTGGTAAAGTGGACCCCAGACTCCAAAGCAAAAAAGCTTCGGATGCGGTATTTCAAGCTACGTCTCAACTTATTATTGTTGTAAACCAAAAAAAAAACAATCATTACCAATGGGCTGGTTTATCGCTGATGCTACGGAATAGAGAATGTTTTATCTGTTCTTTGCAACTAACGAGTAAGTAGAGGAGGTTTTAGGTCCGTATTACAAAACGTCTCTCAAAACTCAAGCTCTACTTAAATCTCGTTTCAAACCATTTGATTGGTTGAAACTAGTTTTAAGTACTGTTTAAAGAGAGATCAATTGTATAGTTGGTTATTAACCCACCTTAAATCAAATGCTGACTCACCGTTGCATACTGCACAAATATTTAACTTGACGTTGCAGAATTTGCTACAATATTGTTGATTATCCTGCAGCGATATATATGTAGGTACAGTCATCAACAAAATTCGATCAACACGACATTATTCAATAATGAACTTTTGGCATTTTATAGTAATAGCTAAGGGTTAAGGAAGACAGATAGAGATATAGAATAAGTGTACTGTTCTTTTATATAAATGTCACTTCAGTATCAGTATTTAAAATTTCAAAAACTAAAGTCTTGTCGATTTTTGTTGCTGACTGTAACTACTTCCATAAAAACGTATTAGTCACAATGTTTCTTTCAATTGTTAACTTACATATTTATAGTAGCGTTTAAGCGTAAGAATTGTTAATATAATTTTGACAGTTTAACCTCAAAAATACACTAACAAGTCATTGAAATTCATTTGCGTTCGCATGCGCCATGTGTACGCACTAAGTGGCGTTTAATGGAGGAGGCGAAACGCTTCGTCCGGATCGTAGTGGTGTTAACAACGTAAGGGTGGAAACTCGCCGTACGACGGGTCGTCCGATGGTGAAACAGAGATGGTTTAGGTTCGAGGAAATCTCAACTCCGAAAAGCTGAAGGCGGTCGGTACATTCCAAGGATACATTTCGAAAAGTAGGGGCCAAAGTGAACGGGCTCCTTTTGGCAGTGAAAAGACACGCCTGTGTTTTGGCGGCATTGAATGCTACAAGATTGGTATCGCCCCATTCGGAGACTGCCTGTAGTGCAACACACGTTCGCTCTACCATGGCCTCTCTTTCGGACCGGATTGATTCCCTACTAGCCCGAGGATCCGGCAGGTATCTCTCCACAACTACCACAACATACCCATAGATACCAGGCATTAGCAGATCGTTAATATGCAGCAGGAACAGAGTTGCAGAGAGGACAGACCCCTGAGGAACACCGGCATTAGTCTACATGGGCTCAGATGAGTATCCGTCGACAACAAATCGGAGGGACCGTTCAGTCAGGAAGTCTTTTACCCAGCCAGTCAGGCTAGGGGAAATGCCGTACGCTGGAAGCTTACTCAAAAGGCCAGCGTACCATACCCAGTCGAAGGCCTTTGAGACATCAAGGGAGACAGCAATCGCTTCCCCGTTTCTCTCGAGGGCCTCGCCCCACAAGTAAATGGCTTACACTAGTAGGTCCCCAGTTGACCGATTACGGCGAAACCCGTACTGTCGATCACTGAGGAAATCGTTACCTTCCAGGTATGCCAAGAGACGCAAGTTCAACACACGCTCCATAATTTTGCAAAGTATGGAGGTGATCGAAATCGGCCGATAGTTGGTAGGATCGGCGCGAATACCCGTTTTGGGCACGGGCTGCACGTTGGCAAGCTTCATAAAAAAAAGCATAAAATATCATCATAAAATAAAATAAAAAGCGATCACTCATTGATTTAATCACTAGAAATCAGTGCAAAGAACCAATTATACTGAAGTAGTTTACATATTTGAAAATGTTATTATGTCCTAGCTACGGTAAATACTTCAGAATAACCGATAGGTACTGTTCAATAAATACTGCCAAGTGTTTTCTAACTGGACATTATAACTGAATAGAATAGGCATATCATAGACTAATAAAAGTATAAATTCGTCTTTTTTATCGCTTTTACTGTTTCTTTTTTTTTTTTTTTTGTTTTGCTATGAGCCAGGGCCACCGTATCCCTGCACCGGCCCTGGCAGTTGTGTGTGACCACGTTGTTGACAAACTACATCACAGAGGCATGGTTCTATTACTTTATTTGATATTGAACTTTTCTACAACGAAAGAGCTTGTTGTTTATGATAATTGGCAAAAAAATTCTGCATTAGGGGTTCTAAAATCATGTGTAGAATTCATGGTTTCTGTTTGCGCATTCTGTCCCTATTTAAAAAAAAAATATTCGGAAACGTTCAGGTGCGTTAATCATTTATGATTAACTTACATGTAAGTACTTAGATACTAAAGAGATCTTGATATTTTGTGGAGTCATTAAAACATTGCGAAACGAGAGCGGGTGGATAGTTCACAAACAAAAGACTATGATAAGTAAAAAATAACAGATTTGTATGCTTAGTATCCACCGTATTAGAAATTCAATCAGCAAATGAGATGATTACAAATGAACCGGACGCTTGTAGATTAGTTTCTATCCGAATTGAACTGACGATCCGCATCTCAATCAATCAATGCCGTTAGTTCCGATACTATTATTAGAATCATTTAACATTAGCTTATTCAGATCTTGGAACTTGATGCTTCGTTGTATTTCGCAACTGAAGAACGAGTAGCATAATACAATACACGTATATTTTTACGGAACTAAAAAGTGTTTAACTAGAAGGAACTACCGGTTCTAATCCTTGTTATAACATGTGCAACACAAAATATTTTCCCTAACTATAAGTATATCTAGTGGCATAATATCCAGGGTCGACATTGTGACCTTGCAATGTTGCTATTGAAAGGAAATCGAGAGACAATCAGCTATTCCAGTAACGTTGTGACATGGCGGTTGCAAAATTAGTATAATCGTTACAAATAATACTTGGCAAAAAATATTGGTCAAATAATTTTATTGTGGTCTATCATAAATATCATATTGAAAAGTTATTTAATCTGTGTCAAGTGGATCATAACCTCTTTACACTCGAGGTTTCAGTTTGTTGGCAATTTACAATTTGTTCGTACTTGATTAAGTATATTGTTTTGCTCATATACTTGAGTTACATGGAAATCCCTGGAAAAAGATGAGGATAATAACATTTTGGTTTGGTTTCGGTGAAGGTCGCGGGAAGCCGATGGATGCGGGCAACACAAGACCGGTCAGCGTGGAAAGCCTTGGGGGAGGCCTTTGTCCAGCAGTGGACATCTATAGGCTGAAGAAGAAGAAGAGAAGAATAACATTTTAGTAGAAAAGTACCCCAGAAGTTAGAAAATAACCAAATTTCATAAGTTTTTTTTTTTTTTTCAAAAAACTCTTAGTGCCTACCTATAGATTTTCATTTAGAAACCAGATTTATCAAAATTCCTTTTTGAATATACATATAATAATAGGCTTCATGAAATCTAATTGCGTGCCTAACTCACTTCCAATCTACAAAACAAACAATCAGCAATGTAGTCAATCCATTGATGATTTTGAGTTTTGCACTTTTGGCTAAAAAAAGACATAGGATAAATTAACTGACAGGTGGGTGGCAAAACAACAATATTGCTACTAAGAATGATGACCGGCTTCATGTCACACTCGGACTATCTAAGTCCGAGTCAACAACGTAGAATGATGTAAGAAAACCCTGTAAGTGTCGACAAGGAAATAAATCTAATAAGTAGGTATTCGTAGGGATTCCCATCTTATTAGACTAGGGAGTGAGATGAAATCACCGAACGTACACACGTGATGCATGACATGTATGGATCAGTCTAATCGCATCTACCTGCTCTAATTAGTATTCATGAAGAGTACTCAAATGAGATACTTTATGTACAGAATACGGAAGTGGTTTTGTGTAAACGTTACTCGAGTTTGGAGGTAGTGACGTCCTTTGTTTAAGCCACAATTAATTGTTAAATCGTATTTATTATCGCAAATTGATTAAAAAAAAAAGTTTTACAAATTATTATTAAAATGTTCATTTAAAACTATATGAGAACGGTCTGTGGATACTTAGGTGACGTTACTGGGAAAGCACGATATGCCGTTGGACCTGGCTGTCACTTGTAGATCATTGACAGTTGTGACGGGTCTTCAGAAGTCCGAAAGTTAAACCACCAGTCTTACCAAGGGGTATCGTATTAGCCAGTAACTGGATTGTGGAGGTCAGATGAGTATCTGACCTCCACAATCCAGTTACTGGGTATAAGTACTGGGGCTGAGTAGTCGCTCCATGTAAAATACTGGCATTCAACTGAATCCGGTTAGACTAGAAGCTGACCCCAACGTAATTGGGAAACGCCTAGGCATATGTTAAAAGGAGCGGTGTTTTTTAAATGATAAATGATATATTTTCTGTAAGTATGTTTGTACAAACACTTTTATAAGTATTTTTTTTTTTGTTTCTTAATGACTTTGAAAAGAAAGGCCGAAATAAGTAAAAGGTTCTAGTCTCTTTAAAAATCCAGTCATAATCTTAATCAAGCCATATGACGACCATGCAAGTTAATGTCTTTTGAGGACAAAACCCTATAGATTTCAGTGAACCAGTCCCGTTGGTGCATGCATCAGTTAGTATTCAAATTCATAGTACAGGAGGCACTAATGTTAGATAGGAATCCTAAGGTCCCAGTCAGATTTTATACCTATTTGATCGCGTTTAATTTCGCGATTACGATGTAGAAAAAATATACACATATAGATACTACTTACCTAAATAAAAAAAAATCAACATTCAAATAAAATAATACAAAGTAAAATAAATAATAATAATACAGTAAATATAATGCACTGAATTATATCTATTCTTAAAAGCGAATGGAAATTCCTATAGAACAGTATTCAAACCGCTATATAAAAAATTCCATGTTTGTTTAAGCAATGAAAACGGGAATGTATTCGTGACACAGTCTTTAGTCATGTCATTAAAGTCTCAAGGAGGTTTCGGAAAACCTACAATAGTACTCAGAATTTTTATTTCTTGGAAAGGGCTTCGTATCTATAATATAGATTCATGGGTATAAAAGTTTTACGTGACATTCGTTTTATGAAGTGAAATTAGAAGTACAAATTTTTGGTGAAGTAGCTGGCTAATGTTTGCCTTCAAGCATTTCAATTAAATTTTTTAAGACCTTAATATTAAGTTTTAAAGCAGGCTGCCAGTACATCATCATCATCTTCAGCACACCACCACCCACTGCGCATTGGCCTCTCTGGCTTGTGCCATCACCACACACCGGTGTCAGCCTTATCTTAAACATTTTTCTACTGAACATGTATCTCTTCTTCTTCTTCAGCCTAGAGATGTCCACTGCTGGACAAAGGCCTCCCCAATGGCTTTCCACGCTGACCGGTCTTGTGCTGCCCGCATCCATCGTCTTCCCGCGACCTTCACCAGGTCATCGGTCCACCTTGTTGGGGGCCTCCCTACGCTGCGTCTTCCAGTGCGTGGCCACCACTCCAGGACCTTATTGCCCCATCGGCCATCGGTTCTACGAGCAATGTGCCCTGCCCACTGCCACTTAAGTTTAGCGACTCGCATAGCTATGTCGGTGACTTTGGTTCTTTCACGGATCTCCTCATTTCTGATTCGATCACGCAGAGAAACTCCGAGCATAGCTCTTTCCATTGCCCTTTGTGTGACTCTGAGCCTTCGTATGACGCCCATTGTGAGCGACCACATTTCAGTTCCATAAGTCGTCACATGTCTGCACATGCAGACATGCATGCATGTATGCAAATGAAGGAACACGGGTGGGATTTAGTCAGTGATAGTCTGACACGCACTTCCGCTTAGCCTATAGCGAGAGAGGTCATTTGAGGATATCCACATCCGAAAAAAGTACTACAATCTACCAAATTTCTTCATTAGATCTTCAACTTTATGGCTAAATGTTGATTGAGAATATCTAAAAATTTCGGTTAGCTTGACCTGCTGTCGTCCATACCTACTGCCTTGTAACCTACTGTTTAACAACCCAAATATACCTTCGGCATCCTTTTTAGGATACCTTTTCTGATGAAGCCTTACGTAGGACGGGTCTGAGCCGTTGTGTTGCGATGTGTGCCGGGTACGATGCGCCAAATGTTGTTGTGTCGGAGGTTTGGTCGTGGAGGGTCTCTATTCTGTACCATTACCTATTCAGAACTGACCAAGAGGCTGTCGGACTCGCATTACGCCGGTTTTTTGTATACGGATTCCTCCTAGATCTAATTCCCAATTAGGTTTTTCTACAATGAAAAATGTGTTCTCTGTCCTTAAAATCTCATATTAATGAACACATGTTTTATTAATGTGATAAATGAGCACGTCTGTCTTTGCACAATCCCAAAAAAACTGGTTTTATACGCGTACCCCTTGATGCAATCTCGGGTACCCCTGGGGGTATGCGTATAAACTGCTCTACGTCATAAAAAGTGACGTAAGCTACGCTGCCTAGAATGAGAAGAGCGTTATTAGTGAATTATAGTTATTTACTTTCCAGAATACAATAATACGCAAAACGAATACTTTGCTAAATTTTTTGTTTTATGTTTAGTTATAATTTAAGACAATAGGTCCTACAATCGATTCCAAATAAAAATTAACTTATTTTTTAAATATTGTGGATATAAATAACCCCTATTTAGCCGAAAACATAAAATTCCTTTTAATAACTATATAAATAACAAGTGTCACTCAAAAACATAGTGTTTACATACAGCATTATTTACATATGTAGTTATGTAGATCCGTTGGCTGTTCGCAGAACTAACACTCGATCGACATTGGTTATTTACTGTGTGGTAAATAAAGTCAATACGTCAGTAAAATACTTCTATAAGTAAACGTGCTTTGCTAACACTTCAAAATAAAACCCAAAAAAAGCTATTAACTAAATATAATAATACCTATATTGTATGTGCTTCCTTTTTTTTTGTATTGAGCGTCGCTCCAAACTAGGAATTACTCCTGTATCATGGGTGCGTTTACAAACAGTCAGACCCGGAACAACTACCTGAAGGCTGTACAAATATTAGTTCCGTGCGGCAATCGAACTCGCGACACGCATCGCAGTAGACGATTGTTCAGCCACCGCCCTAACCGTGGCGTTTTCTAAAATTGTGTAAGTAGTTAATTTGACAGGAAACGAACAGAAAAGACCGCTGGTATGAAATTAAGTATGCACCAAAGTTCATTAAGCAAAGAAGGAAATTATAATAAAATATTATTTAAAAACAAAAAACCCGCCTGCATAAAACTCTAACAAACTGAAAAGGTAGAAACAAGTTGAACAGTCGCAGTTGGGGGACTGTTCTATGGAATACTTGTTTATCTAGCTAAGAAGTCCCCCAACTGCGATTGTTCAACTTGTTTCTACCTTTTCAGTTTGTTAGAGTTTTATGCAGGCGGGTTTTTTGTTTTTAAATAATATTTTTTATTTCTATCTTTTTAGTTTTAACAAATTATGTTTCTAATGTTGGAAAACTTAAAAAAAATGTTTAATTTCTTTTTTCATCGTTCCATTTAATATTAAAAGTGCACGTTATATACATATTTTCTAATGAGTATTTTATATCCTTCATTTTAAAACCAATTCGATAAGTTTGGTTGATAAAAATTACCTCATAATTATGGCGTCAAACATCCGCCATTTTGTTTTTTTTTTTAATGTCACAGTCTAAGACAAATCTAACGATGTCTCAAATGTGAAAATCCGTTAGCCGGTTCTGGAGATACAAAATAATAAAGAATATTACATACATTCATATATACAAGATACGCGCTTTGTGCATGCCTCCGAATGTAATTATGTTTATAATTTTGCAAAAAATTTAAACTGACTGACTTTTGTGCTGACTTGTGTTCATTAATTACGTAGGTACGGACGACAGCAGGTCAAGCTACCTCAAACGGTCAGATATTTCCAATCAACATAGAGCCTTAATGCTGTAGAGATAAAGATGAAAATCTAATAAGGAAATCTGACAGATTGTAGTAGCTTGATGTGATGTCGTCTGTACATAGGTTTGGTACTGTTTCAATGTAGGTTTCTGGATTTATCATTGTTATTTTTTTAAATGCCTTATCATTGAATGTTTATCTTGTTTTAGTCTTTTCAGTTGATTTTTAATTGTAGTTATCCATGCAAGTGGTTTTTCCGTTTATTTAATTATTAATAAATTTATGTCTTTTTAGTTAAGAAATATTACGTAACCGGATTAATTCCTTAAATGAGTTTATGTCATGTGGTTGATTTAGCAATTTGTTAGGGTTGAGAAAACTGATATCAAGTCCGGAAAGAGTCCTCACTCTACTCAAAGCAACGTAAGCTTGACCTTTTGCAAATAAGTTTCTACTTAAATCTACAACTGCTGGGTCTAAAATTGTCATCATCATCATCTCAGCGTTTATCCCGGTTGCATCCGCGGCTTTCGCGTTGGAGCCCGGGGTCCGCTTTCCTGCACATTCTCCTCCATTTCGCACGATCTTTAGCATTCTGTGGTATGAGCTTGTTGGCACGCATGTCATCTCTTACAACGTCAAGCCAGCACTTCTTTGGTCTACCCCGCTTGTTCCGACCCGGCGGAGGCGCCATGGCAAGACATTTGTTACCCACGTAACCTGCCGGTTTGCGTAAGACGTGGCCGTACCGTGCTGGGTCTAAAATTGTGACCTGTAGTTTATGCACCGTCACTGCCCAGCATAAAATTAAGGGAAACATTCGTCCCTCAATCTTGCCTTTACCACGTAAAGCATCAAATTGTGTAGCACGAGGCTGGATCCAGACACCAATACCAGGTAGGTTTCAAAACGGCAATTTTATATTTAAAGACTTTTTTATAAAAAATATATTTAGAATCAATATATTTATTATAATCAGTGATTAAAATCCTTAATTTTGATACCCAACTCGATATGCTTGGCAGAAAAAAACATGTAATTTTTTTTTTGTTCCATTTAATATTAAGCTATATACATATTTAGAATCACTGTTTAAAATCCTTCATTTTGATATCCCACTCGATATGCTTGGTAAAAATTTATTTCTTTCTAACTCACAATATGGCGTCATACATCCGCCATTTTGGATTTTTTAAAATGTCACCTATCTAGTAGCAGTTGAGCAATTAAGTCAAATCTAACGATACCTCAAATGTGAAAATCCGTTTAGCGGTTCTGGAGATACTAAGTAATAAAGAATAATACCTACATACAAGATAGGAGCTAAAAACATAACCCTCCTGGCAGTCGGGTAAAAAGATTTAAAAAAAATCATCTTCTAATTTGCACTTATATACAAACCAAACTATTACAGGGGATTCAAGTTTATATTGACAATCTTCATTTTGCACGACGGAAAATCCTATAAGGGACACGGTTTGTAGTTTAACTAATACCGTATTTATTAACACATCGATAGGTTGACTAGTAAAACGTTGAACATTTGATCAATTAAAAAAAAAAACAGATATTTGACTTCTAAGAAAATAGAAAATCTTCCACAATCCTCGTCTTTTAAGACCATGTGGTATGTGGGTTCTATAGAATTAGCTTTCACACTTTCAACAGTACAAACCAAAGTGTTAGTGAATAGCAATATATCTAAAAATAATGAATATAATGTATACATATAATATAGCAGCAAAAACATGTTTCAGTGTTATTTCTTATTTGAACCTGGGAATTTAATTAAACAAGTAATTGAACACGGGACGAAAAAATATAACAATGAATAAATCCCTGTACAGTTATTACCTATACGTAATGCTTATGAGATAGTTCTGATTTCAAAAAAAACCGGCCAAATGCGAGTCGGACTCGCACACCGAGGGTTCCGCCGTACAAACGTAGCGGTTTACAATTTATGACGTACTAGCTTTCCGCCAGCGGCTTCGCCCGCGTGGAGTTCGGGTATACCTATCGCGCTGTTTAAATTCCCCTCGGGAACATCAAATTTTTCCGGGATAAAAGGTAGCCTATGCTCTTTCTCAGGGTCTAAACTTCATCAAAATCGGTTGAGAGGTTTAGGCGGGAAAGCGTAACAGACAGACAGAGTTACTTTCGCATTTATAATACTAGCATTGATTTAGAATTTTTCACAGTTTAGAGGCAATTAGATTTAAGAAGTGTTTGATATGAATTTCAACTTTAATATCTCTACGCGTTCATGTGAAAAAGGGTAGGTAGTAAGTTTATAATTATTAAAAAAATATTTTATGTCATGTAAGCAAAAATAATATTTTAATATTTTAACTTAGCCTTTCGGTGTTCTATAGGATGCATTTCGGGGAGTGTGCGAGGGAATTGCATGATTTAATTCCCATCTCCGTTCCACCAGCGGACGACCCGTCGTACGGCTGGTTTCCACCCTTACGTTGTTAACACCACTACGATCCGGATGAAGCGTTTTGCCTCCTCCTTTATACCGCGTACATCGAGGGACTGGAACAATTTGCCAGCGGCGGTGTTTCCGTCGGACTACAATTTGAGTGTCTTCAAGGCTAGAGTGAATAGGCTCTTAATAAACTAGTGCGCTTTACCATCAACGATTGCGTCACTGCTTACCATCAGGCAGGATTGCGGTCAACCGCTGGTTTATAGTGTGTAAAAAAAAAAAAACTTCTAATTTATCATTTTCACAATTTTTCCTTTATCTGTCTGTACTATAATTAAATATAACGTTGCTTCGTGCCGAATTTCAAGATTCTGAGTTCACGGGAAGTACCTTGTAGGTTTTGATTAAACTGCTGTATCTTTTGATCGCGTTAACTTAGAAGTTTGATTTTTTCACTGCTTAAAGGGACAATAGACCTAGGTATTTGGTATAAATTTCAATTTGATACCTGTATTAGTTCGTGAGAAATAAGGTAGTAAGTTTCATTTTATTAAAATATGTTTATTATATTATATAACTAAAAAAATGTAATTTTCGCAATATTTTCTATATTTGCATTATATGACAATCCTTCACGCCAAATTTCAAGATTCTGAGTTTACGGGAAGTATCCTGTAGGTTTTGATTCCTTTGCGAGTGTCGAAAATTTGTTGAAAATATCGACATATCGGCTGTATCTTTTGATTGGCTTGGCTTAGAAGTTTGATATTTTCACAGCTTAAAGGGACAATAGACCTAGGTATTTGGTATAAATTCCAATTTGATAACTTTATTCGTTCGTGAGAAATAAGGTAGTAAGTTCCATTTTATTAAAATATGTTTATTATATTATATAACTAATAAAATGTGATTTTCGCAATTTTTCCTATATTTGCATTATATGACAATGCTTCGTGCCAATTTTCAAGGTTCTGAGTTTACGGGAAGTATCCTGTAGGTTTTGATTCCTTTGCGAGTGTCGAAAATTTGTTGAAAATATCGACATAATCGGCTGTATCTTCTGATTTGCTTGGCTTAGAAGTTTGATATTTTCAAAGCTTAAAGGGACAATAGACCCGAGTATTTCATGTGAATTTCAGCTTGATACGTCCACGCGTTCTTGAGATAAAGGGTCTTGACAGACAGACAGACAGACAGACAGACGGACAACAAAGTGATCCTATAAGGGTTCCGTTTTTTCCTTTTGAGGTACGGAACCCTAAAAACGTAATATTATCTTAATTATATAAGATATCGTTATAAGAAAATGTTTTCCAGTTTTCCATTGAACTCACTGATAAATCGGAGCTACAGCAACTCTGAGCTCCGTTGCTTATTTATAACAATAATTAAAACTTAATAGACCGAAGACCTCAGTAGAGCCTCCGAGCGAGCCGGTCTTAAAATGAACATGGACAAGACGAAAGTCATGTCTAATGCCCATGTTGTAGACTCTGTTCTCGAAGTTGTTGACAGTTACGTGTACCTGGGACAAACTATCCAGTTAGGAAGGTCCAACGTCGAGAAAGAGGTCAATCGTCGAATCCAACTCGGCTGGGCTGCTTTCGGGAAGCTACGTAAAATCTTCTCGTCCGAAATACTCTCAAGACAAAGGTCTTCGACCAGTGTGTGTTGCCAGTGATGACTTATGGAATTGAGACGTGGTCGCTAACAATGGGCCTTATAAGAAGGCTCAAAGTCACTCAAAGGGCAATGGAGAGGGCTATGCTTGGGGTTTCACTGCGCGATCGAATCAGGAATGAGGAGATCCGCAGAAGAACGAGAGTAACCGACATAGCCCGAAGAATTGCAACACTAAAGTGGCAGTGGGCTGGACACATTGCCCGTAGGACCGATGCCCGATGGGGCCGACTAGTTCTCGAGTGGCGACCACGCACCGGAAGACGTAGCGTGGGTAGGCCCCCGACAAGGTGGACCGACGACCTGGTGAAGGTCGCGGGAAACCGCTGGATGCAGGAGGCGCAGGACCGGTTGTCGTGGAGAACCTTGGGGGAGGCCTATGTCCAACAGTGGACGTCTTTCGGCTGAAATGATGAATAGACTAATAAGTGAATCACCGTAGCCAACAGCCTTAAACTTGACCGTAAAATTAAATCATGACATGAAAATTGTTAAAACAAATAACACACTTTAACAGCCCATAAAGTGCAAATTAGCCAAATTATTTAATAACAACAATCGTGACGCATTTAACCACGAAATCAGTCTATTTTTAACTGGTGCTAAGAATTATAGTTCGGTCTTGAACTACTTGTATATAGTTTCGTTTCAGAATAAATGATAAATGGAATTTTTAGTGACACCAATAAAGTCAAGGAAAATTTAATATTTGCTGTGCAGATGTAAATCAATAACACCGATCAGAGCGATGTCACCCATCAGTCTCAATTACAAGCGGCCGCCAGCGACTTCGTTCGCGTCGAATTAGTTATGCTCCGCTCCTATTGATCGCAGCGTGATATTATAAAACCTAAAGCCTTTCTGGATTAATGGGCTATCCAACGCAAAAAGATTTTTTCAAATCGGACCAGTAATTCCTGACATTAGCGCTTTCAAACAAACAAACTCTTCAGCTTTATATATTAGTATAGATTAATGTCCTAAGTAGGGAATGTTAGGATGTACTGCCGGTGCAGGGCCTGCATTGAGGCCTACGAACAGCGGCACATGTGATTCTAAATTGGCCGGTGGTCGCCACGTGCAAGTCAAAATACTTAGGTAACCCATCTGGGTTAAAAGTCATGTTTAAAGTTGTTTAAAGTCTTGTTGCCGAGTAGATACTCGACTTCGTTGTTAAAAAGATAAAAAATTAGATGTCTGGGTCAGGGTGGCGGGTGGTTGAAAAAGAGTCCGTGCGCGCAGGCAAGTCAAGGAACACGGATGGGCTTTAGTCAATAAAAGTGTGTCCTCTAACACTCCGCCCAGAGCGGAAGAGGTTGTGTGTTGATTTCCCATCCAAAAAAAACAAGTACCCTCCATGAGATGGTCAATAACATCAAGGTGATGCTGTTTTGCTAGCTTTCCTTGAGTAGTTGGGGTGGATCGAAGAATCAATTTTACCTACTACTTAGGCGCTGCAGACTGCTTAGCTCTCTTAATTAGACGTATGCTTACGACATATGTAGATACGCACCTAGTTATAGTCTACTCCACTAGACTCTACGGCTGATTTTTTAAATACTATATCAAAAACTTAACACGCCCCAACATAAATCATGCGTATAATTGGAAAACGCCTATATTAATTGGAAAGAAGTCAATTATTTTATTTATCTCAATATAGTATCAGTAAACTGTCGTCATTTATCAAAGAATATACAGCGCGTATACAAGAAACAATAATTATGTAGTCTATCAAGTACTTGCTACGCAACCTATGGTACACGTAATTGCGAGTAAAATCGCAAGAAAGTTTCACGTAGAAGGCTACGCGTAGCAAGTTACACGTAGCAAGCTACGCGTAGCAAGTTACACGTAGCAAGCTACGCGCAGCAAGTTACACGTAGCAAGCTACGCGTAGCAAGTTACACGTAGTAAGCTACGCGTAGCAAGTTACATGGAGCAAGTACGCGTAGCCATTCAAGACTCGAGACCATCGTGGCACATGATGTATACAGACACGCGGCGTATTTTAGCAACATATTGTATTGATTTGTTTGATAACATGGATCTACGTTTCCGCATAGCCTCTCTGTGTGTCGTACCATGCGTGTACTCCACACGCATGGTACGACACACAGAGTGGCTATGCATGTGCACGGACATGGGGCACACTGCGGGAGCTGGGACGGGCGGCGGGAAAACGAATGACGGCTGTGGCCGAATACTGCGCTGCGATAAGCGAGCTGTACAATGTGCATAGTCGTGGGTTTACTCATAGCAAGCCACGCGTAGCCATAGCACGAACTTTCCTCTTTCCGCACGGTTACGCACGTATACACAATAACTACCTTTGCTTGCAGAAACTTCCGCTAAAAATCACTTTAGAATATTTCAACACCCTTTTTTCAAAATATTATCTATAACACTCATGAGGAAGACAAACGTCATGATCGTAGCTCTTGATGTCGCATCACGTTTATTGGTTTTATTTACATGAACGATAAATCATCATCTTCATTTCAGTCGAAAGACGTCCATCATATAGCCCAAACTCCACGACGACCGGTTCTGCGCCTCCCACATTCAGCGGTTTCTCGCGACCTTCACCAGGCCGTCGGTCCACCTTGTCGGGGACCCACGCTGCGTCTTCCGGTGCGTGGTCGCCACTCGAGAACTCGTCGGCCCCATCGGGCATCGATGCTACGGGCTATGTGCCCGGTCCACTGCCACTTAAGTATAAGAATTGCAATGATAAATAAATAAAATTATATAAACTTATACATATTTGAAAGAGAAAAAATAATACTTAAGATTCCTGTTTTCTTACAATACATTTTGAGCTAGATACCAGTAGACATTATATTTTCCCAATAAATCATTACATTTTTAACTGAAATGTTTATCTAGTACCAACAAAGCAGTGATTTTCACTACCATTATAAAAACAATTTCCTCATTCTAAAATTAAAGCTGCGTTATCGTCCCTCGCCACGCTGCAGTAGAGATAAAAAAAATACTCTAAATTCTATAACTGTTACTTTTTATGTGCGTTTTTATATTAAACATTTGAAATAGAATTCTATATAAGTAACCCCGTCTATAAATACTCAATACTTGAGTATTTTTCTCAAGTATTACCTTAAATAAATGTTTTAATTCATACAATTCATTGAAATGGTCTTGGATTTGATTCCTACAGCAAAAGATTAGCTGCTAGCCGTTTACTTATAAATTCTCTCCTTTGGATTTCCCAAAATACTACTATAACTATACTACGACTCGGATATAATAATTAGTACTTTTAAGGTGAATATAAAAAAAGAAAATCGTTATTTACTGTTTTTTTTTTTACGATTAAAATTCAATTATACAGAATATCTCAGCAAACCCACTAAAATAAAAAGCAAGTAATAAATCATAAATTCCTTAGCGCTCCATTTTATTTTCTAACTACGTACAATGATTCTAATGACAGCAAATCTATCAATAGATAATAGACGTAACCAAATACAAAACAAAGAATACGGATGTTTCGCAAACGATCCGCAATCCATACCGAATTGTTTAGACTCGGTCGCAAAACGCGAGCAACGATTTGCCTAACCACTGTTCAAACATTCACGTTTTGTGCTAACTTTACCTATCTATCAAACGAAGGTTTTCTACGAATAAAAGTTCTTTATATTTTCATTTCAATTATTAATTGTAATTCCAATTGTTTAGTGCTAAATTGTAAAATAAAAGAGGCCGTTTTGTTTACGAATCTTTTTAGTTTCCGCTTTAAAAGCGGAATTTGCCTTTTGTTTCGGTGTCATTACCCTTTTCGTCAGATTCGATACTATTATGCAGATGTGTTTTAGTGTCACTGAGAACTTATGCATAATCCGTACTAATATTATAAACGCGAAAGTAACTCTGTCTGTCTGTCTATCTGTTACGCTTTCCCGCTTAAACCTCTCAACCGATTTTGATGAAATTTGGCACAGACAATTTTTAGACCCTGAGAAAGGACATAGGCTATTTTTTATTCAAACATTTGATATTCCCGAGGGAAATCTAAAAAGCGCGATATAACCGAATTCCACGCGGGCGAAGCCGCGGGCGGAAAGCTAGTTAGCCTATAATAGCGCCGATTCTCTTGTTTACAAACTAAACTAATTTTAAGTTAAGTGCATCTTTTTCTTTCTATTTCATTAAGAAAAGGATAGAAGATAACATTTTAGTTTAATCCTGTCAAATTAAGATACTCCATAGACAGTTTAGACGCGATTATAAACATGGCGACCAAAAATACGCCAATTTACGTCAGGAGCGGACTAATTTGGTAGGTCTAAACTAACATTTTATCATCATCATCCCAGCGTTAATCTCAGTCGCATCCGCAGCCTTTTCAGCTTTGGAGTCTGGGGTCCGCTTTACCAGTCTAACTGCTGATATGGCTAAACTTCGACATTTTCCGTGAAGCGACTGCCGTCTGACAACCCGAAGGTGACATCGAAGCCAGTGTTGCCAGTAGGGTCATGTCAAAAATTACCTAAAATATAAAAAAAAGTTACCTTTTTGTACAAAAAGTAACCTTTTATATTTTTTTACTGAAAGGTACCTATTATAAGTTGATAAAATAATTAGTAATAATAATAATTCACCAGCAACTTGCTCTTAAATACAAACTTGTTGAATCGGACAGCCTCCGTGGCGTAGCGATAGCGGACGCAGCCGCTGCGCAAGGTGGCGCGGGTTCGATCCCCGCACAGTGCAAGTATTTGTATGCATGAATATGAAATCAAAAAATCTAAATCAAAGCATTTATTTCAAATAAACCAGTTACAGGCACTTTTGAATTGTCAGAAGGTCGGTCAGTCAATAAGATGAAGCTAGTCGCCCATTCCAAAGAGTAGGTACCTATGGAGAAGAACGGGCAAGAAACTCCATGGACATTCTTTTAAATTTTCAAGCTATTGTTACAAATATTTGATTACATCATTCATGTTGAAATCAACCGTGTGAGAACGATGCAGAAATAAATTGTACGCCGAGAGCGTCCATTGTGGAAAACACACAAAAATCAATTCAGAAATTAAAATACGCCGTGGCAGCTAAGAGATGACCAGTCCCCTCCGACGGCGTCCGTTCACGAACATGACGAATGGATCAGCATCATTCAGCTCAACCATATTGAAGGGAACCCAATGACCCAACACACACGCCACCATCAGCGAGACATTTGAGTGAGCATGACATACTCTCAACAGCCAGAGCACTATCAAGTCAATAAAAAAGACTAACCCAACAAAAAAATGCCTTACAGCACATTCGTACATTGTGCTCACACGTTTGCCATGCAATTATACAATACTAAGAAATTGAATCTACACAATGCTAAGATAGTTTTGTCCAAGGTTCAGCAGCTCCAACAGTGTTCCCGAATACTAAGTATAGCTCCTGTGTAGCTGTACAAGTGCCGAACACCTCTGTCAGCGATACAATTCCGTAACGTACAATATGTTTGGCTACATAGTGTGTAATACAGGCTTCGAATTAATAACATAAACAATTACATATTCAAACTACAAGAGGAAAAATCAGAGAACAATCAGTGTATAGAAATCGGACGCAGCTCAAGCCCAAGCCTTTTTGTCCTCAATATAATCCTTCACACTATAAAATGCTTTCTGACACAACTTACGTTTAATGAAGGATTTGAATTTATTCAGGCTCAGATCTTGAACCACCTCTGGAAGTCCATTGTAAAAATGTATACATTGGCATCTGAAAGAGCCACCTATTTTCTTGAGCCTTGTTGTAGGTACAATAAATTTGTGCCTGTTCCTAGTATTTATATTATGGACATCACTGTATTTTTTAAACAATTTTATATTTTTATGAGCATACAAAAGATTTTCATAAATATATTGAGACGGCACGGTCAGTACATTAATCTCTTTAAATTTTTCTCTGAGAGAGTGTCTCGGACTTAATTTATAAATTGCACGAACAGCTCGTTTCTGCAAAACAAATATTGTTTGAATATCGGCGGCATTTCCCCACAACAGAATGCCGTACGACATTACGCTATGGAAATAGCCAAAGTACACTAAACGGGCCGTCTCAACATCAGTCAAATTACGAATTGTTCTAACTGCGTATGCAGCAGAACTTAGTTTTTTTGACAATTTTTCTATATGTGGACCCCATTGAAGCTTAGCATCCAGAGTTATACCCAAGAATACTGTGCTGTCTTCAGATTTCAATTCTTCGCCCTTTATCAACACTTTAGTTTCCACCTGCCTAACGTGAGGTAGAGTAAACTTAATGCATTTGGTTTTTTTCTCGTTTAAGAGTAAATTATTAACATTAAACCAATGGACTACTTTGGAGATCGCGCTATTTACATCATCAGTAACCTGCTGCTGACGTTTCAGTTTAAATAAAAGTGAAGTGTCATCTGTAAACAACACTATATCGTGGTTATCCTTTATTAGGTACGGCAGGTCATTGATGTAAATAAGAAACAAAAAAGGACCAAGAATTGACCCCTGTGGGACTCCCATTGTTACCAAAGACCCGGAAGATCTTGTTCCATTAACGTCAACGCTTTGAATCCTACCACTCAAGTAAGATGTAATAAGATCCAGTGCAGAATTCCGGATCCCGTAGTGGCGGAGTTTCCTGATTAACGTATCGTGAAGAACGCAATCGAATGCCTTAGACAAATCACAAAAGATGCCCAAGGCATCGCATTTATCCTCCCATGCATTATAGGTATGTCCTAGAAGTTCAACACGGCATCAGTAGTTGAACGACCCCTTGTAAAACCGAACTGTTTGCTATGTAATAATTTATGTTTATTAAAAAATTTTAGCATTTGGTTTAAAATTAATTTCTCAAAAATTTTACTAAAGGTAGGTAGTACAGAAATAGGTCTATAATTTGTGGGGTCTGATGTACTACCTGATTTAAACAAAGGTATTATTTTACTATTTTTCATGAGATCAGGAAACTCTCCACAGTCAATACAAGCATTAAAGATATCAGCTAGAGTGGGTGCCACAATATCAATAATAGACTTAGCAACTTCCACCGAATGACCCCATAGGTCAGCAGTCTTTTTTACATTTAGAGTGTGAAAGATTTTAATTATATCTCTACTGATAACATATTCAAAATGAAACTCCGAATCACAAACATTAACATTTTCTTTAAGCTAAGACTCGGCAACAGAAGGTGATGAGTTTAGAGATTTAGTAGTTGAAACAGGAATATCCGAAAATAAATTTTCAAATGCCTCCGAGACTTGCGAGTCTGATTTAATTATGTTGTCATTAATAGACAGGCTATAGTCAGTATTTCTATCACTGGACCTTCCCGTTTCACTATTAATAATTTTCCAAGTCGTTTTAATTACATTGCCACTGTTTTTTATCTTTGAACTCAAGTAACGTGACTTGGCCATATAACAAACTTGTTTAAATAATTTTGAATATTTTCTAACGTACAAATTGAATTCAACAGTGTTAATATAAATTCTCTCATTATACAGTTCATAAAGCCGAGTTCTACTTTTATGAATACCGATGGTAGCCCAATCAGAGAAAGATGCGCTACTATTAACAGAGATAATCTTGGGAACAAAGGTGGAATCAAATAGCTTACAGTATATATTAAAAAAATTGTCATAGAGATGATTAGGATCAGCAGGAAGGAATATTTGTACTGGTCTGGTCGTGCCTCGGAAAGCACGTTAAGCCGTTGGTCCCGGTTGCCCTACGAACATCTAGTGGCAGTCGTTACGGGTTGTTGGAGCTCTCAAAAGTCCTACAATTGGTCTAACTGCAAAGCTTCGATGTCGCCTTCGGGTTGTGGAGGTCAGACGGCAGTCGCTTCATGGAAAATGTCGAAGTTTAGCCATATCAGCAGTTGGACTGGTAAGACGAACCCCAGACTCCAAAGCTGAAAAGGCTTCGAATACGACTGGGATTAACGCTGGGATGATGATGAAACTTGTGAAATCGGAGGTGCCGTACTACAGGTATATGCCCGACCCAGTTGTCGAAAATGGCCATATCACATTGTACTGGGATCGATCCATCATCACTGACAGGACTATATTGTTGCCAATAAGCCTGATATAGTGCTGGTGGATCGATCAGAGCGGCGTGCAATGATTGTTGACATAATCATCCCACATGATGAGAACCTCGTGAAAGCTGAGAAAGATAAACAAATCAAGTAACTTGATTTGGCTCACGAGGTTGTCGACATGTGGGAAGTGGATTCGGCAATCATTGTGCCGATAGTCGTGACAGTCAATGGCTTAATAGCCAAGAGCCTCGACCAACACCTCAGGAGGCTCTCGTTAGGCAGCTGGATCAAGGGCTTGATTCAGAAAGTGGTACTGCTGGACAGGGCTCGCATCGTCAGGAAGTTCCTCTCTCTGGAGCCCTGACCCGCCTGACCGCTGGACCCTGTTCCCGATACGGGTGGGCTACTATTTTTTATATTTTTAAATGTTTTTTTTTATGCATTTATATAAATATTTAAAAATGTAGAACAATATGTACATATAGAAGAATAAAGGAATAATAATAATAATCGTTTATTTGGAACAAGTTTTAGGACTTAAGTTTACAAAGAGAAACGAAGATAGCTACAAAAGTTAAAACTGTGGCGCACCTATCGACGCCTAGCTAAACAAGTATAGTAATAAAGAAAGTTAATAATCAAACTACATTATCATTATCAACATCACTACTTTCATGTTCCCTCTCCTTCCTCTTCTCCGCTGTTTTCTTCTCACTTTCCTTATGTATTACGGCTCGCACAATTTTAGGTTCCAACGAAACAACACAATCTTTTTCGCAATTCGGCGAACTATCCATATCACTTCCGCTTTCATCTTCTGCACTCTCCATTGTTTATTAAATAATTGTTTATGTAGTGACACTAATCGCGAAACCTATAAACACAGTAGCGGGCTCTTAAACCACCCGTCAGTTACGGCTACGCGACAGCGACTCGACCGTTGCTTTTATGTTAAAAATTAAGAGTTATAATTCTACAAATTTCGTTAAATCACCTAAAGGTAACCTTTTCATTAGTGTAACCTAAAAGTAACCAATGTAGTTCAAAAATCACCTAAAAGGTTACAAAAGTAACCTTCTGGCAAGACTGATCGAAGCATTGCAGTTAGATCAATTGTTGGACTTTTGAGGGCTCCAACAACCCGTAACGACTGCCACTAGATGTTCGTATGGCAACCGGGACCAACGGCTTAACGTGCTTTCCGAGGCACGACCAGACCAGTGCAAATATTCATATTCATGCATACTTGCACTCTGCGGGGATCGAACCCGCGCCACCTTGCGCAGCGGCCGCGTCCGCTACCGCTACGCCACGGAGGCTGTCATAAACTAACATTTTATCTTCTGTCATTTTTATAATGAAATAAAAAGAAAAATACGCACTTAACTTAAAATAAGTTTAGTTGGTGAACAAGAGAATCAGTGATAATTAACTTAATGTAGTGTTCTAGCTAGCTCTATCCATAGACTAGCTACCCTAGTTATCTTGCCTTCCCTTAGGTATTACATCCAAAGGCTGTCTGTGAAAGATCGATTGAAACGATAAGCCCGCCCGTTGTGTCACACTTTAATCTACTCTGCGGGCCTAGTGCGGATTAGCAGAAGTCACAATACATAATATCTTTAAATTGTTGATTCTAGAACAATTTGTTGGTTATAAAAACATACTGTTGTCACTATCGTTTCCTTGTAGTGTTGTTGAAATTATTTACACAAAGAATAGTGCCTGCCTTCAACTCGTAAGTCGGGGCCATTACAACTGAGTCACCACTGCTTTCCCTAAGAACTTGCTTCATAGGAAGTTAGGCAATAGACTTAAATTATTTTATGACCAAAGTGTTTTATTTCCTTTCATTTTCATAGATATCCGATATCATCATGATCAGCCTCTACTCATCCACTACTGGACATAGGCCTCCTTCATGGCACACCAACAAGCTCGATCCTGAGCAGTACTCTGCCAGCCACTACCAGCCAACTTTTTGATGTCGTCGCTCCATCTGGCCAAGGGCGTCCAACGCTACGTTTGTCGTTTGTGATATCCGATATGATATGCACATTTTTATTTCTAACCTAATGAAAGCAAACATGACTTAGGTATAGTATGCATTCCGTGTGCAGTTTCTGGCCTGCCATCGGACGCGTCCTCAGGTGGCGGATAGGGGAACGGCCCCCAGATATGAGGGTTACCAGTTTACCGGCGCGGACCAAAACCAGACGTGGGGACCGCTTCGGCGGTCATGAGCGCGGCGGGTCGGCCATCACTCCAGGTGGCTGACGTGACCCGAACCCCGGGTCACCGTCGGACAAACCGGACTCCTCATTGAGAGGAGCTGGGGGCCCTGTTTGCATCCGTGCAAACGAGTGGGGCTAAGAGGAAGGACACCTCGCTAAAAAACCCTTGGCTGCTGCGTCTTCTCGCACAAGAAGACGTACCCAGCCCGGCCCCTTCCTATGGAGGGATCACTGTGAGCCTGCCTTTATGCGGGAATCGCCGACGGGAGATTGGTAGCGCAGGCTCTGCCATTTCCCATAATCCCGCCACTAAGGTATGGTGCGTAAAGGCATTTCCACAGCGTCAAAAAAAAAGGTATAGTATATGCATCTCAAAAAACATTTTCTAGAAGCTTAATAAAATGCATAATTAAAACATATATTTCATTGACTTCGGGCATTCTCTTCGGGAAAACGGAAATGCGGTCTAGCTTATTTTTCTGTTACAAAAAACGCGACTCGCATTTAACCATTACAGAATGATTCTTTGGTTCACCAAATGACGTCTGGACTCGGCATGCGTACGTCAGAATTTCCAGCAGTATTTCCTAATAGAGATGAACTGACCCATAGAGAATTAAAGGCTGGGGGAGTATCGTGGAGAGTTTTTTTTTTAATAAGTAACGACTTATTTACCTTGTTTTGAATTAAATGAAATTCATTTCCAGTTTTAGACCACAAACTTATTATGGTTGGGTTTTTAACAGTTTTTAAAACAATTCGATAAAATCAGCATGCAAAATTATGACATTATTTAAATGAATGAAGTAATACTATCTGTGTCCTTTAAGCAATGTGATTTCCACGTACAGCCACATACACTGCACTTTCAAGAAAAATGGCTTCATGATCCGTTAAGTTTTTCATCGGATCAAAAGGTCAGAATTTGTATTTCTATTCTAAAATTGAAAGACGTATTTTTTTTTTTCAAGACTAAGTCATGTTATAATAGCATTAACCATTTCATTATGTTTAGTGTTATTACTAACAATGTCATTCTTCATAATAACCACGGCATTCTGCCAACACTGGCTAGAAATGATTAGTAACATTTGGTAGGTCGATAAAATAATAACAACAAAAAAAAATAACGGCTTTGTTACACTGCCTTATGGCATTTAGTACAGTTGCTGAGAGATCGACTGTTGCGCTGCATGGCGCGGGTTCGATTCCCGCACGGATCAGATATTTGTATGGCCTGCAATTAATTGGTCCGGGTCTGGCTGTTGTGTATGTGACTTTATATGTTTGTAAACGCACCCACGATACGGGAGAAATTCCTAGTGTGGGGCCTCGTTTTTTAAAAGAATAAATATAACTTCGCAGCCACTCCATTGCAAGGCCGTAGCGTAGCACGCGGAGCCCATGCGGTCTATGGCCCTTCACGGGGCACCGGTGGTGTGGGCGCGGTCTTTGAGGAAGCGACCAGCCCGATGCCTAACCGCGTCCCAGAGGGTCATGGCCATTCGGTTAGTCCGGGGTTACCGCATGGTCTCCGCTGCGGCGGCGAGCCTCCTTGCCGCATTGCTGCCATGGAATCTGAAAGCCAAAGCCCACATGTGGGAGCGGCAAGAGAGGTGAAATGAGGGTATAACTCCGCTGCCGCGAGAAATCACGGTACGGCGGGCAGAGCTCCGGTGGGATCTCATGGCGACATGGAGAGTACGATTGTCGCAATCCAGTGCTGGGCACTCCACAATAGCGGTGGTAAGTCCTGGCTAGAGAAACGCCACGGCGCCCTCGCGCCTTCCGCCTGACGCAGTTCCTCACCGGACACGACTGTTCCGGGAGGTTTCTTCTCGGTCATTTGATGATTTCCTAACCAAAATAACAAAAAGGCCGTGGCGTAGTATTTCGGGCCATTGTAGCCCTGTAGGTACAAACGACAGCACTACTACATTCTATCAGATTTCTTTATTAGATTTTCAACGTTATCTCTTAATTATTAAGACTCAAGATTGATGGGGCATGCCCTGAGGCCACTATGGAGCATACGTTGGAGGTCAAAGGAGGAGACGGAGCGCGTAAGGCAGCGGCAACCCCAGCGCCCTCACGCCACTAGCCGCCACAGGAGACGCCCTGGTCGGGAGTCGACATCGAACTCCCAGCCAGCGTAGGCGCGGGCCTGCGGGCGGTGAGCAGTGGGCAGCTCGCCGCCCGGTAAGGACCTGGCCCGAGTCGACGACGCGTTGTGTTTCACGCGCGCCTCAAAGAGATATCAGCACATCGTGACGGGGTTCACGAAGACCGATGCCTCCTGGGTCAGGGTTGCGGGTTGGTTAAACAAGAAACCGTGGCCCTGGCCGTCGCACAGACAAATGAAGAAACACGGGTGGGTTTTAGTCAGTAAAAGTCTGACACGCCCTTCAGCTCCGCCCAGAGCGAGTCATTACATGATTTCCCATCCCAACAAAAAAAAGGTTGATTGGGCATATATTTGACATATCGTACACTTCATAATTATTGAACAGAATTCTGTGGTTAATTTTTTTACCTTTACCTTTCTCATACCGAAAAACACCTTGCAGTTTGACAAAATTACCTATCGATTCGCCTTTTAGGAAAGCATTTTGTGTTTCTCAGGTTTTTGTGAGCTTCACAATGAGACATTCTTAATTTTTTAAGATAAAACCATATAATTGCTTAAATTATGTATCACTGATGTCACCTTTTTAAAAATCGCTTAAATAACGGTGGTTTTTAATTTAATATGGTATGAGAATATATTAATAAGGTACGTTAATACTTTAAGGTATGATGCTGATCCATTTATCCTTCAGCCATATTGATAAAATAATAACAAATCCATTAGAAATATTATTAGTATTTGTCAACATCATTTAATTTTTCTGATCAATGTTTTTATCATTATTCCAATTTGTCATTGTATTTTTCTTAACCAATGTCCAAGATGCTTTTGAAATACTATTTGATTATTTTAATATAATTTACATTGAATAGTTTTTGTGCAGCAAATATGATTTTTTAATTGTTTATTATATTTTTTGTAATTAATTGTATAACCTGATGTTGATGATTCTGAAGCCGTTCGGAGGACGGGTCTGAGCAGTTGTGTTGCAGTGTGTGCCGGGTGCGATGCGCCAGATGGTGTTGTGTCGGGAGTTTGTTCGTGGAGGGTAGCGGGATCCGAAGCACGGTTCTCCGCTGGCCGACCGCAGGGGCCCAAGTAGTGTGCCAGCCACATACGAAAGGCTGCCTCGCCAACTGCGAAAAATCCCAGAGTGGCCCCATCGTGCCGGTTGGCGACCGGACGAGAGGACCCGATGGCGATCCCTGGGGGGGTTCGGGCGTCCCCGCAGTCTCCAGAACAATCTCCCTCTGGCCCAGCATCGTTGGTCGCATTGTGAGGTTTAACGTTGCATCACCTCACTCAACTGCAGTCTTCCTTCCTATTCACTCAATTTATTTAAAATGAAAAGATCAATAAAGAAAAGTAGGTGTGCGCAGCGGGCGCACGTCCTCTCATTTAAAGTGCACCTCGCAAATATTAGGGGTCTGCACTCCAATCTCATTGCAGTACATTACCACCTTGAGACTGAAAAGCCACATCTACTTTTCCTGACGGAGACCCAGATCAGATGTCCGTCTGATGCGGCATACCTCGGCTACCCGGGATACTCTTTGGAGCATCATTTCCTGCAGCGTGCCGGGGTCTGTGTGTATGTCCGCAATGACATCTGTTGCCGGCGCCTCCGTCACCTCGAAGACCCTCACTTCTCGTCCCTATGGCTGTTGGTTGACACTGGTGTGGACAAAATTATTTACACCTGTGTCTACCGATCGCACAGCGGTGATCAGGAGACAACCAGATTATTTGACCACCTCAGTGAGGCTGCTGACAATGCGCTGCATCGGCACCCTGACGCTCAGTTCGTCGCTCTGGGGGACTTCAACGCCTGCCACCAGGACTGGCTCTTCCCATACCAGAGGACCGACCACGCTGGGAGAGAAGCGCGAAACTTCGCGCTTTTAATGGGCCTTTCCCAGCTGGTAAAGCAAGCGACTAGGGTGCCTGATGTAGTTGGCCATACCGCCAACTGTTTGGACCTTCTGCTGACCACTGATCCGGACAGATGTGTTGTAACAGTTTCCTCACCGTTGGGAACTTCAGACCACTGTCTGGTGAAGTCAGTATCGTCCTTCTCCCCACCAGATCACGACTCTCGTGGTGAACGGCGAATGTGGCGATACAAGTCAGCGGATTGGGATGAGATGCGCCACTTCTTTGCGTCTTATCCTTGGCAGCAGGTCTGCTTCTCTTCTGACAATCCGTCGAGCTTTGCGGACGCTATAACCGATATGGGGCGTCAAGCTATGGAGTATTTTATCCCATTCAATGACGTGCCCGTCGGTGGCTCGGCTCGCCCATGGTTCAATGCCGATTGTGTCCAAGCTGAACAGCGTAAGCACACGGCATTTCTCGCCTGGGTTGACGCTCGTGACCGTGGAGCTCCGGATCTAAGCTCAAAGAAGAGAGCCTTTAACCGTGCTGCCAAGTCCTACAAGAAGGCGCTCAAGAAGGCTCGCATCGACCGCATTACCCATATTGGCAACAAGTTATCTGCGCAGCCATCCGGTAGCAGATCTTTTTGGTCCCTTGCCAAATCGGTTGAGGCGAACTTCTGTCGGCCCTCACTGCCTCCGCTGGTTAGACCTGATGGAACACTGGCTCATACGGCGAGAGAGAAAGCAGGTCTCTTTGCTTCTCTCTTTGCCCATAATTCGCGTCTTGATACTGGCAGTGCTACTCCACCTAATTTACCTCATTGCGGAGCTTCAATGCCTGAGGTTCGCATTAGAAACAAGGAGGTTCTGAGAGTACTGTGTCGTCTGGACGTGAATAAGGCTAGTGGTCCGGATGGTATACCAGCGATTGTTCTTAAAGCATGTGCGCCCGAGTTGTCTCCTGTATTGACGCGCTTGTATCGCCTCTCATTTAGGACTGGTATAGTGCCCAAGTCCTGGAAGCTTGCTAACGTGCAGCCCGTGCCCAAGAAGAGTAGTCGTGCCGATCCTGCCAACTATCGGCCGATTTCGATCACCTCCATACTTTGCAAAATTATGGAGCGTGTATTGAACTCGCGCCTCTTGGCATACCTGGAAGGTAACGATCTCCTCAGTGACCGACAGTACGGGTTTCGCCGCAATCGGTCAACTGGGGACCTACTAGTGTATGCCACTCACTTGTGGGGCGAGGCCCTCGAGAAGAATGGGGAAGCGATTGCTGTCTCCCTTGATGTCTCGAAGGCCTTCGACCGGGTATGGCACGCTGGCCTTTTGAGTAAGCTTCCAGCGTACGGCATTTCCCCTAGCCTGACTGGCTAGGTAAAAGACTTCCTGACTGAACGGTCCCTCCGAGTTGTTGTCGACGGATGCTCTTCTGAGCCCATGTCAACTAATGCCGGTGTTCCTCAGGGGTCTGTTCTCTCTGCAACTCTGTTCCTGCTGCATATTAACGATCTGCTGATGCCCGGTATCTATGGGTATGCAGATGACAGCACAGTTGTAGAGAGATACCTGCCGGATGCTCGGGCTAGTAGGGAATCAATCCGGTCCGAAAGGGAGCGAACGAGTGTTGCACTGCAGGCGGTCTCCGAATGGGGCAATGCCAATCTTGTAGCATTCAATGCCGCCAAAACACAGGCGTGCCTTTTCACCGCCAAAAGGAGCCCGTTCACCTTGGCCCCTACTTTTCGGAATGTGTCCTTGGAGTGTTCTGACCGCCTTCAGCTTTTGGGAGTTGAGATTTCCTCGAACCTTAACTTTGGGCGGTTCATTGAGTCCAAGGCCAAGGTGGCTGCCAGGAAACTTGGCGTTATCGCAAAGGTCCGGCAGTACTTCACACCTGGGCAGCTTCTAATGTTATACAAAGCACAGGTCCGTTCGTGTGTGGAGTACTGCAGCCACATTTGGGCTGGTGCTGCCAAGTGTCACCTGGCCACTTTGGATTCAGTGGAGAGACGTGCAAAGAGGCTGATTGGTGACCCTGATCTAACTCGAGTTGGTCTCCAAAGCCTAGAGCACAGGCGTAGAGTAGCCAGCCTTTCGGTGTTCTATAGGATGCATTTCGGGGAGTGTGCGTGGGAATTGCATGATTTAATTCCCCCATCTCCGTTCCACCAGCGGACGACCCGTCGTACGGCTGGTTTCCACCCTTACGTTGTTAACACCACTACGATCCGGACGAAGCGTTTCGCCTCCTCCTTTATACCGCGTACATCGAGGGACTGGAACAATTTGCCAGCGGCGGTGTTTCCGGACTACAATTTGAGTGTCTTCAAGGCTAGAGTGAATAGGCTCTTAATAAACTAGTGCGCTTTACCATCAACGATTGCGTCACTGCTTACCATCAGGCAGGATTGCGGTCAAGCGCTGGTTTATAATATGTAAAAAAAAAAAGTTTTGGTATTTAAAATATCTAAATCGCAATATTTATACGCTTTGCTGCGCGTGATTATTTTATTCCTTCCTATCGTGCATAATTTTCCTTTTACACACATAAATTGAAAATGAGAATAAATGCGTTATAAGCAGTGTTAAATGCTGAAAGCAGTGTTAAATTCTTTATGTTCCGAACACGTTCCGAATATAGGTACATCTGACCAAAATTTCTTAGAGAGACAAGCACAAAACTATTATAAACTCATGAACAGTAGTTATGTAATTGTAAATACATACGATTCCATAGGAGATTTTGTCTGTTTGGTAGGAGGGAAGATAATTTTTTTAAGAAGTGAGCAGTTTTATGGTCCGATAAACCAAACTTGAGGCATCATCATTAGAAGCTTTCGGAATTTTACTGCATCAATGTTATTATTATAATTTATACAGGAGCTAACTAGAAGCTTTCGGAATGTTACTACATACATTAGACAATGCTACTACAGCCATTCAAGCTTTTCACTACCATTCAAATTTTCATAGATGATAAGTGTGTGGTCAAAAAGCAAAATTGAATATGGTGGCGATAGCCGTTTCCACCCTTGGGGGATGCCACCCCTTCTCGGAGCTGGAAAATCGGTAAAACATGTATTTTTCAATTAGTGGTGGATTTCACTCCTTAAAAACAAAAAGCGGTACTTGCTGCCATATACATTTTGATGCGGAGGGTAAGATAAGCTTAATTCAACATTTTCAAGAAAAAATGAAAAAGGGTATGGTAGAGCGTACGAATGTTGCACTACAGGCTGTCTCTGATTGGGGCACGGCCAATCTTGTAGCATTCAATGCCGCCAAAACACAAGGGTCTCTATTCACCGCCAAAAGAAGCTCAAGCCCGGTTCGAGCTTTGGGCCATTCATTGGGTCCAAGGCCAAGGTGGCGGCTAGGAAACTAGGCATTATCGCAAAGATGCGGCGGTACTTCACACCGGGACAGGTCTAATGTTATACAAAGAACAGGTCTGTTTATGCGTGGGGTACTGTAGCAACATTTGGGCTGGTGCTACAAAATGCCACCTGGCTACTTTGAATTCAGTGGAGAGGCGTGCCAAGAGACTAATTGGCAACCCAGAATTAGCTCAAAACGGTCTCCAAAGCCTGGAGCCCTTCTCCGTTCCATCATCGGATAACTAGTCGTACGGCGAGTTTCCACCCTTATATAGCTGACATCACTACAAACCGGACGAAGCGTTTCGCCTCGTCTTTTATACCGCATACATCAAGGGACTGGAACAATTTGCCAGCGGCGATGTTTCCGTTGAACTACAATTTAAATGTATTCAAGGTTAGAGGGAATAGGGTCTTAATAAACTAGCGGGTTTTACTATCAACGATTGCATCACTGCTTACCACCAGGCGGGATTGCGGTCAATTCAGGTCATTCATCGAGGTGGAACTTGTGACGCAGCTGAGCAACTTTCCTATAGTAATAACTCATACGGTCAAACAATCTGAGTCTATTCCTACTCAATAATAATAGGGATGTTTCATCATTCTCCTGCCCTTATCCCAATTTATTTGGGGTCGGCGCAACATGTCTTTTTCTTCCATGCATCCCTATCAGAAACCATCTCGGCAGTCACCCCCTTCTTAGCCATATCATCCTTCACACATTCCATCCATCGTTTCTTTGGTCTTCCCCTACTCTTATAGCCAACAACATTCATAATTAAGACTCTCCTCACGACATTCTCCTCAGTTCTCCGTAACACATGCCCGTACCATGACAACCGATTTCCACACAACTTTTCAGCTACCGGTGCCACTTTCAGACTTCCTCTTATGTACTCATTTCTTATTCTATCCATTCGTGTAACACCACACATCCCTCTTAGCATTCTCATCTCGGCTGCATGCAATTGCCTTTCATTCATCCCTTTCGTAGCCCAACATTCTGATCCATACAAGACAGCAGGTCGGATCATGGTTTTATATATTTTCCCCTTAAGTTTAAGGGGAATGCGGGAGTCGCAAATTGTTCCCGTGACCTGCCGCCATTTCATCCACCCAGTGTTAATTCTGTGCTTAACCGTCCGATCTATTTCGCCATCGCTTTGCACGAGTGAACCGAGATACCGAAAGTCGGAGCAGATTGGTAGGAGTGCGCCATCAAGGGCTATGGCTCCAGAAGTGGAGAGACCGCCGAAATCGCAGAACATATATTCGGTTTTGGTTCTGCTGATTTTCAAGCCAACATTCTCCAGCTTCTGTTGCCATTTCTCCAATCTGCTCTGGATCTCAGGTCCATCTTCACCGACGAGAACAATGTCATCGGCGAACAGCATGCACCAGGGTGCCTCCTCCTGGATGTCCGACGTAAGAGCGTCCATAATCAACAGGAAGAGGTACGGACTTAAAGCCGATCCCTGGTGCAAGCCTACCGCCACACTGAACTCGTCGGTATTGCCAGCAGCCGACCGGACGTAGGTACGAGATCGACTGTACATAGCACGAATTAACTCTACATACTTCCCAGGCAAACCTTTCTCTTTCAGGGCCCACCACAGCACATCACGAGGTACCCTATCATACGCTTTCTCCAGATCAATGAACACCATGTGCAAGTTCTTGTGTGCACGTCTGTACTTCTCGCACACTTGGCGGAGTGCAAAAGTGGCGTCCATTGTTCCTCGACCTGGCATAAACCCAAACTGGTTTGGGGTAATCTCACTCTCCTCTCGCAATCTTTTCTCAATCACTTTCTCCCATACCTTCATACTATGTGACATGAGCTTTATCCCTCGATAGTTGTTACAGTCCTGTACATCACCTTTATTCTTAAAGATGGGCACTAGTGAACTATTGCACCATTCTTGTGGGATCTCTCCTTCATGCAACAACTTATTGAAGAATAAAGTCAGCCACATACATCCATCTCCTTTTAAACACTTCCATACTTCTACTGGTATATCATCTGGGCCCATAGCTTTTCCATTTTTCATACCTTGAACTGCTATTCTTACTTCATCCATGCTAATTTCTCTTACTAAACCCATATTCTCTTGTACCTCTTTGAGCACGCCACTCCATTTATTCTCTTCGTTCATTAGCTTTTCAAAATAAACCTTCCATCGCTCTTTATTTCGTCATCCCTGGACAGAACCTTACCAGCATCGTCTTTCATACATTTGATATTACTTATATCTCTCGTTCTCCTTTCTCTTGCTTTTGTAATCCGGTAGAGCTCCTTCTGGCCTCTAGGGCTGTCCAGTGAGTCATACAACTTCTCCTGCGCCTTAGCCCTCGAAACTGCTACCGCCTTTTTTGCCTTCCTCTTCCATTCATTATAAATCTTCATCTTGTCCTCTTTTAAACTATCATTCCCGTTTTCTACACCTTGCCATTCTTTAAAAGCTATTTTCTTTTCTTTGAGTATCTTTTGCACATCTTCATTCCACCACCATGTATCCTTTTCTATCACACCTTTCCCTTTGGATTCTCCAAACACATCTTTAGCTACTCTCCTTATATAGTCCGCCATCTCTCTCCAACATTCATTCACAGATTTTCCTTCCATATCCCCCATTTCAATCATCTTATCTACCACTTGGCTCTTAAACACACTAGCATATTCCTCTTTTTCTATCATACGCCATCTAGTTCTGAGCGAGGGCCGTTCCTTGTTCTTTCTGGATGAGACACTGACTTTTACGTCCATTATCAATAGTCTATGTTGTGAGACTAAGTCTTCACCTGGTAGCACTTTACAGTTTTTGACACTTTTAAGACTGTTTCGTCTTACTAAAAAGTAATCGATTTGTGTCGCGTGGCGGCCGCTTTTATAGCTTATGAGATGCTCATTTTGTTTTTTGAACCACGTATTTGTTATTGCCAGGTTAAAGGCCGTAGCAGCTTGCAGTAGTGTCTCACCATCAGTGTTACGGTCTCCGTATCCCCAACCGCCATGCACTCTTTCATACCCATCCTTCTGCTTTCCCACATGCCCGTTAAAGTCACCCCCAACATACACTTCTTCACTATCTTGCACATCCATCATCACACAATCGAAGTCCTTCCAGAACTTCTCTTTTATACTTTCCTCACACCCTGACTGGGGTGCGTACACACTAACTATATTAACAACCATACTCTCCACAATCACTTTAACAGCTATCACTCTATCACTCACTCTTTTAACGTCCACTACACATTCTTTCAAATGACTATCTAAAACTATACCCACACCATTTCGCTTACCATCGCTTCCACAGTAATAGAACTTATATCCTTCTCCTATCTCTCTTGCCTTCGCACCTTTCCACTTCGTCTCTTGCAGACACGCAATGTTCACCAGTCGCCTTTTTAAAACATCCGCTAGTTCCCTTCCTCTTCCAGTCATTGTACCTACATTCCAGCTCGCACATCTCAATTTTACTTCTCTCACATTCCGAGCTTGCCTCTTACGTCGCACCCGCCCGTTCTGATAATAGTAATAGGGATGTTTCCTGGGTCTATCATATATATATGGTAATCTAATAATAGGGATGTTTCCTGGGTGAAAAAAAAAATCTATTTAATCCGTCATTCAGATTATAGAAAAATATTGGATACGTATATTTTGTTTTATCAAATCAATCAAAATTGACAAATATAAAAGGCATCAAAGATGATCAGGAGTGGTGGCTGGTGACGTCACTGCTCGCTAAAAAGTATAGCGTGCAGTGACGTCACACGAGTTTTCAACGCGCTGTGTCGTCTTCATTTTTTGTTTATATGAAAAAAGAAAAAATACGTGTCTAGTATTTTTTGGAAATCTGACTGACGGACTAATTAGTTTTTTAGTCAAATACTCTATTCAGTTAAGAGAAAAATAAATAAAATAAATAAACATTAATTATCATTATATAAATTAACATTTTTATGTTAGAATTACTAGCGAATAACGACACGTGATGAAAGTGCACTCACATTAACTTCTGCATGTTTGTATAATGCTTATTAAGGCTAAGCTAAAATACTTAACACATTTATGTAAAACACTTCCAATACGGCTCAAAGAACTTTGACGTTAATTAGAAATAGTTTAGTTGCTTCTAATGCGTGAGGTTGTGGTTTCTAATTTCCTAAGTTTCTTCGTAGGCATTTTCTAAAGTTTATATTGTTTTTTTTTATATAGAAAGCAGTACATTTGATGATCTATAAAATTTTATTTTCAGTATCTTCATATATTTTATCAAGTACATGAAATCGCCAATACGTCTTGAGCAAACATGATGATCAATGCTCGTGCCTTATCTGGGAAGAGACCTTTGCCCTCAAAAATGTTCTGGTATTTTATGTAATGATAATGAAATTAATGTTTCCCCCAAAATATACAACTAATTATACAACGTTATTTTTTGTATGTGCGAAACCTGAAACACCTGTCCAGTATTTTTAAGTAAAGTGTCTATGTACAAAATTCCAAAAAGATATCATGAAAAATCGCAAAGTTATGAGCTTGCTATCTTACCCGGTTGTCCCAATAAAAATATGGTCAATGCGCCGCTTGTCGTCGTATTTTATTGATAATAATTTCTGTTTGATAGTTTGTAATTAACTAGTGATAACATTTTGCATCACACTTGCTGGCTTTGGACCACAGAAATCGTAATTTATTACGATTTCTGTGCTTTGGACTGTCTTAACGGTCAAGTTTAGATTAAGAAGATAGGTATTATTATTTATTATGTCCTTTGCTCATAAATTCAGCTGTTAGTGATATAATAAAATGTAGTATAATTTACATAGAAACATGTTAATTTTACTTAGAACGTATTGCACTACTACGATACCACGATCTTCCGTGAACTGTGTCGTGCACGCGGTAACCACACTGAAATAATTTTTTAAATGTCGTTGTGAAGAAATATAACATGTTGTAAAAAATATTGGAATCGTTTCAGTTGCTTATTCTGAACAAAATATATTCAGGTTGCGTATGAAGAAAAAAATAACGTTGTACCTAGAGATGGGCAAAGAACCGGGTTTAAACTCTATTACTGGGTTAAAACCCAATAAAAACCCATTTATTCCCTCCCACCGGGTTTTTATTCGGGTTTTTATTTTAATTATAATTTAAACACGCTAAATGTAAATATTTGTGAATATTATAGTCCGTATTATATAGTATTGTAATAGTAAGAGCCATCGTCCTTTTTTTGAAGAAAAAAAGGCTATTTTTAGATGAAATTATACTTCTTCTTCTTCAGCCTATAGAGGTTCAATGCTGAACAAAGGTCTCCCCCAAGGCTTTTTACGATGACCGGTCTTGTGCTGCCCACATCCGTCGGCTTCCCGCGACTTTCACCAGGTCATCGGTCCATCTTGTTGGGGGCCTATTTACGCTGCATCTTCCGGTACGTGGCCGCTACTTCAGAAACTTACTACCCCGTCGGCCATCGGGTCTACGAGCAATGTGCCACTTAATTTTAGCGACTTGAAGGGCTATGTCGGTGACTTTGGTTCTTCTGCGGATCTCCTCATCTCTGATTCGATCGAGCCGAGAAACTCCGAGCATAGGTCTTTCCATCGCCGTTTGTGTAACTCTTAGCCTTCGTATGAGGCTCATTGTGAGCGACCATGTTTCAGTTCCGTAAGTCATCACTAGAAACATACACGGATCAAAGACTTTAGTCTTGTGACACTGTGGTATCTTGGACGATGCGGAGATGTAGCGTAGCTTCGCGAACGCTGCCCAGCCGAGCTGGACTCGACGAGACACCTCTTTCTCGAAGTTCGACTGTTTGTCCCAGGTATATATAGTAGGGTTGTAACGGAGGCTTGTTAGCGGAGGTGGAGGCGGATGCGGAGGCGACGAGTGTCACCTCCGCGGATGCGGAGGTTAACGGAGGCGGAGGCGGAGGTGAAAGTACCTACATATAGAAAAAATTTAAATTAATGGTTACTTAAAACATTCTATTTATTTTAAATACGTACATTAATAGTAGTATACTTGGTAAAAAAATATTACCTTCTTTCTTGTACTTAATGAAAATTAAGGAGAAACAAATTGTGTTTGCCGCATTCCCGCCTCGCGCTAGTTGATTCTTGACCATTTCGCGCTCAAACGAGGCCGGACGGTTGTCGAGCGTCGCAGCTTGCGCGTTATTTATTTCATAAATACATAACTCCGCAAAAATTGTGCGGAGGCGGAGGCGGAAGCGAAGATACGATTTCTTGCGGAACTTCCGCAGTAACGGAAGCGGAGGCGAAGCTCCGTTACAACCCTAATATATAGTTATGTATACTCGTTAACAACTTCGAGTGCAGAGAAACCAACTAGAATTGAAGTGGGTGCGATATGAGAGTTGGACATGATCTTCGTCTTATCCATGTTCATCTTTAGACCCACTTAGGAAGCTCTGCTGAGGTCATTGTGCATTTTGCCCAAGTCGTCCAGGGTCTCCGCTATGACCACGGTATCATCTGCAAAACAGAGATTAATTATGTACTCGCGATTGATGTTGATGACAAGTCCTTTCCAGTCCAGGAGCTTGAAGATATCTTCCAACGCAGCAGTGAACTGGGAGATATGACATCTCCTTGTCTCACTCTAGGCTGCAGTTGGATCGGTTTCTAGTCCTGATGCTGGAGACGGACTGACATGGTGGCGTTTTTGTACAAACACTCACCCCAATGTGTCGATAGTCAATTTGGCACCGCTGGAGAGACTGTAGCACCGCCCAAGTCTCGATCAAATCGAAGGCCTTCTCATATTCCACAAACGCTAAGCATAGTGTTTTTTTTGAAAAATAATACCACCACGCTCATGTGCCATGCCGAAGGCGTTTCGCTTTTGAAAATGACGGAATTAAATAGCTTCTGAAGCGCTTTAAGAACCGGTTTGCCACCCGCTTTCAAAAGCTCAGCCGTAATTCCATCATCTCCAGCCGCCTTATCTTTCTTGAGCTGTTTCAGGGCCATACTCTTCTCGTACAGGCTGACGTCCGGGTTATCGTCGGTGTAGTGTCGGGTTAGTCTGGCTCTAGGATCATTGGCCAGGCTCACAACAGGTGCGCGTGTTGATGTGTATAACTCTCCGTAGAATTTCTCAATCTCACCCAAAAAGCTCGGGGTGAAAGTGACGATCCTACCATCCCCATTCTTCAGCTTCACAAGTAGGCTCTGTCGAACAGACAAATCTCTTGCGAACACTTTGGAACCTTTGTTCAGCTCGATAGTCTCTTTAATACAATTTGTATTAAATTGGCGTATATCGCGAGTCAGAGACTTTGAGATTTGTCTGTTAAGGCATTTGATACGCGAAGCGTCATCAGGGGATTTTAAGACCACCTCCCGTCTTTCTTCCATTAGCCGACGGGTGGGACAGGAGATCTTCTTCTGTCCTTTTGAAGGGAGGGTTTTGAAGAACTTGGAGCCTTCCGTACGCAGTTTTCACAAACCTGTTGTTATAGTGGTCCACATCTACGCATTCACCGAGGCATTCAAAGCGATTTTGCAGTTCGATGTGAAAGCTTTTAGAGTTTTGGAGCTGAGTTGATGCTGGACGGAGCGTAGACTTCATAAATCGAGAGCGTTCGAACCTAATGTTGAGGTTCAAAATGCCTCTAACAATACGGTGATCACTTCCGGTTTAAACCGCATAGAGCACGAAGACATCGATGAACATTTGCCTTCTCGTTGATATTATGAAGTCTATCTCGTTTTTGGTCTCACCATCGGTGCTAATCCAGCTCCACTTGAGGTACAATGGTTTCTTGAAAAAAGAATTCATCACAAAGACTCCTTTCTTTTCCTTGAAGTCCATTAGCATCTGACCTCGGGGATTCCGATTTCCAACTCTAAATTGCCCCACTTTCATCTCGTCCGCCTTTCGCATGCCCAGTTTTGCGTTAAAGTTCCCCATGACAACAGTGTAGTGGGTTTAAGAGGTATATGTGTGTCTACTGACGTCTTCATATATAACCTCCACCTCACTATACAGTACGCGACGCAGTACAGCTGATTTTCGGGTCTTAAATCGAAATGTGATGCGAGAATACGGCGTGCAGGACTGTGCGTAACCACATAACTTCGAGTAACATTATATATTTCCGAAACTGCAATGGTTAATGAGAAAACTGGAACGCAAAAACTGAAACGGCCGTCATTTTGGTTCAAGTTATATTCCGAGTACTGTATATTTCTTTGGATACCCTTGAAAGATGTATTGAAGAATGTTAATTCATAGGATGGACTCTTAAATCAGCAGTAAAGTGTATGTCTTAAACTACTGTAACTATTATTTTAAAATAGGCTTGATCATACAATGAATGTGATGAAATACTTGTATAAATAATACAGTTGAAATATCACGTTCGAAGATTAAGTGGTCAAACTTGCTGTGATCTTAAATGCACCACTTAGTGATATTTATACTCCAAAAAACACTAGAAGTACCTAAGTCGTGTTAGGTCCACAATCGAAGATATTAGTGATAGTAATAAATAAAGACCCGCTTCTTGGGTTTTTATTCGGGTTTAAACCCGTTTAAACCCAAAAACCCCGGTTTTAACCCATTTCCACCCATTGGGTTTAAACCCTCTGCCCATCTCTAGTTGTACCTATTACCATTTCATCTTACCTTCATTTAAAAGACGTAAGCGTAAGGTATGAAACAGCTGTAGTAAGCTTGTCAGATAATTATACTTACCGAATGTAAATACTTAACAACTATCACTTAGACACTTAATGTATCCTTCCTAAGTACATATAAGTGTATAACTATACGATGAGTAGAACTTTTCGCGTGGCCCACTTCCAGGCAGCGAAGTGCATTTTATTCCCATCTATGTTAACCGGTACCTATCAACATTATCATACAAGTCACGTTCAGTGTAGGTGGCAAAGATCTCTTAATTCGCAGTTTCATTTAACGTTCGCTTACGAAAACAAAAATATACTGGTTAATTCAGTTAAAATTAACAGCAGGGTAATTGCGTATCACACTATCATTGGTAATGGGTTTAATTTTGACAGTTCAACAGCTTTCAGTGTCCACTATTTGTTCCTTTATTATTAATCCTTATATAAATAAATTATCATCATATCAAAGGTAATTTCAGTAGCAGCAGATCTCTTTTTGAATTATTGGAATTGGTTGTTTCGTTCAGGAGATATCACGTTTTATTCAAAACCAAACACCACAAATAAAATTCGCGTGCCGCTCGTGCCCGCGCCGGCCGCCTGCTACTTGAATGTTTCGCTGCCTAAACTGCGGAGGGAGTGGGCCGGAGCGGGGTACCATTATTTCGAACAAACTTGCTACCCCGGTAGGCTTTCATTCTGTTTGAAGGTGGTGGAACTGGCTATCCATGGACAATAAGGTCGATGTATCTTGCAGAGTCAGATATTGGCTGATGGGCGGCACAGTAGACATTATTTTTATTGAAGAGTCACCGTTTCTTGAGGAAGGCTTAAGTACATATATGATGCTTAGATACATATAAGATAATATTTCATTTCAGTCGCAGTGCAGAATATCAAACGGAAAGTTTCCAAAACACCACATAATTTTTGATGCATAATAAATGCGGTTGATTGCGTGGAATCTTCGTGAAAGCTTCATGTAACTCCTGGCTTCGTAATCAAACTTGGATGGAGACACCCGAGTTACAATCAATGGTTACAAAAAATATAGGTATGTTCATAATAAATAAAACAAAAGGTTTACCACCTCTCGTAGAAAGCGGCACAGTGGAAGATTTCTTCAACAAAGGTGTCCATTCGGATGCAGATACGCCCTGCTTACTGAATGACACTGAATCTAATGAACATTTTGTCAACAGCACTTTAGAAACCAAAGCGTTTAACATTTTGCTTTTAAAATTCGAATAAGATTACACACTTGGTATAGAATTTGGGGTGCGTTCTTAAATTAATCTTAAGGTGAAAAGTCACATTGGGAATGTATACACACAAGTCACAAATCACACAAGCCGCGAGGAGTACTGGCCACATACAGTTTCATTATGCAATTAATAAATTTAAATGACTGATATCAGAAAGGTACCTAGTAAACTGTAGAAATGGGCTATTCCCACGTTACCATTGACTTATAATTCATTGTTGTTTAAAAAATTTGCAAAATTTTGTTTGTAGCTATTTGATGATAAGTAAACTAAGTAATATGAACAAAAACTTAAGACACCCCTTTGTTTTTGCCAAGAGTGAAAAATATGTGAAGAAAATACAAATTTAGCAAAAGTATCTTAATAGACTTTTTGAGTTGTAAATGTTTGAAAAAACTAACTGATTAAATTAGTATTATTAGTATAACCCTGAATAATTATTGTAGAACATTTTCTGAAATACCATACATAACTAAAACATACCATTATCCATAGCTTGACCTTCTCCCCCAGCAAATTTTAAATAATGCAGTTATCAAAACAAAAAGTGGAGAATAACCCTTATTTATATACATTACCAACTTATGTTTACTATTGTTGTTACGGAAAAATACTATTCCCTATCACTTGTAAACTAACATTACGGATAAACTTGACATAGATAACAGATAAACGTGATTAATATTATCTAAAGTAAACACCTTCGGCGTAATGAGATTGAAACAAAGTTGCACATCTACGGTAAGTTCATGGGTTCAAACAATGAACTCTGCATTGTGGAAAATTTCCGAACGAAAGGGAATGCCTTTAAATATATTAGTGTCTTTGTCTTATCTGCATTCCTTAGACTCCGGCGACCTAGTTAGTGTACAGCCATAGCTATACATAACATAATCAGCCTATAATAATCCCACTCCTGGGACACAGGCCTCCGCTGAGTGAAAGGGAGTGGGCCATAATCTACCACGCGGGCCCAGTCATCATCATCATCATCATCATCAGCCTCTACTCGTCCACTGCTGGACATAGGCCTCAACCATGGCACGCCAACAAGCTCGATCCTGAGCAGTTCTCCGCCAGTCTATCATCTCTCGCCCAAGGGCGTCCTACGCTACGTGGGCCAGTGCGGGTTGATAAATGTTACATATCTTCGAAGTTTTGCCTCTAGGATGTGCCTGTTTCCTCACGATGTTTTCCTTCCCCGTTTTGAGAGCAGTGGTGATGAAAACATTTACACAAAGTAAAGCGCCTGATGGGGATCGAACCTACGACCTACAACTTGTAAGTTACGGCCGATACCACTATGCCATCACTGCTCAAACTATATAATATAAAGCAATAATTCAAACATTCTGGCGCGATAGATATCGGTTTCATATTATATACATATTTCGCGTGCCCGATTCATTCAGATATGCACGTGACCTACATTAATCCCTATTATGTTAAAAGCTTTTAAAACTACCCACGGCTAAACCGATTCGAAGGAAATACGATTCGCAAACATATTTTGCAGAAATTACGATGAGTCCTACTGCAAACTATCGCAAAGAATCATTCTATAGACAAAATGGCACAACAAATAGAGATCAATTTAAAAATCAAACATGGAGTAATGGAGAGTAAGTATTGGAAATCCTACAGTAATACTACGTTTTATTATTTGGTTCACTGCTACCATTGTCAGTAGCTATGAAGAGAGTATTTTTCTTTGTTATACTGTTTTGTCTAAGCTATGGAGAAGATAATCAAGCAGCCATGATAATCGATGTTATTCAGTCAGCTGGTAGACCATCTTCAGTGATAGGCAAACTTTGTTGGACTCCTAGTAAGTTTCCTACTAAGATTTCTACTAATTAGATATATAATTAAAATTTGTTTTGTCATGGCAATGAGTCTATTGAGTAAGAGGTTTTGAGTATAAATGTCGATATTTGTGTATGAGAAGACCAAAGAAAATATGGATTAACTGTGTGAATTTTCATGTGGTTATAAAAAAAAATAATGGCCACCGAGATAATGCCTAATTGAGAAGTACGGTAGAAGACATGTTCTAAAAAAAATTGGCAGGAGCATCAGTCATCATCAGAATATAATGAAATCCAACCAAATACAAAAAACACAAAAGCAGTTTTTTGCCCATCATTTATGACTTACATTTTTCTTGCTGCAATGAATAAAATTACATACCTTTATTCACTATTATCACTTCAATGTCAGATGGTATCCCAGAATTACATGGTGATGATAGTAGTGAACAAGATCCTGATTGACCGAAAATATTTAAATATTACATAAATATAGTACAGCCAAAGACCAATGCAGAACTTTTGCGTTAAGACCTAGTTATTTTAATTTTCCAGCTAGAATAATCCAACTGCACTCGCGTCTTACGAATGAATACATTCTGTTCAGCGCCGGAGAGGTTGTCAATTTTGAAAACGTCGAGTTTTATGACGAAGAGCAACATGTAGTGTTCCTTGCTGATCTAGATTGTCCTGACATTGACACATACTTCCAAAAGGTTGGTTTTCTTATATTTTGCTTATACTAAGCCCCATTTCGATCCATAATATGCTTTTGTCCTATAGTTCGCATTGTTCATATTCTTGTGTCCGGTTGAGTAATTTGTAAACGGATATCACTCAAAATGATTTATAATATTTTTAAAAGAATTTTTATTACTTATGTTTTTCATCTACACTGTTGCTAATTACGGTCGCATAATTTTCATAATGCAATTTTTTTTAATAATATGTTTATACATAAAATAGAACGGATTAAGAAATTTCTTCCGAGCACCTTTCCGATGGATACTATTTGGAGACTCTAGCAATATTAATGAGGACATTGTACCGGAGGCTGTTGCTAATAAAGACCTGCTACTTGACTCAGAAGTGTTAGTAGCACGAAGCGTCGACGATATATATGAATTGCACTTCAGTAAGTTTCTTCATTAGAAGTTATAGTAGATTACCGCTATATAGATACGTATAACGTTTTTTCATCATAATTTATTTTCTACTTTTTCGTTTCTCATTATATATTACTTTGTAAATTGGTTACAAGGCGGTTACGATAAAATGATCAAGAACGAAGAATATATAAGCTGTTTTTCAATAAATTGGTATTCTATCTAAAACCTTCAGCAACACTATCATTTTGCCTGGTTCATTAACAAATAACATCCTTATATTTACATTATTCACACACTTTACAAAATTTGTTTTAGTTTACAAAATAAGTCCTAACAACACTTGGAATACCGAATACTACGGGACATGGGATACAAAAAACAGATTCCAGAAATCACCAAGATTTTTTGAGCCGACATCTTTGAGGCGTCTCGATATTGATGGATACGAAATAAGTATCTGTTATGTACTTACAAATAACAATAGCATCGAACACTTATCTGATGGTCTGTAAGTGTTACTCAGATGTAGTTATAAGAAATAATTAGACCACAGGACTAACAATTGAAAAAAAAATGTTTGAGATTTGTAGAATAAGCAACATGTCTTCTCCAAGATTGTGAAGTAGTATTATAGCAAACCTAACAGAACACTTCGAAATACGGTGGTATTGTATTTTTCCTTTTGTTATTGTTGTACACTTGCATAGGCAAATCTGAGAATCATGTTACAAAATTCTACTACAAGGAAAAAAAGCACAAGTTCAATACCCAGCAAATCTGGTTACGTAATATTTTTAATAATATTGTACTAAATACAGGTTACTCAATTATTGCAGATACGATCACATTGATACAATTACGAAAGTGAGTTTCCCCACGACCAACCATTTGCTGGATTTCCTTAATGCTAAAAGGAAATATATTTTTGCTAACACATGGGGTTACCATGTCAATGGTACTTGGAATGGAATGACTGGCTACCTAGTCAGGGGTGAAGTTGAAGTTGGAGGTAGGTTATACTAATTTAAATTCTCTTATAACACTCATTCAAATGCACCATCAAAAAATTAAGAAGTTGCTTAAGCGTTTCTTCAAGAAAATGAAAAATAAATCAAACGGATGATTATCGTAATATTAAGAATGTTCTCATTCTGATCTCAGTATCGATCTGTGAAAAAATTCTCCTAATTTCCTTATATTTTGACAAGTTTTTGACCTTTGTTTGTCGCTGAAATGAGATCGTGACTAGATAGATAGATTAGACATCGGCCTTCAGATACTTAGATCACGTAAACCCGGCTAAGTCTCCTATTTTCTATTTGGTGATCAAATTTTGGGTAATTCATTCTCCGTTGAACACATAATGAGAAGATGGACCACATCACAAAATTGAACAGAAATAACATCGTGCAAGTCACCAATTAACTTTGCAATGTAAGCAATTGATTGATTAGCTAATCATTGTAACGGTCTCTGTGCTAAGTTTTTTTTTGGCAGTGGGTATTTGCGGACGTTCGAATTATGAATGACCTTCTATCTAGAGCAAGAAATGATTGATTCAGTATAAATCTCGTTTTACACAATAAGTAACCCAGAGTCTCTGACTATAAGTAAATACAAAAAAATATAAGAAACAGAAGTATCTTCATTCCATTTTAATGAAGAAAGAGAAGCCTGCAGAGTAATTTTGTAACATACTAACAGTAGGATAGGCTTTCATTTTCACAATTCAACAACATTCGTTGCCTTATTTACGTTGATGAGAAGACAAATTTTTGAACACATGATGAATGAGTGAGCAATGGATTAGCAACCATCTTTAAAATTATTTAGATCGTGATTGATAGTGTGATACGTAATTTGAGGAGGTGGTTGTGTTATAACCCATCACACAATTAGGTACTTGTCAAAATATGTTGTAACTCATGACTTACGTTCACAATCATTAACGGACTGCCAGTAATATTCCCGTTTCGTATCATGCGCAGGTTCACCAATGTTCTTCACGTTTGAGCGTGTATCTTTCGTAGACTACATATCAAGTCCAACGCCCACCCGCTCCAAATTCGTATTTCAACAACCAAAACTGTCGTATGAGAACAATTTGTTTTTATTACCATTTAATACAACAGTCTGGTACAGCACCATAGCATTGTTGTTTATAATATATCTGGTATTGGTTATGGTAACGAAATGGGAGTGGAAGAAAACAAGTCATATGGCTGAAAGGGTAAGTGTCTAAAAACACAATTCATTCATCCCTGGAAACATATAGGACCGTATTACAGAACACTTAAACCCGTATTACAGAACGTCACTCAAACTCAAGCTCTACTTAAGTCTCGTTTCAAGCATTTTGATTGGTTGAAACTAGTTTTAAGTAATGCTTAAGCAGAGATCAATGCTTGAGTAACGTTCTGTAATACGGAGCTTACGTGCGTATTACTGAACGTCACTCAAAACTCAAGCTCTACTTAAGTCTCGTTTTTCCATTTGAGTGGTTGAAACTAGTTTTAAGTAATGCTTAAGCAGAGATCAATGCTTGAGTTTCCTTCTGGAATACGGACCTTACTCAAGATTTAAGCATTACCTAAAACTATTTTCAGCCAATCAAATAGCTTCAAACGAGATTTAAGTAAAGCTTGAGTTTTGAGTGAGGTTCTGGAATACGGAACTTAGGTCCGTATTCCAGAAGGAAACTCAAGCATTGGTCTCTGCTTAAGCATTACTTAAAACTAGTTTCAACCAATCAAATGGCTTGAAACGATTCTTAAATAAAGCTTGAGTTTTGAGTGAAGTTCTGTAATACGCACCATAGTCTGCCTATTACTTTGTCAGTAGATGAGAATCCAGTGCCACGAATTGGGATTGAAAACATTATTTAGCATTAAAGTGAAAAGATGAAAATTTTACTTGCGATGTTTTAAAACGCAGTTCAATTATTTTCTTTACATTATAATTTTTTTTTTTTTTTTAATAGTTATAAACTAGTGCTTGACTGCAATCCCGCCTGATGGTAAACAGTGATGCAATCGTTGATGGTAAAGCGCACTAGCTTATTAAGCCTATTCACTCAAAAAAACTGAGTGAATAGGAAGGAAGACGGCAGTTGAGCGAGGTGATGCAATGTTTAACCCAACAACACGACCAACGATGCTGCGCCAGAGGATGATCTGGAGACCCTCCACGACCACACTCCCGACACAACAACATTAGGCACATCGTACCCGGCACACATCGCAACACAACTGCTCAGACCCGGCCTCCGTACGGCTTCACCAGACATCATGCCGGAACACGACGAATCGCTTGGCGGCAAGACTTTGTCTTGTGGGTGGTAACTTATGCCGGCGGCTGATGTTGTTGCCTACCACCGACCGAAGTGCCCCTAACATCGTTAATATATCGCCTGTCTGGGGGGCCGCCAAAGTACAGTAACGAATATAGCACAAAGTAAATAAGCACATTTTCACAAATATATATTCCAATGAAAATTGTTTTCAGAGGGAAAAAGACTCAGCAGTTCTAAGGGCCAATTTGGTTGATGTTATCGTTTTAATATTTGGAGCTGCGTGTCAACAAGGAAGTCCTTCTGAACTGAAAGGTAAATTTACAGGATTATTTTTAGTTTATGCTAAAAATAACCCGAAAATGTGTCCAGTATTTTTAAGTGAATCTATGTACAAAGTTTCAAAAAGATATCATGAAAAAGCACAAAGTTATGAGCTTGTTATGCTACTTGGTCCATTATCATCAATTCAGCGTTAATCCCAGTCGCATCCGAAGCTTTTTCAGCTTTGGATTCTGGGGCCCGCTATACCAATCTAACTGCTGATTTGGCAAAACTTTGATATTTCCCGTGAAGCGACTGCCTTTTGACCTCCACAACTCGAAGTCCCAACAAAAATATGGTCAACGCTCCGCTCGGGTGGGCGAGAGGTGCGTTAACCTGTGGCGTCAGCTGTTGCACGTACTATGATCTACCGTAACTCGGTAACCACACTGCAATAATTTCTAAATATATTTGGGAAAAAATATAACATGGTGTAAAATTTATTGGAATCGATTCAGTTGCATAATCTGAACAAACCATGTATATTCAGGTTTCCTATAAAGAAAAAATAACGTTGTATGTTAAAGATAATTTCATACTTCTTTAAAAACCGTCATGAAATAGAATCTTAAATGGTTTGGAATCAAAAGAAAGATATGTTTGCGTATAAAAGGCTCACGTTGACTTAAAATATAAGATCGTATTCTTCTGATCGTATTCTCTTTCAATGTTCTCTGTTTCCAGGGTCCTTGGGTCGAGTGGTAATGTTGGTCCTGTTCCTAGCATTGATGTTCCTCTACACCTCCTACTCAGCCAACATCGTGGCTCTTCTCCAATCCAGTTCATCACACATCAAGACACTGGAAGACTTACTGCATTCTAGGATCAAGTTTGGGGTTCATGACACTGTTTTTAATCGATACTATTTCTCGGTAATTTGCATTGATAAAATATTAAACTAAGGTAGATATGTCATTAGCGCACTGAAAATGAAGCGTACAAAAGGAAGTAAGTCCTGTATCTCGCTTTAGTCACTCTCGATACACTCGTAAAAACAAACGACAAACACTAACAGCGCAAACGACAAACACTAGCCATGTTTTTCTTCTCTATGCTTTAGATTGCGCCCCATCTCACTCACACTGTACCAATGTATGCCGAATATGCATGTGTGCTGCTGCTGTGTTCAGCACATTTTTTTTGGTCAGTTTGTTAGAATATATCATATCTGTTTAATATTTTATCAATGGTAATTTGTGCAGTTTTCTTCTTGCCTTAATGTTTGCTCTTTGGTATAACATAGTGCACTAACAAACTCTTATATACAATTGTTATTGTAAGGACGACAGGAGGTCAAGCTACCCGAAACTGTCAAATATTCCCAATCAACCTTATAAGGCTGAAAATCTATTTAAAAAAATACAAATTGTAATTGCTTGATCTGCTGTGATTCTACCTTACAAAAAAAGAATAAATTGTTTTGACGTTATGACTTCAGCTTAAGCGGCATTTCTATATTATGCTATATTTTAATGATTTCAGACTGCAACTGAACCAGTGCGTAAAGCAATATATGAGAAGAAAGTCGCTCCACCAGGCACTACTCCTCGTTTTATGTCTATGGATGAAGGAGTTTTAGAAATGCGGAAGGTTTAACCCAGAATAAATTGTACATTCACATTGTAATTTACGACAAAAATATCCGAATGAATTTTCCTTTCCAGGGATTATTTGCATTTCACATGGAAACTGGGGTCGGGTACAAATTTGTTGGAAAGTATTTCAATGAGGGAGAAAAGTGTGGGCTCAGGGAGATACAATATCTGCAAGTAATAGATCCATGGTTAGCTGTTAGAAAGAACACTCCATTCCGGGAGATGTTTAAAATTGGGTAACATTCATTATTCAACAATGACTTCGTAACTTATTTATACCTACTCATTTCTTCCATATTACGTTTACTAAATATTCATTTCATTTTTTTTAGAACTAAACGTATTCAAGAACATGGTCTGCAATATCGGGAAAATCTTCTGTTGTACGAGAAAAGGCCAAAATGCTCTGGTGGAGGAACAAACTTCGTATCAGTCAGCATGGTGGACTGTTACCCTGCTATACTAATACTGACATATGGGACCATTGTCGCCTTGTTCTTCCTTGCTTTAGAAATACTAGTGTATAAAAGAGAAAAAATATTGCACAAAATAAGCTGCTTACGTGAAAATTATGATTAAAAAAATATGCACTTGTGAACTTGAAAAAATTATGTCTGATGTAGGTATACGTTTAGATTGTTAAGTTAAAGCTAAACCTACAGTTAATGGTAAGTTCTAGTAAACGGTTAAATAGTAGAACAACCCTTATGATTAAGCTACCTGGGTATTATACCCAATTACCAAGGGCTATTAACAAATAATTATGGAAGTAATAGGCACGCAAATAATAGGGGCATTCTGTTTCTTAGATATTGTTTTCCTTGCCGCTTCAGTGGATACTGCTGTCTTCAATATGAAAGTTTTGACGTTGTTCATCAATATACTATGTTTAAAATTTTGTGTTTCTATATTTCAACCAAATAATGAGCTAGAAATGATTGTTGAAGTCATCAAGTCGTACGAAAAACCTACTGCGGTTGTAGCAAAAGTATGCTGGGAATCAAGTAAGTACCTATGATGAAATCTAAAAGATTTGTCGTGAATGAATGTTTGCTTTAAAAAAAATATCGTTTACATAATTTACAGTGGTTATAGAAATAAAACTAGCAAAGATGTTAGCAAATCTGGAAACACCCATTAATATACGTTATTTACGAAGCAACGAAATAATTGTAAAAGTACACTCTTATTCAAATAACCATATCTTGTTTTTGTTAGACAAAAATTGTGAAGATGCTGAGTTTTTCCTTAAACAGGTAAGTTTTAAAAACTTCCCCGAATTCAAGTAATATTACATGATTAATCATTTTAAAACTGTATTTTTTATTGTCAAGGCGAGCGCAAACAAACTATTTAGCAAGTCCTACAGATGGCTAGTTCTAGGTGATCCAATACAATACAATAGCATCATTGCACCAGAATTTGACGACCTGATCATTTCCGTTGATTCTGAATTTATGATAGCCCAAGAAAATGAAAATAAAGATATCGTATTACATACGAGTGAGTAAATCATTAATTTGGTAAGAAACGCTAATGATTTTAAATTCATATGAGGTCATTGTTGTAAATGTTACTATAATTTTCTTCCAGTATACAAATTAAGGCCACATAATGAATGGAATACGGAATACTACGGGATTTGGTCGGTCGATTATGGCCTGAATAAATCAGAAGATAGAATATACTCAAATGTTTTGAGAAGAAAAGATTTCAAAGGAGAAACTTTGACTACATCTGTTGTTATTACAGATAACAGAACCAGAACTGATATACTGGAACTCAGGTATTTTATAGATGTAAGCTCGGAGACGCGCCCCATTACTCTTTTTAATGTTTAAAATACAAGCGTGTAACATTCCGCCAGTATTTTCGTTTTTTCGATGCATAATAATTATATATTAGTGGGTAATTAGTGAGTATCGCTAATACTAAACCACGCGTAGTATTAACTAGTGATAAATCATTAACGATTAGGAAGAAAGCGGGGCGCATCTTCGTGGATCTGTAAGACTTGTATATGTATGAAGATTACATTCATATTTTTATACTTATTTCCAGCAACATATTTGTAGACACACTTGGGAAGAGCTCTTTCCGTTGCATCAACCCCGTGTATGACTTCCTTAATGCGTCCAAGGCAATAATCTTCGCTGAGACTTGGGGGTACCCAATCAATGGTACTTGGAAAGGGATGATTGGAGACATACAACATGGAAGAGCGGACTTTTGTGGTAGACATACCTCAAGAATATTTAAGGCCCTTTCTCCATATGCCTCTTACCTCGACGTATTTGAATTGCGTAGCCACAATCTCAGTATTCACTTCTTTTCTAGCCTTAATTGCATTATTTTAGGATATTTTACTTAAATAAGCCATTACATATTACCTTATCGTATAATTGTATTGACTATGCCTTATGCTTTCATTATATTTAAGTAGATATTGAATTGCAATTCATATTTTTCTGTATTCACCAGGAGTCGTGACGTACATGACAATAGAACGGACATCCGTTTTGGATTACTTGATCATCCCGTTACCACTTACAGCAAGGTTTATATTTAGGCAGCCTCCTCTGTCGTATCAGAACAATTTGTTTATCTTACCGTTTACGACTAGTGTGTGGGTGTGTACTTTAGTATTTGTTGTTATACTGACGGTTATACTGTACATCAACACGAAATGGGACAACAAGAAATACGAAATGTATGAGAAGGTAAGGACATAAAGTGATTTGATGAAAAATATTTGTATGAACGTAGATGGATATAAGAGCATGAGAGGACCAAACCAAGAGAATGATACAATCATCATTCATTTGATGCATAATTGTTTTAGCAAAAGATGAACCAAACATGCTTGGAGCCAACATGGAGCGATGCAATAATATTTGTGCTTAGTGCTATTTTTCAACAAGGAAGCACTACAGAATTCAAAGGTTAGTTAGGCAGATTTTTCATTCTTAAAATTAGAAAGGATAACTTAATAATTACGATGTACTGAGAAGATGTTTCTCTTTTCAGGGACTCTTGGACGCCTTGTGATGCTTACAGTGTTTTTGGCTTTCCTATTTATATACACTGCATACTCAGCTTACATCGTTGCATTACTGCAGTCGACCTCCAATAAAATTCGGACCCTTTCCGATCTGCTGCATTCAAAACTAGAACTTGGTGTTGAAGATATGTCATACAATAAATATTATTTTACAGTAATTACGAAATATTTTTTTAAAATTCAGAAACTAGTTTCTTCCAATCTCCTATATGAAATAAATAATTAATATGAATAATCTTTAACGTTTCACAGGCGGCTAAAGATCCGATCCGAAAAGCAATCTATGAAACAAAAATAGTACAAAAAGGTGTACCTAACTATATGAGCCTCGAAGACGGCGTCAAGGCCATGCAAAAGGTTGGTAACACTCAATATCCATTCTTCTTCTAGTCCATTCTTCTGTGGAATGCTCTTCCTGATGATTGATATCTTTTAATCGGTTTAAATGGAAACTGCCTGGTTGCCATCCATCAGGATGGCCACTAGTCGGTTTGCATTTAGCATATATTTATAAGCGGAAATTGTAGAATTATTTTCTAAACAATTGGATACAGTCATGTCAACACCTTTCTCACAAGCTTAAGTTTTGTATTTAAGTATTATAACTATATATTTTGGTTATAGTATGTATGTGTATATCCTTGTCATAGTTTTCAACTAAAACACCTGCCATCTAATATCTTCACCACCCGTGGTTGACTGGTAGAAAATGCCTAAGGCATCTTCACTTCATTACTCTGTACATTTTTTTGTACGAAAGTGTAAATATATGAATATATCTTCTGTACTTATTGCCTAAACAATTAAAATATTGCATTTCCCTTCACAGAGACCTTTTGCCTTTCATATGAACACAGGCATTGGATACCGAATGGTTTCAGCGTTCTTTCAGGAACATGAAAAATGTGGTCTTCAAGAAATAGATTATCTGCAACAAGCCAAGCCTTGGTTTTGTAGTCGAAAGAACTCTCCGTTCTACGAAATGTTTAAAGTTGGGTAGGTAATCAAAGTGGAATAAACAAAAAATGTGGTCTTCAAGAAATAGATTATCTGCAACAAGCCAAGCCTTGGTTTTGTAGTCGAAAGAACTCTCCGTTCTACGAAATGTTTAAAGTTGGGTAGGTAATCAAAGTGGAATAAACGGATTTCGTTGTCACACCTATTTTTAACCGACTTCAAAAAGGAGGGGGTTACTCAATTCGACCGTATATATGTTTTTTTATGTTTGTTCGCGCATGACTTCGTCGTTTATGAACTGATTTTGATAATTCTTTTTCTATTAAAAAGAAGGCATTCCTAAGATGGTACCATGATAATGACATCAGGGTTTGAGGGTGGAAGACCAGAGAAATCAAGGGGAACTTTCAGAACTTGTAGGCACGGCTAGTGAATTTGTAAGTTTTTTTCATTAGGTATATTAAAGCACTACTATTTAGTAAGGGTCTGGAGTAGATCTGATGATGGAGCCGGGAAACAGGCGAGGGAACTCCTCAACGATTCACAGCAGCTACCTTGTGTTTGTGCTTGAATAATTTCTATTGATAAGAGCTAAGGCTACAGTCACCACTCATCTAGGTGTAAGCACCTAGATGGGTGGTGACTGTCATTAGTGAGCTGATGATGAAGACAAAGGTCAGTTCAGGGAACTCCTTATCGATTTACAGTAGCTACCTTGTATTTGGACTCAAATCATTTATATTGGTGAGAAATTTGCATCCATGTCGGTTATAATGAAAGTCTGCAGTAGATCTGATGATGGATCCGAGAGACAGTCGAGGGGACTCCTCATCTATTCACAGCAGCTACCTTATGTTCGTGCTTGATTAATTTCTATTGATAATAGCTAAGGCTACAGTCACCACTCATCTAGGTGTAAGCACCTAGATGGGTGGTGACTGTCATTAGGGAGCTGATGATGACGACAAAGGTCATTTCAGGGAACTCCTCAACGACTTACAGTAGTTACCTTATATTTGGACTCCATTTATATTAATGAGAACTTTGTGTCCACATGGGTTATAATGAAGGTCTGCTGTAGATTGCAAGAGCCTATTCCCAACTATGTTGGCAGCTGGGTCCAGTCTGACTGGATGCAGCTGAATTGTACTTATTGCACTAAACAACTAAAAATTGTAAAATAAAAAGTTTTTTACAAATAAAACAACCGACTTCCTAGAAAAAAACACTACAAAGTCAAAAATAACTAATTTCGGAAGTCGGTTTCAAAAACGAATACTTATACACCGATCGTGAACATGTGTATTAGTTTTTTGCCACCGACTTCCGAAATTAGTTATTTTTCACTTTGTAGTGTTTTTTTTCTTGGAAGTCGGTTGTTTTTTTTTTTTTGTAAAAATGTTTTATACACGAATGCTTAGACATAGGTGTACGTACCTTTTAGCTTAGCATACCTACCCATATTTCAGCAGTAATCTTTAAATCTTTATAGGGAGCGAGCCTATTACCTGCTCATAAAATAAATAGGTTTTATTTCAACCAGTAACGATTGATAAGTAAAAACCAAACTTTCACATACTCACGCGCAGAAAGAACATACGATCGGTGTTATAGAAATATCACCGTGAAAAGGTAGATGAAGTGAGCTTAGAGTGAGCTGTTTGTTTATAGTATCAATCTTTATATGTAGAATCGCAGTGTTTTTCAACCTGTGGGTCGCGACCCCCTGGGGGAATGTTGCATGGTTTGTTGCGATCGACTACTGAGCTGCGTGTCGTGCCATTCCCGCACGGAACAAAAATTTATATTGGAACAACCGGAACAACTAAATGTAGGCCTACATTTAGTTGTTCCGGATCTGGCTGTTAGTATGTGTGAGTTTATATGTTTGTAAACGCACCCATGATACAGGAGAAATTCCTAGTGTAGGACAAGGTAAAAAAAAGAATGTCGCGGAGTAGGGGGCCGCTTAAATTTTTTTTTATAAGTATACTAAAGGGGCCGTGTCATAGAAAAGGTTGAAAAACACTGCACTATATTATAGCTTTTCAGTACCACTCGATACGTTACCGTACCGTATAGAACATCAAACAATTTCATTGCTGCACCACCCACTGCCCCACTCAATGCTGCATAGCGTTCATATAACTGTCAGTTGTCAGTTTTAAACAAATATACGACCACTATTCTCCTGAAAGCTGTTTGCTGGCGTTGGCAAAGTAAATCAGGTTATCGAAATATGTCATATTCGATACCTCTCCCTGTACCTATCGGATGATTGTGAATAGCTATGCATATAACCTTTGGATGTCAACAAACATCCCAACGGAAATTGCTGTACTACATATTCGTAAGTAATTAATGCCTACACCAGCTAATCCTTTTTTATTACAGGTATATCAGGACTCTAGAGCACGGTTTGGCTGACAGAGAAAACCGATTAATTTACGCTAAGAAACCGGCATGCTCCGTACGGGGAGGGAGCTTTGACTCAGTCAATATGGTGGATTTCTACCCAGTGTGTCTTATGCTGCTGTATGGAATGATCCTGGCTTTTGTCCTGCTTGGGGTCGAGATTTTGGTATATCGTAAAAAGAAGAGAGATCGCATTCAACGCGAGCTTTAATTAAATTCGATTTTAAACTTCCAAAAGATGTCATATTACGAAATTTCAACTTTACTTACATACTTATTTTAGCTTTTTGTGATGATTTGCCAGCACAGCTACCCGAAAATTTCCCAATCAACGTTGAACCTTAATAATTTCGTGATTAAGTTGAAAATATGTTAAAGAAGCTTAACTAATTGTAGTAGTTCGGCAAAAAATAAAATTTATTGTGAAATAAATGAGCACTATTAAGAATGATCTTGTATTCCAGAATTTAGGGTTAGATTTAAGCCATCTTTATGCTATATTATAATCTGTTACATGCATAATAAAACACATTTTCCTGTTGATTTTTCCTTTCAAAATAAATAAATTACTCCTACTAATACTAGTCTAGACTATTCATAAATTCCGAGGCAGCCAGACAGTCTGTCGCACCTACATTACTGCTCCGTTATCAGCTGTGAAACCGGTAATAACATGGAAATCGATTAGGTACCTCGACAGCAGGATCTCTCGGCTACTTGTATGATGCACGGCAGGTGAAAAAGCAATTAAGATAAACACCGGCCAGTAGTCTTCCATCTGCTCTGCGTAACTGGGTTCCTGGTCGGTTAACATGAATTATTTACATGTCAATTATAATGTTACAGTAGGAAGGAATTTGATGATAAATGTGTGTTTACGACATTTATTTTGCTTTCTACCTACTCATACGTTTTCTAGATTTTAGCCCAGATAAAATATACCGAAGTAGATCGACTTAAAATTTTACTTTGACGCAATGTACTGAATTCAAAGGGGACGACTTTTTAAGAAGGAAGATGCAAAATGGCAAAACGCGTCATAGGTTCATAGGTAGGGTTAGGGACCCTAACTTTCATCTGTCGCCACCCGAGGAGGCCTACGGTGGTGGGCCAGCACCAATCGGGGGTTGCGGAAGCAGTATTAGTTCTCGCAGCCCCCGGTGTAAGTGTGAGACGGAACACCCGGGTGGTTTTTTCCTATAGGTGTAGAAACCTAAGCATCAAGATATTTCCTTTGAGGTTGTGTTGCCATTGGCCTTGCGTAAAGGATTCTACGGGAAAAATGAATAGAGAAACATATTAAGTGGTATTTATTGTGTACTGCCTTTTTTATCTGGAAGAAGCCGCCAAGTTCGTCATTTCTCTAAATAAAATAGCCTGTTGTGGTAACGTTTGGCATCACCTAATATACTGTGAAGTTATCTTTCGATTAAGTATTGTTATCAATTTACATCAAACGAAAAAATACCCCAGATCTGTGATTTGATTCAAATTAATGACGAACAGGAACTGATAAGATGGCCAGTTTAAAGTATTCATTATTCTGATAATCAGTGATATCGAGTAATCAACGAAGTGCGCAAGAGTCAGTCACAAAGGAATGTTTGCGCAAAATGGATTTCAAAATAGTGTTGTTTGTGCTCGCTTGTGTTATGGGACAAGCTCTTGGTGAGTTTCTAGCAGTTGTTTTATATATATTATGTAATATTTACCAGGGCTAGGTACCTACAACATATAGCTCAGTATCTATAGGTAAGGGTACTTTTCTTAAAACCAGAACTAACTTACAACTTTTGGTCCAGATAGTTTTCTTCTGTCTCGAGTCGCTGACGTGTCTCTAATTTAAATCTTGTGCCTAAAACTTGGCCAGTTGCACGCCATCATTTGTGACGCAGAGATCACTTTATCTGCGTGTTTTGTCACATAGAGAGCAAGGTTGGAGGTGTGGCATAGTTTGCGATATAGCTCCACAACCACATTCTACTGCCTTTCTGTAGAAGTAGCTTCACTTTGCCTGATTGGAGTTACGCTATCCAATTGAGCCACAGAAGAGATTGACTATTCCGTGAATTGAGCCATGGAAAGATGGCGTCATATAAGGGCGTCATCGGTTTTACGAATAACCTTTCGTGACCTTTCGTCCTCTCGTGGGATCAGTAATCCCAACCGACAATATTATCCCCCCTACTTACCTAAGTACTGTTACTATACAGTGTAGAAAAATAAGTCGGGCCCTGAAGGGAAACTATCTTAAAGCCTTAAGCTGCTCATTTTACATATTAAAGAAGTCATTTATTTATTTTTTGAATAGAAACAAAATTGTATGTTTTGCTAAAATTCGCTTGCATCGCTCAACACTCGAATCATTTAAAATAAAAACACAAGCACTCGCTATTTTATTAAGTAATCGATGGGATTATTGATCTCTGTGAAACATTTGATCTTACCCTCGTCTTATTACTACACAAGTTCTTTAATGAATCTAGTACTTACAGTTTAACAGCAGACAGCAGGTCAAGCTACCCCAAACTGTCAGATATTTCTAATCAACCTTGAACCTTAACGCCTTAGAGATATAGTTGAAAATCTAATAAAGACATCTGAAAGATTGTAGTAGCTTGATGTGCTGTCGTCTGTGCTTAACAGCCTAGTCTGTTATTTTTATAAAGTCATTCCAACACTATTTCATTGTCATGAGGCTAAGTTATATAGTTGAAGTAATAAGTTTCTTTTTATAAATTATAAACTAGTGCTGGACCGCAATCCCGCCTGGTGTTAAGCAGTGATGCAATCGTTGATGGTAAAGCGCACTAGTCCATTAAGAGCCTATTCACTCTAGCCTTAAAGACACTCAAATTGTAATCCGACGGAAACACCGCCGCTGGCAAATTGTTTCAGTCAGCCAGTAAGTATTCGGTATAAAAGAGGAGACGCAACGCTTCGGTCTGGATCGTAGTGGTGTTAACAAAGTAAGGGTAGAAACTAGCCGTACGACGGGTCGTCCGTAGGTGGAACGGAGATGGGGGAATTAAATCATGCAATACCCTCCCACACTCGCCAAAATGCATCCTATAGAACACCGAAAGGCTGGCTACTCTACGCCTGTGCTCTAGGCTTTGGAGACTGTTTTGGGTTAAATCAGGGTCGCCAATCAGCCTCTTCGCACGCCTCTCCACTGGAGCCCAAGTGGCCAGGTGACATTTCGCAGCACCAGCCCAAATATGGCTGCCGTACTCCACACACGAGCGGTCCTGTGCTTTGTACAACATTAGAAGCTGCCCCGGTGTGAAGTACCGCCGGAGTTTTGCGATAACGCCAAGTTTCCTGGCAGCCACTAGGCCTTGGACTCAATGAACCGCTCAAAGTTTACGTTCGAGGAAATCTCAACTCCCAAAGCTGAAGGGGGTCGGCGCACTCCAAGGATACATTCCAAAGAGTAGGAGCCATGGTGAACGGACATCTTTTGGTGGTGAAAAGACACGCCTGTGTTTTGGCGGCATTGAATGCTACAAGATTGGCTTTGCCCCATTCGGAGACTGCCAGTAATACAGCACTCGTACGCCCTACCATAGCCTCGAGCGGAAATGCCGAACGCTGAAAGCTTACTCAAAAGGCCAGCGTGTCATAGCCGGTTGAAGGCCTTCGAGACATCAAGGGAGACGGCAATCGCATGACGCATGTTCAACACACGCTCCATAATTTTGCAGAGTATGGAGGTTATTGAAATCGGCCGATAGTTGGTAGGATCGGCACGACTACCCATTTTTGGGCACGGGTTACACGTTGGCAAACTTTCAGGATTTGGGCACTATACCAGTCCTAACTGAGAGGCGATACAAGCGCGCCAATACAGCCTTAATAACAATCGCTGGTATACCATCTGGACCACTAGCCTTATTCACGTCCAGACGACACAGTACTTTCAAAACCTGCTTGTTCCTAATGCAAACCTCTGGCATTGAAGTGTCGCAGTGAAATAAGTTCGGTGGAGTAGCACTGTTAGTATCAAGATGCGAATTGCGGGCAAAGAGACCTGCTTTTTCTCTCGCCGTATGAGCCAGTGTTCCATCAGGCCTAACCAGCGGAGGCAGTATGGACCGACAGAAGTTCGCCTCGGCCGATTTGACAAGGGACCAGAAAGATCTGCTACCGGATGGTTGCTCAGAGCGCTTGTTGCCAATTAGTAATACGGTCGAAGCGAGCCTTCTTAAGCGCTTTTTTGTAGGACCTGGCAGCACGGTTAAAGGCTCCCTTCTTAGAGCTTACATCCGGAGCTCTGCGGTCACGAGCATCATTTTGACACTATTGTAACAGCAAACTAGGGCCCCTGGTCTCTTTATCTCCTTAACAGTCAAAGAATTCGTATCAAAATGAAAAAACACGGTTGGTAATTTATATCTAGGTATAATAACAATCTTTATAAAGAATCATAAATCAGAAAATCATTTTTAAAATGATAATTCCAGTTTTTCGTTGTCGAAATCTTTGATACGAAAAACATTTAATGATAGATAATAATACCTCTATGCACATTTCCTTCTTAAATACAATGCCATAATAAAATAAAGTTAATGTTACATTTTAAGATCATATTAATTTTTAATACTAATGTTTCTTGGAAAAATTCTATCCTGAATAATAACCTTATTATATTAAAAACTAGCGACCCGCCCGGCTTCGCACGGATGCAATGCTGATACTAAATACATTACAAAAAAACTGTTAACGTTATATAAAAAACATAGCGGCCCGCCGCCCAACCGGCTGGTACCGCCGCAAATGCGACGCCCCACAATTTTTAAATTTGTAATTTCTTCGATAGCATTTATTTAAATCATGTGCTGTAAAGGGCGATCTCGTCTATATTACAAAAAAAATAAGGGTGAATTACCCTTAACATTTAGGGGGATAATAAATAGATGTTGTCCGATTCTCAGACCTATCCAATATGCACACAGAATCGGAAAAGCCGTTTCGGAGGAGTTTGACCACAAACACCGAGACGCGAGAATGAAAAAAAAAAATATTAGAATTTTTTTTTTTTATTGTGGAAATTTATTAGATGAGTAATAAATAGCGCGATTTTTCTTTTTTTATTCTTGTTGAGTCAAGCCTCGGGCGAGGCAAGCGAATTTTACAAAATACTGGAATCAAGTTTTGTTTCTTTTTAAAATTAAATAAATGTCTCCTTTAGTTAAAATACGCCAACTTATGGAGTTAAGGTAGTTGCCCTCCAGGGCCCGACTTATTTTTCCACACTGAATACTCGTAGGTACTAGGTACAAAGGAGCATCTCCTTGTAAAGTGTAACATTGATGATAATAGGTAGTTAATTTTAGGTGAAGGATTACGATGCTACGCTTGTGGCTTTTCAGCAGTAGACTCGAATCGGGATTGTCTTACCATAACCAATGATACTCGTACTGTGGACTGCCCACACACCTATTGTACCATCTTGAGACAAGAGTACTTGGTAAGTACCTAGATACCTTAATATATGTATAATAAAAAAAATAATAGAATTGCGACAATAATATCCTTTGGAAAAAAATATGAAATGTAATAGCAGAGTCGTACGGATTGCTTTGACCATTGCTTAAATAATAAGTAGTTCAAGACATAAGAGTGGAAAGAAGTAAGGGAAGCCTTTGTTCAGCAATAGGCTATTTGACAGTATGATTTTTGTGATTATTTGCTTTAATTGCATAAAATGAGGGTTCTTTATGTCATTTACATGAGTTTTAATAAAAATAATAACAATTAATATATTAAAAAGCACAAAAATATGTTTGACTTTTTGTATCTCGCGCCACATATTGTAAAACGATCCGGATTGGCTAATGTCACGATGATGTCATACGCGCATCAGCACTTGTTGTTGTTCTATGTGTTCTCAGGTGTTTCATCGATGTATCTGTACAACCCGGTACAGCACACCCCTTGTAAACCATTTTATTAGATAAACAACAACAAATAACAAATAAATACAAACACCACTGCGGAACCAAAATCGTTTACATTCTTGTGACGTCATTTACAAGGCGCGACGCCATATTGCTGAATAAAGCGTTTTGGCGGCTTCTTTGAATTTTGAATTTTCATTGCATGTTTTTTACGAAACATGTATTTAATTATTTTTTTTTAATACTTTCTTCTTAAACTTCTTAACCTCAGCCAAGTAATTCAAGATCATCAAGGGCGACTTACGGTTTGCCGTAGATTGCTCATGGATGTATGAACATCACGTCGGTGATAGAGGTTATGCCTGTCATCATCTTTTCTGTGGTTATTCCATTATCGTTCCCCCAACATGCTTCTTTCCCCACTATTCCTCCGCATACTACCATCGGGCTACACTTTGCCCGATTTTTCGCTCGGTTATGCCGAATCATTCCAACCTAAATAAGCGTGGTGTAAGTATGTAGACAAACTTTAATGGTAATAGAGGCCATTATGATTCATTGTTTTAGCTTACCTATGTGTTGACCTCGTATTCTATGAAACTCTATAGCTCCCTACTACACCAGACAAAGGTCAGAGGTTTTACTGCTATCGTGCAGCCAGTACCTACTGTTCCTTCCTATAGTGTACAAAATAGAAGGCCACACAACAATAGTTAAGGCCCAGATAAAGATGAACAGTCTATGCTTCTTATTGCTTGCATCTCTTAATTACAAGTTGCACTATTACTTTTTTCAGGACCCCGTTGGACAAGTGGCTAGTTTTACCCGCGGTTGTGAAAGTCAGCCCGATTATCTGAACCATGAAGTAACAGATTCCACCTTCAGGACGTTTTACAGAGCTTGTACATCTGACCTTTGTAATACCGGTAGGTGTCTATTATAGAAAGCGTTAGGTATCTACAAGGTATAATTGATTGTTAACTAAAAACCTCTTCCTGGGGAACTAACTGCTCATCCTGAACAATTTTTAATAAGAGTATAACGTAAGCTATAGCGCTTCCGTTTTTGTAGGTACGAATGACAGCAGGTCAAGCTACCCGAAACTGTCAAATATTACCAATCAACCTAGAACCTGTTGATGTGCTGTCGTCTGTATCAAGATGCTTGGAGCATTTCTCTCCGCTTTTCTGGACCCTTTAGGTGGTTTTCAGTAACACTTTGAATTACACCTTCAAGAGTATCTTTAAGAAAAATCTAAAAATGTTCGACCAGATAAGTAGTGTAAAGTTAATGTTCGAAATTTATTTTACAGGTAACGGTATACAGTCGGTTACCGGTGGCAACTTATCTCCAACACCTGAGTACAATGGAAAGAACTTGCTCGTACCGGGCACAGGCAGTGCATCAAGTGTTAAAATAAGCCTAATAATGTTACTTTTAAGCATATTTGTCAATAATATTACATAACTTCTGTTCCATACTTTCTTGCTGGTCTTTCATTGAATTACAGTTTATATAGATAGGTAACCCAATAATCTTGCTTAAGCCTTACATTTAGCACTCTTCCATAGCCTCCAAATTACAAACCAAAGTATTCTAGTCAGATTATCGACTGATGCGATGGTTCCATTCATGCGTAAAATTGTCCATAGCATAGCAAATTGTGCCCTACGAACCTAACCCTAGAGAACAATTCGCAATATATCCATAGTTATCAGTGGGTAATCGTGTAATTGTAACTGTTGCCATGGCAACTGAGAAGCTCCAATAGTATGAATTATAATAATATTATTTTCGCAATTGTATTAACAGCAATTTTGGTGTAGTCTTCACAAAATGTGTATCCAATCTAATAATCAAGTGGTTTTGAACGTATCTTTAAAATTTTGACAGTTTCCTGAGCGCAAAATGTCAGTTTAGAAACGTAATAGGTTATGTTGTCTATATTTAGTAAAAATGTAATTAGTAACTTAAATTAATCGTTTTATTGGTTTAAAACCAAACATGACAACTTCACCTACCAAAACCAAACAAAAATTGTCACTGCGGAAGCGTCTATTTGTTAAGAAATCGCCAAAAGTTGGATGCGTCGTCGATACAGATTCCAATGACGAATTTGCACAGTCTTCATCTCGACCTATCTCTCCCGCTGATCCCTTCTTAGCTGCAAGTGCTTATAGTGCGGACCATAGCATAGAAGCCCCAAGCCAAAGAAACTGCTCTGCAGAACCTCTTTGTAACAACCTCAGTCATGCAACACCCAATACTCACCATGAAGACGACAGTCAGCAGAAGTGCTGTAGAACTTTCTTCAGACGGTCTCGTCCTAAAAGTTTGGTGGATAACCATAATTCTAAAGATGAGGCATGCTCCGTGACTGGTAGTCCAGAGAACAATTCCAACAGCATAAGTGACCAAACAATCTGTTCTCAAACTAAATCTGAAGAATTACCCAAAGCTTCAGTCAAGTTTCCTAAAAATGAAGATATTAAGAAATGTTTTGAACATTCTGGTTCTTTTGAAGGGATCAAATCAACAAAGAGTAAAATATTTGTTAAAAGACTATCAGCTGATCACTTGATATCAAATGAGTCTAAGCCTTTGTATAGGGCATCTTCACCTGAGAGTGACCGGAGTAGCTCTTTAGATCGGAAAAGAAGGTAAGGTCTAATTGGTTTTTCATAAAAAAGGTTGTATATTAACATTTGTTTTCTATTAATGGTGTTGGAAACATTTTTGTTGTACTGTTGTCCACTAGGACCAAGTCATCTATTGCTCGGTCGTCTTCGCGTGCTGGGAGCACTGACAGCTTAGCCCGTAACTCCCTGCTTGCCGCACAGGTGCTGCGTCTCATACCCACTCAGGAGGCTCGAGAAAGGTTATCTGTTGTCTGTTTGTAATGTTGTATATAGATATTCAAGTTTTATATTTTACTGTAGACAAACTAAGGTCCGTATTACAGAAGAAAACTCAAGCATTGATCTCTGCTTAAGCATTACTTAAAACTAGTTTCAACCAATCAAATGGCTTGAAACAAGACTTAAGTAGAGCTTGAGTTTTGAGTGACATTCTGTAATACGGACGTAAATCTCTATTTTGCTTAATGAGTATAACACTATAGCTTGGTACCCTAGTTAACAGTATGAATTTTTGCGTAATATAACATTCTCAATTTAACGCTTCATTTCAGGAACTATCTTTACGGCCGTCTAGCATCTCATTCCCTTCTTGGAGCTGCAGAATTAGAACATGTCTTCCCAGATAGAGAAGTAAAAATATTTGTAGGATCATGGAACATGAATGGACAACCACCACCAAAGTAATAATCTTAATTTAAAAGTATATATATTTTTTTGTATTACCTACTAATTATTTTCTACAATTGCGCAGGGAACTGGTAGATTTCATATTCCCAAATCAAGTGACGCATGTGCCAGATATTTTTGCTATAGGGACACAAGAGTCCTACTCAGAACGTACTGAATGGGAGATAACAATCCAAGAAGTATTGGGACCATCACATCTGTTGTTGCATTCTTATTATTTAGGTTAGTAACATTTGTAACCTCATTACTAAATAGTTTATGATAAGAGTATTTTTCCATGCAGGATCAATTAGGAATGGTTCCAAACAAAATAAATTAACTATTTTGTTATTAATTACATGACTTTGTACAATAGAAAAGAAAGTAAAACAGGTGGTTTTGAAGGATAATGATAATGGCAATTTAACATATGACTAATTAAGCTGAAGAATGTATGCACAACAATGCATAAATAGATATTATCATACCTCTATAGATTTTTTTTTGTGTTTTGTGTGTAATTTATACTTTATTTTACACCACAAATACACATTTAAAAAAAAAAAACCACTACAATATACACATAGTCTGATCTATTCCAGCAAACATGGAATAGATGACATCTAGAAATATTTTTGGGTCTTGCTATAAATAATAAATACTTAAAAAATTCTATGCTCCTTTTACAGGTACAATCCATTTAATGATATTTATAAGAAGAGATCTCATTTGGTTCTGTTCTCTTCCTGAGGACGCCAGTTTATCTGTCAGACCGGGTACAGCCTTCCGTACCAAAGGGGCTGTCGCTATATCCTTTGCATTGTTTGGATCTACATTCTTGTTTGTGACGGCCCATTTGACGGCACATCAGGAGAAAGTCAAAGAGCGAGTGTCTGATATCAAGAGAATAATTAGGTCTATTGATTTGCCAAAGAATTTGCCTTGCAGACATAAAAGTAAAGGTATGTGATTGTTCTTTTTTATTCATTCAGAAATTATACGTAAGCACATGTAGCATTGGCCAGCATAGGAACAAGTTATGTCGGCAGAAGAATAAAATAATACAGCTAAAATAAGAAAAATTACTACAATCTATTTTGTCTAGTCTTCTGCCTACAAAATTTTTAAATGGTGATCATGCTACGCGTGCAGTAGTGTGCTCTCTTTTCATGCATGAACTTAAATATAAATACAGATATGTTCCCATTCTGGCACACTTCCAAATAGAGCTTGAAACCACAGAGTTATAGTAAGCGAATGGAGTGGTCTAGAAAATGATGCAATATAAATAAACATGTCTTGTTTTGGTGTGGATGGGAAATTATCAAATAACCACTCCTGCTTTGGGCGTATCAGACTTTTACTGACTAAGGTCCGTATTACAGAACGTCACTCAAAACTCAAGCTCTACTTAAATCTCGTTTGAAGCCTTTTGATTGGTTGAAACTAGTTTTAAGTAATGTTTAAGCAGAGATCAATGCTTGAGTTTCCTTCTGGAATACGGACCTAAAACCCACCCGCGTTCCTTCACTTGCCTTTGCGACCGGGCTGCGGTTTCTCTTTCAACTAACCCGCATCCCTGGCCCAGGTATCGATCTTCATCCCTGTCACGATGTGCTGATATCTCGCCGTCGACCCGGGCCTACGGTGGCCGGCCCCTTTCCTGCGGCGGCTAGAGACGTGAGGGCGATGAGATTGGCACTCCCTCACGCGCTCCGCCTCCTTTGCCAGCATTACTGCTTCGTAGAAGGACGTGACGGCCTGCCATGCACTCTTGCTCTAGACCATAGCCTGGATCAGGGCCGGACGGCGAGATTGCCGCCACGAGGACACGGCGATATTACGCCCAAACCGGGCAGTTCACCACTGTATGCTCCATCGTGTCCTTAGGGCGATAACCACAGTGGTGACACCCTGGCGTTTGCCGCCTTATCCTGAACGGGAACCTCCTGAAACAGCCGTATCCGGTGAGGACTTGCGTCAGACGGAAGATGATGACGCTGTGGCGCCTCTCTAGCCACTCATCAAAGAGTGGACTTACCACCGCTATTATTGTGGAGTGCCAAGCACTGCGATTGACGCAACCTATTGCGACAATCGCAGTCTCCATGTCGCCATGAGATCCCACCAGAGCTGTGTCCGCTGTACGACGATTTCTCGTGGCAGCGAAGTTATACCCCGGCGTTTGGCCTCCTCTAGCCACTCTCACATATGGGTAAGGGCTCTGGCCTCCAGATCCCATGGCAGCAACAGCAATCCGGCAAGGAGGCCCGCCGCCTAAGCAGAGACCGTGCGGTATCCCCAGACTAGCCGAACGGCCATGAACCTCTGGGACGCGGTCAGGTCCCATGCTAGTCGCCCCCTCAGGGACCCCGCCCATACCGGTGCCCTGTAAAGTGCCAAGGACCGCACGACCCCGAAAGATTAAAGCTCCATGCATTATTACTCCATTGTGGAAACCTTAAATTTTATTCATGGTAACAAGTTCGGATTCGGATCTTCGTAAAAGCGCACTATTTTTAGTGTTATCTTAAAAGTCTATGCCAATGTATTGAATGACTAAACAAATAGGTAATAATACAAAGTGTAAATATATCAATCACTTTCCTTCTATCAAACTTAAGTAAATATTACTTCCACTGATATGCTATCAATTTCCATTCTGATATCTTTGTGATACGTAGGTATATGCTGCTTAATATAGGTTTTTACATTATTTGTCAAAAGGATAGTTTCTAGACTAAATTACAAAGCTAATTGCTTAATAAAAAGGCCAACAAAGTACCAATATTTGGTCCTCAAATGACGGGTATATAAAGATAGATTCGATAATGTCGGAAGTTAATCCATGTAAATTGGATCAAGATCGGTAAATAATACGGAAATTACCGCAACTCGACGTCAAAACGCATATTTTGCGTTGTAAGATTCTGTAACATCTTACTGCCAAAACTTAGGTGAAGCGTGGAATGAGCTGTCCAACTATTGCTAAGGGATTGACACTATTGACATCTCACTCTGTGCTCATTTCACTTAACCTTTCAAGGTGTCATTTTTATATAATCTCATCATCATCATCTCAGCGTTAATCCCAGTCGCATCCGAAAACTTTTCAGCTTTGGAGTCTGGGGTCCGCTTTACCAGTCTAACTGCTGATTTTGCCTTAACTTCGATAATTTCCGTGAAGCGACTGCCGTTTGACCTCCACAACCCGAAGGCGATATCGAAGCATTACAGTTAGACCAATTGTTGATTTTTATATAATCTGTCGGCTGTTTTTGGGGCTCACGTTGAAACTTCCGACCTCTTAGACATTTTCATTGTTATAAATGGTTTAGCCTAATGTCTACTGATTCCTAAAATATATCTCAAGAAAACAAGCCGATTTTTCTAATGAACTAAACGACATACCTATTTACTATTTTTGAAAATGCGACTTGTATTCTTGATTTTTTTCCCTGCTGTATAGCAGGGGCGACAACACGCAAAATGTAATCATTAAACAGTCGCTCGATGTCAATTCCTGGTATTCAAATGCATCTGGTTATACTGGAAGCTGACTCCAACATATGTAGTTAGTCAAAGGTTAAGCAGATTAGATGTGCTGAATTCGTGGTTGAAGTTTGCGCGTCGATGTCTCTGCAATTCTGCATAAGTAACTATTTATTTCTATGGAGAAAACAGGCTTGTTTTTGAAATCATTTCGATAATTATAACTTTAACTAAGCTATTAACTGGATTAAGCTGACCAAGAACTATTTATTGGTAAAACTCAATAATCGGCACCGTGATCGGACCCAGACCCCGCGCTTGTGACCACAAATTCACTAGTCTCAAACCATAAATTATAGTTTTTTTTTTATTCCAGACGTCACCAATAATTTCGATTATGTGTTCTGGTGCGGTGATCTTAACTTCAGATTGGGTGAGCCCAGAGCTGCTGTACTACGGTGGATCGAGCAAACACAAGTGTGTCTTTCTTTTAAATATTTAAATTATTTATTTATCTTCTTACATGTACCATTACAGGATACCCTAATGCGATATATGTGGCTATACTAATTTTAAAAAATATAGCTGTATGAAGTAGATAGGCAGTCCATATTTTAACTTTATGAAATTCTTTAACTTTTAACAATACAATTTATACAAAACTACTGCTATATATATTACTAGCTTTCCGCCCGCGTGGAGTTCGGTTATATCGCGTTTCCAAGAGAACTCTTCAAAAGTCCGGAATCAAAACTATCCTATGTTATTTCTCAAGGTCAACTCTATTTTTGTTCCAAATTTCAATAAAATCATTTCAGTGGTTTAGACGTGAAAGCGTAACAGACAGAATTACTTTCGCATTTATAATATAGTAGGGATTAATAGGGATAAATTATGTTTAGGTACGGGAAGTACTGATTCTCGTGCCTCGCATTCGTAACAAACTAAAGATCTTTAAAAATATACTCAAACACTGGTATTTTCTAATTCCAAAGATCTGACGTCACACCGATATTGAAAGAAGCTTGAGATTTGTTTTAATAGTGTCGAGTGCAAATGTAGTTATTATTATAAAGATGAGAACGAATCCCACTAATACTATAAATGCGAATGTTTGCGAGTATAGATGGATGTTTGTAACTCTTTCACTCAAAAACTACTAAACGGATTTGGATGAAATTTGGCATACAGATGGTTTATAAAGGAATACATCGATCACTTATACACTATCAGCGTAAAAAAAATGGTTGAACTGAACAAGCGCACAACGCAGCACTTGGGTGCTTCTTTCATTTAGTACTTTATAATTCTGACTTTAATGCATGCATGTAAGGTTGAATTTGGTTTGATGTCAGACTCGGTCTTAAAAAATAATGGATTTTTGTACTACTTTGTTATAAGAACTTTATACACTGAACTTAAGGCTGATTTTAAATTAATGTATATTTATTTTGACTACTTTAGACTGCTTAATACTTGTCGCCATTTTTGATAAGAGTTTTGTTCGAGACTGTTTTTCTAGTGTATATGTGATCGATGCAGGAATAATAGGATATTTTAATAATGATATCCTCACTGGATCGAAACTGCGGAGCTTAGCTAGCGAATCTATAATTCCTGTCTTACGGACATCAGTACGTATGTTATAAAAGAAGTCTAGTGTGTCTGCAAGCGACATACTCAAAAACTCCTGAACCGATTTTCACTAACAGACGGAATTATTCACGAGAGTTTTTTGGTATGTAATCCACATAGGGTTTATGTAAAATCCATACTATACAATACTAATATTATAAATGCGAAAGTATCTCTGTCTGTCTGTCCGGCTTTCACGCCAAAACTACTGAACCAATTGTAATGAAATTTGGTGCACAGATAGTCTAGAGCCTGAGAAAGGACATAGGCTATATAACATCCCGCTATGACCAATAGGAACAGAGCAGTAACGAAAAATGTTTCGGAAACGGGAGTGAACGCGGACGTACATATTGCTCCCATTATTTTAACAAGCGCCTATTTTATACCAACTGAGCTCTTTTTAATTTACAATAAACGGGAACCACCGCGCCCTGTAAACTGAAGTCCACGCAGACGGAGACAGCGATTTGCTATGACGGCTGTCCCGCTGTGCGCACGCGTCTAGAACCACTAATCTGCCGTGAACTGTGTTGTGCGCTCGGTATCCACACTGCAACAACTTCTAAATGAATTTGGAGAAAAATATAACATGGTGTAAAAATAATTGGAATCGATTCAGTTGCTTTTTCTGAACAAACTATATTCAGCCCCCTAATTGGCGAACACATTTTTGTCAAATGATTGCAACTAGTTGGCATCAGTTGGGTTCGTTCGGACCGCTCATTGGTCCGTTCGGCCCAAACGATCCCAACTAGTAGCAATCATTTGACAAAAATGTGTTCGCCGATTAGGGGGCTGGTTTCGTATAAAGAAAAAATAACGCACGCACCATGCAATTTTAGTCCTCTACGTCGGTTTTAATACGTCATAGTAAGATCCCAGTTAATTTAATTCGACCCTGTATTGGGAACCAAAATGGAAATAAAAGGTTTTACATTTCTTCCCTGTTCATATATTTATAGTTCCCGTTACCTCATCACCTTCCGCACGGCTTATTGCACGCGGATCAGCTGACCGCCGTGCTAGAAGATGGTGCCGCGTTCCGGGACTTTAGGGAAGCTCCCATCACTTTCCCCCCTACTTATAAGGTAATAAAATGTTACAAATTAATCAAATAGATATGGTCGGTGTTACCAATACGTCCTATATTATAGAGGCACAACTTTTTCCTTATCCATCAGGGTAATTGCTTATCACACTATCAGTAGTATTGGGTTTCATTTTGACAGTTCAACAATATAGATTGCGTTATTTACGTTGTTGAGCAGACATATTTTTCGAAGTTAAGGAGCAATGGATTTAGCAATATGCTTCAAATCAATAGTTATGGTGTGTTATGCAATTATGGTACAGTCTTCTGGTTGCTATTTTAAATTCCCTAATGCCAGTAACCCAATACAATTCACGCTATCGTATTGATAAGTAAAATTCTATTAGAGTCTCCATTAATTATATGAGACGTTTTAGTGACTTTCCTTGCTATGTGAGATTTGTACTTTCCCCAAATACATACAATCATGTAAATAATGGACGCCTCCTTATAATCACAATAGAATAAAACCTCCTCCCTACCCTTAGATAAAAAAAAAACTCGTAGAGTTAAGAATAAGTTTTGTTTTTAAAATTTCCAGTACGATCCAGGCAGTCAACAATTCGACACATCAAGCAAACAAAGGGCGCCAGCTTATACCGATAGAATACTGTACAAAGCGAAGTCAATGACTTCTAATTCGTCCTCTGCTTTTTCGGGTGAGCTTTCGTCTTAAATATTACATCGTCACTAATGTGAAGACCCCATAGAAGATTCCCATAGTTTAATGAGCACTTTTCAGTTTAATATTGATTATAATCTGTCCTCGTAAAAAAACTAATATTTGCAATAACTTTCATTTTGACAATTCGACAATATTCATTATCTTATATACTCATAGCAATGGATAAGGAATAGGGATGTGTCCAAGGTATTAAAATCAAAAAAATAATTAGTCCGTCTTATACAACGTGTAAAATAAAGGGTATATACATACCAAGGGCATGGCATCTTTAGATGATATCAAACGATAACGAATGGGTTTCAACTCAAAATAAAGCACTCAAAAAATTGATACCAAATTTTCGGTTTCGTGTGTTTCTTAAAATCAAATCATAACGAACGTAGCACCACACTACATGCGTTAATAACTACTCGTAACACGTCACGTTACTTGCCAAAATCACGATAAATATCTTGAATAATTCTGTGCGCCTAGTATGGTAATAGCCTATCACAGGTGGTGTTTTTCCTCATAACTTCATAACATAAAGAAATAGGATTAAAAAACCCTTCCAATATCGTTTGATATTATGTAAAGATGCCATGCCCTTGTTATGTATAAGTATACCCTTTATGTTACTCGTTGTAGATAATAAAAAAAATTAAGACCCGTGTTTTTTATTTTGTCGAAATTACCAAAAACTACTGAGATATAGCGTATTAAAGTTACGGAGTGGGGGCTAATTACGTCATGCCGTGGTATATTTTGTATCACGGCGTGATGGCATGCGACATTTCAAATCAATATATCTTCCTAAGTATTTGAAAGAAAGAAAAAATAAAAAATACTACGCGTACTAAGCGTGTTCAATAAATTAAATTATTTAAATTATTTTCATTTTTTTTTCACTTTTTTGATGGATACATTATATTTTAGGACACAACCCAAATTCTTCAAACTTTGAAAACAATTGACGTGTGTTTTATCATCTTAACGTAAGTTCTGTGTTTATGTACCTGTTACGTTCAAATGCCGAACCGAAACCAAAAAAAAGCTGTTCACAATGTGTCGCTCGTGATCACCGTAAAACGTCCACATCACGAAATTCGCGTTATGTCTCTTGTGATAACGCTCATGACGCGTTGTGGCAACATAAAAACTACATAGCGAAATTCCTGTCTTGGCTAACTGGTTATGCGACCAAAACGCGTTGTGACAATGAAGAAGCCTTGACGCGTTCTGAGCACTAGTTAATGTAACCGTAACACAGCAGACATTTTTTGAGTTCTGTTATAATCTTAATAGAGTAACCACACTTATTCACCTATTCAGCTCTGTTTAGGTTTTGTCCGTAGAAAACAACTAAGTAATTTTCACTCTTTCTTATGCATTCAAAACACATTCGTTATGTGATCATATGTTCGGCAGAGCATCAGCAGATCAACTTACGTAGATACTGAATTGAACCAAGACATCACGCGGGGCACATGCGGACATCGTCCTAATTGCAACGGCTAATATGGTTTAGAAACTTTGGTTTTAGATCATCGTATCTCTCTCTCTCTCTCTCCCTTCCTTATGTGTATGTGTGTGTTACTCATATGTGGGCAACATTTAGGCCGCTGCCTCGAATCTTGCGGGCAGCGGGGCGGCGGCAGCGCGGGAGCCGGGCGGGAATCGAAGACCCGTTCTCGGCAGATCGCGCGTCACTATAGCCGCGTAGTGTTGTGTTCACGATTGTGTCGACGAGATATTTGTTTTTATTCGCGAAAGAAATGTCTGAACAATGGCGGCAACATCTTTTTGATTCAAATTTATTCCTAACGCTCGATCACCGCTCGCTGCCCGAAAGATTCGAGCGCGAGAAGTACACCGCTCGCTATCCACCACCGCCCCGCTGCCGCGCCGCTGTTTTCGAGAACCGGTCCGTTTGATTTTACGCGTAAGATCTTGCCGCTCACTCGCCGCCGCCGCTGCCGCCCCGCTGCCCGCAAGATTCGAGGCAGCGGCCTCAGACTGTATGTTCACGGCAACTATCGAGCAGCAGGTATCACAAAAAATATACATGGCACCAATTCCCAATTTCAGTGCATCTTTTTCTTTATATTTCATTAAGAACAGGACAGAAGATAATTTATATTAATTTTTAACACCCTTGCTCGTAAAGCTGATGTAATTCCACCGGTTTTAAATATGTAAAGCAGGCCATAACAAACGCGTGTGTTATCAAAGCAAATAGTTAAGTTATAGTCCATACAAATTCCATAACAGCATTATTTTCCATTTTAGTAATTTTGGAACTGATCGCCGCCGCACGGCTCGCGCTGCGCGCTGTTCCATATTTGAAATGGCAAACAATAATACTAATGGCGGGAAAGCAACAGTGTGCATTTACAGATTGAGTTTATTTAAAATGAACAAAATATAAAATACTTTTTTTCTGTTTCCTCGCAAGTGTGTTAAAAAACGTCGTACGATATACGTGCGTATTGGTTATAACATGCTCGGCTCAATTACACCCTCGCCTTCGGCTCGGGCTGAAATTCCGCCTCGCATGTTATAACCATCATTACGCACTAATATCATAATGTACTATTAGTTCTGTAAAATTTAGTTACTCCATAGACAGTTTAGACCCGATTGTTAAAACATGGCGACTAAAAATTCGTGAATTTACTTCCGATGCTGACTAATTTGACAGGAATAATTTAGTATTTGTCTTAATGAGTAGAAAGCAAAAAACTGAACTTAAATTTAGTTTAGTTTGTGTACAATGGAATTGGCTACACTGGCCCCGACTCCCTTGTTCACAAACTAAATTAAATTTAAGTTAAGTACATTTCTTTCTTTCTATTTAATTAAGAAAAGGACAGAAGATAAAATGTTAGTTTAGACCTGTCAAATTAGTCCGCTCGTGACGTAAATTGACGTATTCTTGGTCGCCTTGTTTATAATCGCGTCAAAACTGTCTATGGAGTATCTTTTAAACTAAAATATTATCTTCTATTCTTTTCTTAAAAAAAAAGAGATGCACTTAAAATTAGTTTACTTTGTGAACAATAAAATCGGCTAATTATCATACTTAGGTACTTAATTCTAAGTTTCCCACCAACATTTTAAACACATCACTCTCTGATTCTCACACGTAAGTTGTTGCAGGGCTGCGTCGCATCAGTTCTGTGCCTGTCACTTCGGGAGTCAAATGTTTGGCATACAACTCTGTTCAATCTATCTGTACAAGCGACCACAAACCGGTATGGGGATTGTTCTCGACCATGCTGCGACCAGGAACAGACGTGTAAGCATACCAGACTGTTACACATCACTATGGTATTTATTCATACTATTACGGTCCGATTTGGCACAAGATATGAATTGATACAATGCGAGAAATATTTATGTTATGAGGAGGAAGTTTCTATGAGTAGAGTATTTCAGCTATCGGTGATAATAGGACACTAATTGTCGTTATGATCTTATTGAACTAACTAATTTTAGCCTAATTACTTTGCTTACCTACCTAATATATTCAGTATGTATGTTTAATAGATTTTGGATATGTATGTATCTTTGAACCAAGAATCAAAATCACCGACATAGGTCTTCGAGACGCTAAAATTCAGCGGCAGTGGGCGGGGCACATTGCTCGTAAAACCAATGGCCGATCGAGCAGTAAGGTTCTGGAGTGGCGGCCACGTACCGGAAGACACAGCGTAGGGACACAACAAGGTGAACCGCTGACCTGCCCCCTAATCGGCGAACACATTTTTGCCAAATGATTGCGACTAGTTGGGATCGTTTGGACCGAACGGACCAATGGGCAGTCCGAACGATCCCAACTGATACCAACTAGTCGCAATCTTTTGCCAAAAATGTGTTCGCCGATTAGGGGGCTGGTGAAGGTCGCAGGAAGCCGATGGATGCGGGCAGCATAAGACCAGTCATTGTGGAAAGCCTTGGGGAGGACTTTGTCTAGTAGTGGATCTCTATAGGCTGAAGAAAAAGATGTATCTGTGTATCTATTTTAGTGTATTGTATGCATAATATCTGCACCAACTATAGTCCAAGAAAATCCCTGTTCATACCAAGGTTGCTTTGAAGAGATTTCATTTTGGATAAGGCCACCCATAGTATATTTTGTTGAATGCTGTATTAGTGTTGAATGAATTTTGTAATTAATGTATATTTTTGGTGTACAATAAAGTATAAGTATATGAATTAATAATGGGCCCCGACACCGAGGTCGAGGCGAAGGCCAGCACCAACAAGATGATGATACAGAGGAAAATAAACAAAGACAAAGTCATGCCGCCAAGCGATTCATCGTGTTCCGGCATGATGTCTGGTGAAGCCGTACGGAGGACGGGTCTGAGCAGTTGTGTTGCGATGTACGTGCCGGGTACGATGCGCGAAATGTTGTTGTGTCGGGAGTTTGGTTGTGGAGGGCCTCCAGATCAATATCCCTCTGGCGCAGCATCGTTGGTCGTGTTGTTGGGTTTAACATTGCATCACCGCGCTCAACTGCCGTCTTCCTTCCTATTTACTCAGTTCTTTTGAGTGAGTAGGCTTAACAAACTAGCGCGCTTTACCATCAACGATTGTGTCACTGCTTGCCATCAGGCAGGATTGCAGTCAAGCGCTAGTTTGAAATTTATAAAAAAAAAAAAAAATAGTGGGTATTAAACATTTAGAAGGCTAAATAAGGCAAGGGTATCTTCACGTAGCCAATAGTCCGTAGAAAACTGATTTATATTGCATAACATACCATATTTTAACAAAAACTAAAAAAAAAAATTATTATTCGCGTATTAATCGTCATAATTTTCTAATAATTTTCAGATATAATTATTGTATTTTGTTACAGTGTACCCCTAGCTGCGGGCTTATTCAATCGTGAAGTCTACCTCGAAGGTATCAAGCGTCGAAGAGCGCTGCTGGACCACGCGCCCGGCACCTCCGCGGTATGTAACGTTCAATAGCATTCATTCATGTAACTCCACAGTTAATTCCCGCAATTTTTTGTTCTCATCTCGATGCAAAATGTCCAAAATATATAGGTGCTATATGTAAAGAAAACCCCGTCCGACCCAAAAGGATAATAAATGTTAGATATACACATGACCAAATAAAATATTAAATTTTACATAGTCATCATAGTGACAATACTAATGAATTTTGTAATATTCTTTTTTTTCCGCGAATTAATTCTTCTTCCACAATATTTGATAATTTTAAAAAAAGTGACAACACCATGTGACGGAGCGAATAGCGATGCGATCACGTGCCGTCCGCCCTGCCTCCCTTCACCCGCGCATGTATGCCTAACGTGTTGCCTACAGCACATGCATTAAGTTACCTCGCTTTGTCGAAATAATATTTATTTTTCGATGGGGATTTTTTTTTAAGTTCAGCCCGGCTTTGTAAGCATTATTAGAATCAGTTAGGTATTGTTAGGTATAGATCCTAACAATACCTTCGCGGATCGGACAGGGTTTTCTTTGCATATTGTATACATAAACCCAATGTATTACAAAATGTACGTAGAACTTATACTCAATGAAAAACGTAACTATATCACGCAGTTGTTTATTTTCGATGGTCTTTATCTTTTCCAAATGGCCATTTAAGCCATTGTTACAAAAAGTATTATGTTTACCAAAGAGGTTTATATTTTTGTTGTTATATTTATTAATTTACACTTTTTCAAAATGTACGTTTTACGTTTTTTATTATTTATTTATGACGTCCTAAGTTAGACTAAGTGGACAGGAGTGCAATGTTACAAACGACGATTTACATAATTATTATTAGTTTTTAAAATTATGATTAATTTAGTTAATTTTTGTCATGTGCTCATTCTGAAAACATAAAAGACAGATCTAGTCAGTATAGTGAACTTCAGCAGTATTCCTAACATTAATTATTTATGTGAAAATAACAAATAATATAATTTAAATATTTGTAATTTCCAAATAACTCAACTGTTTATAATATAGATATTCTATTTATTAAATAATAATTGTGCTTTAAACAAATGGATATACTTTCGCTTTAGCTTAGCAATAAAATCTATGTAAAATATTATTTCAATGTTTAGTACATATATTTCCAAATCCTGTTTAGAAAAATGAGCTTTTATGATTATCATTAAAGTAGGTACGTATCGTGGAGTTTCTAAAACAGTACTTAATTAAAATATTTCCTGCCTTATATCACTGTGTTAAACCGTCGAATTAAATGTTAAGAACATTTCAAAGAGTTGTTAAAACTATGTTAATTAGGTGCTGTGATTAGTATTCGTCTAGTCAGATGTCCATTCCAGTTAACGTTGTAGTGTCGACGATCTAGATCATTTGTATTTGTATAGTTATACGGTGATCGGAGATCTCGCTACAGACAAAGGTATAGGTCTGGTCTTCAAGGAATATTATCGCACAAATGAGGCGCAATCTTACGTCCAACATTTCGTCCTTCGGTTTGTAGTTGAGATGTTATGGGATTGTCGTTTTCATATATAGAAAATAACAACTCCTAAGAAAGTACATGTCCAACATTCATTTATTTAATAACAGACAATCGGATATTGAATTAACCTTAAATAAAAATCGAAAATTATTTGTTAAGTAAATTGTTTATGGTAATCGTGTAATAAAATTTTGTTGTTTATAAATTATGAGTATTAGAAAATTGTAGGTCTCTTTGGGTGCCAGTCTAAGATACTGCCAAACCTAATATCATATATTTCGTATTATTACAAATTACTACCTATACTTACCGACCAATAAGAAATATTTGTGTTTTTAATCAAAACTAGAATAAAACATCCTGATCTTAGATCGGTGAGGCAAACAAAAAAAAACTTAGAATGTTGTAGCAAATTTGATGTTATAGGTGGGATTAAATATAATAAAAGTGGGTGTATAAAAGTATTTTTTCATAACTTTTCGACAGTTAGTCTGATAGATGAAGATAGAATTTTGACTGTAGTAGGCCTAGACGTAGAATTTGTATTGTCAATTGTCTGGCTGTCTAGGTAAACAACATCTAAATTATTATTATTCTGTGGACGCCAAGCATCAAGTCTTTGGCACTTTGTATCAAAGAACTTTCTCAGTATTGAACCAATGTTATAAAATAATTCAAAAGTTCAAATACATATCAAATTGATAATTATTATTGCGACTTATAACCCCAGTCCATTAAGGCGAAAGAGTATTCTGTAAAATTCAAACTTTCTTACTTTTTACAATTTGCAGGTTAGTTCAATGAGTTTGTATGTTGATCTAAATATGATGCACGACCGAATCGAATATATGTTTTTATAATTATAATAATAAAAGTCTTCAAAATAACTCCCTAAGTTTGTATTACCGTATATAATGACTAAGTATTTCATGAAATTATGACATTTAAGGGCAATTCTAAGACATAGAGTCGTATTGCAGATTGTAATGATTACAGTTCTATAAAATCACATTTGTAACGATCGGGAATCATATTTAAATCAACATACATCCTGATATTGGCCTGTAAATAAAAAAAACGTAAATAGACTTGAATTTCGCGCGTAACCCTATCGAAATTTGAATTGAGCTTTTAACCTAATCATTTAGACCAGTGAAAATTCCATAAATTTTTTGTAAGTATGTCAGTCTGTCTTCCATAACGTGTACGTAACATATATAATTAAACTTAGGATCTTTACCTGAAATCTAGGCGCCAATATACTTTACCATATAGGAATTTTAACTCCTGTGCATTCACAAGCGTAATACTTAACATCGCGCGAACTATTTTCTACTGCTTCCTTCCTTCCATGAAGGAATCCAAATTGACAATATTATGATTGTGACTGTACTTTTCGTATTCTTATGTACCATTCATAATGTAACCTTTTTTTATCATTATTATGATATTTTATTAATTTAGAATTAGTACCAGCTTTTTGCTACATTTAAAACACTTATTTTAGCTTCTATGCTGTAGTACAATTTAAAACTAACGTGGCACAAAGAAAAAAAAACATCACATTTTCTTCCGTTTCCACCTCTTTATTTAATACATACACAAATGTAGCTATAGTACGACGCTGGTTAATACTGATGTTCGATAAATAAAGTACAATGTTTTATAAGGATTTTATACCTACATACATAATATTATTTTTCTGATATACACGTTTGGTCTACACAAATGTCGGTATACAACGTGTAACATAAAGGGTATATACATAACAAAGGCATGGCATCTTTACATGATATCAAACGATATTGGAAGGGGTTTTTTTTAATCCTATCTCTTTATGTTAGGAAGTTATGAGAAAAAACACCGCCTGTGATAGGCTACTATCATACTAGTCGCACAGAGATATTGAAGACATGTATCGGATTTTGGCAAGTAACGTGACGGGTAACGAGTAGTTATTAACGTATGTAGTGTGGTGCCACGTTCGTTATGATTTGATTTTAAGAAACACACGAAACCGAAAATTTGGTACCAATTTTTTGAGTATTTTATTTTGAGTTGAAACCCTTCCGATATCGTTTGATATCATCTAAAGATGCCATGCCCTTGGTATGTATATAGCCTTTTTGTTACACGTTGTATAAAATCGAGATAATAATTTCATATCCTAAACGTTATTGTATACGAGAGATAATTGTAGTGCATGTATATCAAATGTGTATAAGACTAACAGATTGCTACAAATTTTATTTTGTACAAGATTTTTTTTCTGTATATCTCGCTCGCGCTAAGTTGGCCGCTGATGTTGCGATGTCGGTCCAAATATAGAGAAAACAAAAATATATAATTAGTTTCCGAATAAGTGATAAACACACGCTTGATATGGCGTTACTGCGGTGTTGTGGTTGGGAACATGCCTTCCACAAACCGGGAAACTTAGCGCGGACGTGTCGTAATGGCTGAACAAATTAGTCATAATTTTGTATTACTTTGGATAGGTCCTGAGTGGGGAGGTGACTGCGACAGAATATTTACAAGAAAGAATTCTCAATCATACTGTTATATGCGACCTCTTAAATATAAGGTGAACATACGGCTTTTAATGCCTATAAGTACCAGATATATTTTTTTATTTTATAAACCCTTGCTTATGATTGCTGACTGGTTAAACATAGTTAAGTATACAGTATTATGCCTATTCGCTGACGCAATAGAATGTAGTGTTTTGTCGCAGTTATCTGTTTTTTTTTTTAGTAATAATTGGTTATAATTTTCATTCAATGAAATAAATGTATTGTGAATTATATTGCTAGTCCATATTTTATAGATATGCTAAGTTATTATCTTACTTAAGTCGAAAAAATGTTATGCTAAATATAGTTAACTTTCCTCGCTAATACTAGTTTAATTTACCTCGAAAAACTGCCCTTTAAAGATTTTTATCGACCTTTTAGTGATAAGGGCCATAATATTTGTTACTGAAGCAGTGGGATGCATAAAGCTGCATGTTTACTTGCTATCTTTTTTTTTTACATATTATAAACCAGCGCTTGACCGCAATCCTGCCTGATGGTAAGCAGTGACGCAATCGTTGATGGTAAAGCGCACTAGTTTATTAAGAGCCTATTCACTCTAGCCTTGAAGACACTCAAATTGTAGTCCGACGGAAACACCGCCGCTGGCAAATTGTTCCAGTCCCTCGATGTACGCGGTATAAAGGAGGAGGCGAAACGCTTCGTCCGGATCGTAGTGGTGTTAACAACGTAAGGGTGGAAACCAGCCGTACGACGGGTCGTCCGCTGGTGGAACGGGGATCTTTACTATTATATCACATTACTACGCAGAGCATAGTAAAGCAAATAGGAGTTATAGCATAATTAATTAGCCCATAATGTTCCCTGGGGCACAGGCCTCATATCTTTGAGAGTGAGTGGGCTATAATCAAAATTTTGGTTCTAGTACTTTGAACACAATGTTACCTCCCGATATTTTGAGAACAGTGCTCATAAAATAGGCTATTTGACAGATTTATAATTTCTATCTTGAATTACTTGGTGGTGGTTAAGAAGTTCACAGAAGGTATTTTTATTTTTAATTTTAAATACGTTTTTCGTAAGAAACATGCAAATAAAAATTCAAATAAGCCGCCAAAACGCTTTAATCAGCAAAATGGCGTTGCGCCTTGTAAGTGACGTCATAAGCATCATAAACGATTTTCGGTTTCGCAGTGAGTGGTGTTTGTATTTATCTGTTATTTGTTGTTGTTTATCTAATAAAATGGTTTACAAGTGGTATGCTGTACCGGGTTGTACAAATACATCGATAAAATACCTGTGAACACAGAACAACAACAAGTGCTCATGCGCGTATGACGTCATAGTGACATTAGCCAATACGGATTGTTTCACAATATGTGGGGCGAGATACAAAAAGTCAAACATATTTTTGTGTTTTTGGATATATTCATTGTTATTATTTTTATTAAAACTCATGTAAATGACATAAAGAACCCTCATTTTATGCATTTAAAGCAAATAATCACAAAAAAATCATACTGTCAAATAGCCTATTATTTTCACAATTGCAGCGCCCGTCTATGGGCCAAACCCACGAACTTTGATTATAGGTAGAATGAACATTATTTATACAATGTTGCCACAAAAGAAAAATAATACATACAATACCATGGTTCAAAAATCAGATTTCATTGTTTGAATTAAAAGTAAAGCTACATTTTAAACCACTATCCTAGTTCACACTGGTTGCTGAACTCTGAACGTTGTTGTAATGCCATTCCACACAGGCGGACCCCTTGACACCATTCACTTCAACGCTGCACCAACGCTCGTAAAACTTCGCTTCCCTTCCCTTACCAATATAGAAAACATCTTCAGTGTCCACTTGCACTCGAACTGCATACGTGTCGTATCCTGAACATACAGATAAGCTTTAATAAGTACACAGAAAAGGAAGAGTAAATAAAGAGTAATCGATTGTAAGTCTAATTTTCTTTTTGTTTTTTAATTATAAATTAGTGGCTTGACCGCAATCCCGCTTGATGGTAAGCAATGATGCAATCGTTGATATATATATATCAACGATTATAGACGAACGATATATATATATATATATATATATATATATATATATATATATATATCTAGACATCACCATCATCTGTAAACTTAGGAATTGAATGTAACCCTGAATATTAAAACAGGTCCCGTCATATTGAAAAGATAAGGAGGATCACTGGGAGGTATACTAGATGTGTCATCGACATTGTAGTTGCTTGACCTCCCTAAGGTACATAATATAAAATCACTTGGATGTCATAAAACGTCAAGGTCTTTCTTTTTCTATGTCTATAGTTTCAACCATAATTATTTTTCAGCTTACTGGGATCAACGATAAATGGCGACTATTACTTGAGGGTACTCTTTAACATTCAACCACCAATGCTGGAAAGAAAGTTGTCCTCCGTGGCACAGCGGTCAACACGCCTGCCTGCGACATGGAGGCCCCGGGTTCGATCCCCGGCCAGGTCATGATGGAAAACGATCTTTTCCTGATTGGCCTGGGTCTTGGATGTTTATCTATATATGTATCTATTATAAATATAGTATCGTTGAGTTAGTATCCCGTAACACAAGTCTCGAACTTACTTTGGGGCTAGCTCAATCTGTGTGATTTGTCCGTACATATTGTTACGGGCTAGGGGTACTTAAACGCCGGTTAAGGGTTACGAAGTTTATTAGCAACGAAGGTACAGTCGATCGTAGGCAATGACAAGTAGAACGTAGCTGATGTCGTACCGAAGTCTTCTCTTACGTCCACGAAGTCCGTGTTGTAAACACACAATAACGCTACAGATGTTACTTCACGTAGTACTCGAAGTTCTCGTTGTAATTGTCGCAGTAGGTCTTCTTTAAGATCGCTTCTTAACTGTCGCTGTTTTCGTATCGCTAGTCGAGTGTAGACTGACTCTGCGTCGGCATCACGGTGCTATATATAGTCCAGCTGATCGAACATTCCAGATTCCTCTAGACGTAATAATAATAGCACATAACTTCGAGGTCACTCGGAAGTACCTACGGTAATTCCCGGAAACGGGTTTCTAGAAATTTCGATGTCGAAACATTGTTGACAAAACTGTTGAGACCTGTACCATTCGATAGGCCGTCCTAAGTCTAGTAATGCGTTTTATTATTGTACCTAGAAAATGTCTAGATCTGGAGGAATAGGACTTAAAAGTGACACACTGCATGTCACGCGATATTGAACCTTATGCCATCGACATAAGGTCCATTCGTAACAATATTTATTATTTATTGAAGTAAAATGAAATTAACGTAACTTAAAAAAACTTACCAGCTTCAAAAGTGAACCCATAGTCTTTGGGTAAGATCTGGTGTTCTCCATGTTGGTACAAATGGAAGTCACTGGACTCTACTGGTAGAACTGCTTGGTCTGATTTACGGCAGAGGTAGCCGATGGTAAGGCTGAAACGAAAGGGGTTATATAAATAGATAGTTGAAACGGTTTTGTCCCTTTCGAAATTCCGTCACAATTCCTTTAGCCTGGCCCTGGCCATTACTATGGGCTGCTGCAATTTTCAATTACCTCAAGGTTGCGTTTGGCGGTACGGTGTGTTAAGGGATTGATTTTATGCGACGAATAGGAATAGAACCTAATGGCATGACAAAAAAATTTCAATGACCGTCATTCTCGGTAAAAAAATCAAAGATGCTTGCCCTTTCTGCGGCGTTCTTCGGCATCCCTCGGGGCAGTTCCGCAGCCTTTAAGATGCCGAGGTTATACTTATGACGCCCCCCCTGCCTAATGGCACAGAGGCATGCCTAAGTATACTGCTGCATCGATGCCGCCAAAATGGTCTCCTAGCCTGTTCTGCAATGGGACTAAAATTTACCTAAATAAGTGATAACTATGAATACTTACTGCGACAAAACTGCTGGCTGACAAACTGTGCCGATGGCCATGCAATCTCCGTTTTCCAAGAATATGAAATGATATACATAACGATGGAAAGTGCGCCAGTCTCGAAACGGTCCTGTAAGCAGAAGAAATATGTTAAGACATGAAATCAGATATTTTATAGAAAAGTACCTACAATACCTTCGAGGTCAAAATGATTAGAACACTAAATGCTCTTTTTAATAACCTACAAATATTTCAACTTATGACGGGAGGAGTAGGTGCAGACTCATATACAGTCTGTACAGACCACATCAAGCTACTACAATATGTCAAATTTGTTTATTAAATTTTCAATTTTATCGCTATAGCATTAACGCTCGCGGCTGATTGGGAATTTTTGAGTGTTTCGGGCAGGTTGACCTGCTATACCTACTGAATCCATAGACGATCATTTATTGGATTCATGGTTATAGTTTGTACGTCGATTTCCCGCCATCATATAAAGGTGACCTGTTGAAATGGTAAATGCATATAGATATATCGTGTTCTTCGTAGTGTAAAAAGTAACTCCGGTACTTTTAATTATCTGCATTCTCAGATTTTACACTTACCGAAACTGTGATCCCTGACGCATGGTATGTCGATGACGTGTTGTTTGCCGTCGATTGTGATAGTGCCCTCCAGGGCACCCATTTGCTCGTAATGCGTTTGATGTAATCTAAAAATTACAAAAAAGGAACATTAGAATAGGTAGTCAACTGATTATTATGTCTAATCAATCGCGGGCTATGTTGGGCGTCTCTCTGAAGGACCGCATCTGAAATGAGGTGATCCGACAGAGGACCAGAGTCACCGACATAGCTGAGAGTCATAAGCAAGCTGAAGTGGCAATGGGCTGGTCACATATGCCGCAGGACCCACAACCGTTGGGGTAAACGAGTCCTCGAGCGGAGACCGCGTCTCGGCAAACGTAGCGTGGGACACCCTTGGGCGAGATGGAGCGACGACATCAAAAAGGTGGCTGGCGGAGAACTGCTCAGGATCGAGCTTGTTGGCGTGCCAAGAAGGAGGCCTATGTTCAGCAGTGGACGAGTAGGGGCTGATGATGTCTAATCAAAAATACCTGAATATGTGTTTATAGTAAGTAGGTACCTCTAAAGTAAATATGCTACTTCAGAGGAAAACAACGTAATTCCACGTAAATAAACAAAGTAAGTAATTCAACGTAAATAAACAAAGAAATTCGACTTGGTCGAATGATTCGCGTTTTTTCTTTAATACAAAATGATTTTTGTTTGAATGCTTCTAGATAACCTTTTATATTATGTAAGTCCTTTATTATGCCAACTAGCTTTGACCCTGCGGCGTCGCCCGCGTGGAGTTCGGTTATATCGCGCTTTTTAGATTTCGCTCGGGAATATCATATTTTTCCGGGATAAAAGGTAGCCTATGTCCTTACATAGGCTACCTTTTATCCCGGAAAAAAATGAGACAATCATTAGACCCTGAGAAAGGTCTAATGATTGTCTGTGCCAAATTTCATTAAAATCAGTTGAGAGGTTTAAGCGGGAAAGCGTAACAGATAAACAGACAGACAGAGTTACTTTCACATTTATAATATTAATAGTTAGTAATATTGTCCCCATTTCAGCTGACCTTGCATATACAATATGTTAAGAAAACCCTGTCCGACCCGTGAAGGTATTGTTAGGTATCGATAACTGATTCTACTAATGCCTACAAAACCTGGCTAAACTTAAAAAAAAATTCCCCCTAAAAAATAAATAACTTAAATAAAATAAATAGGTAATTTCATGGCAACACAGGCACAGTTCATAACCTCAGTTGACCTCATGCATGTAGGTTTAAGTAATTTATTCACGTTTATCGAGTCTCGAAAGAAATAACGATACTTAGGCAGCTCGTGAAAAGAACTTTTTTTTTTAAGTAGGAAGGTCGTCTGACTCTCCAAATGTATCATTTCATTCGACGAGCTTATTGGCTGTGGCGGAGATGTTGTTCCAATTTCGTTCACTAATAACGATACAGGCCCAGCTGGCACCGTCGCACGAGATTAGCACGGACATGCACATAAATAAAAATCAAGTGGTGTCAAATCTGCGCTGGCCACAGTTGGTCCACCCTTACCAATCCACTGCTCGCCGAACTGATAATGGAGGTTCTCACGTACAGGACAAAGATATGGTGACGCACTGTCATACTGGAACCACATTGACCACATTGACCACAATCACCTGATCACAAAACAGCAGTTGCTACCTTCCATCAGCATGTTACATTACTCTACATTAGGAAACGACATGATCACACAATACACGAATAGTCTTCACTAAAGCGATGTTTACGCGCGACTGATAATTTAAAGTAAAAATGATTTTTATTTTTTAGAATTGTACCTACGGGGCTGACCTCGCGGCATCCTTTGAGTAAATAGGGATGTGTAAGTAATCAAAATATTGATTTTCGATGGAAACAATTTACTCGTCTATTTTTGTTATCGATTTAGTATTGTAGTTTCTCATTCTCATTCTAGATTCAACATCGCATGGAATTGTTTAGAACTTTTACAAAACTTAAATTAAATAGGTACACTGCTGTAAATGAAAATCATGCCAAATTTTTAATTTCAGTTTTTGTCTCAAAATCGATGATATTGACCGTTAAAATATTTGTAAAATTTTACTAAAATTGTGTTTCATAAGTCCTTCTCGTTTCTGTTTACTAATACTTGTGTTATAATAATGTTATTAGTAATTAATCGATAAACAAACAAAAGTACTTTTACCATTGGGTAATCTGTGTTTTTAACAAATCATTCAACCAGATACAAGTTTCGATTAATAGCGATAAAAAACGTTATTGCGCAAAAATTAGTGCATCACTAGTTATTTCTTTTACGTCGCCGACAAAGCTCACGCGCGACGCCGCCAAAGAAATAAATAATCTAACAAAACAATAAAAGGAAAGCCGACAATTATACCGCCTAAAATGGTGTTGTCATTTTTTTAAAAACACCAAATTTTGGGGAAGTTAGCGTAAATTCGCGGGGAAAAAAGAATAGTTTTAAAATTGATTAGTATTGTTACTATGATGATTATGCAAAATTTCAAATTTTATTTGGTCATGTGATTGCCTAACCTTTATTATCCTTATGGGTCGGACAGGGTTTTCTTAACATATTGTATAGGTAGATAGGTTCAGCTATACAATAAAGACATGATATATTGAAGAATTTTAAATCATAACTAAGTACACCTAACTACATGAATATTTGGATAAATAGGTACAACAAGTGACACGACCAAGAGACATTATGTACTTATTATCATGACAAGTTGTGTCGAAAATGTGTGGCACAATACTGAGACCACATTTTGGATGCGGCCATAATTCTCCACGTCATAATTAAGGCTTTAAAGTACAGGCACATTATACATATACCTATAGCCAGCCAATAACGTACATGTCATCATCATCAACCTTTTTTATCGTCCCACTGCTGGGCACAGGTCTCCGCTCATAGAGAAGGATTGAGCCTAATCACCACGCTTGCTCAATGTGGGTTGGCGATTTCAGCCTTAATGTTCAGGTTTCCTCAAGATGTTTTCCTTCACATTCAGTCGTTGGTGTCATAACTTTGGAAAAGTTACATTGGTACTTGCTTGACCTGGAATCGAACCCGCGCACTCATACTCGAGAGGCTAGTGTTTCAACCACTAGGCCACCCCGACTACTGGTTGATGATGAACGACCTACTATGTTAATAAGTAGTTCATACTTACTTCTTAAGTAACTTAAAGTAGTTTCTCGACCATTTATGCCTAGCCAAATCACTGGCCAATGACTTAGGCGACATCTGTTTGTTGTAGTTGAAATGTGAAAACACAGCGCTCCATGTTAGTTCCACATCTACTTGCACTGTCTTCTCCTTATCATTTTTGGGTCTGTAAAAATAATCTTCAGTTTTTAACTCAATAGTAGACCGGAGTATAGGGCTTTAACATACCTAATTGGCGAATTGTCGGTATACAAAAGGGCAAGGGCGCACCCAGTTTCTATCCTAGTCCTTGGGGGTAAAATCTGTGTGCGATTTTGCAATGACACCGTACATTTTGCTAGTGACGCGTGGTTTATTTAAAAGTTAGAGATAAGTCCTCGTTTATACTTTGTTTAGTAATTTGGGGAGTTCATACATGTTCTGTGAGATTTCCAGGAAAAGGGCAATTGCCTCCCCCCCCCCCCTTCCCCTCCCCCTTCGGTACGCTCATGCAAAAGGGCACACCTCTGCCTGACACTTCACGGATTATGACTTTGATAATATGTTATTTTAATTATACCTACAAGGATAATTAACTGGATTCAACGACGATGGGTCGATATCTATTGATAAAATTAATGATTTCCTGCTGATTATTTCAAATAATTATTTGCTCGGTGGTAGGCAACAACATCAGCCGCCGGCATAAGATACCACCACAGAAATCGTAATAACATATTACGATTTCTGTGGTTACCACCCACCAGACAAAGTCTTGCCACCAAGCGATTCGTCGTGTTCCGGCATGATGTCTGGTGAAGCCGTACGGTGGACGGGTCTGAGCAGTTGTGTTGCGATGTGGTCCGGGTACGATGTGCCTAATGTTGTTGTGTCGGGAGTTTGGTCATGGAGGGTCTCCAGATCATCCTCTGGCGCAGCATCGTTGGTCGTGTTGTTGGGTTAAACATTGCATCACCTCGCTCAACTGCCGTCTTCCTATTCGCTCAGTTTTTTGAGTGAATAGGTTTAATAAGCTAGTGCCCTTTACCATCAACGATTGCATCACTGCTTACCATCAGGCGGGATTGCAGTCAACCACTAGTTTATAACTATAAAAAAAACCACAACTGAATACTACATAATCACAACTAAACCTGTACTGATTCTGTAAAAATTTCACTAAAATGTTGGGTGAAGCGAGCTGTCAATGGTGTCAATTGCTTAACATTCGTTGAAAAGACACACTCCACGCTCACTTCAACTAAGACACACTCCACGCTCACTTCAACTAAGACACACTCCACGCTCACTTCAACTAAGCTCACGCGGGCAAATGGTTACGGAATCGGACTGCAGCTGTAATTAAAAGACACACTCCACGCTCACTTCAACTAAGCTCACGCGGGCAAATGGTTACGGAATCGGACTGCAGCTGTAATTAAAAGACACACTCCACGCTCACTTCAACTAAGCTCACGCGAGCAAATGGTTACGGAATCGGACTGCAGCTGTAATTAAAAGACACACTCCACGCTCACTTCAACTAAGCTCACGCGGGCAAATGGTTACGGAATCGGACTGCAGCTGTAATTAAAAGACACGCTCCACGCTCACTTCAACTAAGCTCACGCGGGCAAATGGTTACGGAATCGGACTGCAGCTGTAATTAAAAGACACACTCCACGCTCACTTCAACTAAGCTCACGCGGGCAAATGGTTACGGAATCGGACTGCAGCTGTAATTAAAAGACACGCTCCACGCTCACTTCAACTAAGCTCACGCGGGCAAATGGTTACGGAATCGGACTGCAGCTGTAATTAAAAGACACACTCCACGCTCACTTCAACTAAGCTCACGCGGGCAAATGGTTACGGAATCGGACTGCAGCTGTAATTAAAAGACACACTCCACGCTCACTTCAACTAAGCTCACGCGGGCAAATGGTTACGGAATCGGACTGCAGCTGTAATTACCTACTTGCCGTCGCTGGAAGTTCAACCCAAGTAATTTGAAAACAGTGTGTGTTGCCAGTGATGACTTATGGAATTGAGACGTGGTCGCTAACAATGGGCCTTTTATGAAGGCTCAAAGTCACTCAAAGGGCAATGGAGAGGTCTATGCTTAGGGTTTCACTGCGCGATCGAATCAGGAATGAGGAGATCCGCAGAAGAACGAGAGTAACCAACATAGCCCGAAGAATTGCAACACTAAAGTGGCAATGGGCTGGACACATTGCCCCTAGGACCAATGCCCGATGGGGCCGACGGGTTCTCGATTGGCGACCACGCACCGGAAGACGTAGCGTGGGTAGGCCGACCGAAGGTGGACCGACGACCTGGTGAAGGTCGCGGGAGGCGCAGGACCGGTCGTCGTGGAGAACCTTGGGGGAGGCCTATGTCCAGCAGTGGACGTCTTTCGGCTGAAATGATGATGATGAATTTGAAAACTGTTTAAAAGGCTTTTAAAACTTGGAAAGATCAATGCAACTAATGCTTGTAGGTAACGACAGGATATTTGATGATATTGGGGAGATTTTGTTCTACAGCGAGGAAATTCAATATTCTTATTCGTGGTAATAACATTTCACGTCTGATAGATTTTGCATGAAAGAACTGTCAAAAAATTCAAAACTCAGATAATAAAATTATGTGGCGTTGGAAAAATCAGCGTTTAGAAATTAAAAACAAATTCTCAATGGTGGTAGGTACGCATAGTCGCATACCTAAACAGTTATTACCGATACCAAAGTAAAGACACATGACACATGCCAGCGTACTTATCTACCTATTTAATGAAGGATTAATGAAACAGTTATTATATTATCTTGCTGAGTTGATACTCACTTCATTGCACCTGTGTAAGTTAATTTCCAAGTGCGCATAGGTATGAAGTTGACGACTTCAAGACCTTTTATTTTATACAAGCCCTCTTCGATCGTCGATTGTTCTTGATATGTGTCTGGTAACTCCGGAGATAGGAGGAGGTCTTCGCCCTTGACCTGAAAAAATATAGTTTAAGTGCGTACTTAAAGGATTTGGAATTTCTCGTGTATCGTGGTTGCATTTACATCCTCTCAGCGAGAGGAGGCCTGTGTCCCAGGAGAGGGAACATTAAAGGCTGATTATGTACTCTCACATACACAAAGAGTAGTTGACAACCTCCGTGGCGTAGCGGTAGCGAACGCGGCCGCTGCGCAAGGAAGCGCGTGTTCGATCCCCGCGCTTTGCAAATACTAAATTTGTATGCATGAATATGAATATTTGCACTGGTCTGGTCGTGCCTCGGAAAGCACGTTAAGTCGTTGGTCCCGGTTGCCATACGAACATCTAGTTGCAGTCGTTACGGGCTGTTGGAGCCCTCAAAAGTTCAAAAATTGGTCTAAGTAACTATAATGCTTCGATATCGCCTTCGGGTTATGGAGGTCAGACGGCAGTCGCTTCACGGAAAATATCGAAGTTTAGCCATAATCAGCAGTTAGACTGGGTAAAGGGGACCCCAGACTCTAAAGCAGAAAAAGCTTCGAATGCGACTGGGATTAACGCTGATTTTGATGATGATGATAACATACACAAAGAGTAGTTCATGTTTTGCTTGTAGTAGCTATTTGTTGATTAGCCGTGGATGAGCAGGTATGAGAACGAAGGAACCTGGGTCAGATCGCCGGGTCAGTGAAAATAGTAGGTCCCTACTGAGTTTAAACTCCAGAGAAATATAATCCGTTTTTGGTAGTAGTAGTAACTACTATAGGTCATTGTCTGCCTACTTCTTCGGGAGACAGTCGTGATGTTAAGTACCTACTTATGTTTTCGTGTAATAAGTATGTAAACACTATGTACTTATATACAATACCAACCTTCAAGTACAAGAAAGCATCAACAACATTCTTAGGTCTCCTTGCGATCCCACAGATAACAGCATCGCCCTCCTTATTATTTCCATTGAAATATACCGCGTCGATTGCCTAAAACATAATTATTTAATAATGAACTTTGTTCCAGTATTGTGTAACATAGTTACTCATTTCAGTGTTTACATTATACGAACGCGTGTCATCGTAATCTTTGCAATTTGTAGCTTAAACCAATGATACAAGAATCACATGACCAGCGGCAGCGTTCGTTGATTGCAAGAACTTTACCTGTGGATGATCATCGAGGTAAAACTTCTTTTCCAGCGCCTCGTCTTGTTTATGCACGTGTTGGGTGCCGTCACAGCTTTTGCCGGATTCGACGGTGTATAAGCGATGTAGGTGATTGAAAAGCTAAAATTTAAGCAGTATTTATTGATGTTATGAAAAATACTTATTAGGTTTTTAATCTCGGACACATTGGTGGTGCAACCATTGTCACGCCGCCAACAAACTGTTACGTGATGCCTCTATTAGGAATCTCATCAGAAGTCCAATCGGTTGCGCAACCAAACATAATATATATTTTTGAAAGGGTGAAATCTAGGTATTATGCCGCCACATGATGTTCTGGTGAGATAGGTCACTACAGAACGTCACTCAAAACTCAAGCTCTACCTATGTCTCGTTTCAAGCCATTTGATTGGTTGAAACTAGTTTTAAGTAATGCTTAAGCAGAGATCAATGCTTGAATTTCCTTCTGGAATACGGACCTTAGTCAATATTTCAGTTTTCAGCAACTAATTATGGGTTGCTTCACGTGTTTTGTTCCTGACCTTTTACCAAATCGGAAAAAAATAATCTCTCCAAATTAACTATATTCAGGGCAGAAGCAACTAGAGCCTCGTTAGGTAGATAACATCTATAGTTTCTTTATTCCTAAGGTGTTATAGTACCTTATTAACAAACCACATCCTACAATTTCTATAGAACAATAATATAACATAGGTAGGTACTTACCTGTTTTATTCTTAAAATCGTGTACATGAAAAGGAACTTGGTCCAGTAGAATTTATCCTTCTGTTGATAAACACCAAATATCGCTGCTTTTCTTGGTTTGTTAACTATCCTAAAAAAAACCACCAGCCCTATAGGAATCAGAAGAGGTAATAGACAAGAACACAACATTTTTTCTGATGAAATTAAACCTATGAATTAACTATTCGCTATTACTACACGCAACTAAATGATTAACTAATTTAATCATCTACCGTCTGGTTAGCTATCTTATCGGTTACCTACCGATAATTGTGTGATTTGGAACCAAGTATAAGATTTTAATAAAAATTAGCTATTCCTACAGCCCAAGCGGATTTCTGATAAGAAAAATAAGTACCTACTGAACTTGAAACTTTAAAATGAAACTGTTTAGGGTAATTATCGGTATCACTTTTACACGTCTTATAATATAACTTCGGGTTCTAACCAGACGCAGTGAATACGTACCAGTGTTTTAGACTCCTAAAGTCCTAATCAAAGTAACGACAAATGTTAGTGTTAACTACTTTTCGTTCTACTGTCCAATGTTTGATCGTTCTCTCTTTACATATTCCGTTTCCTTGTTCTGCACAATCTCTCTTGTACGGACGACAGCAGGTCAAGCTACCCCAAACTGTCAGAAATTCCCAATCAACCTTAACCCTTAAAACTTTAGAAATAAAGTTGAAAATCTAATGAAGAAATCTGACAGATTGTAGTAGCTTGATGTGCCGTCACCATACCCTCCCCCTCCTCCTCCCTCGACCCATATCCTCCCGTGGGTGTCGTAAGAGGCGACTAAGGGAACTCACCAGGGAAGCGGGCAGCAGCGCTTCTTCTGTGTAATATCAAATCACTGCGATCCCCAACCCGCCTGCTATGACAAACCCCCCCAATGATGCACACGACGCGGCTCAGGCCCCTAGTCCCCTACAGCTCCGCTATTCCAGTCTATGGTAGCGGACTCGGTTACGGCGGAGCAAGGGGTGCGTAGAATCTCCGGAAGAGATCCGGCTACCATCACCAACGACGACCTTTGGCCCTGGCAACATATAACACGCGCACACTACGAACCGATGAGAAGACTGTCGAACTGGAGGAAGAACTGAGCCGGTTGCGCTGGGACATTGTGGGGTTATCTGAAATCCGAAGAGAGGGAGAGGACTCGATAATCCTAAAGTCTGGCAACCTCCTCTATTTCCGGGAAGACGACCAGCTGTCCCAGGGTGGCGTCGGGTTTATTGTCCACAAGTCCCTCGTGAACAACCTTGTTAAAGTCGGGAGCTTTTCGACTCGGGTGGCGTACCTTGTACTCAGAATAACCAAACGATAAAGGTTATACAGGTCTACGCTCCGACGTCTAAACACTCCGACGATGAGGTGGAGAGTATGTATGAGGACCAGAGGCGGGGCAAGACCTAAATTTGTTGCGGGCAAGACAAATTTCGCGAGACCCCATGCGTACCCCCAATTTCGCAGAACATGTATGACCTCCTCTAATTACTAATCAAAGTGTAAACGAGGAATTATCTCTGACTTTTAACTAAACTACGCAGTGTAGACACTAACGAAATGTACGGTGTAATTGCCAAAAAACCGCGTGCGACTATAGCGGACAAAGATTACCCACTCGAAAAGTTTGACTAGCCCCCTAGGCCTGACTTGAACCCCTAGCTGAGTACGCCCATGCGAGGCCCTGTTCTATTGCGATCTGAAGACGGATTTTATATAATAATAAAAACAAAACAATTAACACTGCCGAGTTTTTAATCATAAAAATAAGTACAAATAAGATTAAAATTAATGAAAAAGGTAGTATTGTTAGGTGGAGATGACAATACCAATGAACTATGCATCGGTAAAATATCATATTTTAAAATGTTACAGTTTCTGATTTATTGATTTAGTGGTTATTTTTAAAGGGATATTGCGCCAAAGCATAATGTTCGACACTTAAACCCATGTTGTTGCTTAATTTTATATCTGACTAGCTTTCCGCCCGCGGCTTCGCCCGCGTGGAATTCGGTTATATCGCGCTTTATAGATTTCCCTCGGGAATATCAAATTTTCCGGGATAAAAAGTAGCCTATGTTCTTTCTCAGGGTCTAAAGATTGTGCCAAATTTCACCAAAATCGGTTGAGGTTTAAGCGGGAAAGCGTAACAGACAGACAGACAGAGTCTTTCGCTTTTATAATATTAGTATGGATTACGGCTGAATATGTTATGTATGAAAAAAAAATTGTTATGTCTACATTTTTTAACTGTAAAGAACTTATATTTAATAGTGCAGGTGCAGTAAATCCATGCCTAGAGCCAGACTAAGCCGACACTACACCGATGATATCCCGGACGTCAGCCTGTACGAGATTAGTATTGCCCTGAAACAGCTCAAAAACGATAAGGCGGTTGGAGATGATGGAATTACGGCTGAGCTTCTGAAAGCGGGTGGCAAACCGGTTCTTAAAGCGCTTCAGAAGCTATTTAATTCCGTCATTCTTAAAGGCGAAACGCCTAAGGCGTGGCACAGGAGCGTGATGGTGTTGTTTTTTCAAAAAAGGTGACAATGCCCTCCTGAAAACTACAGACCGATAGGTATCCCTCCTGAGCCATGTCTATAAGCTGTTTTCTATGGTCATCACGAATCGTCTCGCTCGCAGGTTCGACGACTTCCAGCCTCCCGAACAAGCACGCTTCCGAAAAGGCTTTAGCACCATAGACCACATACATACGCTGCGGCAAGTTATACAGAAGTCCGAGGAGTATAACAAACCACTATGCTTGGCGTTTGTGGACTATGACAAAGCCTTCGATTCGATCGAGACTTGGGCGGTGCATACGAAGGCTCAGAGTCACACAAAGGGCAATGGAAAGAGCTATGCTCGGAGTTTCTCTGCGTGATCGAATCAGAAATGACGAGATCCGCAGAAGAACCAAAGTCACCGACATAGCTCTGCGAGTCGGTAAACTTAAGTGGCAGTGGGCAGGGCACATTGCTCGTAGAACCGATGGTGGATGGGGCAGTAAGGTTCTGGAGTGGCGGCCCCCAACAAGGTGGACCGATGCCTTGGTGAAGGTCGCGGGAAGCCGATGGATGCGGGCAGCACAAGACCGGTCAGCGTGGAAAGCCTTGGGGGAGGCTTTTGTCCAACAGTGAACATCTATAGGCTGAAGAAGAAGAAGATGTGCCGTCGTCTGTACTAAGGGAAATTTCTGTCTATAAATGTATAGTATACCTACTTAGCTTCATTTATTGACCTTAGTAATTCGAAAATTTAATTAGTTGATAATTTATTAATATCATTCAACACCATATTTTTATAGCTTTATATATATAACATAATAGGTATATATGTTAAACTCCTTTCGCCGTTTGTAAGTAAATGTTTTTTTTCCTTTCCCTACCATTAATCAAAAGAAATAGTACATTGTTTTTCTAGGGCGGGATGTAAGACATTTCATTGTAATGTCTATTCCGCCCGAGGCAAACACAATGTTTTTCATTGAGCTCACAATGAAATTTTGCAAGCCCGAGTACAATACGGGACATCCCGCCTACTTTACTTGCGTTTATTAACATTGTTTACGAGCATGTGTGATGAAAAATAATAAACTCACTGGATCTGTGGCTAATGCACAAACCGTGCGAAGCCAATATAAAAGAAAAAATGTTAGGGCAACGGCACAATATGCCGATCATCAGCCGTACCTACGGTAGCACATCAGCTCGATGTATGTACGAGCACGACAGAGACTGGTCATTTTCACAATAAATTAATGAAGGGATAATGAAACATGATCCACAAACGATAGTGTGATACTATTTTCGCTCATCAAACTACACAAAACGTAGCCAGAATACGGATGCTAAAAAATTTACAACGGAATCGTGGAGAGACCGATAGAAACGTCGTCGGTGGAAATCCCTGCTTTGCCATACCTTCATGCTTTTATTGGTAGTAGGAACCATTTTTAGTTTATTACCAGTGATTTTCTGTCCTTCAGCTTTTTTCTTTATAGTCATAGATAAATGAAAACAACTATGTGGAGTTAAGTATTTATATTTATTCCAAACATATTTTAAAATAAACCGTTTTAAAATAAAATGCACAATTCATGGTAAATTAAGATTACGCTCAGAGTTCTGCTTAAAAAGTGACAGTCGACATTTTAATAACACAAAATATAATATTAGTTTTATTACTATATTAATTTCACACAGTGAAATATACTCCAGGTATTATATAGTCTTAAGATAACATTGGAATACGTTGACAATGGGTTGCAAAAGGATAGATATAATTTAATTTATTTATTCTGCCGTCGCCATAAGATGTTTGTGCACACACTCCTCTTTGTTGATGAGATGCGTAGTCTTGTTCACGAGCTGCATCAATGTGTTGAGGTTGTTCGACCACTCGTTGAGGCGGTCGGACGCGTCCATGTTCAAACTGGAATAAGTAAAGTATAAATCAAAGAATAATCAAAATAAGTAAAGTAAATTTATAAGTTAAGTTTTTTAATATCGACTAAAATAGTAGTCTTTTTTTGTTTAAGAATTATGAACTAGTGCTTGACTGTAATCCCGCTTGATGGTAAGCAGTGATGCAATCGTTGATGGTAAAGCAGCTAGTTTATTAAGCATATTCACTTGGTGAATAGGAAGGAAGACGGCAGTTGAGCGAGGTGATGCGATGTTACATCCAACAAACACGACCAACGATGCTGCGCCAGAGGGAGATTAATCTGGAGACCCTCCACGACCAAACTCCTGACACAACATTTGGCGCATCGTACCCGGCACACATCGCAACACAACTGCTCAGACCCGTCATCCGTACGGCTTCACCAGACATTATGGCAGAACACGACGAATCGTTTGGCAGCAAGACTTTGTCTGGTGAATGGTAACTTCTGCCGGCAACCGATATTACTACTACTGCCTACCACCGAGAAAGTCTAGTCTAATTAATACGCATAAATAAAATTAAACTGTCTCTTTGTAATACTTAATTAACAGATGTTTGCAAAATGCATACCGGTACATAAAACAAAAAACTATTCTTTATTTTTTTTATTAGGAACACATAGCTGAGGTCATTAGTTGGGAGTAACTCCAACTTTGTTATGCCGATGTGCACGTGAACGAAATCGCAGGCACAAGTTTGTCAATATAAAAAGCATGTCGTATAGGTTTCGACATAGGGTTAGGACAAGACCTAACCGACAACTTGATAAAGGTCAGTTGCGACCACTTCTGTGGCTGGTAAACACTTCCGCGTCAGTGAATGACTACTTAGTAAGATTAGAAACATTTAAATGAATTGTAAAACTCTATAGGTTCTAGATACCCGCGAACTCCCGCGTTTAAAAATAAATAGAAGGTGCGGCACGTAAGTTGGCAAGACAGAACTGGTTTCCGTCAATATATAGTGCAATACCGAATATGATATAGTGATACCAAAAGTTGTTTTATGTCTATGCAAAACCGCTGTCGTTAATACTTTATTTTTGGCAAGGAGATAGATTTTATCCTAGAGAAGGATTTTTTTTTGTCTAGGTAGCACTATCCCGTAGGATAAATTTCGACATACACGCGGGCGAAGACCCGGACAGAAGCTTATAATAAACTAGCGACCTGTCCCGGCTTGGCACGGGTGCAATGCTGATACTAAATACACTACAGAAAAACCGTGAACGTTGTTTATAAAACATAGCGGCCCGCCGCCCCGGCCAGCCGGTACCGCCGCAAACGCTACGTCCCGCAATTTTTAAATCTGTAATATCTTCTAAAATATTCATTTAAATCAGATAATGAGACCAGATAAAAATAAGATACATATAAAGACAGAGAAAGGGACTTTGTTTTATACTATGAAGCGATAATTGTAATGCTTTGGTGTAATTTACATAGTGTTTTTGTGAATGTCCTAATATTTACACCGAGATTGTCCAAAAATATCAAATATCATTTTAATAGGTATTTTAATTTCGCTTCGTTTTGAAATCGGTATGTATAAATGCCAATTATTACAATAAATATTTTTATTACAATTGTTTGGAAACATATCGAAATAATTATTAGTGTTTTAACAGCCTAATAATATGCGATGTTTAGTGGTGAACGAAATACGCGCGCTTTTTGGCATAATCACATGTTGTTTGATGCCATAGACATAAAAAAGGAGTCATTGTAGTACGGTTTACCCGCGTGGAAAAGGTCATTGTAACACGACTTTGCAAGAATGAGTACTATTGAGATATGACTTATGGTTATGTATTAAGCATATTACCAAATGGTCTTAGAAAAAAGAATATACGCAATCATTATAATGAAAACCTTCTTTTAATATCCATAACAATTTCTTGAAGCGCTTTGGTGACTTGCGCCTTTACTCGCCTGCCGTGTCCTGATTTAATTGGTGCCGGCGCTACATATCGTTTTCATTCTTACTAGTAGAGGTCATCTCGGTATTCACCCTCATTCTAGCTCTCTCATCAATATACACAGTTCATCATACTATAAATTTTTCTCGCGACATTTCACCCATGTTTGCAAACATCATGACTACATAAATTGCAGCCTGCTGTTAAGGCTCATTTACACGTTGTTAAGTAGCAAGTGTACAAGTGTCAAGTGATTAGTAAATTCACCGTGTAAACGATCGCTCTGCTAAGTCATTAGTGTTAAGTGCGAAGTGCTGTTGCGAAATAAAATTATTAGAACAGCGCTCTATTTTTGCTGTTCTAGTAGCTTCTCCCGCACTCACAACGTCACCTGTCCTAAACACCGTGTAAACAGTTTTGCTTTGACAAGTGCATAGCATACTTTGGACTTGATAAGAATCGCTAAATACCGTCTGAACACACGTCTTGACACTTAACATTGTCAACTAATCAATGCAGCTTCAAGCAGTGGCTTATTTAATACTCGCAATACAAGGTCAAATTTCATAAACTGGCGAAATTTGACAAACCATGGATTAGGTATCTGGTGATAAAACACAAAGTGGAACTGTCTTTACCTGAAATGGACTACGCCTGCAGGGCGGTCGATTTTGGCGCGAACTACGCCGCTAACAACGAGTTGACTGAGCGCCTCTTCGGTCTCGGTCTCGCTCAGTCCAAGCAGTTCACTCATTCGCTTCACAGTAATGCGAGTGTAGTACATCGACATAATTCGGATATTCTGTAAAAGAAAAATAAAGGTAAAACCTCCATTTTAGAAAATAATCGGAATAGGAATTGCCAATCAATTCAGTAAAAATCTCATTGTGGAAAATTAGGTAAAGTGTTAGTAATCATCGTTTATAAATAAACACCACAGTGTTTAATAAACAATGATGAAAGTTAAGTGACGAGCAAACGTCTAAAATGTATGGTTAAAGAATCCCTAATCACTAGTTAACTATAAGCAGCGTTTATGAATAAGGGGGAAAGTGTTATCCATTTAGGGTGCTGAATTTTAATGCGCCTTCAAACTTCTAATCTCATTTAAAAAGTAGAAGGGGGAGAAAAAAATCAGTTGTTCCTTAATTTAGAACATTTTGGTACCACACTTTTGTAAGAAACAGCATGATTTTTTAAATAACCCAGAAATAAATGGTGACTGTGGATATAGAAATTACATATACATGTATAGCCTGTCTTATAAAGTCGTGAAAATAATTGTTCTGGAACTAAAAATTTTAACAAGTAGGGCAACACTAAATATTAGTACATCGGATGTCATTGGCAGTCATCGATTTGTTTTGTGACTTGTTATTTATTGAAATTTGTTTTAATTTTCAATTCTGCATACATCCATATATTTTAGACGTTTGCACGTCTAAAATGTATACAGAAAGCTGCATAAAGTTAACTAGTGTTTAGCTATTCTTTAAATAGTTAAAGAATAGCTAATCACTAGTTAACTTTAAGCAGCGTTTATGAATATGGGGGTTTATTACGTGTTAGAAAATATGTCTGCTCAGCAACTGGCGAAATGAAACCCATTGGTACTGATCACTATCAGTTGTAACACACTTGTTACAACTACGCCACAGAAAATTAACCAAAAAAAAATCTTCTTGAATAATTAGAACAGTAGCAATGGCACTTACATGTTCAACAACCCTATTCTTGAGGTCATTCCAGCGCTCCACACCCTTCTCGTCGGATGGGTCGAAGTACGGCGTACCTCGGAGCATTTTCTCATATGTAGTGCATAAGGTGTTCCATCTGATAATCTCTGGGTTGATAAACAGACCCAGCAACTGTCTGTAATCGTAAAAATTTTTTTAAATAAATAAGTTATTAAGGAAGGACCAACAAAACATTACAATTAGTTGTTCCTGATCTGGCTGTTTGTGTGTGAGAGTTTAGAGGCAGAGATACTTTTTTTTTAAATAATTATAAACTAGTGCTTGACCGCAATTCCGCACGATGGTAAGCAGTGATGCAGTCGTTGATGGTAAACCGCGCTATACCAACGCCTAGCTCCATGAAGAATAGGGGTAAACAAACCAATTTAGGGTTATCACAACTCACGTTTTACAAATCTCCTGTTATTTACATGATTATCCACTTTTACATGCTAGCTATTTATTAACAATTCTTATTGCAGCATATTTCAATAGATTCACTAAAATAACATGCATAATAACTTGGTATTTCGAAACACCATTAAAAAGTCGACATTAATTTTACGTGATTGACTATTTTGCTAATTGACTACAAAAAAAGAAAGATGGATGAAATCCAGGTATTAAACACATTTTGTGGAATTCAACCAATGAATAAAGTTGAGGAATTTGTCAATACAATTTTGCGTATTTTAATTACTTTCAAATCAACTGCGTAAGACATGCATTGTAATACTTTCAAGTATGGACTAATTATAATATATACAATATGTAAAGAAAACCCTGTCCGATCCGTGAAGGTATTGCTAGGTATCGGTAACTGATGCTACTAGTGGATACAAAGCCGGGCTAAACTTACAAAACAATCCCCCTAAAAAAATAAATAATATTTCACAAAAAGAGGTAACTTAATACATGTGCGGTAAGCAACCTTTCCGCGGGCGGCGGGGGGCAGGGCACGCGGCACGTGGTCGCATCGCTATTCGCTCATAATAATACCGGTGTGGTCACTTTTTTAAAAATTACCAAATTTCGGGGAAGTTGGAATTAATTCGCGGGAAAAACGATTATTTCAAAAGTCACTATGACGATTACGTAAAATTTTATATTATATTTGCTCAAGTGTTTACCTAACCTTTATTATCCTTATGAGTCGGGCAAGGTTTTCTTTATAAGTATATTGTATATGTATCAAAAATTTTAATCTATTAGGAAATTAGCTTACATGTGTGTCATATTTCATTCAAATCGGTTAAGCGTTCTATGCAAATCATAAATATCTAAACATAAATAAACTGTTTAGATTAGTAGGAAGTAGGATTATTACTTTTATGAAAAATTATCTATGTAGAAAAGGTTGTTAACATCTGTGTTTTATGCGTAAACTACTCGTTGCCTAGCAACGGTTTGTTTACCTCTATTCTTTATCGAATTTGGTTCAAATATAGTTTATTAAGAGCCTATTCACTCAAAAAAACAAACTGAGTGAATAGGAAAGAAAAGGCAGTTGAGTGAGGTGATGCAATGTTAAACTAAACAACACAACCAATTTAAATAAACATACTTATATTCCGGCAGCTTATCCAAATCTTTATCCTCATTGACGCGGTGTGTTAAATCAGCCTGTTCATTGTCATATGGGGCGAGGATCAAGAACACCACACTGCCAATCAGTGCATCAGAGCCCGCAGACGGGCCTAATGCGCGGAAGTGACGACACACTGATAAATATGCGCCATTATGTTGGTCAACTGCTATCATGAGCCGGTAGAATTTCTCTTTCAGTTCCTAAAAATGAAACAAGTAAATGTAAGCAGTTTATAAATACAAACATAACACAATTACCACCAGTTTTGGGAAATAACAAAGAGCTTTATCTTAATACTATTTAAGCTCTGTTTTGTTCAGGAAATGTATAACTCGCGCGAGTTAACTATGCACCTCGCCGGAATGCGACCCCTCTCCCACTTCCCCGCGAGGCGTCCCGCATTCGCCGTAAGCACTGAGTAGCGTTAGCACCTTTGTTACAATTGTCTAAATACAGTTTAAATCCCCTGTTGTTATTACTGTCTCTGTGGAGTTTTTGCTTTGTCAAGTTTTTTTTTATTAAGTTTTCTTTTTTAGTGAAGCCTGTTGAATGCATCAACATTATATTTTAGTCTATATGTATCAATTGAATTGCAATACGTCATGAGTTAAATGATCTAGTATTATGACGCTTTATCATCAAACAACCTTTTATTAACATAAAAAAATTAAATTGATATTTTTTTAACATAATTCTCATTTTCTACAAACGGTACCGTCTGGATAACGTCACAGAGCGAGGTGCACAGTAAACTCGCGCTAGTTGTTCCTTTTTTCTTTTCTTTCTTTCTATTATGGCTTCGTACGGTTTATGCATTTAGCCAATGTCACATAATGAATTATTCATGTCGAAAAAGACGGCCGCGCGGACCGAACACGGAGGAAGATTTTGTTCAAAGCCATGATGTGGCCACTATGCTACAATATTTCACTGTTCTTCATGAATTATTCACTCAATGCACTTTTTACTACATAAATCACGCGTTTTTATTTAGTAAACGACACTATAAATAATTTAAAAGTCCAATGAAAAATGAGCGTGGCACTCATCTTAGCTTCCCGCCAAAACTCTCCAATATCAATCGTTGTTCCTTACAAGTCACTAACTGATCATCCTATTAGTATGGTTTATTTATTTTTAGGATTCCGTAGTCAACTAGGAACCCTTATAGTTTCGTCAAGTCTGTCTGTCAGTCCGCGGATAATCTCAGTGACCATTAACAAAAATAAAAAGTGAAAACAAAAATGTGTTTTATTATGCTACCCACCCCCATACACATTTTTTTTTATAAATTATAAACCAGCGCTTGACCGCAATCCCGCCTGATGGTAAGCAGTGATGCAATCGTTGATGGCAAAGCGCGCTAGTTTATTATGAGCCTATTCACTCTAGCCTTGAAGATACTCAAATTGTAGTGTGTCGGAAACACCGCCGCCGGCAAATCGTTCCAGTCCCTCGATGTACGCGGTATAAAAGAAGAAGCGAAACGCTTCGTCCGGATCGTAGTGGTGTCAACAACGTGAGGGTGGAAAGTCGCCGTGCGACGGGTCTCCGATGGTGGAACGGAGATGGGGGAATTTAATATTGTTAATATTTGCAGTAATAATCGCTCCAAAAATTACTTTAAATCCTTACTAATATTATAAATGGGAAAGTGAGTTTGTTTTTTTGTTTGTTATGCTTTCACGCCGCAACTACTGAATTTGTTGCTTTGAATTTTTGCATAAGTTAGAAGTCTGGATTAAATAATAGGCTACCTTTATTCCGGAAAAAAATTATGTTCCCGAGGGAAATCTAAATAGCGCGATATAACCGAACTACACGCGGGCGAAGCCGTGGGCAGAAAGCTAGTTTACTATAAATTAGTAACCCAAGAGATGGTGTTGGATTTTGTGTTACATCAAGCTCTTAAGGATTTTCCTGAGTTCCATACCCACCACAAGAGACGGGTATGAGCTATTAAATTGTAGAATTGTTCAATAGGTCTATCATTGTCATTGAAAGTTCATTATCCATCTCCATCAATACGATATCTATGTAAACACTTGCAGGATATACAAATAACTGATCCGCAAGCAATGCACGCATGCAACATTTATTTAGCCATAGAACTTGGAGCTGCCTTGTTTGGTTATCACTTCATGTTATAACCCCTTCCAACTACTCATGATAGGACTCAAATCACAAGATTTTTTCTAACTTTCCATGTGTAATTGAAATCTATAACTCTTTCTTTAGTTATCACCATCAGTTAGTATGTCAACTCAATGTAACAAAGAGCTCATATTTTTAAGTCTTAAGTGGCAACACTTATTGAGATTAATGGAAAACTACGGAACCCTACACTGACAGTGCACATGCACGCACACATGCATGAACGCACATTCAGTTCGTCAGGCTTAGCTAGTTTTTTTTTTAAATACTAACCTGGGTATTTTCCTCTTCAAAGAACTTAGTGTTGATCTTCTTAGAGATGATTTGTGTGCGGATATAATCCTTGATGTTAAGACATAGTCTCATTTGCTCCAAAATGAGCTCGACCTTCTCCCGTTTATCCATGGAACCATAAGTCTCAACTTGGAGCTCCTGAATTATCTTAGCTGCTTCAAACATATTTCCCTCTTCCTCCCTAATCTTTGCCAAGATGTGTGTAAGTCTAGCTCTTTCTACTTCAACATAGATTTTTCCCTCAGTTATTGATCTTAAAGTTTCAATTAGTTTTATTTTTGTTTCTTTGTCTGGTGTTTTGTCTACATAAGTGCAACATTCTTGTACCATTTTTACTACAGCTTGTTTGAGTTGAGACCTAAAGATTACAAATAATTTAATTAGTGTTATAGCTAGCATTGAAGAAATATTATGAATATTTTACTAGCAAGCCTTTGCAATTATCCAAAATCTTGAGAATACTTTCTTCATATGAAATGATATTCACCTTCTTTTAGACAGAAGTACTACTTGATCATTCAGTGCAGACCAATTTTTGGCTTCATAACAAATCTGCACAATAGCTACTAAGATCCTTGCAGTAGAAGCCATATCAGCCCCCTATAATATAAAACACTGATTGTTATTTATAATAATATGTAGGAATCAATAAGACAAGAAATTAATTTAACAGGAAATGATAAGGGAATCTCTAATCATCATTTTCGTGTGCCTGGCCTTATTCCAACTATTTAGTGTTTCCAGTCCAACCAGATGCGGTAAATGAGAATCTTAAATATGATACTGAAATTGTTGCTAGTGTTAAATGTTGCTGATTTGTAATTAAAATATTAACAGAATTCTTATTATAAGATCTTGGTGCAGTAACATAATTATTTGTAATAAAAACAACATTATTTCTACTTAATCTCCTAAGGGTGAAATTAAGGAATTTCACCCATTTTTATTGTCTTTATGATTTAAGTAAAAATGGGACATGCATAGAGCAATTCTAATAATTAGAAAAATTAAAAGAAAAATAAATAGCAATTTTAATTAGAAAAATTCTTACGGTTCTTGTTTGTTTTTCTAAAGCCAACAGCTGGTCAATGGCTTCTTGCATTTTGCCTTTGGACGCCCATGACTTCATCAGTGGTATCTTTTCATCACAGGTGGTACTGTAGTCCACCTAAAACAGAAAAATACAACATTTTTATCATTGTCTATTGTTTACAGCCAGAATATTAAAATAAGTTTACACGACCATTGTTTCTTAGACAGTACAAAAGTGCAAGATTAGTCAAAAAAGTGTAGTAAATTTATCCACACATCAGCAATTTCGATGAGTAGTTGGGTACCTCAATTATAAACCCTTTCATAATTGCTCAACCATCTCGATGTGGTAGAATATGTTTATAAATGTGTTATCCACTGTTCCTGGGGTATTACTTACTTCCATTTTAACAATTTTGCCGCTGGCATCAAGACTTGTGATATCACCGTTCGTCGACATTGTTACAAAACTGAAACAGAACGAAGTTAAATGTAGAGGCCAAATTAAGGAACAGGTATAGTCAATCGAAAATTGAAGAATGAATTACTTAATTAATTGGTCCTGGCTAGTAACTGAAAATATATTCAGTAAACAATGAAAAGCTTTTTCTTTCCAACCAAAATGCTTGGTAATGCAAACTCACTAATTTGACAATGACAGATATCACGAATGTTGCCATTCTATAAATTTAAAAAGTGCTAAATTATCTTTTTTTTTTAATATGGCATCTCGTAGTTGACCTTGAGAGGTCGGGACTACTTAACCGGACTATCCTGTGGCTGCCTTAACCCATAGGTGAATTTATAGCCTCCAGCCAGTGCTACTAAAAACTAAGCGACTACACACTAAGGACACCCCCTGTGGGGTACGAACCTCGGCTTAGGGTGTCGCTAGAAGAACAGCAAGGGACGGCTGGATCGAATTTTTATTTTTATTTCGGTTTGATGACCGCGGCGTTTCCTAGTACTAGCGCTGAGAAGAAACGGCCGAAACAAACTCAGAGGTCATAGGCGGGAACGGGAGTACTACTACGTTGAACGCGTCGCGAATGTCGCGATGGACCTCGGGCGAGGTCGGTAGGTCGGTCTTTTGTATTTTTGCTAGTAGCCCTATTGGCCTCTTGGAGGAGGGTTATGGGATCATCAGGGTAGGTGAGAGCGTGCCTAGGTCGGCGAAGCTTACTAATTTTGGAGGGGGTGTATTTTGCTGCCGCGATAACCAGAGGGTTGTGATGTTCAGGGGCTGTGTCAAAGAAACGCTTGGAAAGACGTTTCATGAATTGCTGGATAGTGGGGATTTTGAGATCTAGATGGAGGATCTCGTTTCGGACGAACCAAGCGGCGTTTGATGCTCTACGAAGAAAGGTTTGGGTTTGGTTACGGTTTTGGAGTGTCTGCATCCTATGGATATGACTGGGCTTGGTGTGTGCGAAGCCTACACAGGCGTATGTCATGATGGGGCGTACGCAGGCTGTGTACAGGCGCATTTTGCACTTGAGGGACAGCTTGCTGCGCGGGTTGAGGAGAGAGTGGAGTTGATAGAGTGCGTAGGCGGCACGTTTTTTTTAATATGGCTACTCGTAGTTGACCTTCAGAGGTCTGTACTACTTAACCGGACTATCCTGTGGCTGCCTTAAGTGAATTTAAAGCCTCCGAGCGTACCGTCCTTTTAAGCTCTCCGAAGGTGAGGTGTTCGTCTTGGATAACACCTAGGTATTTGGCTCGCTTTTCCCAAGGGATCAGCTTGAGACATGAACATGATGATTGGTCGGGGAAGGGTGGTTTTGCGTCGCGGTCTCGAGTGGAGTACCACTTGGCTCTTTTCGGGATTAACTTCTATTCTCCATTTTTTAAACCAGTCAGTAAGGGCGTTGACAGCGATTTGGAGATTTAGTTTTATTTGATTGGGGCTGGTTCCTGAACAGTAAATGGCCGTGTCGTCTGTGAAGAGAGCGAGGTGGGCCTTTTTACTTTTGGGGATGTCGCTGGTGAATAGCGTGAAGATCAGAGGGGTCAGTACGGAGCCCTGGGGGACTCCGGCCCGGATGAGGTGGGAGGGGGAGAGAGCTCCTTCGGTCTTGTAGCGGAAAGTGCGGTTTGACAAGAAGTCTCGCAGGATGAGCACGAAACGATAAGGCACGTCGAGTTGGTACAGCTTGTATATTAAGCCGTTGTGCCAGACTTTGTCAAAGGCTTTCGACGCTATGTCGAAGTAGATAACACCTGTCATCATACCACGTAGAAATCCTGCGTGAATATGTTCGGTGATACGGAGGACTTGTTGGACACTTGAGTGCCGAGAACGGAGTACGAATTGTTCGTCGGGGATGAGGCCCTTGTTCTCGGCAAAGGCTCTGAGACGCTTATAAATAAGCCTTTCATAGACTTTGCCGAGAACTTTTAGTAAGCTAATTGGACGATAGCTCGAAGGCTCAGATTTTGGCTTGCCGGGCTTAGGAATGCCTATAACGGTCGCTTCCTTCCACGTTTGTGGGAAGATATTGTTGCCCATGGGTCCATTGAACATGGTGGCCAATAGTGTAATCAGGTGGGCAGGGAGAAGTCGGATCACTTTAATGGTGATGCCGTCAGAACCGGGAGCTTTTTTATATTTGAGACCTCTGATAATATACTGCACTTCGTCTGGAGTGACGGGAGGCAGAGGATCTTCAGGGTCTTCGACGGGTGGGAGGGAACCTCTGCGTTCGACCTCCGCGTCAACCTTCAGGAGGTGAGCTGGGTCTACTGGTTGAGCGCTGGGGGAGCATTGGGCTTCAAGGCTGATGGCTAGACATTCAGCCTTGTCACCATCGTCAAAGACGATGGTTTTATCCGGTCGGATTAGGGCTAAATTATCAGAAAATTCTGCCAGATATGAACAAAATGCGGACGCCGGAAATTGCGATGACGCAAAAGTCCGGCGGTACTTCACACCGGGGCAGCTTCTGATGTTGTACAAAACACAGGTCCGTTCGTGTGTGGAGTACTGCAGCCACATTTGGGCTGGTGCTGCGAAATGTCACCTGGCTACTTTGGATTCAGTGGAGAGGCGTGCGAAGAGGCTAATTGGTGACCCTTTTTTTTCGGGGTGGAAATCCTCATAGGATGTCCGCCGCCCTGGGTTGGGCGACGGGGTCTGTCAGACTTTTACTGACTAAAACCACCCCGGTGTCTCCTCTATCACGAGCAAACGCGTGAGGCAGCGGGAGTCTAAATTCTTCCACGGCCCCACACCCTCGTGCTCGTCTCCAAAGCCTAGAGCACAGGCGTAGAGTAGCCAGCCTTTCGGTGTTCTACAGGATGCATTTCGGGGAGTGTGCAAGGGAATTGCATGATTTAATTCCCCCATCTCCGTTCCATCATCGGACGACCCGTCGTACGGCGAGTTTCCACCCTTACGTTATTAACACCACTACTATCCGGACGAAGCGTTTCGCCTTCTCCTATATACCGCGTACATCAAGGGACTGGAACAACTTGCCGACGGCGGTATTTCCGTCGGACTAGAATTTGAGTGTCTTCAAGGCTAGAGTGAATCTAAGGCTCTTAATAAACTAGCGCGCTTTACCATCAACGATCGCATCACTGCTTACCATCAGGCGGGATTGCGTTCAAGCACTGGTTTAAAATATATAAATTAAAAAAAAAAAAAAATAATAAACATATGTAATACGACCAGGTTTTTTTGTATAAACTGGTTAATAAACATATTATGCAAGATTATATTATTCTATATTAAACCGAAAATCTAATCCTCAAATAATTAGAGTTAAACGGAAAAATCCGCCAGAAACTACTAAATATTTATTTCCCTCCAAACTTTCTACTGTCGCACTCGCACCAGAAGATCACAAAATCCCCCAGTTGTAGCTGTAACAAAGAATAAAGTAATACTGTAGGCAAAGCTGTAATATCGCAAAAATGGCAATACTGGATACCACAGATAAATTCAGTTACCCACATGTTACCCATCCAAGCCAGAAAAAAAAAAAAAATACATCCGATACGGTGCAAAGGCCAAGGAACCATGTCGCAAAACTTAAAAAAAAGATAGAACCAGTGTTGCTAGCGCAGTTTCCTTAAAATTACCTAGAAACTATTAGCAGGTCTCAGTCCGCATTCCAAAAGGAAACTCAAGCATTGATATCTGTTTAAACATTACTTAAAACCAGTTTCAACCAATCAAATGGCTTGAAACGAGTTTAAAAGTAACGTTGAGTTTTGAGCTTCTGGATTACGGGCCTGAGATCCACTAGTCGATCTAATATTATTATAGTAATAGCTATTATTACGATTGGCAACCCTGTTATAGGGACTTGGTATTGAACAAAGAATTTTCTTTGGTATTGAATAGCATATTATCGACATAGAAGTATTCTACTCGTAAAAGAATCGGCAAAAAAGTATCGATACCTAAAAAGTATTGAGTTCGTTTCTCAGGTAGGGCCTACGCCTTAAGTAAGTTCATCGTTAGTTTGTCAATGTTGAATGAGTTATAATGAAACAAGTGAAATGTGAATCTAGCAACGGAACTAAAGCTTCAGCAAGATTGAACAAAATGGCGTTGCTAATGTTGCCAAAAAATATAAAACGAATAAATAAAAAAAAGTAATTTATTCAATACGATACCTGTCAAAAATAATGACGGCAGCACATAAAGCTACTACAATCTGTCAGTCTTATTTTTCAGATTTTAAAATTTATCTCTAAGGCATTAAGGCTCAAGATTGATGGGGAATATTTGACAGTTTCGGGTAGCTTGACCTGCTGTCGTCCGTACTTGTCAAATAAGGTCCGTATTACAGAACGTGACTCAAAACTCAAGCTCTACTTAAGTTTCGTTTCAAGCCATTTGATTGGTTGAAACTAGTTTTAAGTTGTACTTAAACAGAGATCAATGCTTGAGTTTCGTTCTGTAATGCGCACCTAAAAGTATCGAATTCTCGATCGAATCTCGAAGCGTCGAGCACTAAAGTATCGGTATCGATTATAAGAAACCAACTTGATTCCAAAAAAGTATCGATACTTTTTTTTTGTGTAGTATCCTGATAAGTTATGTTATTGATAATCTCTTAGTAGTCTGTGGATAATGGTTGGTTAGCTACATATGGCGTTGTAGGAGAGTCGATTGATTTATTTTTACATTTTACATGTAATAACTTTACTTTATGACGCTAATCTTATAAGAGATTTAAGCATTTATTTAAGGATTTGTAATAGGCATCGTGTAATGCAAGTTGTGACTTCGTTGTAATCGAATAGTTCTTTGTTTTCTTGCCCTCCATATGTTGGACTACTTTAGTTCGTTGCAAACAATTACGCGTAACAAATTAGTGCACAGGCGCGCAATGTTTCCATCAACAGATTGTGATAACTTTAGTCCAAACCGTTGCAAGGGAACCAGAAGTCATTCGGCTCAAGGTCTGCCAAGTTCCGTGTCTAGTCCAGCGATGAAGATACCGTTACCGCCCCGTCCATGGATCACAGGTAAAATGTCTAATTTATCCACGACGATTAGTGTTATTTTCTTTCTTTGCACACTCATAACGATATCATAAAAGCCACTATAGAAATCTGTTTCTACGCGGAAGATTTTGTTTGTGCTAAGGAAATTCACTGAGATTCAATGAGATTCAATCATTACTAAGTATGTGAAAGTTAGTGGGCATTAATAAGGTTTTCGGATATATTCCGTAGTGAGTTGAGTAATAGTTGTTTGTTTTGATGTTATATTCTGCTGGTTATCACATATATACCTATAACTACAGTAGCTTATTTGTTTTTGTATTGTTGTTGTGTACTATTTATTCGTATCTCCACGTATTTATAGTTTTAACTTCTATCACTTAATTCATTTTAACAGTTTCAAGTTGGTTGTAGGTTCTGTCCTTGCACAGAAGGACATTATTTATTTATCAAAAAATTAGATACCTAAAAGTTAAATGATTAATAAAACCAGAGTTTCCTAACCTCTGTGGATGTTATTCTTTAAAAGATTAACATTCACAGAGGTTCTGATGGATATAAATACTTCTGAAATAGTTAATTGAGACATATTATAGTTAAAAATAAAAAAAAACGACATGAATATAATTATAGTTTATATTTGCATGATAGAAACATTCTTGGTTATGCCAAGTATGATAGAAAATAACTGGATTTGGCCTTATTATAATACATGGTAAACTTATATTCTACATTGATTTTATTTTATCTAGATGTTTAGCTATTTTGTTGTGGTTATTTTAGATTGTTTGCCATTTCAAAGAAGCATATTGCATGCATGTTGCAACATGTTAATTACATGCAATATACTTAGTTATTTTAAGATTTTTGGTAAATCATTATAAAGCATATACATGTGCATGTGTGGCAGCCACAAGCATGTGCTTCACCACAGTTATGCTTGCGCATGTTTCTCGCATGATGATGTTTAGATGTGTCTACCGCATGGCACAGTAAAGTATGCCCAGGCCACATTCTTGGTCAACATTGTTGGTGTGTAAACAGTGATTCCCAAATTAAGTACTATTGCTACTTACTTTTCAAATGTTTGTTTATTTTAAACCTTAAAATTAATTTTAATATTGACATAATATAATTTTGCAAATAAATACACTAAGGTCCATATTCCAGAAGGAAACTCAAGCATTGATCCCTGCTTAAGCATTACTTAAAACTAGTTTCAACCAATCAAATGGCTTGAAACGAGACTTAAGTAGCTTGAGTTTTGAGTGACGTTCTGTAATACGCACCTTAGGTCCTTATTACAGAACATTACTCAAGACTCAAGCATTACTTGAGTCTCGTTTGAAACCTTTTGATTGGTTGAAACTAGTCTTAAGTAATGCTTGAGTCTTGAGTAACGTTCTGTAATACGGGCCTTAATGTGTTGACTGTGTTTTTGTTAACAGCATACTATTTTAAAGTACAAAACTTGATCTCAATTGCATAATTCATAACCTGTAGTCTAAGTCAGATCTCAATCAATAACAATGTTTGTGACGTATATTATTTTAAACTAGCTGTTACCCGTGACTCCGTCCGCGTGTTGATTTTAATAAGTACCTGTTAAAATAATGGGAGCAATATGTATGTCCGCGTTTTCTCCTGTTCCACGCTTTATGTTACTGCTCTGCTACTATTCATATTATGGTCATAGCGGGATGTTATTATAGCCTGTGTCCTTTTTCAGGCTCTAGACTATCTGTGCACCAAATTTAATTTCAATTGATTCAGTAGTTTTGGTGTGAAAGCCGGACAGACAGACAGACAGAAATACTTTCGCATTTATAATGTTAGTATGGATTTACTTATTAGGTATTATGAAAAAAAAAAACAGTATCTGTGAGTACCTAATCAAGCTTCCACTATGTTAAAATAAAATATAGGATTGTGCTATAATGCGATGAGTCATTAACAGTTAATTGTCATTTTTAATGCTGTAAATTGAAATGTTGTTACTCTTTTATTTCATATACTTTTTCTATATTAATTAATTTAACAACTATTGATAATAATAATAAGTAGTTATTATTATGGAATCTTATGCAAATAAAATTAACATTTACATTGATATTCGATTTTGTGACAATCTATGGACAATTTCTCTTACTGGGCCCCAATTCATATTTGCATTTTGTTCTTGTGTTATGAAGTGTATCAAAATAATGCACTTTGCAGAGTCATTTGCCTTCAGTCCCTACTACTTTAAATAATTACATGTATGAGAGAATATTCTATGTATGAGAAGAGACCTGTGCCCAGCAGTGGGATATTAGAAGGTTGATGATAAGAGAATCTAAACACAATTTTTATTAATTAGGTCACTAGCTATAACATATTATTGTATTATCACTTCTCCTTTAATTGTTTTTTATAGTCATAGCTATCGCAGTATCTTTTACTTTACTGTTATATTACATTCAGGGCATTCAATTTATCATTTTATTTCAATAATATGGATCTGCAACACTTGTATTGGACATTTATCCAATTTAAGGCAGTAGTATGTAAGAAGTATTTCGTTTTTTGCCAGTACACGGTAGTACCCTTACCAGAGCAGCTATAGCATAGGACATTTCTCTGTATTAATTAATTTAATATGAAATCTAAAATAAAAGTCTTGTTTTTGGAATTTAGATGCTGAAGATGATTCATCAGATGATGTTGATGGTGTTATACGAGAAGAGGGTATGGTATCGGTGGAAAGGACCAGAATGCGGTCGCGGTACCGCCACCATAAACATAGACAGACAACAATACCTATCGGTATATTTTGGGATATTGAAAACTGTCAGGTAATTTTTATTTTTGTTCTGCTGACCAAAGGAAAACACTACAGTCTACATCAATTTACATATGTGAGATCAAATGGACAATTGACTGCATTGATTGTTTAATTTAGTTAATTTATGGTCAACTGTTTTTGTACTACAAATTTTTTTATTAATTAAACTATTCCAGATACCGCGAGGTTGTTCCGCCATAGAACTTGTAGCTGCTATTCGAGCTAAGTTTGTGAGGGATGGAAGGAGAGAAGCTGATTTTGTAGTTGTTTGTGATGTCAGGAAGGAGACCACCTCTAGACTTTTAGAACTTAATGATGCTCAAGTAAGTAGTCCACTTCTTCTTCTTCAGTCTATAGATTTCCACTGCTGGACAAAGGCCTCCCCCAAGGCTTTCCACGCGGACCGGTCTTGTGCTAGCCGCATCCATCAACTTCCCGCGACCTTCACCAGGTCATCGGTCCACCTTGTTGGGGGCCTCCCTACGCTGCGTCTTCTAGTACGTGGCCGCCACTCCAGAACCTTACTGCCCCATCGGCCATCGGTTCTACGAGCAATGTGCCCTGCCCACTGCCACTTAAGTTTAGCGACTCGCAGAGCTATGTCGGTGACTTTGGTTCTTCTGCGGATCTCCTCATTTCTGATTCGATCACGCAGAGAAACTCCGAGCATAGCTCTTTCCATTGCCCTTTGTGTGACTCTGAGCCTTCGTATGAGGCCCATTATGAGCGACCACGTTGCAGTTCCGTAAGTCATCACTGGCAACACACACTGGTCAAAGACTAGTCTTGAAACACTGTGGCATCTTGGACTACCATCCCTAGTCTTCAGCTTCGCAAGTAGGCTCTGTCCAACAGACAAATTTCGTGCGAACACTTTGGAGCCTTTTTTCCGCTCGATAGCCTCTTTAATACAATTTGTATTAAATTGGCGTATATCGCGAGTCAGTGACTTTGAGATTTGTCTGTTAAGGCATCTGATACGCGAAGCGTCATCAGGGGATTTTAAGACCATCTCCCTTTCTTTCTTCCATTAGCCGACGGGTGGGACCGGAGATCTTCTTCTGTTTTTTTGAACAGAGGGTTTTGTAAAACTTGGACCCTTCCGTTTGGAGAGTTTCCACAAACCTGTTCTTATAGTCGTCCACATCTACGCATTCACCGAGGCATTCAAAGCAATTTTGCGGTTCGATCTGAAAGCTTTCAGGGTTTTGGAGTTGGGTTGACGCTGGACGGAGCGTAGACTTCATAAGTCGAGAGCGTTCGAGCCTAATGTTGAGGTTCAAGATGCGTCTAACAATACGGTGATCACTCCCGGTTTTAACCGCATGGATCACGGAGACGTCGTTGAACACTTGCCTTCTCATTGACATTATGAAGTCTATCTCGTTTTTGGTCTGACCGCCGGGACTAATCCAGGTCCACTTGCGGTGCAAAGGTTTCTTGAAAAAAGAATTCATCACAAAGAATCCTTCCTTTTCCATGAAATCCATTAGCATCTGACCTCGGAGATTCCGATTTCCAACTCCAAATTGCCCCACTTTCGTTTCGTCCGCCTCTCGCATGCCAAGTTTTGTGTTTAAAGTCCCCCATGATAACAGTGTAGTGGGTTTTGGAGGAATGTATGGCTCTACTGACGTCGTCATACATAGCCTCCACCTCATCGTCGGAGTGTTTAGACGTCGGAGCGTAGACCTGTATAACCTTTAACGAATATCGTTTGGGTATTCTGAGTACAAGGTACGCCACCCGAGTCGAGGCAAGGGCATAATCCCCACGCTTGGCAGGCGGGTTGGGGATCGCAGTGATTTGATATTACACAGGAGAAGCGCTGCTGCCTGATTCCCTGGTGAGAGTTCCCTTAGTCGTCTCTTAGGACGCCCACGGGAGGATATGGGTTGGTACTATTCTAAGCCTGGTACCACACGGGGTACGGTAGTCCACCATGATAATGTATTTATGTATATGTAATACAATAAGTAAGAGATTTGCAGATTTTATGACAGAGACAGGACTTTACAAAATCAATGTTTTTAAAAATCTAATGAAGTCTATTAACAGCTAGATTCACTCCGAATGCACCCATGAATGTTGCATATTGTCCTGAGAAGTAAAATTACATAATTATCCACTTGTCTCAATTTTTGAAATAGTAAGTGTTTAAACATTTCTTTAAAAAATTGTGACATGAATCACATCAGCTCCAAGACAAGAAACTACAACCACTTTGACAAGATTTCTACGAAACGACTACGACTATCTCACACGTTTATGCATTTGGAATTTAAACGAATTTTTTTTTAGCAGGAAAGTAGATGAATAATTCATACTACGAACTCCAAACACCTCTGAAGTTTTTGATAATTATCTATAAAAAAAAAAATGTTTTTTATTGCTAAGCTAATCATTTGGGGGTTGGGCCATTGCTGATTTGGCGTTGTTTTGGTTTAAAACGTTCATAATAATCCAAATGTGGTTTGTAATTAAAGAACAAATATAATAAATCCAAGAAAATGTTCAAATTCGGACAAGATTGAACATTGTTTTTTCCTGGCCGCACTATCAAAATTTGTTGCAAACCGGTGGCCATAACACCACATTATTAAAAAAAAAACGTTATGTGTATGGCGCCAATCGTACACAATAGGATGTCTAATGAAATTATAGATCAATCATTAAAAATATTAAAAAAAAAAGCCTAACTGACATATTTTTACAATAATATTATTATCCTATTACTGATTTCTTGAACAATGTTTTATGATCCTTGTACTTTATGCTTATTGACATTGTAACGTGACATTTAATTGGCTTGTATCCTAAAAAATAACTTAATGTCCATCAGATAGATTTATAAAAAATATTGAACACATATTTTTTATTTTTAGGGTTCCGTACCTCGAAAGGAAAAAACGGAACCCTTATAGGATCACTTTGTTGTCCGTCTGTCTGTCTGTCTGTCTGTCTGTCACCACACTTTATCTCAAGAACGCGTGGACGTATCAAGCTGAAATTCATATGAAATACTCGGGTCTATTGTCCCTTTAAGCTGTGAAAATATCAAACTTCTAAGCCAAGCCAATCAAAAGATACAGCCGATTATGTCGATATTTTCAACAAATTTTCGACACTCGCAAAGGAATCAAAACCTACAGGATACTTCTCGTAAACTCAGAATCTTGAAAATTGGCATGAAGCATTGTCATATAATGCAAATATAGGAAAAATTGCGAAAATCACATTTTTTTAGTTATATAACATAATAAACAGATTTTAATAAAATGGAACTTACTACCTTATTTCTCACGAACGAATAAAGTTATCAAATTGAAATTTATACCAAATACCTAGGTCTATTGTCCCTTTAAGCTGTGAAAATATTAAACTTCTAAGCCAAGCCAATCAAAAGATACAGCCGATATGTCGATATTTTCAACAAATTTTCGACACTCGCAAAGGAATCAAAACCTACAGGATACTTCCTGTAAACTCAGAATCTTGAAATTTGGCATGAAGGATTGTCATATAATGCAAATATAGGAAAAATTGCGAAAATCACATTTTTCAGTTATATAATATAATAAACATATTTTAATAAAATGAAACTTACTACCTTATTTCTCACGAACGAATAAAGTTATCAAATTGAAATTTATACCAAATACTTAGGTCTATTGTCCCTTTAAGCTGTAAAAATATCAAACTTCTAAGCCAAGCCAATCAAAAGATACAGCCGATATGTCGATATTTTCAACAAATTTTCGACACTCGCAAAGGAATCAAAACCTACAGGATACTTCCCGTAAACTCAGAATCTTGAAATTTGGCATGAAGGATTATCATATAATGCAAATATAGGAAAAATTGCGAAAATCACATTTTTTTAGTTATATAATATAATAAACATATTTTAATAAAATGAAACTTACTACCTTATTTCTCACGAACTAATAAAGGTATCAAATTGAAATTTATACCAAATATCTAGGTCTATTGTCCCTTTAAGCAGTGAAAAAATCAAACTTCTAAGTTAAAGCGATCAAAAGATACAGCAGTTTATACTGACACCTTAGACGAATTTCCGTCACACGCTAGGGAATCAAAACCTACAAGCAAAGACATTAAAATTATATTTACAATAGACAGGACATCACGAACAAAATCCTAAGCCAATACTTTTATCGACTTGGTTGAAAGTCGCTCAGTCTAGTCTGCGAGTCAGGACGTAATTTGTGTCCACCAAGTATAAACATTTTCTAAGGAAATATGCCATGTTGCGCTTTGTGTTACTGTACATCTCGTTATAGTAAAACGACTGGACCTAACTTCGGAATGTTTTTCTATGAATTATTTATATTTCGTCTACAATTCAAATTTAAAAAAAATCTTAGTTCTACAAAATTTTCCATTATTGTAATAAGTGCCCTCTATTGTTGAGTAGTTTTACTATTTTCTTGTAGAGATGTAGTAATGTTGTTTATCGATTTAGTTATCGATAATACTTATTAAGATGAATACATTTTGTTGTATTTTATTGACATTTAAAATATAGCTAAAAAAACTTAAAATATTACTATATTTCAAGTTTATTTATTATTAACTCTATTTAAACATAATCATATCATATTAATAAACAAAATTGAATGAACAATTACTATTCATTTATCTAGGTTTTTGTTATTTTTGGTTTCCGAATAAAATAATGTCGTAGGGAAAAAGTAGATACGATTTGTCCAGATAGACCGTAGAGAAGAAAATTGGCTTCCGTCTCATTCGGCGAAATTATGCTCAATGCATTTTAGAAGAGAAGTTATCTACTTTGGAAAGACTTGTCGATCAAATTAAAAAAAAAAGAATCGGTACCTTGTATTAGAAATGAAATAGTAAGTTACTAATTTCATTACTTTTTTACTTAACCGTAAAAATTGGAATAAAATTTACGGTTAAGTGGATAAGTACAGAGATTACATAACTTATTTATAATGAAATATATTCATAAAATATGTAGGTACGTATATGTAGTACAATGATTGCGAGCTACTTTGTGATTGTGAGGATTCCGTTTCCGTACCTAAAAGGTAAAACGAACCCTATTCATGAGACTTCTCTGTTCGTCTGTCCGTCTGTCACCAGGTTGTATCTCATAAATCGTAATAGCGAGACAGTTGTAATTTCTAGAGATTGTGTTAGTATTTCTGTTGCCGCTATAACAACAAGTACTAAGAATAAAAATAATAAAATATTTAAGGGGGCTCCCATACAACAAACGTGAATTTTTGTCGGTTTTTGCTCCACATTAATAACGGAAACAGATAGACGCTTAAAATGTTCACAGAATATTTGGTTATATATTCAAATTACAAATAAATAATTAAAATAAAATAAATCCTGAAGGCGGGCTCCCATACAATAACCGTGATTTTTTTGCCGTTTTTTAAAGATAATGGCGTACGAATCTTGTAAAGGTCTTGCTCCAGCAGACTACCATTTTTGTCATGATTTGGACAATTATCTACGTGACAAGAAGTTTTCTTCCCAGGAGGCAGTTCTGCTTTCACACAGTTTGTGCAGTCTAGATCCTCAGAGTTCTATCACAAAGGCATAAACGACCTTCCTATATATTGATTATAAATGAATTATTTTTAAAAATTAAAAAAATAAGCAATTATTTACATTTTTAGTACTAATCGGCAATTTTAAACTTTAACGCCTATTATATTAAAAGAATTATATAAATAAGAAACTTGTAAACTTGAAATTACCCATAATTATTCTGCTTCCTAATTTTTGTTTCAAGCTATCATAATGCGAAAAAACATCGTCGTAGTAACTTCTTTGAATATTATCGATAACTTTATATCGAAATGATACAAACCCTACCACAGTTTTTTGCATTGCCATTTAAAAATATTTGCAAACAAACGTGCAAAAAGAATAATTTTGCTAAAAACGAAATGCAAACGAAAATTGCAAAACAAAATGCGCTTTATGGCCTAAAAGGTCTATTACACTCAAAAATAGCAATAAACTGAGCGTTAAAATAATTCGTAAGCATAAAACATCTAAAATGCCAATAGACGGTGTCACGGTAAATGAATAGTAGCGAATAAAATTCTAAAACAGTTATTGTTTGTACAAGACAAGTTTCACTTAATTTATTTACTTTTCAATATTTATTTACCCGATTTGAACTATACTAGGGTATTAAATCGGATCTGGCAACATAGACCACACTGGCCACCTACCGAGCAATAGCTGAATATATTTTATATAAACTTATTTCATTTTTACTATTTGATGTCTCCAATTGTCGATCTAATTTTGCTATATTGTACTAGATGGCGGAACTGAACCATGGGATCACAGTTTTTCTATGCCATTTTGACACATGCCCTCTCTATATATCTTAAATCTCTTTGCCTACAAGGTACTTCCCGTGAACTCAGAATCTTGAAATTCGGCACGAAGCAACGTTATATTATAGTACAGACAGATAAAGGAAAAATTGTGAAAATGATAAAATTGAAGTTACATAAAATATTAAAATATTATTTTTGCTTACATGACATAAAATATTTTTTTAATAATTATAAACTTACTACCTACCCTTTTTCACATGAACGCGTAGAGATATTAAAGTTGAAATTCATATCAAACACTTCTTAAATCTAATTGCCTCTAAACTGTGAAAAATTCTAAATCAATGCTAGTATTATAAATGCGAAAATAACTCTGTCTGTCTGTTACGCTTTCCCGCCTAAACCTCTCAACCGATTTTGATGAAGTTTGGCACAGACAATCTTTAGACCCTGAGAAAGAACATAGGCTACCTTTTATCCCGGAAAAATTTGATGTTCCCGAGGGGAATTTAAACAGCGCGATATAACCGAACTCCACGCGGGCGAAGCCGCTGGCGGAAATCTAGTACGTCATAAATTGTAAACCGCTACGTTTGTACGGCGGAACCCTCGGTGTGCGAGTCCGACTCGCATTTTTTCTTTCATTCAAATACTTAAGAAGATATATTGATTTGAAATTTCGCATGACGTCACGCCGTTGTACAAAATATACCACGGAGTGACGTAATTAGCCCCCACTCCGTAACTTTAATACGCTATATCTCAGTAGTTTTTGGTAATTTCGACAAAATAAAAAATACGGCTTTTATTTTTTTTTATTTTCTATAAGACGGACTAATGATTTTTTTGATTTTCGTACCTTGGAAACATCCCTATTATATTTGAACTTTTATTAATTGTACTTTGACATTAATTGCGTTTAGAAGTTTTTGTGACTGAATTGATTTTGTTTGTATTTAATTGTTGTTTTTTTTTTATCTGATAAATTATTATAGTTCTTGTTACTGTAGCTTTATATTGACATCATTAAAATTTTGCATGTCCCATTTTGGCCAGAATGTATGGCTCAACTTTAATTTGTCACAACCTTTTTTGTATACCTACCTGCATTCTGACAAATAAATAATTTGATTTGGTTTTATAAACCACGCGAGGCAGAATCTCCGATAAATTCTTTGGACAATATATCTGGTTTGTCAAGTTTAGTACCATATAAGGAGAGAAAAGGGGATCTAAGCAACAGAAATCATATACAATATGTAAAGAAAACCCTGTCAGATTCGTGAAGGCATTGTTAGGTATCAATAACTGATTACTAATGTCTACAAAACCGGGCTAAACTTAGGAAAAAAAGACCCCTAAAAATATATATTATTTCGCAAAAGGAGGTAACTTAATTAAATACATGTGCGATAGACAATACATGCGCGGGCGAAGGGGGGCAGGGCACGCGGTCGCATCGCTCGTAATAATACCGACGAAAATCGTGCTGTCACTTTTTTAAAAATTACCAAATTTTGGGGAATTTGGAATTAATTCGAGGAAAAAAAGATTATTTTAAAATTCATTAGTATTGTTACTATGATGCTTATGTAAAATTACATATTTTATTTGGTCATGTGTCTACCTAACCTTTATTATCCTTATGGGTCGGACGGGGTGTTCTTTACATATTGTAATACAGTATGTTAAATAACAGAGGGCGTTCCCTTAAACTCGTTAATATATATCATTAATAGATTAAAATAAAAATATCAGCATAGAAAAATAAGCATAAAAAAACCGAATAAAAAAAAATTCTAATTGTAAATAAATTTGAAACCTCCTGTTTTAAATCAAAATAGTAGTCGTTATGTATAAATAAATTGCGACGTTGCCGTCTTTCATGTTCGCGTGTACAGTGTGTTTCTTTTACATGTCAATTTAAAATTTTTATTGAATATTTTCTTATTGGAAAAAAATTTAAAACATTTTGTTTTCGAATGGAAATATTTTTTTAGCATGTATGTATGCTATACTATTTCGGGTTAACGGGAACGCCCTCTGTTAGTTAACATACTGTATATTAATGTTGATACCTGTGTTTTTTTTTTTCTTGAACAGGTGAGCTTAATACATGTGTGTAGGACACAAAAGAACGCGTCTGATGACAAACTTAGGCAATGCATGAGGAGGTTTGGTGACCTCCACTCGGCACCTGCCGCGATACTATTGATCTCAGGAGATATTGATTTTGCAGCTGATTTGACTGACTTCCGATATAGGTATGTAATTTTACACTTTGGATAGAAAAACAAGTATTATAAATAACTGATCTGCAATTAGCATACATTTTTGACAGTTAAACATCACTCAATTTTAATCTTTGTTTATAAATAAACCCATTATAAATATATATGCACAGATCACACAGATTGAGCTAGCCCCAAAGTAAGTTCGAGACTTGTGTTATGTGGGATACTAACTCAACGATACTCTATTTATAATAGATCTATACATTCCAAGACCCAGGCCAATCAGGAAAAGAGCGTTTTCCATCATCACCTGGCCGGGGATCGAACCCGGGGTCTCCACGTCGCAGGCAGGCGTGTTGACCGCGCGCCACGGAGGTCATCAAATAAAATAATGTGTCATTTATAATTAACTAAAAACTCTTAAATGGTTAAAATGGAAAAAACCATTTGCACAAAAGCAAATATTTTTAAAAATGTATGTGTGTAATTTAAAATGTTTTTCTATAAATGGTTTATATATGCGCCACTAATTCCTGTATTTATTCATCAGGAAAAACATGGAAGTGATATTGGTGCACAAAAATAACACATCTGCAGCTTTAATTGCGTGTGCCTCGTCTCACTATTGCTTTGACGAGATTGCCTCTACTCTTCCCAGAAAGGTAAACAAAATTCCAGAACATGAGCTAATGTAATTTTAGTATTCACAGTCGCAGAATAAATATCAAACAGTATGCACACTAAACTTAGTTGACAAAATTACCCACACTCCATTGAAATGGGTTGTCACTTTTAATGTTTCAAATTCAATCAATCAAAACGAAATAAGTAACTAGTTCGCGAATAAATCTATAGATACTAATATACAGTATGTTAACTAACAGAGGGCGTTCCCGTTAACCCGAAATAGTATAGCATACATACATGCTAAAAAAAATATTTCCATTCGAAAACAAAATGTTTTAAATTTTTTCCAATAAGACTACTATTTTGATTTAAAACAGGAGGTTTCAAATTTATTTCCAATTAGATTTTTTTTTATTCGGATTTTTTTATGCTTATTTTTCTATGCTGATATTTTTATTTTAATCTATTAATGATATATATTAACGAGTTTAAGGGAACGCCCTCTGTTATTTAACATACTGTATAAAGCTGAAGAGTTTGTTTGTTTGAACGCGCTAATCTCATGAATTACGGGTCCGATTTGAATAATTATTTTTGTGTTGGATAGCCCATTCATCCAGGAAGGCTTTAGGCTATATATCATCACGCTGCGACAAATAGGAGCAGCGCATATAAAAAAATGAAATATATGCTTCTCTTCATCTATTACGATCTAGTAGTGTAATAAAATATCTATTTAAACCGACTCTTTTGGAGTTAAAATAAAATGTTGAAATAACAAACTTCATGCGAACGAAGTCGCGGGCGGCCGCTAGTAATATAGGTATACATATTTCAGTCAACTTCGGAGCTTCTGTTAATTTTTGTAAATCTGATAGATGAACAGATGGTAGGTAGTTAATGAATTAGTTTTAAGTTTTTTGTGATGTGTTTCCGTTAAAATATCCATAGCAGATTAATGTTCTTTACAAACGTTATACATATGTGGGCGTTTTGAGGTAATCTGTTCATCAAAAGGTCTCAAGATATCAAGCGAAGCCACGTGAATGGCTGAAAAAGATACCAAAATATTGTTATTGTCATTTTTTCAGAAAATATGTAAGTGTAGCAATCTGTTTAATAAATAAAACATTGAAGCTATTGGACACTTTACAACTCAGGAGGAAGTTAAACAGACGAATATATTAAAAAAAAACACTGTCGTATTCTTTTTACATTATGCAGTCGCCATCTTGTATTTCCATTTTGAAAGCATTATACGATACCTATGATGAAAAAGTTGATAATCTCATTCAGCCGCTGTCTTGCATTTCCATTTTGACCGGCACTTTCAGCTTTAATGCCCTAGAAAACCATGAAAACGACGCTCATGACGAAAAAATTGTGTTACAATCCATACTAATATTATAAATGCGAAAGTAACTCTGTCTGTCTGTCTGTTACGTTTTCCCGCTTAAACCTCTCAACCGATTTTGATGAAATTTGGCACAGACAATCTTTGATCCCTGAGAAATGACATAGGCTGCCTTTTATTGAAAAAAAAAGGTATTTCCGAGGGAAATCTAAAAAGCGCGATATAACCGAATTCCACGCGGGCGAAGCTGCGGGCGGAAAGCTAGTAAATAATAATTCTTGACTCCTAATCATCAAGAAGTTTAAAAAGCTATAGCTCCGGGTTTGACTAATCCGAGTTTAATCAGCCGTATACTACGTTCGTCGCATTTTTAAAACGATCACGGAAATAAACTTAAACATGACCACTCGTCTTGACGTGGCACGCGCCTTTAGCGAGCACTAATGACAGCACCGTGAGGTACACTTCGGGTCTCGTAGATGTTTGTCGAGAGCACATCAAGCTACTACAATTTGTCAGATTTCTTTATTCGATTTTCAATTTTATCTCAAAAGTATTAAGGCTCGTGGATGATTGGGAATATTTGAAAGTTTCGGGTAGCTTGATCTGCGGTCGTCCGTACGTAGTTTCCGTACTGTTCCATATTTATTCTGTGATCCAGTGAACTATATGGAGTTGTCATAATTTCACAATATCAATAAAATTTCAATGTAGTAACAATTAAAATTAGCGAGGTTTACTGGGTCAGTGTGGAGGATTAGGGTCCAATCTCTCTCATAGAATGAGTCCCAGTCCAGTAATGAGGACGTTATGGCGTGTTTATGAGATTAGGTAACATAGCAATAGGGCTGTTTCTTGGGTAAAAGAAATTGATTCTATTTAGTCCGTCATTCAGATTATAGAAAAATATTGGATATGTATATTTTGTTTTACCAAATCAATAATAATATAAAAGGCCTCAAAGAGCAGGAGTGGGAGCTGGTGACGTCACTCGTTGCTAAAAAGTGTAGCAAGTAGTGACGTCACAAGAGTTTTCAACCCACTGTATCGTCTTCATTTTTTATTTTTATGAAAAAAGGAATACGTGTCTAGTTTTTTTGGAAATCTGACTGCCGGACTAATTAGTTTTTAGTCAACTACCCTATTGAGAAAAAATATATTACGTTTCCTACCTAGTGGTTAAAACACCAGCCTCTCAAGAATGAAAGAACCAATGTAACTTTTCTAAGTTATATGTACTTTATAAGTATATCTGGGACAATGCCTGATTAAAAGGTGAAGGAAATCATCTTGAGGAAACCTGGACTTGTAAGTCTGAAATCAAATGATGATTACGCTTAATCCCTCTCTGTATGAGAGGAGGCCTGTGCCCAGCAGTGGGACGATAAAAAAAAGTTCATGATGATATTACACTTCACAATAATTACATTAATCGGATTCCTTTTTCACGAACTAAACTTGATTTAAGTGCATCTTGTCCTTTTATTTCATTAAGAAACGACAGGAGACAAATATTAGTTAAGTCATCATCATCTCAGCGTTTATCCCGGTTGCATCCGCGGCTTTCGCGTTGGAGCCCGGGGTCCGCTTTCCTGCACATTCTCCTCCATTTCGCACGATCTTTAGCGTCCTGTGGTAAGAGCTTGTTGGCATGCATGTCATCTCTTACAACTTCAAGCCAGCACTTCTTTGGTCTACCCTGCTTGTTCCGGCCCGGCGGAGGCGCCATGGCAAGACATTTGTTACCCACGTAACATGCCGGTTTCCGTAAGACGTGGCCGTACCAGCGTAGGCGACCCTCCTGCAGTTTGTCTGCAATGTCACGGACACGAAGGCTGCCCCGGATGCGGGAGTTCCTGATGCGGTCTTTCCGCGTAATTCCACACATCCACCGCAGCATATTCATCTCCGTGTGATTAGTTTCGTCCCGTCAAATTAGTCCGCCTGTCGTAAGCCGACATATTTTTAGTCGCGTCTAAACTGTTAGTGGGGATCTTAATTTGACGGGATCCCTTCCTTAATAAATTAGAAAGAAAAGATGCAGTGAATTTAAATTTTTTATATATTTTAATTTTAAATAATATTTTAATTTTTTTGAAAATTAGTTTAGTTTGTGAACAAGCCAATCGGCACCATTTTATTAGTGATTATAAAACTATTTACAATTGACGATAAAGATAATCCTGTAATTAATATTGTGAATAGGAATGTAACGAAATGCTTATCGGTCAGTTTAATAACAAACAGCTTATACATATATCGGCCAAATTCGATAAAGAATAGAGGTAAACAAACCGATGTTAGGCAACGACTTGTTTACATCTAAAAGGGAGATGTTAACAACATTTTCTAGATAGATAAATAACAATCCTACTTTTTAAATGTAAAGTTTATTTATATTTAGATATTTGTGCTTTTCATAGAACGCTTAACCGATTTTGAATGAAATATGACACACATTTAAGCTAATTTCCTAATAGGTTTAATTTTTTATACACATAGCTACATATATTATATGTAGTCCATACTTAAAAGTACTATAGTGCATGTATTGTGCAGTTGATTTGAAAAGTATTTAACCCTTTATAAGGCCGAGAAAACTAGAGGTAGTACAGAAATGAAATTTTGGTATCTTAATAAGGGTATTTTTATTTGATTTTTAAGATTTTTTTTAAATCGGAAATGTGTTGGGAAATGAGTGGAAAATTTGGTGGCAGTACATGTGCCACTGCCCATACTAGGAAATAGGTAATATTTTTATAAATTAAATAAATTCTATTTTTTTCATCTTTCTATTTTATGAAATTAGAAATAAAACCATGTGATAATTTTCAACACAAAAATATTTATTTTTAGAGGAGTTTTCTTTATAAAAATATGCTAATGTGAACCTTTGCGATCTTCGGAAACTTTATTTGTCTTTGTACTACACAAACGGCATTTACGCGGTGTGTCAGACTTAGCTATCAAATGTTTTCTAACATCTTGGAAATGAATGTCATCATGCACTCCTACGACTTCTGGTAGTTGGTACTGCCTGTAGCTCTCTTCTTTGCAATAAAATTAGGTACGCTAGAAAGGGTCCTCTTTCTCGTTGTGTAGTTTCCGATAAGCGATCTAGCAATCTAGATGCGAAACTATAGCTTCGATGGAGTTCCAGGATTTCGCCGTGAAACAGATTATAATATGAAAGCATTTATGATACCAACATCGATTAGGAAATAAGAAATTCAGCACCACCAACGCCTATTCCGTCGTCCAACCTCATATGTGCCTGTTTTGATCGAATTTATCGACTCCTCCCATCCTCTTTACGTATTTAGTGATTGCCAATGGGCAAGGAAAATTCTTTTTTGTGCCATCCTTCATAGTTTTTTGACAAAAAGTTTGTGACGTTTTTTGTATTCTTTCAAATTATGAATCCAACATTATTCTTCCTTCTCCATTAGTAGTTTCCACGGTCAAGCTTTACTTTCCTTTTTTATCCCTTTTACGAATTTCGGCAAGTCTGCTCTATTTACATTTACGGTGGCAATTCCTAAAAACGCATCAATATCCGGTTTTCTGTTTCCCAATTTAGGGTTTGTTTTGGAGAGGTATACAAATTTGTTTGCTCAATCAATTACTTCTTCACAAAAATATCTTGAAAAATAAGCCACTGCAGAAGTTCTACTCGGAAAGAAAACTTTAGGTTTCAAGGTGGCTTCGTCAAATTTTCAGCATTTGGCCTGTCCGACCACATACCTTTTTTCCAGCCACTGTCGTTCTCATCTTCTGAGGAAGAGTCTACAGAATCTTCTGGAGAAGACTCCAAAATATGCCGAGAGCGCAGATTTGATAATCGTGAAGGCCTGATTGGTCGCAATTTTTCTTCGGGTTCGCTATTTTCAATATCAGGTACTCTTTTAGGATCAATATTTTCTATTTCATCTACATTAGGTGAAAGCAAACTCACATCTACTGGACTTGGGCGCTTTGGTGGCACAGGTGTTGGACTTCCTTGACTTGAACAATATCTTGGTCCTCTAACATCGCACGAATGTATTTCAAAATTGGTTTCTATACTATCTTCGCCCTCGTGCTCATCTTCTGAGTTGTCAGGATCTTCAGGAAGTCCAAACATCTGCTCAATTTCATTTTCAATATCTTCATCACGCAAGTATGCCTGCAATATAAACAGGCAATGGCATTTATACTGCCACCAGAACATGTCAGTGAGCAGGCAGTGGCATAGATACGACCACCAATAAAATTTACAATAAAACAAATTTCAACACATTCATAGCCAAAATTACACGCAAGACATAATAAATAGAAACAAATTAATAAAATAAATTACTTTTCTTACCATTTTAGCCAAAATTTTAGAAGATGCAACTGGATGAAAAATTCTAACCGAAAAACACCACTTTCAAGCGATAATGAACGAATTCAAATTGACAGCTTTCAAGCATTTGTCAAAGGGACCCATAATTTTGACGTAAAAATCATTAATGCTGCCATCAATAAAAAATTCAATTCCGGTGAACGATACAGTCAGGAATAAAAAATTTTTTTTTTTGGTGGCATGTATACTGCCTCTACCTTGAAAAGGGTTAAAATACGCAAAATTGTATTGACTAATGTGTTTAATACCTGGATTTCATCCATCTTTCTTTTTTGATAGCTCACGTAAAATTTATGTCGGCCTTTTTATGGTTTTTCTAAATAGAAAGTTATATTAACTTTCTATTTAGAAAAACCATAAATTATTTTAGTGATTATATTGAATTAAGCCGCAGTAGGAATTGTTAATAAATAGTTAGCATGTAAAAGTCGATAATCATGAACACAACAGGAGATTTGTAAAACGTCAGTTATGATAACCCTAAATTGGTTTGTTTACCTCTATTCTTTATCGACCTTGGCATAAATATAGTTAGAAGTTACCCCGTACCAGACAAAGTCTTGCCGACAAGCGATTCGTCGTGTTCCGGCATGATGTCTGGTGAAGCCGTAAGGAGGACGGGTTTGAGCAGTTGTGTCGTGATGTGTGGCGGATGCGATGTGCCAAATGTTGTTGTATCGGGGGTTTGGTTGTAGATGGTCTCAGGATCGATCCCCCTCTGGTGCAGCATCGTTGGTCGTGTTGTTGGGTTTGACATTGCATCGCCTCACTCAACTGCCGTCTTCCTTCCTTTTCACTCGGTTTTTTTTTTTGAGTGAATATTCTCTTAATAAACCAGCGTGCTTTACCATCAACGATTGTATCATTGCTTACCATCAGGCGGGATTGCGGTCAAGCACTGGTTTATAATTTTAAAAATAACAGTTCACTAGGGGTATCTAAATCTGCACCCCAATTGCGTAACACACCATTACTGTCTTTAAATGATATTGCTAATCCACTGCTCCATGTTTGAAAGAAATGTTTTTTCGCAATTTAATTGTTTTTGTTTTTAAAAAACGTTTGTTTGGCAAAGGTGTTTTACGATACAGGAGTATCGTGGGTGCGTTTACAAACATTTAAACTTAAATACACAAACAACCAACCGGAACAACTACCTGTAGGCCGTACAAATATTTGTTCCATACGGGAATCTAAACCGCGACGCGCAGCGCAGCAGCCGATTGTCAGCCATTGCGCCAACCGTGTCGTCAATGTTGTTGAACTGTCAAAATGACACTCATTTCCACTGTGTTACGCAATTACCTTGCTGAACTGTTTTGTCGTGACCACACATTTAGCTGCAGTGCTATTCTGTAAACATCTAACCGTGAAAACTTGGAGAAGTGTCGTTTCAAGTAATGTTAACTAACCTATAATGTTCCCACTACTGGGACATAGGCCTCCTCTCCGTGAGAGGGAGTGGGCCTTAATCCACCACGCAGGCCCAGTGAGGGTGGTAAGATGACACATGTCTTCGAAGTTTTTGCCTCTAAGACATGCCGGTTTCCTCACGATGATTTCGATTTCCTTCACTTTGAGAGCAGTGGTGACGAAATAATTGACGCAAAGTGCCTGACGGAGTTCGAACCTACGACCTACAACTTGTAAGTCGCTACCGATACCACTGGGCCACCGCTGCTCTAAGCGTCTAAGCTTACACAATTTTTCATGGTGAGAATCGAACTGAAAGTCGTAAGTTTTTACTACAAATTCTTATGTATACAATTTAGATATCAAAAAGCGAAGATGGTACACCTACGTGTGAGGTGGAGGTGTTGAACCTGCCCATCCACCAACCAGCCGAGCTCGTGTCGATTCGGCTCCGCCATCTTGCCAAGAAGAGTGGCGGTCGGGTCGTCTCGGTAACTGCGCCTACGGCGGTGCTGAAATTCTCAACGCCGGACCACGCTTCGAGGTAAGAATAAAAAATTGTTTTTCAGATACCTAAACCAGTTCGGTTATCTTGGTCTATTACATAGTCTATGTCATAGAACAAGAAATTATTGTATTTTAAATACAGAAACAGTTTGTAACTGATCTCGTAGAGAAATAGGGACTTGCCAGTTCCGCTTATCATGAACCCCATGGAAAAGTTCGTTGCTTGAATTTCTGAAAAAAAACCCTCGTATTCATAAACGCTGCTTAAAGTTAACTAGTGATTAGCTATTCTTTAACCATACATTTTTGACTTTTTAACGTCACTCGACTTTAATCATCGTTTATGAATAAACCCCTTAAACACTGTGGTGTTTATTTATAAACGATGATATGAATGTCTCTGCATAATGGATCGGAAACACGGGTCAAAGTCTTAATGACTATATTCATTCTTTCATTTATGTATGAAGGTTTCAAGTACATAATGCCTAGAAAGGCACATCCCATATCGCACATATCGTTCATAAATCTTTGAAAGTCGTGACGGGTCGTCAGAAGTTCGAAAGTCTTACCAAGGGGTATAGTATTACACAGTAACTGGATGGAAACGACAATAGACAATATCAGCTGGTAGCACATTTACTGCAACCAATGTTATCACCGATATCATACTTAAATGTGTAATTATAAATGTAACTTTTGTAGATATTGAAATGTTGCATTGCATGCGCAGTTGTTGCTGGTGGTGGTGGTAGTGGTAGTTTTAGTGGTGGTGATGATGGTGTTGGTGTTGCTCACATCGGAAATTATTTATCACTAGCTGCGCCCCGCGGTTTCACTCGCGTAGGTTTCGATATTTTTTTTATATGCTCCGCTCCTATTAGACGCAGCGTGATGGTATATAGCCCACAGCCTTCCTGAATTAATGGGCTATCAAACGCAAGAAGAATTTTTGAAATCGGACCTGTAGTACCTGAGATTAGCGCATTCAAACAAACTCATCAGCTTTATATATTAGCACAGTATAAAAATCATACAGTAGGTCGACGCCTTTGATCTCGTGTAAAATGCCGACATCGTCTTGACAGTAACGCATCGGCCAGGGTTGTCACAAATAAACAATATTTATGAAATTATTATTATTTGCTATTTTTACTAAGGGAACAACTCGAGACAGATTTAAGTTATTTAGATGGCATTTTCGTAACCAGCACCCCAATCCACCTCGGAATTAACACCCATATCATATTGTAAATAAGTTTACATTTAAATTGGTGTCCGCCATCTTGGATTTCAAAAAGGATAGCTTTTTCGTAACAAGCACCCCAATTTTATTTACTTAAAATTGACACCCATATTAAACTATAAATAAATAACGTCCGCCAACTTGGATGTCAAAAAGGATGGCTTTTTCATAACAAGCACCCCAATTATACTCAAAATTGACACTCATATCAAATTATAAAACAAACGAATAAAAAAACAAACACACGTCAGCCCTTAGTGATAGATACCGAGCTACGAACATCGTTTTGTTAGCGGCTCGGCTGCTGCTTACCCGCGTCTCGTCCCTCACACCCCGCACGATTGCTCTGTCTAGACGTCTTCGTCGGACGACTGTATGATTTTTAGACTGTGATATTAGTATAGGTATCATATAAATAAACTCCTTTCAATTAATGATGACGTAATTGTTTTCCGAATAAACTAAAATCCTCATTGTGTTTGCATCCTAATAGTCCGAAAGGGAAATTATTAGTATTCTCATACGTATGCCAGCTGTTACTACGTCATTTTTTACCTTGCGTTTATAGTAAAACTATTCAGTGAAGATTTCTCAGTAATTATGTCGCTTTGTATCATTCAAAGGAATGTGTTGTTATGACTACAGAAACACGAACGTATAGATAACAATATCACAGATACTGTGGTTTAAAATGTTGTTTGTGGTTTATAAAAGTGATATAAAAATTACACATACTTTCCCTCTACATACATTCCCTCTATTTTTCAATGATTTCAGACAACTCTACGACAACTCAAACATTTCGGGAATGATGGTGTATTGTTTCACTGGAAAACAGTGTTTTGTCTGTGTACTGGATCTAAACACAAAAACTCGTAGTCGTATCAGTCACTGTAAACATAAACCGTTACCTATAAAACAATAACTATTAAAGTATTACGATTTGATTTTCTTCCTGTTTTGTGTAAAAATATCAATCTTAATATTTGCGTAACTGAGTGAGCAAGAGCAATTTTTGACTTGAATTTGACATTTAAAGACTATTTGAAAATTGATATTTATATTTTTTTTTGTTTTACCCACATATGTATGCACGGTGTTCGAATTCTGTCAGTTACAATTTGAATGGATCATTCCATCGTCAGGCACCAACCGAAACACAGTGATTTTACAAAACCTCAAAATTTAAAGTGTAACGATTTTTTAGACTAAGTTTTTTTTTCAAATTTTATTGAACAATCAATGGTTGCCTGGCGCGAACACTAGCCACACAATGTTATTAACAGGGTAAGATTTATTCAATTTATTTTTAAAGTGTTTTTTTTTTCTGATAGTTTGATATGAGTAACGGTTAAGTTACAACAGCCGTGCAAGTCGATTAAAGGTTGACTTACGGTTACCGTGATCGTTTCTCAGATGGAGGATAATCCATTATCCGTATCGAGAAGCCTCCGTCCCTCGGACACAATATTAAGCCGTTATACGGCATACATCTTCGACAATACTTACGGGTAGACCGAACACCAAAAGTAGGTCAACCAGTCGTACCAAAGGTTTCGTGTTAATCACTAGCTGGTTTGTGGAAGTCACATAGGCTTTCGCTCTATCTCAGCTGTATTCGTTTAGACAGGATTCTGACCCTACAACAGTTGGTAAAGGCTAGGCAAATTGATTTGTCTATATAAAAAGCAATTGCCGTGCGTAAGTTTCGCATAGACTCGCGTTATGAAACTTTTGTAGATGTGTGCGCGCCGGAGAAAGTTGCTCACAAAAAATGGAAAAGTCATTGTAATGGATGATGGGCATTTGCAAGTTTAATATAACTCGTAGGGTGGTTATGAATGGTGTTAGAACAAAACCTATTAGACAATAAGACATTAACGAACATAAAAACGTATTCTTGAATTTTATTCTACCATCGATTTTTGTTCTTAGAAACTCTTTTCTTATTAGCCCAATTTCTTGTGCGCGTGTTTCTTTTGTTGTCTCGATCAGCTGATTATGGTCGTCATCGGACTGTTTCTTTCTATTTTTGTACATATCCTTCATTTTTATCGCTATAGGTTGATTTCAATGGTAGTTAGCAATGTCACACTTCATTGCCATCTCGACCTCAACGGTACGGAACACTGCACAGCGTTTAATCGTGCCCATTCCTATAAATCTTTGTTATAATAACGTGTACAATCGATTCAGCAAATATTTTCACGTACTGTATATAAATAAGCGTAGAAATTCACACCCGCGGGAGCAGTAACATGCAATATATGCGATATATTATTTGCAATTCCCATTTATATTTTAATTTGTCGATGGAGGAATTAATTTTCCGCTATATAAAATGGATTAGTTGTTTTTTTTTACATTTCTACAATAGAGAAAATGTGAGGGTACTTTGACATAAATTTCTTTATGGTGTCGCCTTGGATCAGCTGTTTCACATCTATGAAAAAAATCATTGCAGACCTATGTATAGAACTAATAGTGGTATAATAAACGAAACTCTTAGTTAAATTATTTATTCAAGCTGCATTATTATGCAATATCATTGTTTTGATTAAAATATCATTATGTATAAAGGCGTGGCTCGTTATCGTGACTATGAATATATTGATTAATTCCAATAGTATAATTTAAAGTCTTGTGATATACGACCGATAGTGACGCACTTTGTTTGAGTTGGCTGAATGTTCACTTGGATAAGCAACTTTTGTTTTTCGAGACGAACAATTATCTAAGACTAAAATATCAAAAGAGCGTAACTCGGAATATCGATATAATCATGAAATTTTCAGGTACGGACGACAGCAGGGCAAGCTACCCCAAATTGTCAGATATTCTCAGTCGACCTTGAGCCTTAATGCTTTAGAGATAAAGTTGAAAATCCCATAAGGAAATCTGATAGATTGTGGTAGCTTGATGTGCTGTCGTCTGTACCGTATAACTGTTTTTGGCGATATTCGACTATCTTGTTTGTATTACAACATTACTTCGGTATTGACCTCTTTCAAATATGAATTACGTAATCCATTGTCTTTTTTTGCTGTTATTTGGCCCTCGGAGTGGTTGCAGCTTTTTCGTCATGTATGTATGTTTCAAGTAATACAAAGTCTTTACCGACTTATCGAGCTAGCTTATAGAAGCAAATTGCTGAACATAATGCCTTCTGATCATATGAGAAAAATTGGCATAATTTGGTAAACAAATTATTTGCAATTTGTCGTGAATAATGTAGATGAAACTGAATGATTCTTCTTTTCCTTGGTAACTTGCATGCTCTGTCCCTTTCTTCATAAAGGTGTTAGTGGGAGGCCTATGTCTAGCAGTGGACATCTTTCAGCTGAAATGAAGTTGATCCCTTTTCATTAGTGAATAATGTGATATAACTAGCATTGCCTCGTTGGTGTTGTCTCAAAATCTATTGAGTGGTCCTGGATTTCATCCCCGCTTGAGCAAATGCAATTAGGCATTTCGCATTATAACTGTAGCTGCCCGGATTCTGGATTTGTTTCCTGTTAATGACAATTATTTCACCCCGAAATTTGGTACAAATATTATACCTTTTTATTATACAAGTCGTGGTGGCCTAGTGGTTAAAACACCAGCCTCTCAAGTATGAGTGAGCGGGTTCGATTCCAGGTCAGGCAAGTACCAATGTAACTTTTCTAAAGTTATATGTACTTTCTAAGTATATCTTGGACACCAATGACTGAAGGTGAAGGAAAACATCTTGAGGAAACCTGGACTTTTAAGTCTGAAATCGCCAACCCGCATTGAGCAAGCGTGGTGATTACGCTCAATCCTTCTCTGTATGAGAGGAGACCTGTGCCCAGTAGTGGGACGATAAAAAAAAAGGTTGATGATGATGATTATACCTTTCCTGCCTATATTGTTTCGAAGACTAAATACTTTCTACTATATCGTCTATATTGTAGACAGTTGTGCTTATTATTCCAGTAGTAATATTTTGCAGGTCATTTATTCATTTACAAATATCGGTGTGATTTTTGTTATAAAATGCACCATGTATCAAAAGTACGTGGTCGCTAATGGGCCTTATAAGAAAGCTCAAGGTCACTCGAAGGGTTTCACTGCTTGATCAAATCAGAAATGAGAATATCCACGGAAGAACATTGAAGGTACATTGCCTGTAAGACCGATGCCCGATGGGGCCGAAGTGTTCTCGTGTGGCGACCACGCATCGGATGACGCAGCGTGGGTTGGCCCCCGAAAAGGTGGACCGACGACCTGGTGAAGGTCGTAGGAAACCGCTGGATGCGGGAGGCGCAGGGCCGGTCGTCCTGCAGATCCTTGGGGGAGGCCTATGTCCAACAGTGGACGCCTTTCGGCTGAAATGATGATGATGATGATCAAAAATACTGGTATGCTAACCACTGTTATGGTGGGTAGATGTTCTTTTGCCTTGGCTTAATGTACTTAATAATATCTTTTTAGAGCACTTATGCGTATGGATGGAGAAGATGTGTACGGACGTAAGATCAGCACACGATATGCCCGCAGCGCGGTGCCATCGACGTACTCCAGCGATGAAGGCTACAGCACCGCCCCCCCGGCTTCATATCAACAACCCACCACCTTCATAGCTCCGCCGCCTCAGGTTTGTACTACATACACATACATCCAAGGTTTTTGTCCCATGTGGGTAGACAGGAACCGCAGAACGACACCTGCCCCCTAATCGGCGAACACATTTTTGTCAAATGATTGCGACTGGTTGGCATCAGTTGGGATCGTTCGGAGCGCCCATTGGTCCGTTCGACAAAAATGTGTTCGCCGCTTAGGGGGCTGATATGAATTACTCATCATCATGAATCTCCTGATCCAAAATGATTTAGGTCTAGTGTACCATATGTTTAACGTACAATGAACAACTATGCCTTCCAATTCCTAGGCTGCCTGTTACTGATGTAATATGCCTCTATCGACTAATATTAATCGATAATCGATCTATATCTATCGATCTATATAGATCTACTATTTTCCTGTTTGAATCATTATACAGGTTATGCCCATTATGACGACACGTTTGGTGCAGTGGATGAGCAATCGATTGTCGAGTCACGTGTTGCGGGTTCGATTCCCGCACGGAACAAATATTTGTATGTGAGTTTAAGCCCACGATACAGGAGTAATACCTAGTGTAAGGCAACGTTTTTTTTTAAATATATAGGTACACAACATTCGACCGCCTCCGTGGCGTAGCGGTAGCGGGCGCAGCCGCTGCGCAAGGTGGCGCGGGTTCGATCCCCGCACTGTGCAAGAATTTGTATGCATGAATATGAATACTTGCACTGGTCTGGTCGTGCCTCGGAAAGCACGTTAAGCCGTTGGTCCCGGTTGCCATACAAACATCTAGTGGTAGTCGTTACGGGTTGGAGCCCTCAAAAGTCCAACAATTGGTCTAACTGCAATGCTTCGATGTCGCCTTCGGGTTGTGGAGGTCAGACGGCAGTCGCTTTACGGAAATTTAGCCATTTCAGCAGTTGGACTGGTAAAGCGGACCCCAGACTCCAAAGCTGAAAAGGCTTCGGATGCGACTGGGATTAACGCTGTGATGATAATGAGGTACATAGCATTATTTTTTGATTATGCGAAACCCGTAACTCGTGTCCAGTATTTTTAAGTAAAGAATCTACGTACAAAATTTCAAATGAGAACCCACAAAGTTATGAGCTTGTTATTTTACTTGGTTGTCCCAACAAAATATGGTCAAAGCTCCGCTCGGGCGGGCGAACGCGGTGCGTTGACCTCTGGCATCAGCTGTTGCTCGCGCAAGTACGATGACCTATCGTAACCGCTCGGTAACCACACCGCAACAATTTCTAAATGTATTTAGTAAAAAATATAACATGGGGTAAAAATTATTGGAATCGATTCAGTTGCTTATTCTTAACAAACTGTATTGAGCCCCCTAAAAATCAAAAGTCATTTATTCAGACTGGGCTGAGAATCAGCACTTTTTGAACATCAATCTATCAATCTATACTAATATACAATATGTAAAGAAAACCCTGTCCGACCCATGAGGATAATAAAGGTTAGGTAAACACTTGACCAAATATAATATAAAATTTTACATAATCATCATAGTAACAATACTAATGAATTTTGCAATAATCCTTTTTTCCCGGGAATTAATTCCAATTTCCCCGAAATTTGGTAATTTTTAAAAAAGTCACAACACCGTTATTATTATAAGCGAATAGCGACGCGACCACGTCACAGGTGCCGCGTGCCCTGCCCCCCGCCGCTCGCGAAAGGGGTTGCTTACCGCCCATGTATTAAGTTACCTCTTTTTGCAAAATAATATTTATTTTTTTAGGGGGATTTTTTTTTAAGTTTTGCCTGTCTTTGAGGGCATTAGTAGAATCAGTTATCGATACCTAACAATACCTTCACGGATCGGACAGGGTTTTCTTTACATATTGTATAAAGCTGAAGAGTTTGTTTGTATGTTTGTTTGTTCGCGCTAATCTCGGGAACTACTGGTCCGATTTGAAAAATTCTTTTTGCGTTGGATAGCCCATTAATCCAGGAAGGCTTTAGGCTATATAACATCACGCTGCGACCAATAGGAGCGGAGCATAACTAAATCACGCGAACGAAGTCGCTGGCGGCCGCTAGTATTACATAAGACAGTCCCCCAAAACGCCCACCCACACATCGACACTTCCTAAGTGCTTTGGCTGGGAAGCAGTGGCGGAAGAAACTCCCCAACAGCACAGCTGTCTGTTCATTTAGAAAAACACAATAGTTTATACAATACTATGTAGGTATAGTAATACAAGAGAAAAAATAATAAAAATATACAAATATGCCAGGTAGCCACGCCAAAATACCAGAAAAGCAAAACAAAAAATAAAATATCACTGAAATGTAAAATCTAAAAACTTATTACATACCTAAATAAAAGCCCCTGGCATAAAGGGCGTAACAGCTCACATATTTGTGCATTGTAAAAAGCAAATTATATGAACGCATATTATAATGTGTGTGTGTGTACTCATATAATTCTGGAGAAGGAACACAAACATTGTCTTGAGTTAATCAGAGCGACCAGCATTCTTATCATTTAAATAGTCATTCGCAGAATAATACGCCTTTGAACAAAGCCTGGATTTGATTTGTGCTTTAAATGCATTGTAAGGCAAGTCTAGCATAGCTGAGGGTATCTTGTTATAAAAAGTTATACCAAGCCCAACAAAAGAGTTATGAACCTTTTGAAATCGGTGAAAAGGGGCTCGCAGTTTGTCCTTATTTCGGGTGTTAACATTATGGATCTCATAGTTTTTGGTGTACATGTGAATATTTTGCCTAACATATAAGATGTTGGATAAGACAAATCCCTAAGACAAAGCCCTAATCAGCGAACACATTTTTATCAAATAATTGCGACTAGTTGAGATCGTTTGGACCGAACGGACCAATGGGCGGTCCAAGCAATCCCAACTAGTGGCAATCATTTGACAAAAATGTGTTCGCCGATTAGAGGGCTGGATTCGCATAAACAAAAAATGACGTAGTATTAATTGGCCCGATTTTCGATTGGTCGTCACAATATACGCTTTTCTCTGCAAGAGACTGTAGAAGGTATGATATGTTTGGTTTCACATTACATTTTCAGGTATGTTCATCACCCCAGGAGGTGAGCACGTTCAATACTTCGAATATTTCTAAGGAGTGGGTACTGGCACTCCAACAGTTACCTGCGCCCACGCCGCCGCCGCACGACTTCTGTCCCCCGCCCGCACCTAAACCTAGGAAGATTAGGGGCACGCACGGTGAGTAACCATAAGACGCTTAACACACGGCACCGCGCATCGCCGCGGTAGGCGGTTAAGCGGATCTCATCCATCTCATCTCAAATGGGTCAAATCCATCTGCGCGGACAGGCGCGTAAACCGCCTTACCGCGCGGAGCACCGCTACGAAACCCGCTTTACCATCGTCACATTGCTCGTAGAACCGATGGCCGATGGGGCAGTAAGGTTCTGGAGTGGCGGCCACGTACTGGAAGACGCAGCGTAGGGAGGCCCCCAACAAGGTGGACCGATGACCTGGTGAAGGTCTTTGTTCCGCAGTGGATATCTATAGGCTGAAGAAGAAGTGGGTCGCCGCTTTCCACGGCGGTGTTAATCGCCTAATAGACGTGACAACAGTATCAAATAATCAAAAATTTTATGTTTTTAGGGATAAATACACATATTATTTTATTTTTTTACTGCCAGTTTTCTAAATAGTTCTATTTAAAAAAAAAAAGAGATTAATAAGATTTAATAAAAGTTTAAAATACTACTCTCGGCTTTTTTGATTGAAACACCAATCGCAGCACATTACGTCACGGTAATGTACACTCTGTTGTGGCTACTAGTGATTACGCATTTGAATTGATTTTTTTATAAATGTGTGGTTTATCGACTCACTTGAGTCTACAACACGACTCTTATAACAATGGAATTAAGTTTTGCTAAGGCAAACGGCTCAAAACACAATGCCGGATTTTGAATGGGAGGTGACGGCTTTTTTATTTCAGGTGGCCATGAACCAGACCTTGTTTTTCTTGTACCGTTGGCTACCTTCACGAGACTCCTCATTGGTTGAGAGTTCTTACAACCTTGAAGCGGGCCAATCGATGAGTCAAACGCGCTCGATATCGATGATCGAGTCTTCGTAATGGAAACTCATGGTAGCCACACAGAATAGTGTAACGAACCAAACTTACTTCGGCAATTGTACTTCTAAAATGAGTCTGAGTTACGATTCTGAAGTTCGCCAGTATTTTAAGGTTTACAGGCAATTTTTGTCTTTTAGGGCGTTTGCCCAGGATATATACAGTATGTTAAATAACAGAGGGCGTTCCCTTAAACTCGTTAATATATATCATTAATAGATTAAAATAAAAATATCAGCATAGAAAAATAAGCATAAAAAATCCGAATAAAAAAAAATCTAATTGGAAATAAATTTGAAACCTCCTGTTTTAAATCAAAATAGTAGTCGTCATGTATAAATAAATTGCGACGTTGCCGTCTTTCATGTTCGCGTGTACAGTGTGTTTCTTTTACATGTCAATTTAAAATTTTTATTGAATATTTTCTTATTGGAAAAAAATTTAAAACATTTTGTTTTCGAATGGAAATATATTTTTTAGCATGTATGTATGCTATACTATTTCGGGTTAACGGGAACGCCCTCTGTTAGTCAACATACTGTATATTGAATTATTGATGTTGGGGGATTTCCTCGCGAGAAATAATTTTGCTCCTCTGAGTTTAGAAACCTCCTTGTAAGTAAACTTTGAGTTTATCAGTCGAGTCAGTCATATAGACAGACGGGCCATCTGAGACGTTCAGGACAAGACAATGCTAAACCTGTAGCCTACTTTGGAAAAGCACTGCTTATGTGGGTTCATAGACGTGGCAAAGAACCTTCCTGTACAAAAATTCAATGTTGCTGGCAGAAATCAAAGCTTTAATTGGGACTTCTTTGAAATTTATATCTGCAAACGATTTATCCAAAGGTAGTGCTATATTGCCTTCTAACTACTTCTAGAAAAATTTTTAGAAGTAGAAAAGAGAACTTGTCCATTATTTAGAGTCTAAGAATCTAAATAGCAATAATAAAAGTTGACCCTTTTTGTGTGGATGGGAAATCATCACATGACCTCTCCCGCTCTGGGCTTAGAGGGAAGGGCGTGTCAGATTTTTACTGACTAAAAACCCAAGTGCGCCAGCGCTACGGTACCTCTTTCAACCAACCCGGAGTCCTGGCCTAAAGTTGGACCCTTAAACTGAATCTCAAAATTTAAAAACTTATTATAAAGTATAATTTTCAACAGGATCAGCAAACCTAGATCGGTCAGGCAGTTCATCAATCAACAGCGGTGAAGGGCGTCATCGGGAGAATAGCGCCAGTAGGGCAGTGTCTCCTTGGAACTCTTCGGCAAGTTTCAGCGAACATAGTGAAACTGAAGAGTCCACCGCGGAACTAACCGTATCTAATTTACCGCCTTATGAATCTGCGGTTCTTCAGGTAAGGATGCAAGTGCCTTGCTTAAGTACCTCATGGTAATTGCATTACACTCACGCCATCTTGTATTTTTAAAGTTCAACAATGGCCCCGATTCCCTTGTTCACAAACTAAGTTAATTTGAACTTCAGTGCATCTTTTTCTTTCTAATTTATTAAGAAAAGGATAGAAGATAAAATGTCAGTTTAGACCTGTCAAATTAGTGCGCTCCTGACGTAAACTGGCATATTTTTAGTCGCCATGTTTATAATCGCGTCTAAACTGTCTATGGAGTATCTTAATTTGACAGGATTAAACTAAAATTGTACCTTCTATCCTTTTATTAACTAAATGGAAAGAAAGAGATGCAAACTTAAAATTAGTTTAGTTTCTGAACAAGAGAATCGGCGCCAATATTTAATACTTTATTTACGTTGTTGTCACTCCCTCTAACATGTCCCAGGAGTGGGAACATTATTAACATTAGGCTGATTATATTATTTTAAGTTACTGAGCAGAGGAATTTCCTAAGTATACCTAAACCTATCCTACATACTTTGGATAAAAGCAGGCATACATACCTAACTAACATTAAATGACTCAATAATACACATTCCTTTACCAAATCAAAGATAAGTGTGTGTATCAATACTATTTATAATGCAATATTTTATTTTCAAGACATTTTTAATAGCCCTCTCCTAGCTTCTTCTAGCTGGTTACTTATGTTTTCTTTCATATAACTGGTGCAATGATTTATTTAAAAAAGGCTGTGCACATGGAGCAAATTAAGTTGAGACAATTATCAACTTTCCAAAAGTATCCTGTTAAAAGTTGATAATTGCTGTAACCTTTACGTTTGCCGCAATTTTCTTAAAATCTGTGACACTGGGCATTGGGAGGGATCGCTATGGACGGTTGTGGAAACCAGCTACTTTAAAAACCGTTATAATATTTAACAATTGCTGGTTGCGGCAATTAGGAAATAACTTAATCATCGATTGAAAATGAAAATTGTTGACGATCACGAAACTCTAGTGGCTGTGTGTGCGCGCATGCACATTTAAATATACAACATTATTTTTTTGTTTATGCGAAACCCGAAACACGTGTCCAGTATTTTTAAGTAAAGAATCTATGTACAAAATTTCAAAATATCATGAAAAACCGCATTTATGTGCTTGTTATCCTACTTGGCTATCCCAACAAAAATATGGTCCACGCTCCCGCTCGTGCGGGCGAGCGGTGCATTGACCTCTGGCGTCAGCTGTTGCGCGTAACCACACTGCAACTATTTCTAAATGTGTTTGGGGAAAAAATATAACATGGTTTAAATATTATTGGAATGGATTCAGTTCTGAACAAACAATATTCTGGTTTCGCATAAGCAAAAATAACGTTGTATATGTAAACATCTAATTGCTAGTTTCCAGTTGTTGCTATAGTTGCTCTATGTGGAAAGCGCCTAAGGGCGTGATTTTTTAAGGCTTTTATGACATGAACTCGTATCTTGTTTAGGAAATGCTGACTCGGCTCTTCAATCAGTACGTGCAGGTTGTCCGCGTTACAGTGTGGGCGGCAGGCGAGGGCCCGTTAGCTATTGTAGTCCTCCGCTCAGAATGGGACGCGAGGCTTGCCATCGCACGCATTCACAAGCGCCGCTTAGACAACATGTGGACGGGGCGGCGCCTTGAACTGTCGCTAGGAAAACCATCACCCGCGCCAAATCTAGACATCCTCAGAGCACGTCTTAGAGCCATCCTTCTAGATCAAAAGAATCATACGCTACCTCTGTTAAGATTGAGGGATGCCTATGCGAGTCGCCATTGCTGCGCACTGACGACATCTGATATAGCGAAGCTTAAAGATACCGTTATTATACACGAAGGGTATGGAAGAATGGTACAGTTGGTAGACTTAACTCCTGTGTCCAACTCTGAGATGGAGGAGGCGCCCTGGAAGTGCCATATACACGCGTCCATGAATACCGGTCAGGAAGACGGCAGTCGTATATTGCAACCTGTTTTTATGGAGATCTCAACTTTGGCTAAGAATGTACATATTCTTTTGGAGAGTCATGGAGGAATTTTGCCACTTTTAAGGTAAACTTTTACATCAATGAAATGATCTTAATTTTTGACTAAACAATTTGTTTAAAGACTGATTTACATGGTGCAATTTAATTGCCTATGGCTTAAATAAAGTTGAAGCAAGAATAAAAGTTGTACTGACTAAACACCATTTAAACGATGCAAGTCATTTGTTGCATCAATTTTATTGTATGCCATTGGCAGTTGAAATTGCACCATGTAAATCAGTCTTAATTTATCTGCAATGGTATTTTTTTTATAATTGATTGGATTTGAAGTACGTTTGTGCAATTCAACTGTAGTTTATAATTAACTAGCGACCCGCCCCGGCTTCGCACGGCTGCAATGCAGATACTAAATAGTTTCTACGCTGTAGCTACCTTAATATGTTGTGCAACTAGCTTAGAACTTATAATTATTGTTAACTGTACATTTAAGTGTTGTAGCAAGTACTGGTGGTTCTAATCATCATCATCTTCATCAACCTTTTATCGTCCCACTGCTGGGCACAGGTCTCCTCTCATACAGAGAAGGATTGAGCGTAATCACCACGCTTGCTTAATGCGGGTTGGCGATTTCAGACTTATAAATTCCAGGTTTCCTCAAGATGTTTTCCTTCACCTTCAGTCATTGGTGTCCAAGATATACTTAGAAAGTACATATAACTTTAGAAAAGTTACATTGGTACTTGCCTGACCTGGAATCGAACCCGCACACTCATAGTTAGGCTGGTGTTTTAACTACTAGGCCACCACAACTTGTATTTTTTTCGAAGTGTATTTTTTGCGGTGGTTCTAATAAATATAAATAAATACACTACAGAAAAACTGTGAACGATGTATATAAAAACATAGCAGCTCGCTACGGCTTCGCATGGGTATAAAATATATAGCCTAAGACGCTCACTGAAAAAAAAAACGATTAAAATCTATCCAATATTATAATTTTTAATTTTTTTTTTAACTTTTTAACTAGCTCTTGACCGCAATCCCGCCTGATGGTAAGCAGTTACGCAACCGTTGATGGTAAAGCGCACTAGTTTATTAAGAGCCTATTCACTCTAGCCTTGAAGACACTCAAATTGTAGTCCGACGGAAACACCGCCTCTGGCAAATTGTTCCAGTCCCTCAATGTACGCGGTATAAAGGAGGAGGCGAAACGCTTCGTCCGGATCGTAGTAGTGTTAACAACGTAAGGGTGGAAACTCGCCGTACGACGGGTCGTCCGATGGGGAAATAAAATCATGCAATTCCCTCGCACACTCTCCAAAATGCATCCTATAGAACACCGAAAGGCTGGGTACTCTACGCACTTAATTGAACAATTTCTAATACTTTCTATCAACTTACCCATCCTTTACAGTTTCGTGGAGTGTTACGAGGCTCGCTTCGACACGCTAGTGTGCGATGCGCGTCACGGTGTGGCACTAGAGCTGCTCCTGCGCACCGTGGAGGGACTAGAGGTGCGCGACGCCCCCTCGCGCCACCTCACCTGGAAAACCGCGCCTCTGGCAGTCACACCGCCGTTTGCTCACTCCGCTAACAGTTAGTATACTATACTAGTTTTATTTTAAAAGTATATTTTTCTTTGTATTTATAGCTCAGACTAGCTTTACGCCCGCGGCTTCGCCCGCGTGGAGTTCGGTTATATCGCGCTTTTTAGATTTCCCTCGGGAATATCAAATTTTTCCGGGATAAAAGGTAGCCTATGTCCTTTCTCAGGGTCTAAAGATTGTTTGTGCCAAATTTCATCAATATCGGTTTAGAGGTTTAAGCAGGAAAGCGTAACAGACAGAGTTACTTTCGCATTTATAATATTAATATGGATTGATGTATTCACATTTTAATTAATTCAAGAGTAAAAGTAGTCTTCTAACTATGTAGAAATAACAATAGTTATGAAAATAAACCGTTGAAATAATCGTTATGTTACCCGTGCATTTGTTTGATATGTCCTTTGAATGTTGGTACTCTCATCATCATCATCTCTGTCACATGAAGTCTACTGCTGGACATAGACCTACCCCAAGGATTTACAAAAAGACCGGTTGGATGCGGCCTGCATCCAGGGCCGGAGTCAGTGGGTGTCCGACGCTGCGCTTGCCGGTACGAGGTCGCCATTCGAGAGCCATCGGCCATCGGGTCTACGAGCTACGTGCCCCGCCCACTGCCACTTCAAAGAGCTAATACGCTGGGCTATGATGGCGACATAATATTAAAACTTTTACTATTTCAATAGCATTAACCTCTTTATTACTATGTACCAGTTTTCTCACAATAGTTTGGTTTGCAGGCGAGAGTTCTCGTTCAAGTGGAGAACGCGAGCGGCCGCGCACTGCGCCCGCTCTGGAGCCGATGCTGGCTCTGTTTGAGAGGGAACTAATCGATTTACTTCGTACGGCTCCGAGATGCACCATACCATTTAGCAAGTTAGTATTGATGTGCTACTGCCTTTTCACAGAGCGTTATAATTTTTCATTAAATAAATAAATATATACGGCCAATCACACAGATTGAGCTAGCCCCAAAGTGAGTTCGAGACTAACTTAGTATCCCATAACACGGGATACTAACTTAACGATACTATATTTTATAATTGATACATATACAATATGTTAAGAAAACCCTGTCCGACCCATACGGATAATAAAGGTTAGGTAAACACATGACCAAATAAAATATGAAATTTTACGTAATCATCATAGTCCCTATACTAGTGAATTTTGAAATAATATTTTTTCCCGCGAATTAATTCCAACTTCGCCAAAATTTGGTAATTTTTAAAAAGTGACAACATTATTTTTGACGGTATAATTCTGAGCGAATAGCGATGCGGCCGCGTGCCACGTGCCCTGCCCCGCGTGCCGCGTTCCCTGCCCCTCTTCGCCCGCGCCTGTATGGCATACCGCACATGTTCTAAGTTACCTCTTTTTGCGAAATAATATTTTTTTTTAGAGGGATTTTTTTTTTTAAGATCAGTTATCGATACCTAACAATACCTTCACGGATCGGACAGGGTTTTCTTTACATATTGTATAGATAAACATCCAAGACCCAGGCCAATCTGGAAAAGATCGTTTTCCATCATGCCCTGGCCGAGGATCGAACCCGGGGCCTCCACGTCGCAGGCAGGCGTGTTGACCGCTGCGCCACGGAGGTGTAAAGGTTTTATTGAAAGGAAAGGTTTTATCGAAGGGCGGGCGTTTCGGGGGGACTGTCTTATGTAATATTGACGTTCATAAAGTTCTGATTCTTAGCCTAATTTGAATAAATAAATGACTTTTGATTTTGATTGAAAATTAAGATAAAAATGATGTAGACAATTTACTAAAAGCTAAAAGGCAATTAGGTAGGTCCTAGATACCAGTCAACACTAGTTTCCTCGTCAATCTAATCCCGCCACCATGACCGAAATTTCGAAATTTGGTCTGGAGGAATACCTTCTACTACAGGCTTTTAGAAACGTAAGGGTTAACCATGTTTAACATGTTGGGTATGTAATAGGTTTTAGTCAGTAAGTCTACTACGACCTTCCGCTCCGCCCAGATTGGGACAGGTCATTTGATGAAGTTCCATAAAAAAAGTAAAACTGGTTAATATGGTAATATGTTTACAGACTTATACCCGCCTTCCATCATCATTTTGGGCGACAATGCCGCGTGGCTGACTACGGGTTCACCAAGCTGCCGGACCTGCTCGCTGCTCTCGGCAACGCCATCGTGGTATGTACACTACTTTATACTAAAGAAAGAACAATCATTTGTTTGTGAGATGCGTTCATCTCTTTGAGGCGCGTGAAACATATCACATTTTCGACCTGGGCCTGGTCTTTACCGGGCGGCGAGGTATCAAGTCGACCTCTCGAAAGACAAACTGTGTCGCCTAGAATATCCATAAACTATTGGCAGTTTACTTATCGAAAATATTCCCTCTTCGTGGCCTGTGAAACTTGGCAGGCAAGAGAGCGACTCTTGATGAAGCTATCGTTCGCCGGATTCATGGGCGTACCCAGGTGGGGGCAGAGGGAGGCAGCTGACCCCACCTGGAAATCTCGCAGAACGTGTATGAACTCTCCTGATTACTACGTAATTACTAAGTATAAACGGGGACTTATCTCTAACTTTTAAATACACCACGCAGTAGACACTAACGCGCGAATATAGTGCATAAAGATTTGCCCCCTTAGACCTGACTTGCCTTTCCTAGGCCTGACTGCCCCCCCCCCCCTGCCCTGCCCTGCCCATAAGCGCCCATGGCCGGATTGTAGATTTGTGTTGCCATTTATCAGTGTTGACTCCTTGGTTTAATTTATAAATAGTGTCTAAAATCTTAGATGCGTTCACAAATATACAATAGGTACGTGATGCCAAAACTACGTTGATAATGCAAAAAAAACCTGAGAACCTCTCAATGTTCCACACGTTAACACGAGACCAAAAAACTGTAGAGGAGTCTTTTCAAAAATAACTTTTTTAATTCAGGTGCTCGGGTCTGGATCGTCACGTATCATAACAATATCTGCTACAGCTCAAAGTCGTCGTTGGACCTCGGATCTCGTGAAGCTGTTGAAAGCGCAACCGGGGCGTACAGTGCAGATACATGATATCCCTCAACTGTACCAGGCGACCGTAGGACGTCCGTTCTCTCCTGTCGATTACGGCGTGTGCACACTCGTGGAGTTGATGCAACGCATCAACCCTCAGGCCGTGACTGTCGCGGCTGACGGAAGTATATCGTTGCCGCGTCGCACACCCACGCCTGAAGAGAGGGCCCGCACTCGACAATTTGCTATGCAGGTAAATATTTATCTAATCTCACTATCATCATCATTTTTAACTTGATTTTCATTCAGATATGACTAAGCTTCGTAAGGGATTGCCAAATACGTTATGGTTAGTAGATTTTTGTTTGCAGTACCTATGAAAGTTAAATATAGGCGTCTTGTAATATTGATTGTTATTACCTGTTTAATTTACCCTAGGATAAGATAACTGCCACACTAAACTTGACAGGGCAAGGTACCGAAAGTGTTATAAAATATTTAGACCCATATTTATTTCGTACTTACCGAAACAAATATGTTTTTAAATCATTTTACTTTAGCCCTAAGGCTGCGTTGATACATGTTTGACAAATATTTGTTTCGTACTGACAAGTCAAAGCGTATATCGAGATGACGCAAATATTTGCTAAATAGCTGTGAATATAGTCCTGGAGCGTAATGTTACTACTAGGCTGTTGAACTGCTTCGCCACACGCCCAATCTACGCATGGAGTTCTCTCGCTTCGTGCCGGCGTACCACGCGCACTTCGGCCGTCAGCTGCGGGTAGCGCACTACGGCTGCGTGAAACTGGCCGAGTTGTTCGAGCTGGTTCCGAACCGCGTGACGGTGTGCGGCGAGGCGGGTGGCGAACGCAGCGTGCGACTGAGTCCGCACGCCGCGCGCGCTGAGTTCGCACGACGACTGCGTGCCCTTCCGCGAGTGTCGCTCCAGGACCTGCCCGCGCACTACGCACACCACTACGGTGCGCCGCCGCAGGTACGTCGCGACCTACAGTGGCACGATACTAGACTTGGTTAACCTAAATCTGGACAACAGATAGGGGAAGATTTTTGTTATCGAACGACCTACAGCTTCATTGTCTTAGGGAAAGTTGCCTTATCCTATTTAAGAGTGAACTGGTGTAGTCAAGGTCAAAACTTACTTTTATACATAGGCTTTAATCCTACGGAGTGTTTGGCAAGCTCATAGGTGATAGGTCATTATCATAGTTTCATATTTCCATTTTTATGTAAGCTAACTTCTATTGTTCTTCAACCTGGTGTAGCGATTTTGCATGCATGTAATTTCACTTAATCAAAATTTGCAGCCTGACATTCTCGACACGGACTCATTGGAAGGTTTAGTGTACGCTGCGGGCGGGTGCATAGAAAACAAGTTGGTGGTCGCACCGGGAGGGTCGCCCGCGTGGGCCGCATCGTTGCTGTGCGCGTGCGCGGTGCTGTGCGGCGACCGCAGCGTGGCGCGTGGATCCACGCTGGACTACTTCACGGCGGCGTACCGCAGCGTGCGCGGCGCGGCGCCCGAGCTGGCGCGGCTGGCGGCGGCCGGCGTGCTGGCTCTGGGCGACGCACGCGTGGCGCTGGCGCCGGCCTGGCGCGTCGTGTGGCGCCTGGCGCAGCTGCTCGCCGACCGCTCCGCGCCCGCCTCCATAGAGGAAATCTTTATGGAATACGCTAAGCGATATGAGCCCATTATCCCCGGCGTTGATCCTGGTGAGCATCTTTGAATTTTTATAAGTTTTTGGCGGTTGAAAATATGAGCGACCGTAAAAATTGTAGTTACAGAATTATCATCCTTAAAATCAACAATACGACTCTTACATTTAACCTTAAATTTCATGAAATAGTGACTCAATAGGGCAGCTAGAACTTGAAAGAATTGTTAAATGTAAATTTAACAATTCGAAATTTGCGTAATAAAATGTTTGTGCTTTACGTGATACTTGTACGTTTATTTAACGACATTCACCATCATTAGATAAATCATTAATAATGTGCGGGGTGAGTAGAATAAGATAGATTATAGAAAATGTATAAGAATTAATAATAATCTATAGGAATAGACAGAATATATTAATAAGTGTGAATAGTATAGATATTCCCCCTTAATCATAAACGCTGCTTAAACTGAACTAGTGATTAGCGGTTCTTTAACCATACATTTTAAACCTTTTAACGTCGCTTAACTTTAATTATCCTTTATGAAAAAACACCACAGAGTTTAAGGGGTTTATTCATAAACCATGATTAAAATTAAGTGTTAACTTTAAGCAGCGTTTATGAATAGCTATGCTTGGGCTTTCACTGCGTGATCAAATCAGAAATGAGGAGATCCGCAGAAGAACAAGAGTAACCAACATATTCCGAAGTATTGCAACACTTAAGTGGCAGTGGAGCGGGGCACCTTGCCCGTAGGACCGATGCCTTTTGGGGCCGACGGGTTCTCAAGTGGCGACCACGCATCGAAAGACGCAGCGTGGGTAGGCCCCCGACAAAGTGGACCGACGACTTGGTGAATCTCGCGGGAAACCGCTGGATGCGGTATCATTTGTACGTCAAAAACGTGAATATAATAAGAAATGTTTACAACAGGCACAGAGGGTGTGGCGGACTTCCTGCGCCAGTATATGGAGATATTCTACGAGTCGGAGTGCGGCCGATGGACTCTGTGCGCTGGCGTGGTCGTGCCCCGCTGTCGCGAGGCGGCGACCAGCCAGAGCGAGGATTACTCCGTGCATGATACTCCGCCCGGACAGAAGGTACAGTCATTTCCAGCTGATTTTTTGTCAACTTTAAATAATATTTATGTTGCAAATTGCCTTACAAAGACTTCATCTATCCGATGACTACTATTTTTTTTTTTATTTTACTATTGCTTAGTAATACAAGAAATTTATTGTTGTGACGAATGACACTAGTTTAAAACACCTTATTTTCGAGCGCAGTCCGAGTCGTGCATTCCAAGGGAATGCGGAATGGAGCGGCGACATGTGCCAGAGTTCATTCACCGTAGCTCAAAAATTAATATTTAACTATTTTTAAAAATTCACAGAAACAGTTTTTTTTTTTGCTAATGTTTAGTAGTCATTAGATAGATAAGTCGGCTGTCTTAGTAAGACGGCGGGAAGTAAAATTGTTAAAAAATGCTTGATCTTCAACCACCCTCAGCTACCCACCCTGTTTGCAACTACATATTTTAGGAACTGCTTCCATGCTAACCAGATGCAGATCAATATCTTGCATAGATACTGCCTCAGATCAGTATTTGCATAGAGGGACCTGTTTGACCTACCCAATTCGATCGCTGGATAATAGTATGATCCTTGGTAAGTGTGGTTTTGAGCTTCTGAAAACTGACCCATAAAGTCAGTTAAAGCTCTACATATGCCAGCCGTAACTAACTTTTTCCGAGGCATGGGGGCGAGGCATTTATTTCACATAACTTTGCCATCTTTGAATGTTCATGTGAGGTATTGATTGATAAACATATTATATAGAAAACACCCATCAGCGGTTTACTTTTACCAAATTAGTGTAAGCAATATTTGTTCCAGGGCTCCCGTGTATTCGATTCGCCAAAGATCAATATATGGTCTTCCCCGCCGGCTAGCGCATTGCCGACACCGACGGCTTTGCTTAACCACGAGAACCGACGTAAGAATTATTATTTCATTTGTCAAATATACTGGCTGACTGCACGGTTAGCGCAGTGGTTAAGCTATTGACTGCGCTGTGTGTCGCGGGTTCGATCCCCGCACGGAACAAATATTTGTTTGATGACCTACAAATAATTGTTTCGGGTCTGGCTGATCCTGTATGTGAGTTCCTAGTGGGGGTCACGATTTTATAAAAAAAATACGGCGAAAAAATTGATTGAAGATTTTATATTCAGCCTGACTTACCTGCCCGTCCGTCATTTTTGATCGATAGCTGACATCTATATATACATAAAAACATATAAGACCAAACCCCATAGTATGTTGTTTGTCGGAGCCCATATCGACTAATGCCGGGGTTCTTCATTGGTCTGTTCTCTCTGCAACTCTGTTCCTGCTACATATTAAAGATCTGCTGATGCCCGGTCTCTATGGGTATGCAGATGACAGCACGGTTGTGGAGAGATACCTGCCGGGTGCTCGGGCTAGTAAGCAACCAATCTGGTCAGAAAGAGAGGCTATAGTAGAGCGTACGAATGTTGCACAACAGGCTCTTTCCGAATGGGACGAAGCCAATCTTGTGGCAATCAACGCCGCCAAAACAAAAACTTGTCTATTCACAGCCAAAAGGACTTCTATTTTTCGGAATGTATCCTTGGAGAGCACCAACAGAGTTGAGATTTCCTCCACTCTTAACTTTGGGTGGTTCATTGAGTCCAAAGCCAAGGTGGCTGCCAGGTAACATGGCGTTATCGCAAAGGTCCGCTTGTGTGTGTGGAGTACTGAAGCCACATTTGGACTGGTACTGCAAAATGCCACCTGGGTACTTTGAATTCGGTAGAGAGGGGTGCAAAGAGGCTTATGGGCGAACCAAATTTGGTTCAAAACTGTCTCCAAAGCCTGGAACACATGCGAAGAGTAGCCAGCTTATCTGTGTTCTATAGGATGCATTTGGAGAGTGAGCGCGGGAATTGCGTTACTTAGGCACAGACAATCTTTAGACCACGTCTCAATTCCATAAGTCATCAGGAATGAGGAGATCCGCAGAAGAACGAGAGTAACCGACATAGCCCGAATTACATTCGATCCAGCCGTCCCTTGCTGTCCTCTCTAGCGACGCCCTAAGCCGAGGTTCGTACCCCACAGGCGGTGCCCTTAGTGCGTAGTCGACCAATTTTGATTTAGTTTTAAGTGCCCCTGGCTGGAGGCTTTAATTTTAATTAAGGCATCCACAGGAAAGTCCGGTTAAGTAGTTACGGCCTCTAATGGCCACCTACGAGATGTCATATAAAAAAAAAAACATAGCCCGAAGAATTGCAACTCTAAAGGGGCAGTGGGCTGGGCACATTGCCCGTAGGACCGATGCCCGATGGGGCCGACGGGTTCTCGAGTGGCGACCACGCACCGGAAGACGTAGCGTGGGTAGGCCCCCGACAAGGGGGACCGACGACCTGGTGAAGGTCGCGGGAAGTCGCTGGATGCGGGAGGCGCTGTACCGGTCGACGTGGAGAACCTTGGGGGAGGCCTATGTCCAGCAGTAGACGTCTTTCGGCTGAAATGATGATAATGATGAATCTTTAGACCCTGAGAAAGGACATAGACTACCTTTTATTGAAAAAAAAAATATTTTCCCGAGAGAAATCTAAAAAGCGCGATATAACCGAATTCCACGCGGGCGAAGCCGCCGGCTGAAAGCTAGTGGTTTATAAATGTTCCGGTTGTTGTTTGCCAGGTCGTATCCGCTTGGCGGCGCACTTCGACGGCTCCTAGTCCCACCGCGTCCTATAAAAAGATGCATTCCTTTATATTTTTCATGTAAGTTAATATTACTCGTGTTCCAAACGCGGCACCTGAAACTTGAGTGATGTAAATCAGGGTCGCAACGAATTTTAACTATTAGACTTATGTAAGTGTCCAATAAATTGTGATGTCTGTAACAATAATATTTTAGATGTTTATATTTTTATGTGTTTATTAGTCTAAGAAATCTAATGTGCATTCGTCAAATGTTTAAAGTGCCGATTGAAACTTAATGTCCCAGTGTTGTACAATGTAAAGTAAGTCTTAAGAATCATCTTGACCGAAAAATTCTTTTATTATTTATTTATTTAAGAATCCTAACAATGTTTTATTTTAATTGACTAACGCTATTTTTATGTTTCCTACTGAGTTCAGTTTCGTAGTCCAACGTTACTTGTTGTACTATTTATAAAATTGTTTAGAACTTATCAACAGTGTAACTGCGGAAATCTAATCAATTTTATATTTTATTTTACCTTTTGACATTTTGTATATTATTTTTCTTAGTTTTATATTTCCTTGGCTCTTCATGTAATAGAGGACTGAACAGGCTTCAAATAATACTTTAAGGTACAAATAAGTTTACAAAAGATCGACAGTATATTATCTACGTGATTATTGGTAAGTAGATAAGGTTACTGCCATTGATTGATACGAAGGAAACAATAATGAATGCTAAATGTACATATCATTGATTTGAGGCTCAAAATATGTTAAGAATAGTTGCTAAGTTTTATTAATAAACATATCGAGCACTTGTAACATTTTTCGGATGCCCGCACAAAGTACAATGATCATACAATACCTATGTTGATTATCCTAGAGTTTTATCTCCTATAATAATATATTTCGGCCACAAATCTATTTGCATGTATCTTGCTTGTGTATTATTTAAAAAAAATATATTATCTTAGTTATTGTATAGACGAAATTTTAATTTCTTGTTCGTAGGTTTATCACATTCGAATTTATGTAATTTTAGATAACATTTTTACATTCATGGTAAGGTCCTACGATGAATTACGTAATTAATTACGCCAGTTAATTGTTGAATCTCACTTTTGCGAACTGGCCTTAATGACTTGTCAATTAGCAACATTGCAGTGTTTTATAAGAGTATTTCGATAAATGTAGATGTAGGTGATAATTATTGCTTTGATAGAAATTGCCTAAGTGCGAGGATGCTTTAATTAATGGCGGTCATTTGTTTTTTTGTAAAATTAAATCTCTTAGTTCCACATAGTATCTACCGCAGAAATACTCCGATTATGAGTTCCATTTCCTTATGGTAGTACAACCAATTTGATTAGTTATTACTGGAGACAGCTTTACAGAATTTGCTGGTTAAGCATTTATTGGCTTATTTGTACATCCAAATATTTTAAATGGTTAAAGTTTTTAACCTCTCAACAAGTAATAATTGATGCCAAAGCACTAGTTTATACTCGATCTTTCTTATTATAAAACGAGTTTTTTTTTTTTTAAATAAGGTTTAAATCCCCGAGCCAGTTATTGAATTAAGACCCTAACTGTTATAGAAATGCATTTCTTTATACAAAAATGACAGCTTAGTTTGGTTCCAAGTTATCATATTAGTATTTTATGTTGGGGGATGGCTTTTAATATGATCGGATACAGCTGTATACCAGTATTTCACCTGGAGAAACGAGCCTATCGGAACTCCGCAACCCCATTCTTGTTTAACACGAAACCCCTTTGTAAGATTTGTCAGCCCGAAAGTCTGACAATCGTACCAAGGGGTTTCGTTTGGACCGTGGCTTCTGATAACCCGTAACGACGTCAAAGATCGTCGAATGTCAGCCGGGATCAAAGGTAGGCCAAAATCGATATAAAGTTCGAAATTCAAATACTGGCTCGAAGGTTTATGGTAGAACTAAATTTAGTTTTCGTTTTGTAATAAGAATATTGGGCTAAATTGGCCCGTATTGAATACTAAAATGTACTAGAAAAAATTAAGTTAGTGTAAATCGTTTTGTAAGTGGGTCCTATTTTGTCTTACCTAACAGATATTTCATGGTTTTTATTATACTTTTATTTTATTATTGTAGATCTAAAAATAACGAAGGGGGTTGGCCTGTCTGACATATGTTTCAAACGACGGCTAACCTACCATAGGCATTAGCAATATTTTATTTAGTCAATATGATTTGAATTAATGAATAAATAGTATTATCAGGTCTATTAAATACATATTGGAAGTCATAGGTAATGATTAAAAATTGTAAATACATAATTTGTGATTTAAGTCTGCATTCTAAGGCATTGCTACTGTGATACTTCTGTACCATTGAATGCCATAATTTGGTTTCAACTGTCTTATTAATCACAAATACATAGAAATAAACAGTATATGAAGACGTCATGTAATCATAAGTCGACGAAATATTTTCGTAGGTATGTATATAGTGTACATAAATTTACATTGATAATTAAATTGGTACAAAATATGAACATTTTAGAAATAAATTATTATATACTTGATAATGTGGAACTACGATATTTAATTGTGATTATTTACAGATAATTGGATTTATATATTTTATGTAAGCGGGATCTTGCATATTTGAAGTTTGTACATTTTAACATTTGTACACACTGCCAGTCCGCATTTACATCAGTATTGGCCATCAGATCTATGTATCAAAAAAATAAAAGATATTGTAAGTAAGATTTTTATCGATTAATTTAATGACCATTATGATTGTCACGAGAGTTCGGAATGCGATGACGTTCAAGTAAGGCCAGAATACTGTCCATCATATAATAAAATGTTACTTAAGTTTTATAAATTAACTACTTACCAAGTTCTCTAAGACTGTAGTGAAGATACATTTAAGTACTTTCTAAGCTGTTGTTTTATTTTCTGACCAATAACTATGTATTTTGTAACAGTAAGATAGAATTTAAGTATGCATTCGAAGTTCTTTACGGGAAGATGTAACATTTAATATTATTTTTCCTAAATCTTGATAATTCTGTGATTTTTTTGTTATAGTTTTAACTAGTGAATCGATGTATTTCAATTAGAGTCGTTTCAGTATTGCATGTATGGAATGTGTCGGAAAATAAATGTTATTTTTTCAATTATAAATGGTACTTTTATTATGTCTAGACGCATAAGAATTTGAAAAAAGTCCTTACTCCCGATGTGGTTTTACCTTTCCGAAAAAGTTAATTAATTGCTGTTCATTTAGCTGTGTCTTTCCATACTTGGGACAGGCTTGTATCTTCATTGACGGACAAATAAGAACCCTCCGAGCTTTGACGAGGAGGAAGCGTTGCACCTACCCATAACGACGTTTTATTCTTAGGATTTCCAATTTTTATTCAATGGGAATATTAATTACGGACGCCAAAATTTAATACATATTATTAATTTATTCAGAAGTATATTATCATCGGCCGTCATCTTTCCTATTCCTAAGTTTTTTAAGTGAATAGGCTTAATAAACTAGTGCGCTTTACCATCTATGATTACATCACTGCTTACCATCAGGCGGGATCGCAGTCAAGCACTAGTTTATAATTATTAAAAAAAAAATTATTAAACCCTCAAAACTTACTCCCAGCAATTTCACTCTTCACTGTCTCACTCTCGCATTTTTAATTTCACATGGTCAAAATTCGAGAATTTGCTTGTCCACTGGCACATCTGCCAAAATTGCATTATATGCATACCAGGGTATGCATTAGGGTATTTGTAATGCAGTATTAATGTACACAAAAATTGGAAAAAATATTTTTTGTGCCAACAAATATTTGTATTTTGATAAAAAAAAAATACAGCGGTTCTTATTGATATTGTTTCGGTCTGATTCCGAGATTATGAAAGGTACTCAAAATGTATATTCGTAAGCAGTTTTAATTATACATATAAGAAAAAAGAACAATGTTTCCATTGTTTTAGTTGATGGAGTAAAAATTGGTAACATCAATATTTAAGGTATTCTCTCCAGAGCCTGCTTCAATTTTCCACCTAAACTAAATAGGCCTTAAATGAAACATGTGGACACTATAATTTATACTTTATTGCAACAGCAAATAAAACCTACTTATATAGTATTAAGACAATATATTGCGGCAGTTACGTTCATTTTGTCAGATCAGAGAGTGGTCCATGGCGTTTCTCCCAGATCATACGGTGCTTTTGCTTCATGTATGCTTTGCGAGCATCAGCATACGCTCCAAGATCACCATCTGAAAATTTGCAAGTTGCTAGGTTAGCAAAATTGTCTTCAGCATTGTTTTCTGGTACCCAAATACTGGATACTGTGTAGCTACCAGTGGCGAAGAGTCCATACAAGCCGATTCCCACCGGGTTACCTTTCAAAAATCAGTTCCATATTCATACAAAAGTATTTACATTCTATTTCATTAACAAAGTATTATTAATTAAATGCCTGCGCGATTTACAATAGCAATAGTAATTCTTAGCAATACCCTAAGTATCACATTTCATTTTATAGTCGTAAATTAATCAGCGCTTAAATTTTTCGTACCTAAATTACATTGAAGGTAACTCGACAAATTACAGCTTAACTCGGCCAACGTTTTACTATGAGGCGAAAAGAGACAGAGCGTGTCAGACCATCTCTTTCTAATGCTCGCTAAACGTACGTAAAATTTAAAGAAAGATAGGCTAATGGCGACCGGCTTGCAGTTCTCTCCTCTACTCTATTAGAAAGAGACAAAGAAACCACTCGAACACGGAACTCGGCACGGGAGAAAGAAAACACGACAAAATTAAAAAGAATTAGCGTTATAATGAAATCCTTCGCAAGTCATATTCTTTTTATTTTGGCATATTTTCGTGTTCCATTTCGTTTGGTTGAAAATAAATTATTGTTAGTATGTGACATGTTGCTATACCACTGGTGCGTGATAATTTCGTTTGTTATATTTTAATATTTGTGTTATTTAAACTGTGACTGATCCTGTAAGGTAATTTAATCGCAGATTTGGTTAAATACTGTGGATTTTGTTTGTTATTATGGCTTATATTATTCTACCGGCAATATTATTCTTATCTGAAGACCTCCTCCAAGATATCCTGCAGTAGGTAAGTGTTTATTTTTTTGGACCGGCTTCCCTTTGTCAAAATTTCACCCTTCGCCACTGGTAGCTACCATGAGTTTTCATTAATAATAATAATAATAATTAATAATAATAATAATTTAAATGTTTTTTTTAAATATATTTTTATGTACTTAGAAATATTTAAAAATATAATTTATATGTACATAAAATGGAATAAAGGAAATAATAATAATAATAATAATATATTTATTTGCCTAAAAACACGGTATACAAGGATGGTATCAATAAAATTTAGAACGAACATGTTTTGCCAATATAAAATAAGCATGCAAATTTTTCAGAATATAACTGACATTAACATTTTTTGTCAATGAATTCTTTTACACTATAAAAACTATTTACAGATAGCCATTCGTACATTTTCTTTTTAAATAATGTAGTATTAACGTTTTTGATATCATTGGGCAACTTATTATATAAACGTACACACATTGCAAGACAGCTTTTACTATATTTAGATAGCCTCGGAATATCACTTAGTACGAGCCTGCAGGGGTCTCGTCGGTTTCGGACACAAATGTCATTTGCTTTTACAAATAAATCTTGATGTTGCCTAACAAACATGCATATCTCATAAATATAAAGTGATGGTAACGGTAACAAACCAAGTCTTTTAAATACTGGTTGGCAGGAGTCATCCGGTTGAAGGCCACATATTGCTCTTATGCATTTCTTTTGAGCGACAAATGCTCTATTTACATCTGTACCATTACCCCACATCACAAGACCATAGCGTAGTAAAGATTCTACATACGCATGGTAAGAAATAATAGCAGTTTTTAAATTCGTTACATTTTTAACCTGTTTCAGCGCATAGACGAATTTATTAATTCTAGTGCTAACATTATCTACGTGTTCTTTCCAATTAATGTCTTTATCTATTGTAACACCCAGAAATTTGGTATGTGTTACTTCCTTAATTTTAGTTATATTCAATTTTATGTTGTATTTATTATTATTTGATTGATTAAATTGAATGTAAACTGATTTATCTAAATTCATTTTTAAATTATTCATGTCAAGCCAATTTAATAACATATCTATTGTATTATTGATATCTAATTCATGATCTGCAATGGTACTTTTCATTCTATCAGATGTCACTATGATTGTTATGTCGTCAGCAAATAATACGCATTTATGCTTGGTTATTTTTATGATGTCATTTATATATAAAATAAATAATAATGGGCCTAGTACGCTTCCTTGTGGAACACCATACTTATTAACCATATATTGCGATGAGTAGGATGTCATATCTTTAGTTTTGGTAATTTTATTGATTATGACACGTTGTTGTCTATTACATAAATATGACGATATCCACTGTAGAGGAGGTCCCCTAATCCCGATGTTCTCTAACTTATCCAGCAATATTTTGTGTGACACCAGATCGAAAGCTTTCGATAAATCAAAGAAAAAACCAGTAGTGATTCGGTTCTTGTTAATATTCGAAAGTATATTTTTCATAAGGGTGAAAATGGCTAAAGACGTGGATTTATTTTTTTGAAACCCAAACTGCTCATCAATTATTATTTGGAACTTATTGCAAAAATTAACTATTCTTTTGTACATACATTTTTCAAAAATTTTGGAGAAGATAGGTACTAAAGTTATAGGACGATAATTATCGATATCACATTTATCTCCTTTTTTGAATATCGGCTTTACTATGGATAATTTTAATTTATCGGGAAAGCTCCCAGATGTAAATGACATATTGATTAGGTGAGTTAAGATCCCAGTCAGTTCATTACAGCAGGCTTTTAAGATTTTTGTGCTAATTTCATCATAGCCTTCTGCTCTGGTATTGCTTAAACACATTATTTCCTGTCGAACTTCACTTTCCAGCATAGGTTTCAAGAACATAGAGTTGACACTTATATTTTCCCTAGAGTTTGGACCAGCACTTTGTTGAGTTCGTGCGTTATGCGTTAAATTTGCATAATGACTGTTAAATAGAGAAGCCATTTCTACCGGGTCAGTAACTACAGCATCTTTTAACTTTATCATTTCTATGTTGTCTTTGAGGGTAGTACTATTTATTTCATTTTTAATGACAGTCCATGTGGCTTTACACTTGTTATCCTGTGTGTTAATATATTTTATATTTGCGTTCTTTTTTGATCCGTGAATACATTTCTTCAGCAAATTGGAGTAATTTTTGTATCTAATTTTATTAATAGAATTTTTAGTTTTGTAATACTGGTAACGTAGCCTCCGTTTAGTTTGGCAACTTAGACGTATTCCTCTGCTTATCCACTTTTGAGTGTTTTTATTATCGCGGTTCACTCTAACTCTAACCTTGGGGAAACAGAGGTTGTAGAATAGGCTTACCAGTTCATGGAAATCACTGAATGCGGAATTTGCATCAGTATCTTGATAAATCTCAGACCAAGTAAGGTTTACCAAGCATTCTTTGAATTTACGAACGTTATCTAAGCTGTAATCTCTTTTAGAAATGTAGTATATTGGTGCTTTTTGTAGTTTATGTTTAGTAGGAAAGCTTAACATTTGTGCCGTGTCATGATCGGAAAGGTACAGGGGTAGTACAGATGATGTAGCGTTGGTAATGTTGCTCAAGATATGGTCAATACAAGACAGCTTACGTGTAGGAACAGTTATATGGATTTTCAAATAATAATTGTTACACAAATCTTGCAATTCTTTTGTAATGTTACCTTTTTTCAATGTATTTATATTTATATCACCGGCTATAACTAAATTTACTTTAGATTTGTATTTTTTTAGCAAATCGTGTAAAAGTTTATGCAATTTTGTTAAAAACTGATTTGGATCAGATTGGGGCGTTCTATAAACACATATAATTACAAGTTTAATATTTGTTACCTCTACACCACAAGCTTCAAACGTGTTCTGAGTGGCATAGTTTTTTACGAATATTAATTCCTTGTAATTTAAGCCTTTTTTAATTAATATACACGTGCCACCTCTTTGTTTATCTCTACAGAAGCCAGCAGCCATTTCATAATTGTACAGTTTTACGTAGTTTTCACAGCCTTTTTTTAAAAAAGTGTCAGATAGACATATTACATCTGGGTCAACGTTTACTTCTTTTAACTCTTTAATTGTGATTTCTAACAGTTCTTGTTTGGATAACAAACTGGCGATATTTTGGTGAAATATTCTAAAATGATGTGTTGTGTTGTTTTGAGATACGAAAAAATGAGTCGCGCTTGTTTATCACAGGAAAGTAATAGACGAGACTCGATCGTTGATATCGAGCGCGTTTGGCGCTCTCATTGGTTGAGTTGGTCTTGGATGTTTATCTATATATGTATCTATTCATATCCAATGACTGATTAAAGTCCAGTGAAGGAAAACATCTTGCGGAAACCTGGAGTTTTAAGTCTGAAATCGCCAACCCGCATTGAGTCAGCGTGGTGATTACGCTCAATCCTTCTCTGTATGAGAGGAGACCTGTGCCCAGCAGTGGGACGATAAAAAGGTTGATGATGATGATCTTAATCCAGGGAGAAGACAAAAGTAGCAAGGTAAGCTTTGCTCTGTGGAGGGACAACATAGGCTAAAGAAATAAGCCCTAAAAGTTCCTACAAGAAATTTTGTGTCGGGGCAGAATAAATAGGTAGTCTTCAACAAAAATCGATAAACACTTATGTTCTAAAGCTATTATCCATACTAATATTATAAATGCGAAAGTAACTCTGTCTGTCTGTCTGTTACGCTTTCCCGCCTAAACCTCTCAACCGATTTTGATGAAATTTGGCACAGACAATCTTTGGACCCTGAGAAAAAACATAGGCTACCTGTTATCCCGGAAAAATTTGATATTCCCGAGGGAAATCTAAAAAGCGCGATATAACCGAACACCACGCGGGCGAAGATGCGGGCGGAAAGCACACAATCTTTAGACCCTGAGAAAGCACATAGGTTACCTTTTATCCTGGAAAAAATTGATGTTCCCGAGGGAAATCTAAAAAGCGCGATATAACCGAAATTTACGCGGGCGAAGCCGCGGGCGGAAAGCTAGTAATATTATTAAAATTAAAACCGAAGTGATATTTAATTAAAGAACAGCACTCTGATTTTGTCTCTTCTTAAGCTCTTAGCTATAAAATGCCAAAAGTAATAACATCAAATAACTTTGTGTTAAAAAAACAATGTGGTTCACTGTACATAATATGTTCAATGACGATGGTGCACACAATGGTGCACTGGAAGCAATAAGGTCCGTATTACAGATCTCATTTGAAGCTATTTGATTGGTTGAAACTAGTTTTAAGTAATGCTTAAATCTTGACTTAAGAATGTACTACAGACTTAGGAGATTACAGAACTTTACTCAAGATTCTTGATTAAGGTTCTGTAATACGGTCCTAAGTGCGGAAACAAAACCCTTAACATGTCATAACGATAAGTAGTCAGTCATAGGCAAAAAATTGTTTCTCATTTTGCTACAGAACTTCTTTCATGAGTTAAGACTCTAATATCATAATACTATTATTTAAAAAACAGGCCAAGTGCGTGTCGGACTCACGCACAAATGGTTCCGTACCATTGATTTATGAAATTAAAGGATTTAAGTTATTTGTATGAAAGATTACGCGGTAATAAGCGGTTTACGAGGTATTAAAAAAAAAAACTACTAGATCTCGTTCAAAACAATTTTCGTCGGTAGTTTTTATAGTAATGTACATCATATGTTTTATAGATTTTTCATTTTTCTGATTTTAGAAGATGGGTGGTGGAGGGACTTTTTTCCACTTTGGAAGCGTCTGGTACGCAAACTATTCGGTTTAGACAAAAAATATTTTAAAAACCTCGATATCATTTTTGAAGACCAATCCATAGATCCCCACAGGTACATGTTTGATGAAAAAAAAAAAAAAAAAATTTAGTTTCACTTCTAAGTATAGGGAGCCCCCGATATTTATTATTACTTTTTTATTTTTGCATCAAAATCTTAATGCGGTTTACAGAATACATCTACCTACCAAGTTTCAAGAGTATAGCTGTTATAGTTTCGGAAAAAAATGGTTGTGACATACGGACGGACGGACGGACAGACGGACAGACAGACAGACATGACGAATCTATAAGGGTTCCGTTTTTTTGGCATTTGGCTACGGAACCCTAAAAATGGTCTTAAATAAAAATACAATTATTGTGGGAATACTTATGCAGGTTTAGCTCTTCTTCTTCAGCCTATAGATGTCCACTGCTGGATAAAGGCCTCCCCCAAGGCTTTCCACGACCTTCACCAGGTCACCGGTCCACCTTGTTGGGGGCCTCCCTACGCTGCGTCTTTCAGTATGTGGCCGCCACTCCAAAACCTAACCACCCCATCGGTCATCGGTTCTACGAGCAATGTGCCCTGCCCACTGCCACTTAAGTTTAGCGACTCGAAAAGCTATGTCAGTGACTTTGGTTCTTCTGCGGATCTCCTGATTTCTGATTCGATCAAGCAAAGAAACTCCGAGCATAGCTCTTTCCATTTCCCTTTGTGTAACTGAGCCTTCGTATGAGGCCCATTGTGAGCGACCACGTTTCAGTTCCGTAAGTCATCACTGGCAACACACACTGGTCGAAGACTTTTGTCTTGAGACATACGGACGAGTAGATGTAGCGTAGCTTCCCGAACGCTGCCCAGCCAAGCTGGATTCGACGAGACACCTCTTTCTCGTAAGTTGGACCTACCTAGTTGGACTGTTTGTCCCAGGTACTCGTCAACAACTTCGAGTGCAGAGCAACCAACTAGAATTGGGGTAGGTGCGACATGAGAGTTCAACATGATCTTCGTCTTATCCATGTTCATCCTTAGACCCACTTGTTGGGAAGCTCTGCTGAGGTTTGCATTGAGCATTTTGCTCAAGTCTTCCATGGTCTCCGCCATGACCACGATATCATCTGCAAAACGGAGTTTAGTGATGTACTCGCTGTTGATGTTAATACCAAGTCCATTCCAGTCCAGGAACTTGAAGACATCTTCCAACACAACACAGTGAACAATTTGGGAGATATGACATCTCTGAGACGCGCGCGATTTGTCTGTCTGCAGTCACGCGCGGCTTTCGTTCTAGACGTGTCGTGTCCAGTGTTAATCAAATAGAAGAAGACTTATTTTTACTTAAAAATTCTTACTTAAAATGGCAAATGTTACAAGTGAAGGATGGAATTAATGAAATTAATTTAACTGGAGAAAATGAAGGAGAATTTTATACACTGTATGAAAAATTACGAACGCAACCTCAATTTTTTTTTGATTAGGTATTTGAGAATGTCTATGGATACCTTTGACTATAATATATTAGAATACATAGGTCGTGCTTGAATTGCACTTATAAATTCCTCAGTATTGAAGTCGAATGACGACACCATGTTGTCGACGTGCGCGGTTAATACGGAATGGTTTGAGATCCCCGCTCACTGCGCGATTTCTAGCTTGCCGCCCGCGCACTCACTGCGGGCACTTTTATGAACTAACTATGGTTTGAGTTGCACGCGTGCTCCTCGCGTTCAGTCGACCGCGCCTCTCGCCGCTCCCGCGTGATCACTACGAACCCTTGTGTTAAGTTTCATATGTTCGGTACGACGTACCGCGCCCACCCCGCGCCCGCATTTGCGGTCTGGCCAAGCACTAAGAATAAGGGAATTAAATAGCTTCTAACTAGACCCTATAAAACAGCTTATAGATATGGCTCAGGAGGGATATCGATCTGTAGTTTTTCAGGAGGGCATTGTCACCTTTTTTGAAAACAACATCACCACGCTCCTGTGCCACGCCTTAGGCGTTTCGCCTTTAAGAATGATGGAATTAAATAGCTTCTGAAGCGCTTTAAGAACGGGTTTGCCACCCGCTTTCAGAAGCTCAGCCGTAATTCCATCATCTCTAGCCGCCTTATCGTTCTTGAGCTGTTTCAGGGCCATACTAATCTCGTACAGGCTGACGTCTGGGATATCGTCGGTGTAGTGTCGGGTTAGTCTGGCTCTAGGATCATTAGCCAGGCTTACAACAGGTGCGTGTGTTGATGTGTATAACTCTCTTTAGAATTTCTCAATCTCATCCAAAAGCTCGGGCGGGCGGGAAGTGACGATCCTATCATCCCCAGTCTTCAGCTTCGCAAGTAGGCTCTGTCCAACAGACAAATCTCGTGCGAATACTTTGGAGCCTTTGTTCCGCTCGATAGCCTTTTTAATACAATTTGTATTAAATTGGCGTACATATATCGCGAGTCAGAAACTATGAGACTTGTCTGTTAAGGCATCTGATACGCGAAGTGACTTCAGAGAATTTTAAGACCACCTCCCGTCTTTCTTCCATTAGCCGACGGGTGGGACCAGAGATCTTCTTCTGTCCTTTTGAATGGAGGGTTTTGTAAAACTTGGACCCTTCCGTTTGGCGAGTTTCCACAAACCTGTTGTTATAGTCACCCACATCTACCGTCATTCACCGTGGGATTCGAAGCAATTTTGCAGTTCGATCTGAAAGCTTTCGGGGTTTAGGAGTTGGGTTGACGCTGGACGGAAAGTAGACTTCATAAATCGAGAGCGTTCGAGCCTAATGTTGAGGTTCAAGATGCCTCTAAGAATACGGTGATCACTCCCGGTTTTAACCGCATGGAACACGGAGACGTCGTTGAACACTTCCCTTCTCGTTGACATTATGAAGTCTATCTCGTTTTTGGTCTGACAATTTTTTTTTTTTAATTATAAGCTAGTGCTTGACTGCAATCATGCCTGATGGTAAGCAGTGATGCAATCGCTGATGGTAAATCCCACTGGTTTATTAAGCCTATTCACTTAAAAAACTAAGGAATAGGAAAGATGACGGCAGTTGAGCGATGATAATATACTTCTGAATAAATTAATAACACAATATTCCCATTGAATAAAAATTGGAAATCCTAAGAATAAAACGTCGTTATGGGTAGGTGCAACGCTTCCTCCTCGTCAAGTGTGCGTTCGCGCAGCGGAATGTTGTTGGGTGGGTGACGGGCGTCATAGTGTTATCAATGTTATGATAACTCTATGACGCCCGTCACGACGTACGACGCACCCTAGGGCGGCGGACATCCTATGAAAATTTCCACCCCGAAAAAAAAAAAAAAGAAAGTGATGCAATGTTAAACCCAAGACCAACACGACCAAACGATGCTGCGCTAGAGGGAGATTGATCTGGAGACTCTCCACGACCAAACTCCCGACACAACAACATTTGGCGCATCGTACCCGGCACACATCGCAACACAACTGCTCAGACTCGTCCTCCGTACGGCTCACTAGACTTCAGTGTGCGTTCGCGCAGCGGAATGTTGTTGAATTTAAAGATTTTAAATATGCAGATATTTAGTGTATGACGTCGTGTAATTGTGTATGGTAAAAAAAAATTTGTGCGTGCAGCCATTGTGGAGAAATTCACCAAAAACTGATTCCGCTGGGCGAACGTTGTCCTGGCGGAACTTTTTTTAATCCATTGACTTTAGAAAAAAGAGATGTGTCCAAAAATTAGTGTGTATTTGTGTGTAATTGTGTATGTATGAATAAAATTTGTGCATGCATAGACTTCGGAGAAATTCAAGTTTCCGCTGCGCGAACGTTTGGCCATTAGCTAGTTTTCATATAAAGCGCTTACATAGAGAGCTGTAGATTTTTACATACGTTGTTTTGAATTTGTGCATATTTGTGTACAAAACAGATTTAGAAAAAATCGTAGGGCTAAAAAGATAAAAATATAAACGTAAAACACGCTTTTTAGGTCATAGTTCTTAAAGTATGCACTTTGGGGTCTAGATTTTCACGTTTATACAAACCTTGTAAGTGTCTGCAACATATTGCCAAATATCAATGATGTTCCTTTAGTAATTAAAGAGATATAGGACAATTTACCATGACAAAATCACTGTTTACAAAGCAGTCAAATATCACGACATTCTAAAGGAATTGCATGGTAAAATGTATGCCAATAATTAGTGTATTCATTCAACTATTCACATGCAAAATTTCATGTCATTAAATTCAGTAATTAAAGAAAAACAATTAAAATACTGACGAAGCATCGAAAACCTACATAACCCGACCAAGTTCGGATAGCTATAAAAAAGCGGCCGTGCAATATATTTAGGTAACATTCCAAAATTTATAGTATAATACCGGTATTGAATTGGTATAGGTGATAACACAATTGTTTCGATATAATATAAAGGTCATTTATTTTTGTACACCTACTTTTTTAAATGTATTTGACTATGACAAAGTAGGTACTATTTACGTAGTTACTCTATTTAAGTATGCGCTTGAGACTTGAGATATAATCTAAATATATTAATTTAGGCAAATAAAATTCATACAGCTAATTTCTATTGAATATTTCACGGATCCGGATTCTTACTATAGACCCCTCAGGGAAATTAAATAATTACCACAAGTAAGTACTATCTACTGTTTTTAAATGTTGATTTATTTTTATATTAGGCAGAGTCTCAAACCTAAACAACTGAATAGTCTACTTTATTGATCTGTGATTGTTAATCTGTAATTTTATTATTGGAACTAGAAAATATTAGGTATACTTAGAAATGTTGAGATTATTTACTGTATTTGCTACTCATTTAAAATATTTCTTGAAAATACCTTTTTTATACAAATGTTTTAGTTTATAAGCACTTTTTTAATGTTGATCAAATATAATACGACTGAATAGTCCAGTTATCTGATGTGAATTTAATTTTTATTGAAGCTCGAAATATTATACGTCTTACCCTTATATTCATAATAGTTTATTAAACCTATTTTAGTAAAACACATTTAAGTCTATTGCTGCCGTTGCAAGCGTTTGTTAACGTTATTATAATTACATAATTAAGCATTATATGTAATTAAAAATATTTTTGTACACGGATATTTAAATAGAGAAGTACTTGTTAATTGAAGATTTATTTTTGTCGTAGATAGTGGCGTTATTATAAAAAAACATTTTTCATTCAAGAAATGCAATTGTTTTATTTTTTCCTAACGCTTGTGTACGCAACTGTGCCATATTAATAAATACTATATTGGAAGGTTAAGAACGTTCTTAAGATATATGGCACGGCCGCTTTTTTATAGCTATCCGAACTTGGTCGGGTTATGTAGGTTTTCGATGCTTCGTCAGTATTTTAATTGTTCTTTTTTAATTACTGAATTTAATGACATGACATTTTGCATGTGAATAGTTGAATGAATACACTAATTATTGGCATACATTTTACCATGCAATTCCTTTAGAATGTCGTGATATTTGACTGCTTTGTAAACAGTGATTTTGTCATGGTAAATTTTCCTATATCTCTTTAATTACTAAAGGAACATCATTGATATTTGGCAATATGTTGCAGACACTTACAAGGTTTGTATAAACGTGAAAATCTAGACCCCAAAGTGCATACTTTAAGAACTATGACCTAAAAAGCGTGTTTTACGTTTATATTTTTATCTTTTTAGCCCTACGATTTTTTCTAAATCTGTTTTGTACAAAATATGCACAAATTCAAAACAACGTCTGTAAAAATCTACAGCTCTCTATGTAAGCGCTTTATATGAAAACTAGCTAATGGCCAAACGTTCGCGCAGCGGAAACTTGAATTTCTCCGAAGTCTATGCATGCACAAATTTTATTCATACATACACAATTACACACAAATACACACTAATTTTTGGACACATCTCTTTTTTCTAAAGTCAATGGATTAAAAAAAGTTCCGCCAGGACAACGTTCGCCCAGCGGAATCAGTTTTTGGTGAATTTCTCCACAATGGCTGCACGCACAAATTTTTTTTTACCATACACAATTACACGACGTCATACACTAAATATCTGCATATTTAAAATCTTTAAATTCAACAAAATTCCGCTGCGCGAACGCACACTAGACATCATGCCGGAACACGACGAATCGCTTGGCGGCAAGACTTTGTCTGGTGGGTGGTAACTTCTGCCGGCAGCCGATGTTATGGCCTACCACCGAATATGGGTATGAATACCATCGGGGCTAATCCAGGTCCACTTGCAGTGCAATGGTTTCTTGAAGAAAGAAATCATCACAAAGAGTCCTTCCTTTTCCATGAAATCCATTAGCATTCGGATTCCGATTTCCAACTCCAATTTGCCCTACTATCGTCTCGTCCGGCTCTCGCATGCCCAGTTTTGTGTTAAAGTCCCCCATGACAACAGTGGGTTTTGGAGGAATGTATGGCTCTACTGACGTCCTCATACATAGCCTCCACCTCATCGTCGGAGCATAGACCTGTATAATCTTTAACAAATATCGTTTGTTTATTCTGAGTACAAGGTATGCCACCCGAGTCGAAAAACTCCACACTTTAACGTTGTACACGAGGGGCTTGTGGACAATAAACCCGACGCCACCCTGGGACAGCTGGTCGTCTTCCCGGAAATAGAGCAGGTTCTTCGGGACTTCACGATAATAGAGTCCTCTCCCTCTCTTCGGACTTCAGATAACCGCACAATGTCCCAGCGCAACCGGCTTAGTTCTTCCTCCAGTTCGACAATCTTCTCATCGGTCCGTAGTGTGCTCATGTTATATATTGCCAGGACCAAAGGTTTAGCTCACCCTAATCAAAACAATACTTACATTTGATAAACCAGGCCTCTTCAGCATCCTTGTAAGCATTCCAAAGAGGTTTGCAGTGCTTTGCATGGTCTGGATTTTCATAAAGCATGCAGTCCTCATAACGGTTGCGCAGGATACTTAGAATCTCAGAGTCCACAGCTCTGAAAAGTGAATATTACAAATACACTATTGTGACATATTACTTCTATTGTAAGCATTAAGCCCAATTCTGCTTGTACTTAAAGGATTCTCACATAGGTATACTTAATCTTAATCAAAAGTATCTGATGAAAGTGTAAACAAACTTCTGATGTGCCTAATCAGCAAAAAAGAATTGTGTTTTAGATTTGTGAACAGTGTTTAGAGGACTCTTTAGATAAAACTGACTCAGGCTTGTTTGTATTTAATGGTTCTGGATAGTCACTTCAGTTAATTTTTTACAAAATCACTCACTAAAGGCAATTAGTAACACATTCATGAACAGTTTCTACTTTTTATCTCACCACTTTTTACAACATTGTCAAATGATATCTTCAAAGTGATTTAAAATAATTCAATTCAATTCTTGATTAATGGCCTTTGTGGGAGATTTAAAATAAGAATATTTGGTTAAAAAACTTATTCAAATAATAAGAATCATTCATTCAAATCAAAGCATTCAATTTGATGTCAGATTACAAAATGGTTCAATACATAATTATGTTTTCTGATACAATTGTTTACATTTTTATCAGATTTTTTAAGACCTAAGATTGTTGATGATAATAATAGTAATAATTGGATTGTAACACCATTTCATAGAACCCACTAATATTCTAAGCTATAATTTATAAAAAAACAACAATAATAATATCAATGAAATTGGAGCTAACCTATCACGTTTGAATTGCGCGTTCGCTTCGAAATCGCAAAGGGGATCATCATCGTAGCACTGGTCGATGGTCGGCACGCGGCGAAACTTCTGGTGATACCACGGGTATTTCTTCTGATTCGGCACCACAACCTTCTCTGAAGTACAACAACATTATTTGCCTATGGACTTACATAACAATAAAACGATTTTAAATTTGACTATATTTACCACGGAATGCAGTTACTGGCGCATCGATTGTAGCGTAAAGAGCTCTCACAAAAGCTCTGAAGACATTCGGGTCGTTCGAAGATTCTTCCTCTTTCCCCATTATTATAATTTTGCAAAGAACGTGCCTCCTATATGTGAAACAATGTAAAAGTTATAAAAAATTCTCTATCAACTTCACAATTGACAGTGACAGTGACAGCTAGGACGGAATGTCAGATCCATTGAGATAGAAATATAGGGAGATGCTGTTGTCAAACTATACAATTTTTCATTATACATATAGATGTAATTTAGGGTACAAAACCGTAATACATTATTTTGTCTCTTTTTTTCAACAGTACATTTGCATTTGGCAAAAGAGACAAATATATTTTTGTTACTGCGGAATTATGGTAACACTATTAAAATGAACTGACAGTTGTTGGCAGCGTGCCAACGCCGGCCATCTTAGGTTACAATTTCGTGGTAGTTGTGCTGTCATCGGGATACGTAACTTAACGAAAATTATTTTTTTTGATAATATACAAGACATTTTAAAGTGGATTTGTAGTGTACCGTGTGACAAAACTATTACTTAATATGCCTGCGTGCTGTATTGTTATGTGTGGTGCCAGAAACAACAGAAATCAAGCTCAATTGACGTTTCATAGGTTAGTTACCTCTTTTCTAGCTAAATCACCATTTATCATTCTAATTTTCAAACTAAAATGAACCATGATTACTTATTAGTCGTTATATTACTAAATACACACTTATTTACACTATATAAGCACGTTTCTCTTTATTGTAAATGTTTATTTGTTTACGTAATTTGCTGACATATGTTAGGGTTGTCCAAAATTTTTTTTTAACCGACTTCATAAAAAGGAGGTTTTCATTTCGAACTGTTATGTATGTAATATTTTCAAAAATGCCTTGTTTTCGGATATGTTAGTCTATATCAGCGTTTGAACAAATGTGCCGAATTGTATAAGTGTAGTATGTAAATATGTATGTATGTTTTTATGTTTGTGTTCGCATATCTCTGGAACTATTAGTCCGATTTCGGTATTCTTTTTTATATATTAGACATTGTTCAACTTAGTGAATACTGCAAGTTTCATCAAAATCGGTTCAGTAGTTTTTGAGATAGGAAATTTTAACTATTTCGCTTAAAATGAAGAAAATAATTATTTTAAATAAAAATAAAACAGCTTTCAAAGTCGGTGCCAATATGTTAGATGCGCAGGGTGTAGCGGGGACCAACATATGTACTTGGTTTAGCACCGATTTCAATTATCTATTATTGGGTGTGTTTTGAAGGCGGTTTTATTTTTATTTAAAATATTTTTTTTTAATTTGTCACTTTAGAGGAAGAAATATGATATTTTAAATAAAAATAATTTAATTATCTATCTACTCAATTATTTTGATAGTAGATATTGATTTTATCTTTTGTTTATAGATTCAAACAGAAGAAGAACATATAATACATGTTTACCACATGCAAGAACATTGTGCAAGCGGCATGTTACGTGGGTAACAAATGTCTTGCCATGGCGCCTCCGCCGGGCCGGAACAAGTGGGTTAGACCAAAGAAGTGCTGGCTTGACGTTGTAAGAGATGACATGCGTGCCAACAAGCTCTTACCACAGGATGCTAAAGATCGTGCGAAATGAAGGAGAATGTGCAGGAAAGCGGACCCCGGGCTCCAACGCGAAAGCCGCGGATGCAACCGGGATAAACGCTGAGATGATGATGATGATGGCGACGGGATACAAATGACGTCATAGATCACCTTTTAAAGGCGGGCGAACCCGCTTATGGAAGCTAGTAGTTTAATAAACGAATATATTTAAAAAATATAAATGTATTTTATTATTATTGCACCTTTTGCACTTAATAATGTCTATACAATATAATTACACTTAGATACTCTCAAACAAGGATCATAATTGAGAGGAGGGAGGGAGAGGACCCTTTTATCTAGTAACCCAATCAAAATAGACATTTGACTTAGCCAAAATTCAAACTTTCTTTATTACAATAGATCGTGGAGTATAGCTACGGGGGAAACCACGTTATAAAAATGCGCCAAGTACACACATTTCCACACCACTTATGAGTTAATCATAGGTGGTGCGGAAATGTGTGCATATTATGTAAAATATGAATTTTCTAATGCTGCTTCTCATCCCATGCAGACTGTAAAAACCGGTCGAGGGAATTGGCCAAGTTTAAGAATCATTTCATTAAGCGATGAGGTTAGCAACCCATCACTATTTTGATTCCATTTTCTATCTATGCCTATGCACCTACCAACGCGCTAAACGTGGCTTTTGTTCTTATAACCTCAAGCTCTGTCTACCCCGTAAGGGATAAAGACTTGACGTTATGAATAAATGAATAAGTACTTTATCTAAGAAGCCGACAGAAAACGAGAGAATTAAAATAATTATATAACAGACAGACTATATTAAAAAATTATAATAATAAAAAATAATAATATATTAAAATCTTTGGAAACAAATACACAGTGACAGCCCTAGAAAGAGGCGGCCATATTATGTTCGAACAAATGTCAAACGATGGCACGTTTTTTCTGTAGGTATTTCACGTCTATATACTAGAAGTCTATGGTCAGATCACACGTTTTTTTTTAACATTTTTTAGATTTGGATACCAAGATAGCTTTACGACATACAAGATTTATTATATCCTATAACCCTTACAAATAGAAAAAAGAAAAGGTTTTACCTTACTTCATATATGAAGTATAGCAAAGGCTTTTCTTTTTAAGCCTTTTCTTTTTTAAACCTCGTGCGATAGTAATTATAGAAGATAGGTAGTTCACTGCACCTGGGTAATACCTATTTCATTTGTTTCGGACCGATTCCCTAAAATTTGGCATTAGGAATTCGTCCTAATTACATGCTGCTGGTTGGTCCATATTCTACGCTCTTACGCTTATTGGAAGGAAACAACACACCGTGTTCTTGTGTAGCGGTATCTACAAACACCACATGCGAAAAACGCGTGTTACTGACGTCACACGGATTTCACATCTCGCAAGCACAGGTTACCGTTCAACTAGCATACACACAACTTTCCAACATCAACCGTTGGGCAAGTGCCCGCCAGACATAACACACCTTTGGCTCGAGGATCCTTCCTTTTCTATGGAGGAAGAGTGTACTTTACACCCTGTTCCTCATGCCTCTAAACTTGGACAACCTAGAATCCCTCGGTTTGGGAACTAGGCGTCCACAAAATTACCTTATTAGAGCTATCATTTGTCCACAGAACTAAAAAGTAGACCTGGAAATTTTAGCCTTTTTCCTAGTTGACTGTCAAGCTGCAAAGTGCCATTTTTGTATGCGATAAAAGACAGTGGAATGCGTCGATTTGCAGGTTGGTAAGCAACCTGTACACAAACATGTAAGAAAAGACGTCTTTCATTTCATTATTAATATAGGCCCAAAGGGAACTACTAATGAACAATGAACAGTGTTGTATGTTCGGCAGAGGTCACGCGTGCGAAAAAGTTGTCGTTCATGTTCACCATATTTTTTTGTTCGTGATTTGTTAGCCCTGAGTCACTTCGGGAAGTCAGCCCATACCAACACAACACATTGCTGTTCCATCAGATAATGACCGGACAGGGGTGGATTTAGTGAGGTGAAATCTCCCTGGTTTTATGCTCAAAAATTAGACCGGTTGGTTTATATTTTTAAAGATTACTCCCCAAAAAATAGAAACCAATTAGCTAAGTAAACTTTGGTCTAAGTACCTAATTTATAAACTCCCGTTAATATCTAAAGGGAATTAAATTGGTTTATTCCGCACTTAATTCGAAGTCCGAACCTGGTCGCGGGTTAGGTTCCGAATGCATTCCGAACATAGCCCCCAGGCCATCTGCCATCTGCCTTCTTTTGTGTCCCGGGGTGGAAAATGCTCATGCATGTCCGCCGCCCTGGGGTGGGCAACGAGGTCTGTTAGACTCCTACTGACTAAAAACCACGCCGATGTCTCTTCTGTCACGTGCGCGCGGGGCCGCGCGAGTCCATGATTCTGCCGCGGCCCCACACTCTCATGCCAGCCCGATCTCTCCGGGCCTCGCCTCCTGCACGGGGTAGTGAGGTGTTAAACTACGCCGTGTATCGCTTCGGGGGCGCGCGGCTCCACCTCGGGCTCGGAACACGGGTGGGTTTTAGTTAGTAAAAGTCTGACACGCCCTTCCACTCTGGCCAGAGCGGGAGAGGTCATATGATGATTTTCTATCCAGAACAAAAAAGGGGCTCATGGGTGAATGATAACAATAACAATAAGCTACGATTGTCACGGTCGATTCGTGAATGACCATTCATTACGTATCGTGAACCTAGAAAAATACTGTGTTAAGCCGTTAGACCTGGCATCATTAGTGAAGACTGGTTGAACCGATTTTGATGATTCTTTTTTATCTGAAATTGGTGCTTCCCGTATGGTCCTATTTCATTTTGACCCAGTTCTGACAATGTCATCCATATGAAAATCGTACGTATATGTCCTATGTGCGTGACAAATGTGGGATTTATTCATCATCATCATCTTTCAGCCGAAAGATGTCCACTGCTGGACATAGGCCTCCCCCAAGGATCTCCACGATGACTGCTCCTGCGCCTCCCGCATCTAGTGTTTCGTCGGTCCACCTTGTCGGGGGCCTACCCACGCTTTGTCTTCTGGCGCGTGGTCGCCACTTGAGAACCTGTCGGCCCCACCGGGTTCCGGGCCGGGTCGGGCCACCGGCCATTTGGTTCCGATGATTCTTTTTTATGTAAAAGGAGAGAAGAAGAACTTTCAGTTTCGTCTCATAGAAATTTTATACAAATCGGTTCAGTAGTGTGGTTTTTAAACCAAAATTACAAGTAAAAATTCAAGTAAATGAAATTGCGTCGTTTGCTTTTCATAACCTAGCCTTTTCCGAATTTTGTTGGGATCAGCGTCGAGTATTACAGGATGCAGTAGAATACTAACTATTATAATAGAATACTACTATTGTATGTATGGACGACAGCAGGTCAAGCTACCCCAACTGTCAGATATTTTCAATCAACCTTGAGCCTTAATGCCTTAGAGATAGAGTTGAAAATCTAATAAGGAAATCTGACAAATTGTAGTAGTAGCTTGACGTGCTGTCGTCTGTATATGGAGAACACATGAAAAATTAAACTTTTTTTTAAGAAAAAAGAAAAAAATATCTGACTTCCAAAAAAACACCACTGAATTGGTATATTTACTTGAAACTGGGGCGAATTCGCAAATAATTGTATTACAGTATTACTGTTCACACTGTTACCAACAATGACGCCATTGACTTCTTCGCTGTGTGTCGCGGATTCGATTCCCGCACGGAACAAATATTTGTTTGACCTACATGTAGTTGTTTTAGGTCTGACTGTTTGTGTTATGTACGTGAGTTTATAATATGTTTAAGCGCACCCACGTTAAAGGAGAAATTTCTAATGCGGGGCAGTTTTTTTTTTTTTAAAAGGCCTTTTTGATCTTTGAAAGGTATTTTGTGTTTTTTTTTTAACGTGACAACGTCTTATAAATTGGTTTGCCGGGTGACACTTCAAGAAACTGCGTTACGCTCCCCGCTCACGTTATGCGCTCACAATGAGAGCGAGTGAGAGGCACGCGTCCCTTCCACTCGGGCATGGTTAGCCCGCCTAAGAGCGAGAGAGACAGACATAAATAAAAAGTGAAAGGCACGCAAGTGCATAAAAAAAAAAGAAGAAACTTCTTCGGAGCTACTGGGCAAACATGATGTGGAAGGATATGTTTGATTCTATAAGTTTGATGTTATTGATACTTAGTTTAAGTCCATCTCCAATTTTAGTCAGAATTCTCGAAAACAGCTCGTCAGTTTGTCGAATGAATATTCACATTAAAATTATTTTACCACTCAAAGTCGTTGTCACGTAAAACTTTCGCCCGTATACCGACTTTACAGGCAACCAATTTTTTAGATTTAGATAAATCTGTTTAAACATGATACTTGGTTTTTGGTTCGAATAGATGTTCACACATAATCGTGGTGGCCTAGTGGTTAAAACACCAGCCTCTCAAGTATGAGTGCGCGGGTTCGATTCCAAGTCAGGCAAGTACCAAATGAAACTTTTCTAAAGATATGTGTACTTTCTAAGTATATCTTGGACACCAATGACTGAAGGTGAAGGAAAACATCTTGAGGAAACCTGGACTTTAAGTCTGAAATCGCCAACCCGCATTGAGCAAGCGTGGTGATTACGCTCAATCCTTTTCTGTATGAGAGGAGACCTGTGCCCAGCAGTGGGACGATAAAAAGGTTGATAATGATGATGAGATGTTCACACCGTGCACCTACTTTTTTGGTGGGTAAACAGAACCCGTGAAACTTATAAATATCATTCAAAAGCTCTTCTTATTTTGATGCTTCTCGTATTACCGGAGATTGGCCACGAACTCACAATTATTTTCTACATGTCTAATTCTGCTGCCTTAAAAATAACTTTTTACGGGCTAAATTTAACAAGGCACTAGTCCCGACTCCCTTGTTTAGAAACTACATTAAATTTTAGTTCAGTGTATCCTTTTCGTTCTATTACATTAAGAAGGAAAGAGAAGAGAAATATTTCTTTAATCCTGTCAAATTAGTCCGTGACTGACATAATAATTGATGTATATGTTTCTAATCGCGTCTAACCTGTCTATGGAGTACCTTTTTTTGGGTGGGAAATTAACAAATGAGCTGTCCCTCTGAGCGGCGTGGAACTTTACTGATTAAAGCCCACTCGTGTTCCTTCTTCTGGCTGTGTGTGTATGTGCCACGCTATCCCTTTCGAATACTTGCGGCCCTAACAGGCATAGATCCTCGAGGACGAGATGTCAGTACATCGTGAAAGGGTGTCATGATGTACTGCCCCAACGCGCCGTCGATCCAGGCCTGGTCGTTACCGGACGGTGAGCTGTCCACTGCTGGTACGTAAGGACGCAGAGATTGCCTCTCCCCCACGCCATCCGTCTCCTCCTTTGCGAGCATTCCTGTGCCCTCTCACTAGTCTCACTCCGAATCATGGCCTGGACCGGGGCCACGACACAACAGTGTTCCGCCCAAGCCGGGTAAACTTCCATCGTGTCCTCAGTGCTATCCACTCAGTGGTGACTGACATCCCTGGAGTTTCATCATCATCATCATTTCAGCCGAAAGACGTCCACTGCTGGACATAGACCCCCCCCCCAAGGTTCTCCACGACGACCGGTCCTGCACCTCCCGCATCCAGCGGTTTTCCGCGACCTTCACCAGGTCGTCGGCCCACCTTGTCGGGGGCCTACCCACGCTACGTCTTCCGGTGCGTGGCCGCCACTCGAGAACCCGTCGGCCCCATCGGGCATCGGTCCTACGGGCAATGTGTCCAACCCACTGCCACTTTAGTGTTGCAATTCTTCGGGCTATGTCGGTTACTCTCGTTCTTCTGCGGATCTCCTCATTCCTGATTCGATCGCGCAGTGAAACCCCAAGCATAGCCCTCTCCATTGCCCTAGCGACCACGTCTCAATTCCATAAGTCATTACTGGCAACACACACTGGTCGAAGACTTTTGTCTTGAGACACTGCGGTATTTCGGACGAGAAGATTTTACGAGTTGGATTCGACGATTGACCTCTTTCTCGAAGTTGGACCCTGGAGTTTACTCCCGCCTTATCCAAAACAGTCTTTTCGAAACAACTGTGTCCGGTGAGGACCTGCGTCACTCGGAAGGTGAGGGCGCTGTGGCACCTCACTAGCCTCTCCTCAAAGAAGGTACTTACCGCCACTATTGTAGCATGCCACACACTCCATGTTGCTTCAAAATCCCGCTATCTGTCCGCTGTAACGGGGTTTTTCGCAGCAGCGGATTTGTGACTTATCGTTTTGCCTTCTCTTGCCAATCCCTTAGTCTATGGAGTACCATCATTTGAAAGGACTAAAAATCACTACAGAGTGAAAAATAAATAATTTCGAAAATCATTGAAAAAAGAAATGACACCGTCTTCCGAAGTTAGTTTTTTTCATAATAAGTTTCACGGGTTGTTTATCCACCCTAAAAAAGTTGGTGCACTGTGTGAACGTCTCATCGAACTACACAATAGGTAACATGCTTAAACAGATTTATCTAAACCTAAACCTAAAACCTAAACCTAAAAGAAATATTATTAAAACACTAAATCCCAAAACCTTTCAAGTGTAAATAGTAATACAATTAGCGAATTCACTCCAGTGTTATATATTTAATTACATCAATATGGATCTGAATATAACTGACGGTCATAGGGGTTTTCTAAAGTTATATAGTATCTACTTACTTTCTAAGTATATCTTGGACACCAATGACCGATTATAAGGTGAAGGAAAACATCTTGAGGAAACCTGGACTTTAAGGCTGAAATCGCCAACCCGCATTGAGCAAGCGTGGTGATTACGCTCAATCCTTCTCTGTATGTGCAGTGGGACGATAAAAAAAAGGTTGATGATGATGATAGGGGTTTTAGTCAGAAAATTGGTCCTGGCTGATGAAACAGCCAACGATGGCAGGGCCGTTGTCTCCACACATAACGGTTGAGTAAAAGTGTAACCACAGTAGTACTCTCTTTAGCAGCAGTTTTGTGCCTCGTAGAAGTCTCTCCATGTTCTTACTTCTTTAGGTATATTCTATAGGTACCCAGAACTAATTGAAAGTTCATGCGAATTTTGATATTATTATTAGATATATTTATATTATTACAGTCGGTATAGGCATAGTATAAAGCTTTATACTATGGTATAGGTAAGATTTTAGATTGGATGTAAATAATGTTAGTGTTCTTACCGAGACTTCGACTGTTCCCACGACGACATAAATAATAAACATGGCTTAGTAGATGCCTCACATAGCCGGTGTAAAAATATAGGCCACATTTTATCTCATACATTGTTTGCTGAACAACCCAAATATTTTATTTGTTTACTCTTACATCTAAAATATTTCCTCAAATGTCATGCCAACAAAGGACTGTTGATATAACAAAATATGGATATATTGAGCTTTATTTCCTGTTTCTTAACCTTTGAATCAAGAGGTTGTGAAGTCGCTATAAGGCCAAAAATTGCTTTCCGATACAATTTCATCATGTTGTGTACCGGAAATTCCTCCACGCATCGCCTGTGATGTAAGGGTGCATTCGACAGCTGATAGGCCTAATACAATCTCGTTGTATAGCTAGACTCTTTACATTGAGCGTCGTCATTGAACGAAGGGCGGAGGCGCGCATGCGTAACCGATACCTACCAATTTGGGTTGCTATTCACCATAACGTATGCACTCGTAGTGGAAAATATTGCAAAATTAAATGATTTTATCGAAATTGCATTTCCAATTTTTGCGCTGTCGTGTGACAGCTACAGTTCCATACAAACTGTTAGCTTACCTGTAAGAAAATCAGATTCAAAGTTTCAATAATTTATAAGCTCTGTATTTTTTTTTTATTACATTTAGATCGATGTGTGAAGGTTGTTGTAAAGGGTATTTTATTTGAAGAAGAATGAATTATTGTTTAGAACTTTTCAAAGGTAGAAAGCCGTTCTGGAGCTTGCAACCCGTTGAGAGGAGTCCTGTCAGTCCACCATTGCGTATTACGTTAGTGTGGGAAGGCGTCGTGTTGTGTTTTGACGCGACACGCGATAGCGGAGCGCGGCGGTATGGCGTTGCGGCGCTAGTAATTCAGTCGTGTGGCGCGCGCGATAGCGGCCACTGTTCTCCCAGTGCTCATGCGAGTGCAGTGTCGACGCGATGAAGTGGCGCGCGGCGCCTTCCCGCGCCAAAGAGCGCGCCAATATCAGTTTCTTCATCTTCATCATGTTCTTTGCGGTGTTTGGTGTTATAATCCTAACTGAACTACTGCCGCTGGAACGGCCGAATGAGCCCACGAGATCGCGTAATGATCATCTGCAGGTCAGGAACCCTGTATTAATTTCATTTATAAGATTCGGACTATATAGCACAATGACATTAAAATTTGATAGAAGTATCTCGAACATAGACTGGAGGCTTGTTATTGATGTAATTGGTTAAAAATGCAATAAAATTCCGTCTAGATAATATAGACATATAGAGATATATGTATAATATAATAATAACTATTATATAGTAATTAATTGTAGGCAATAAAGTTGTTAGCAACATAATACTGAAGTTAAAAATAATCTTCATGTTTTTGATGTACATATCTTGGTAGAAGAAACTGCTGAATTCTTACAAGAATAAGATAAAGTATCTGAACAGAACCAAGCGTTTTAGAACAAAATTGAGACATAGATATTTACTAAAGATATAAACGCTTAAAATGCCCAAATAGTGATGACTGAAGAGATCAACATTATGAGCACAACACGCAAAGGGAAACAATGGACTTATGAATAATCAAGCTCAATAATGATTTATTTAATTATTATCAACAGTGTGAAAACGGCAAGCTCTGAATTTTGTTTGATAACACATTACTTACATAGGCTTTGTTTTGATTGGGAGTTCAGCAAATATTTACGTCAGCGAATTTAATTCAGTGGTACTCGGAATTGGAGTAGAAGGTCTTTGGTTGTGTTTGGATTACAGTAAGTACATGTTAGCTCTACAGGTATTAGCAGAATTTGTTGTGTTTATACATACCTATGTATTGTTGACATGAAATTTATTTTCAAAATGACGATATTTTGGATGTGATCCATCCATATTTAACCACTTTGGCTGTGAGTATCGTTGATGGGATGGCATGTACTTTTTTGGTTTTTTGTTTGGTACGGACTACAGCACATCCAGTTACCTGGAACTGTTAAATATTCCCAATCAACCATGAGCCTTAATGGTTTAGCGATAAAGCTGAAAATCTATTAAAGAAATTTCACAGATTGTAGTAGCCTGATGTGCTGTCGTCTGTACAATCTGATTTGTTATCAGCTCTTTCCGTAAAGCTGAATCTATGAGCTTCCACAAACATTAGCAAAAGTAAATACTAGCATTTTACCAAATACCTAATTATATCTATTTTCTTCTTCATCGAACAGTTCGAATGCCTTGCATTAGTAAACATTTAGTGATACCTACACATGAGTATTTTGATTACTAATGCTGTACATATATGGATAACCATATTATTTTGCTGTTTCTACAATAATACTATCTGCGTACTTAGAAAGCTATTGCATATAATTTATGAACTCTCGATATTTCCTGGCTGTGCTTTTCGACAACTAATGAAGAGATAACAAATGATTCATAACAGAAACATTCATAAATAATAAGTATGTACACAAAATATAATATCTTTATCGACCATAGCGCTAAATTGTTGCTCAAAAAACCGTGCCCCAGTCACGACAACAATTTTGTTTAGGAGGGAAGGGTAACGCATGATGTCCCTATACTGGACAAGCAGGTTGGTGATCGCAGAACCAGTTTTTACGAACCAATGACCTTGACGATATCGGCGAGCCGGGCGTTATTGTTGGTCATTTTAAAATTTCCGTCTGGATAGCTCAGCAATTTACTGCAATTTCTTCGTCGTAATTCAACGGCCATCTGATAAAAGTTGTCCAAACTTACAATTCTGCTATTTTACAACAGAAGTCCTTTTCATTATCGATATCATTTTCGCACAATGTTTCGAACAGTTTGGCAGTAACTACGAGTAGGTCACAGTTATTATTGCAATAATTCTAAATGGCATACGATTATGTCATCAACACCGATGCTTTGATGTAAAATTTGGTAACTTGACCAATGGAGTCGCGGAATACAATTTTATTATTATTGCACTCAATTTGTTTTTGATTTTTAGGATTTTTGAGACATCTAGTGGTGACGTAACTTTGAGCTTGATGTTTATACTTAGCTACCATTGATAAAAGGTTTAATACAAAACACTCTCGAGTTTTAATTAATATTTATTCCACTTTTAACAGGGTTTTTTATATGTAATAAAGCAATCTCTTAAAAACACACTGGGCATTTTTGTTCAGTGTTGTTCTGCACTGACGATACCTTGTTCCTAATTATGTACTGTTATTCTAAATTTACCTATCAATAAATTACTGAAGGAAGGGAGATAGGATAAGAAGGCGGCAGTGGTCTCGAACGTCAAAAAGCGAGATCGGTAGAATTGCCAGTAAAAATCGGTATATTAGTACCTATCGGTAATAAAAAAAAAACACGTATTGACTTACTTAATTTTTACCAATCAGCAGTGGTCTTGAACGTCAAAGAGCGAGGTCTGAATTCTGTTAAATATAAAAAATATAATATAAAATAAAAAAGGTCGCCATGTCACAAGCGTAAAATCGGTAGAAAAATCCGGCATTTCGGTATATCGGTAGGACAGAGCCCATATCGGTAGAAATACCGAAAAATCGGTAGGTTCGAGACCACTGGAAGGCGGTGTTATCATAACCATTCGTAATTTTTATATTGACTATTCCATTTTGATTAACTCCCACCCACCAACAACATTGCGACATTTCGAGAAAGAAAAATGCGTTTATAGGTTTAGGACATAACCCAAGATGCTCCTTCACCATCTTTCTTTTTAGAGAAGCATCTTATCAATGTGACGTTTTGTCAAACTGGGATTTGCTACTAAATCTCCTGAACAGTGCTTTAAAACTAAAACTTACCTTGGATGTAAGTTTTAGTTTTAGAGCACGGTATACGATATCTACGTGATGATAATATTAATATTATCAAGTGAGACCTAATGGTCTCACTTGTATATTAAGATGGCTATGTTGCCATGCAATTTGTCTGTCAAGTTTAGGTAGGTTTTTAAAGTAACAAAAACGGGATCGCACTATCTACCTAGTAACTTGTAACTTCTTTTTCACCTAGCTACGCTTAGAAGTCACTAGAAAGATAAAAAGCTCTTTCACTAGGTTGTTGCAAGTTAGTTAGGTTAATGTGTTTCCATTCCTGGTTCTACAAAAAGCTTTTTCCATTCACGCTACGTGTTAGTTTCGTTTAAAGGAGCGTGTGAAACAAAACTTTAGCTGCTTCCATCTCAGTCCTCATTAGCAAGCGGAATTCATCAAGACGGTTTTTTTTTATCTTTGTTTAGCGTTTCAATTTGTTTAAAAGCATCTTTTTGATATCGTTTACGCTACTAGGTATGTATGTATTTGTTTGTTGCTGTAGTTAATTCAGTCCCTTTTCAGGGTATTTTCTGCTCTGTCTGTTGTATTTATTTATATAAATACACATTTATTCAGCTGAGATTCATCTGATTTGATGAAACTTAGCAAAGTAATTCCACTGTTCAAATCTGGTAGTACAACAGACTGATCCCACGAATTTTCGGCCAATTTCGATAGTAAGTACCAACTTTGAGCAAAATTTTTGAAAAGTTAATTTTTAACCAGTTGTTGAGGCACCTTAAGTTACATAATTTATTGCACGTGAAACAATTTGGTTTTACAAAGGATCGTTCAACTACAAATGTGCGCGTGGCGTTGCTAAAGAACATGTTTGGGGCCTGGGAGGAATCGCAGGATGCTCTTGGTATTTTTTGTGATTTGTCCAAGGCCTTTGATTGCGTACATCATGATACTCTTATTAGGAAATTGTACCATTATGGTTTGAGGGACAGAGCTCTCGACCTTCTGTTTTTCTTGGATTAACTATTGACGCCAAATTACAATGGGGTCTTCACATTGAGAAACTGTCGGGTAGATTCAGTTCTGCCGCCTTCGCTGTTAAGAAAATAGACAGTTAACTGATGTGGATACAGCCAGAATTGTTTATTTTAGTTATTTTCATAGTCATATGACTTATGGGATTCTTCTCTGGGGAACGTTAGGTAGATACTATTCCGCGCTACTATTTTGATTTAAAACAGGAGGTTTCAAATTTATTTTCAATTATAATTTCTTTTTATTCGGATTATTTTATGCTTATTTTTCTATGCTGATATTTTTATTTTAATCTATTAATGATATATATTAACGAGTTTAAGGGAACGCCCTCTGTTATTTAACATACTGTATATTTGAAAATCGTATGTATGTGCATAGAAATATATCGAATTTTAAGAAAATACGCGATATTCTTAATATAAATACCAGGAACAAACACAATCTTGCTGTCGCCCGTGTCGCCCGCGCGTGTGTGACACTCGTCGCCACAGAGTAGGCAACTCGTTCATGGGTCAATATACACTTTTACAACAAGCTTCCCGTGGACATTCGAAACTTGCCCATTAAACGATTTAAAAGCTATATTAAGACCAAACTTTGCAAAAAGGGGTATTATAAAATCACAGATTATTTAGAAGACAATAAAGCTTGGGATTGAGCTGCTCGCTCTGCTAAGCAATGTCATTAAGCAATATGCGTTATTACTACAATCATGACATTTTAATAACTGTTTTTTTTTAAATCACGTAAATTATTGTAAACATTTTCATTTTTAATGTCTGGACTTGAAAAAAGACGGTGATCCCTGAGTTTGTTTCGGCTTTTCTTCTCAGAGGTAGTCAGTTAGGAAATGCCGGCTCCATCTAGTTTTAAAAATATGACGTGTAAAAGTGATCCTAATTGCATAATAAACGATTTACTTAAATTAATTTCAGTACCAGGATTTTGAAAATTTCGTAGGGACTGTCATTATAAAGTTCTATTATATTATTCTAGTATTGAAAGATGATAATAAGGTCAAATCAGAGTTAATATGAGGACTAAAGGCTGAATATATAAATAAATAAAGACAATTCAAGTTCATCGTTTTATCAGACCTCGTCATTTAATATAAAGTCATAATATCTATAGCTTTGCTCTATCACGATAGAGCAATCGTAAATGAAAGTAGATACCTATATACATATATCTGCTGAATTTAAGTGCATTTCGTGCTTGCCATCAGGCGGGATTGCAGTCAAGCGCTAGTTTATAATTATAAAAATAAAAATAAATAAATAAAATACATTAGTTCCTGGGTTAATCACATTGTCTTGGACGTTTTTATCAGATTCTAAGTATAGATTACTAGAGGCGGCTTGTGATGCTATTAAGCCTTCTCTAGTCGTCTCTATTTGTATGGCGTTGCAGTTGCTGTAAATTAGGATTCTCAATCGAAAAGAAAATTTATATCATTTGCATTTTGGGACGAAATCCGAAACTGAGAAATTAATAGGTAGTTTGTTGATGGACTTTTTGTATGATAAAAATGAATAAATTTATTAATTAATCCATACTAATATTATAAATGCGAAAGTAACTCTGTCTGTCTGTCGGTCTGTCTGTCTGTCTGTCTGTCTGTTACGCTTTCCCGCATAAACCTCTCAACCGATTTTGATGAAATTTGGCACAGACAATCTTTAAACCCTGAGAAAGAACATAGGCTACCTTTTATCCCGGAAAAAAATGATATTCCCGAGGGAAATCTAAAAAGCGCGATATAACCGACCTCCACGCGGGCGAAGCCGCGGGCGGAAAGCTAGTAATTATTAAATTTATGTCTGTTTTAGTCAACATAACAGTTTTTTCTCAAACACACTTGTCACAGAAAAAGCATTTATTCCGCGTACTCACAGGTAGTGTACTTTTATTTCATTTTTAAACTAAATCTTCTGGATATTTCAGTAGAAAATTACTGAAAACCGAAAATTCGGTCACTAATGGAACAACAGAAGTCCTAACTCAAGATTTGCCAACGGGAAATGGAGCGCAGCATAATAGGTGTTAAGCTTATAGAACGTGTTAGAAACAACACGCTGCGCTCCATAACTCAAGCAGCAGATGTTGGAGAAAGAACAGCCAGGCTGAAGTGGGAGTGGGCTGGACACGTCTCGCGAATGCACCTCGAGAGATGGGCAACGATAGTCATTCGCTGGATGAGAAGGTCATCTGTGACGATCTGGTAACGTTCGCGGGGCTAATATGGCAGATAACACTTCACAAGGGCAGGTACGTTTGGAAGGAAAAACGGGGACCTTAACCCAGCGGTGGGACATCAAACAGGCAACACAAAAAGAAAACGTATTAAGCTATTACCACAGTATAAAAATCATACAGTAGGTCGAAGCCTTTGATCTCGTGTAAAATGTCGACATCGTCTAGATAGTAACGCATCGGCCAGGGTTGTCACAAATAAACAAGATTTATGAAATTATTTATTTATTGCAAATCAACATCGATAGCTGTATTATATTTAATTAATTTGCTATTTTTACTAAGGGAACAACTCGAGACAGATTTAAGTTATTTAGATGACATTTTCGTAACCAGCACCCCAATCGACCTCGGAATTAACACCCATATCATATTAATATATATTTAAATTGGCGTCCGCCATCTTGGATTTCAGAAAGGATAGCTTTTTCGTAACAAGCACCACAATTGTATTTACTTAATTGACACCCATATTAAATTATAAAAAAATGACGAGAAGCCATCCTTTTTGACATCCGAAATGGCGGACCCATTTCGGATGTCAAAAAGGATGGCTTCTTCGTTACAAGCACCCCAATTGCACTCAAAATTGACACTCATATCAAATTATAAAACAAACAAATAAAAAAACAAACACGTGTTAGCCCATAATGATAGATACCGAGCTACGAACATCGTTTTGTTCGCAGCTTGGGTGCCGCTTACCCGCGTCTCGCCCCTCACAACCCCGCACGAATGCTCTGTATGATTTTTAGACTGTGCTATTACGATTTGTAATCATCAGAGTAATAATTGCCTGCCTGATAACTAGCTAGTTATAGCAGGCAATCATTACTGTGAAGATTTAATACAATTTAGTCAATTAATGTACAACATAGTTCGTTGAACACCTGTTGCCAGGCACTCAAGCTAGTCAGAAATCGGGATGTATGCTGCGTAGGGAGGAACCTAAGTGAATTTCCTACGTTTATCGAATTTTCAATGTCCACGTCCGGTCCGCTCCATTTTTGAACGTCCGGCAAATGCAATTTGGGACTTATAAATTACGTCGTGTACCTATTAAGCGATATACGAACTGTTGCAGCATTTATGGTAATTAATCATTGTTTTAATGAAAATATTATGTTTTTTATTCCATTTTAAAGGTAGTGGAAAATACAACGTGGTCGTTAGATTTGAGTAATGATTTTTTGATATTTATGTGATAGACGGTAAGGAGGAAATAACCAATGAATATATGGCTGTTGAAACACATAAAATTATAACATACTTAACATATTCGTATATTGTTAAATATATTTTGTTTTAGTGATTATTTTTCTATTATTACAACGTAGAACAAGAAAATGTATTTTCATAATAAAAAACTATAAAAACATGCTTTTAAAAAACACCAAAGTAAAAATTTAAAAAAAGGCGTGAGGCGCTTTGTGCCATAATTTTTGTATATTAAGCGCCTCACGCTTTTTTTTTAACTTTTAGTTTGATATTTGTAAAGGCATGTTTTTTTAGGTTTTTTAAACTATATTTATTTTCAACTTTTTAGTTCGATATTCTTTTTTTTTTTAAAAACCAACGAACGAATGTATTGAAAACGGTGAGGTACATTTTACAGTAAGGAGCCGCTCACTCGTATTCCAAAGAGTTAGAGACGGACAAACAAACAAACAAGCAAGCAAGCAAACAAACAAGCAAGCAAACATACAAGTGAAACTAATAAAAAGCATGTAAAAATAATTTTACTAACGGCTGTGTAAGTATATCAGTTACTGCGCGTTGAAATTGATATCTCTATTACTGGATCCGTTGCTCAATGAAGTAGGTGTTTCATGGACAAAATGATTAACAGTTCGATCGAAGAGAGAATGTGTTCCCAATTTTATACAAGCGAATTCGTGTTTTGCAAATTAGCTCTTTAATAGCAATTAGAATTTCTTCTTCTGTAATAGAAATATCTAATAATCTTATCTCATATCTTATCTTCTTTAATAGAATTAGAATTTCTCGTTCTTTCGACGGCTGCATTGCAATAACTATATCAACTATACCATACATGTTCTTCTCAGAGCCGTCTGATGCCTTCAAAATCCTGATTGCCTACTTGAATTAGTACAAAGTAAAGAAACTTAAAACATCGGAGGCCTGCGGGTTGATTGCGTAACACACTATCAGTAGCAATTGAGTTCATTTTGACAGTCACCTTTCTTTTCGTACGTTCTTGAGCAGGTACAGTTTCCAAGTACATATCGACGCTTGAAAGGCAATCATGTCTAAGCGACAAAAATTCGTAAATTGAGTTATATACACCATTCGAACCGGCAGATTTTTCTGCGTCGTTTGGTGTATATAACTCAATTTACGAATTTTTGTCGCTTAGATATGATTGCCTTTCAAGCGTCGATATATGAAGCAATAGATTGGCATAATTTTAAAGAGTCCTGCAGATTTATATGCCTTCTTTTACATAATTGTGTGCTGTTTTTACCCGACTACGGCAAAGCAAAAGGAGGGTTATGATTTTGACAGGCATGTATGTATGTATGTATGTATGTATGTATGTATGTATGTATGTATGTATGTATGTATGTATGTATGTATGTATGTATGTATGTATGTATGTATGTATGTATGTATGTTCATCTGTTCCCTCGTAACTTCTAAACTACTTATTCGAATTCGATAAATGACATATCATTAGAAGCGTCTTAATTGTCTGCTGGTTATAGGCTATATGGAGTTTCACAAAATCTAACGTGGCGCCCTCTAGCGGACAAAATATACAGAGTAAAAAAAAAAAGTTAAGATAAATATGCCGTGTTTGGTATCATTTGAAAGGGCTTAACTTGTACATTTTGAATATATATATATTACTAGCATTTGCTTGTGACTTTACCTGTATTCATCGGCTGATTGCATATAATTCACATCTTTTCGTTCATAGATAGCTTCTTTACTACTTATCAGAATAAGACCACTGCAGAACCATTAGAAGGGCCTTGATATTCTGTTGGTTATGAGCTATAAAGCTTGTCACCAAATTTAGTATTACGCCCTCTAGCGAATAAAAAGTTCTATGTTAATACAAAATTAAAATAAATATACCGTATTTGGTATCATCTAAAAGAGCTTCACGAGTACTTTATGTTTGGACATAATCCCTAGTAATGCTTCGTAGAAATTTGAATGTAAACCAGGGTTTGGTAAACGGAGCGATGGGAGTGGTGAAGGCCTTCGAATGGCCTGCTCTTCGGCGCGATCAGTTGGAACAGGAGAACAGCCAAGCGCTGTTCTCATACAATTTGACGACGCATCCATAAAAGCAGATACTAACGGACTTATCAAAATCGAGCCTTGCCTCACTGAATTTGACGGCTTGAGGGGTTCTGGGCAAATTCAGCGTAAAATGCTCCCGCTGATTCTTTCTTGGGGTTGTACTGTACATAAATTACAAGGTTGTACTCTAGATAAAAAAGTTACAGATCTAGGAAAGTCATTGTTTGCTAAAGGACAGGCCTATGTCGCTCTCAGTAGAGTTAAAACCATAGAGGGATTATTTATAAGTGCCTTGGATCATAATAAATTACTTAAAAATCCACATGACAGTCGATCGTTAGCAGAATTAGATAGATTAAGAAATCTTCCCAGGTCCTCTTAATATAAGTTTTTTTTTTAATAATTATAAACTAGCGCTTGACTGCAACCCCGCCTGATGGTAAGCAGTGACGCAATCGTTGATGGTAAAGCGCACTAGTTTATTAAGCCTATTCACTTAAAAAACTTAGGAATAGCAAGGATGACGGCAGTTGAGCCAGGTGATGCAATGTTAAATCCAAGACCAACACGACCAACCATGCTGCGCCAGAGGGAGATTCATCTGGAGACTCTCCACGACCAAACTCCCGACACAACAACATTTGGCGCATCGTACTCGCCACACAACGCAACACAAAGTGCTCAGACGCGTCCTCCGTACGGCTTCACCAGACATCATGCTGGAACACGACGAATCGCTTGGCGGCAAGACTTTGTCTGGTGGGTGGTAACTTCTGCCGGCAGCCGATGTTATGGCCTACCACCGTTAGAAAAACATCCAATCTATTTATACTAACGGCCTCATCCACTAATTCATGACCCATTCGGTGCCATCGACGCAAATGTGCGTCGCTACTACGAAAAACCGGGAGCTTCATGCGGGAAAACCGTTGCTATACGCGCTACGCTCCAAGCGCTACGAAATAGTAAAATAGAACATCTCTACATATTACTATACGCCGATACATAAGTCAAAAGAGATGTCGTATGTTAACTACTTAGTTTTTAGTTCGTCAATTTAACTTTTATTAATATTATGCGCCACAAATACACTTTAACACCAAAATAGTACAAATAATAAAAAGTTAAAAAACTAAAACCCAACTACGACAAAAAACGACGCTGAAAAAGTATAAAACAAGATTTTCAGAATACTGAACTGAACAAAGTTGCTAAAAGTTGCAGTAATAGATACCTTCGTTGTAAATTGACAATAATGTCTTACGATACTATTCTGAAGTATGCAATATTCACTATTTAGAGATAAATTTTCATGTTTGGAAGGGCGTAGTCACACGTTACATATACCTATAGCACTTTCATAACGTGTGACTGCGGTTTTCCAAACATGCACTTTCATAACGTGTGACTGCGGTTTTCCAAACATGAAAATTGAAACATCAAAAAAGAGTCTACTGTGTCCATTTACTTGCAACTATATTAGCAACTTTGTTCAGTTCAGTATTCTGAAAATCTTGTTTTATACTTTTTCAGCGTCGTTTTTTGTCGTAGTTGGGTTTTAGTTTTTTAACTTTTTATTATTGTGATACAATTTTTACAAAAAGTGTGAAAACAGATAGGCAAACCGGCTTTTGTTCGGATTTTTTCTAAAAAAACTCCGAACAAAAGCGGTTTGGTTTGCCCGTCTGTTTGTTACAGTTATAGAGATAACCAGTTGAATTTATAAATTGTTTCGTGTTGTAGCTTATCTTCACTGTATCCTTATTGTGTAACACGCCATCAATTGCATCATAAGTTGGAGAAAATTGTGTACTTAGCCACATAAATAACACAATCAATCTTATTAAACTGTCAAAATCAAAGCGATTGGCTATTGATAGTGACCCCTTTGTGCATATGGAACTCATCTGCTTTAGATAACGGGAACGAACTTATGCTATGAAAATAAATCCACTCATATTTGTACCTATAAAATCGATGCTAAACTTATCGGTGGCTCGGGCTCGGTAAATATGCAAGTCTAGGAAATATACATTTATATTTGTCGATACGATATCGTATGTTGGGGTTTTTTGCTGGTAGGAATATGGCCTCTGTATGGACATAGCATGACCGTTTGTATTGACATGCAAGGTTGGGCAGAAGTGTAGTGTTTGTCGGTGACCTCATTAGGGACAAGGGACCCCGCCTCGTAATAATGGTAGATAAATAAAATCATAAGCAGGTATTTTCATGATGACTGTTTTTCTATAACAGTTTTGTATTGGAATTAAGTTTATGTTTTGGGTTTGTTGAATTACATACATAGTTTCGTTTGAGGTGGTGACTTCACGTGGACAAAAAACATAAACTATTTTCTCGTCGCATGATCATTTCAATTTTGATGTTTACAAACACACCCCCCTTCGTGTTTCGGAAGAAGAGACATCAGACAAACACTCTTACCAAGGGCTATATTACCCGGTAACTGGGTTGTGAACCTCAGATAGGCAGCCGCACCAAAAACTGACATTCCGCCACATTTTGTTTGTACGGTTGACAGCAGATCAAGCTACCCGAAACCGCCAAATCTTTCCAATCAACCTTGAGGCTTACTGTTTAAAGAGATAAGGTTGAAAATTGAATACAGAAATCTGACAGATTGTAGTGATTAGATGTGCTGTCGTCTGTACAAACCTAGTTACAGAAAATAAATCTTTTATATTTTATTAAACCGGTTAGATTGGAAGCCGACTTTAATACAGGAAAAGGTTAGGTAGATTAATCAATGATTGTCACTTGGAGATTTTTATATTATTTGATATTAGTATGGGTTCCAAAATACTACATATTTTTCTAACAACATAACATCACAATCAATACAGTAGGAGAAAATCCCGTTTTATTCTAAAGTAAAGAATAGGCACGTGTCTAAAAAAGAACGAATTGGTGTCGTATGTATGATACAACATATGATTTGCACTGGCCTTGTGTGTTTCCGGTATACTATCGATAATAGTCCAATTTATGGTCGATGTAGTTCTAAGAAAATAATTACCGCGAATGGCAATGGGTAGGCAGAAATATTCTCTTCTACCAGTTAAGCCTATCCAATCATATTCAGTGTTTCCGGTTCAGTGTTTAAAGTTAATATTGGTAAGTTTTAAAAAGTTTGTCTAAAATAACAATAATATACGTATATGTACCTATAACAATGCATCCCATCCCTGTCTGATTATGCATGGCCGACTTATATATACGTGGGCAAATTCAGAATTTATTAAAATTACGCAAACATGTCACGAGCACAATGCGGACTTAAATATCCATTTCCCCGAAGTGAACTTTATTCGTGACTAGCTTTTTTCGAGGTTTCGTATCGGACGTATAAAATGAAACTAGAATATATTTCCTCCTGTATTCTGTTTGGTTTTTGCAGGAAAAACTACTCGCGAAGTTTATCCAAATAGGTCCGTAAGCTTTGAACGATTCCCGGTTTCAAAATCAAAGATCGAAAAGTTTTGCTTCCGAAAAAAGTATGGGTGGAATGGCAACTTACTTTAAATTTGCATATTTTTTTCTTTTTTCGAAGTAAATCGTCGTTAAATCAGATTATTTAAAATATGTATTAGATTTATTGAAAGCAACAGTTTTTACTCATTCACAGGTTTTTAATATTATACTTTTTCTTTTTTATTGCAAGCTTTTGAATAGCCTGCAATATAAGTATGTATATGTTCGGGTGAATTATTGCAATTTAATTTTGAAGTAGATATCTCTAACCTTCCAAGATGGTTGATAATGAGCATGGCATTAAAGAATCACTAGCTGACCCGTGCGAAAAATTCGCACTATACTAATAATTTGAAAATAGTATTCCATGATACCAGGGACGAATATCTGTCTATTGGTGGGTCGGACGTTCAGATTGGTTCGATAGAAAGAGAGAAAAAGGGAGAAAACGGTTTCAGACCCTTGCCCTTGGAGAAATAATTTATGGCGATTAGAAGGTTTTATGGAAGAGCTACACTGTTCGAAATTAATCGACGAACGACCGTGTAACAATGATGCATTGAATAAGATTAGTGTATTAGCATCTTTATACTATGGTATTAGTTTTAGGTCTTTAGATAAAACTTAAACAAATCCAGGTCAGCTGAGCAGCGTTCAGGAAGCTACGCTACATCTTCTCCTCGTCCAAGATACCACAGTGTCTCAAGACTAAAGTCTTTAACCAGTGTGTGTTGCCAGTGATGACAGTACGAAACTGAATCGTGGTCGCTCACAATAGGCTTCATACGATGGCTCAAGGTCACACACACAGACTACAGTTACAAGCGAATCTCTCATGCTCTATGCAATACAATGCTAACTCTCCAAATAATACAAACAATATGAGCTAGGACCAGCATTGACTGCATAAACCAACTTTTTATTTTTCAAATACACAGAGCGTCTGGGGTAGAATTTCTCTTAGAAGGTAATGCTAAAAAAGGCCCATAATGTTATATGAAAAAAGGGTAATCATTCAAATAATGGAACCACATGTCGAAATACCCACCCACTTAAAAAAAGGCTACTTCTTAGGGTGCCGTGCCAAAAGGGTAAAAACGGGGCCCTATTACTAAAACTCCACTGTCTGTCTGTGTGTTTAATTGTCACCACACTGTAGGTATTTATAAACTATTGTTGTACGGCCGCCAGCAGGTCAAGCTACCCGAAACTGTCAATTATTCCCAATTTAAGGTTGATTGGGAATATTTCTTAATGCCTTAATGCTTTACCTATAAAGTTGAAAATCTATTAAAGAAATTTGACAGGTTGTAGTAGCTTGATATGCTGTCGTCTGTACATATTGTAGTTAAAATTTTCACAGATGATGTATGTCTGTTGCCATTTTTTGTGTATTTAATGATACGGAATTCTTCTTGAACGAGCCTGACTCTCATTCACTTGACCAGTTTTTGTGTTCCTCTAATTTTGTCGGTGTGTATACTATTTAAGTAGAATACATTATGTACGTGGCGTAGCGGTAGCGAACGCGGCCGTTGCGCAAGGAGGCGCGGGTTCGATCCCCGCACAGTGCAAATATTTGTATGCATGAATATGAATATTTGCACTGGTCTGGTCGTGCCTCGGAAAGCACGTTAAGCCGTTGGTCCCGGTTGCCATACGAACATCTAGTGGCAGTCGTTACGGGTTGTTGGAGCCCTCAAAAGTCTAACAATTGGTCTAACTGCAATGCTTAGATATCGCCTTTAGGTTGTGGAGGTCAGACGGCAGTCGCTTCACGGAAAATATCGAAGTTTAGCCAAACTCAGCAGTTAGACTGGTAAAGCGGAACCCAGACTCCAAAGCTGAAAAGGCTTCGGATGCGACTGGGATTAACGCTGGGATGATGATGACCACATATGAACTAGATTAAGGCATTTGAGACGACCTGCGTTAACATAGGTGATACATTAGATACCGTAGCTCGGTGCACAACATCATCATCATCAACCTTTTATCGTCCCACTGCTGGGCACAGGTCTTGTCTCATCAGAGAAGGATTGAGCGTAATCACCACGCTTGGTCAATGCGGGTTGGCGATTTCAGACTTTGAAAGTCCAGGTTTCCTCAAGATGTTTTCCTTCACCTTCAGTCATTGATGTCCAAGATATACTTAGAAAGTACATATAACTTTAGAAAAGTTAAATAGGTACATGCCTGACCTGGAATCGAATCCGCACACTCATACTTGAGAGGCTGGTGTTTTAACCACTAGGCCACCACGACACACACGGTGCACATAAGTATTTAATTACGTAACTTTAACACGAAACTGCAATTCGCGAATTACTATAATTGTTGTTGTACAGTTCTAATTAACTTATACGAACCTTTCAGAAGAAAGGTTTAACTTTCAAGAGTCTTGGCGCGGAGAAAAAGAAAGTGATTATAGTTCGATCCTTCGAGTCTGGGGCTTAACAAAAAAATTTAAAATATCTTTCATCAAATTTAAACCAATTATTTTATTAGCCATGTTTTGTGGCAAAATAATTAACTTTTAATTCCAGATATGTAAAATATTTCGTACAGAATATGGATAAAATAGGGTTTACTATAATGCAATCATCATCATCATCTCAGCGATAATCCCAGTCGCATCCACAGCTTTTTCAGCTTCGGAGTCTGGGGTCCGCTTTACCAGTCTAACTGCTGATTTTTGGCTAAACTTCGATATTTTCCGTGAAGCGACTGCCGTCTGACCTCCACAATCCGAAGGCGATATCTAAGCATATTGCAGTTAGACCAATTGTTAGACTTTTGAGGGCTCCAACAACCCGTAACGACTGCCACTAGATGTTCGTATGGCAACCGGGACCAACGGCTTAACGTGCTTTCCGAGGCACGACCTGACCAGTGCAAATATTCATATTCATGCATACAAACATTTGTACTGTGCGGGGATCGAACCCGCGCCTCCTTGCGCAACGGCCGCATTCGCTACCGCTACGCCACGGAGGCTATAATGCAATGTTAACAACAAAAGTAGTATTAAAGGACGAGAGTAAAAAATAAACTTGCCAGTTTTAAATGTTTATTTATTCTCCATTGACTGGGAGCTGGGGCAACCGCGGGATTTTTTCTTTAAAAGAAAAAAAAAAACGACGTAAAATATTTTGTAAAGGGATCTCTGGAAGTGTAGACGGAGCCGATTACAAAGTCTTTATTCTATTCTACTTAAAAAAAAAATAACTAGTGCTTGATCGCAATCCCGTCTGATGGTAAGCAGTGATGCAATCGCTGATGGCAAAGCACGCCATTTTTTAAAGCCTATTCACTTAAAGACGACAGTTTCCTAGACTACTTTTTAGTTTCTACCAATCCCATGACTTTTATAAATATAGCTGCATGACTTTTACCAAGTACACGTGAAAGACAATACAGTATTCTTGCAACATATTGGGGTAGATCACAGAAATCATAATAACATTGACTTGTTGTTATGATTTCTGTGGGGTAGATGCATGAAATATAACAATCTGTTGGACTTTTCTTGACACTTTTCTAAACCGTTTAAAACATTTTAAGTACAATTGTGGATAATGTAATATTTAATTATATAATTCTCCATTAGCAATTATACAGTCAGCCATGCGTGAAAATGCGGAAAGAAAATTAAATGCAGAGTATATTGGCGTCGTTTGCTGTTGTTTGACTGATAACAAGGTGAAGGAAAACATCTTGGCGGAACCTGGAGTTTAAGTCTGAAATCGCCAACCCGCATTGAGCAAGCGTGTAAGCCATACCACTATGTTAACGTAGCATTGTGACTATTATTGTTCATTGCGTTAATTGCAAAGACAAATTTTTTGAACATAGAATGTAATAGTGTGCTGACTTGGAGGCCCTAAGAAATGAACTGTCATTTTGTTCATCGACTTTGCTAATGTCGTCGTTACCAGATGTGCTAGTGGGACTCAAATAAAGCGACTAGCGAGTGATATTATCCGGCAAGCCGAGTATATTATGTAGGTACACACGACGACATTTGTCAAACTAGTACCTTTCCAGTTTTAGCCGACCTCGCATTGTACACATACTAGCGACCCGCCCAGGCTTCGCACGGGTGCAATGCTGATACTAAATACACTACAGAAAAATTGTGAACGTTTTATAAAAACCATAGCGACCCGCTGCTCCCGCCCCGCCCCGGCCGCGGTCGGTCGGTGCCGCCGTAAACGCGACGCCCCGCCATTTTAAAATCTGTAATATCTTCGAAAATATTCATTTTAATCATATGCTATAAAAGGCGATATAGATCTATATTAAATCAACAATATATTTAAGGTATTGAATTGAATAAAGATTGACTGGCTAAAATCGCTTCGAAAATTAGCCGGTATTTTTCGTAAAAAGTAAATGACAAAAAAATGTTATTGTGGATTATCCGCAAGAGATAGACATTTACCATCGCAGACTTTTTGTAGACCTTTTCAATGTGTTCAATATTAAGTACATTATTTTGAATAATCTCGTAGGGTACAGCCAGCGGCGTTTCACTGCAAACGCGGAATTTTATTTAATTATTTACGCCATCACATTAGAAACCTCAAAAATAATATTACTTCTCCACAATTTAATGGATGTTATTATACACATAAACCTTCCCCATAAATCAATCTATCTATTAAAAACAAACCGCATTAAAATCCGTTGCGTAGTTTTAAAGATTTAATCATACAAAGGGACATAGGGAAAGAGAAAGTGAGTTTTATAATATGTACACACACAGGCTTTACGAACTATGAAATAATTTGTTTCATAATAAATTGTGTAAGTGGGCGGTAAATACATTTTACCAAATAATAATATCTATTTTCTTCTACCTATAGGTATGTGCGCGTCAAATGGACAAATAATTCAATAACGCTAACTGGTTTCGATGATACCTTTTTTCACAATTAAAAAGTGAATAATAAAAGCTTTTTACAAAATAAAAACCGACTTCCAAAAAACTCTACAACCTGCTAAATAACTGAATTCGGAAATCGGTGGCAAAACCTAAAATACAAAAACTAAAGACACCGATTTCCGAAATTAGTAATTTTTCACTTTGTAGTACTATTTTGGAAGTCGTTTATTTTTTCTTTTTGTAAAATGATTTTTTGCTGTAACAATGATTGTTTGGATAACAGATAAGATTGCACCAAACACTGAGACCAAATCATAATGTCCTTTCACATAAAAGCGACTGGCCTTGAAAGGAGAGCTCTTTCATTAAGACTTGATCATAAAAAAAGAAATAAAACATAAAATGAAGATATTTCAATGGTTTTGAAAGCGTTAAAATAAGCGCTTTCTTTTCATACTTGAAAATATATTCGGATTATAATAAAAGTGATACGAGATATGTAAAAACGAGATTTGAAGACAATAGGTAATTTGGTAACCTATTTCGGTGGATTCAAGGTCATCACGTTCAATGTGTTCCAAATGAATGTTGAAAGGAGAGATGTTTTATTTACTGAATACTTTAGTGTAGAGGTACACGGTCAAGGAGGTCACCCTTACCTCTCCCGAGGGTGTCGTAAGACGGAATGTAATGCTGTAGGTATAAATTTTAATGGGTATCATTTTGTAATGACCTCACTTTTGGCTCTCTGATGCTCGGCTCCTGTAAATAAAAACGAATCATTTAGCTCACCAATGCTAGCAGTTTTTTTTTGCCAAACTAAGCATGTAAATAGATTTGCAAACTAACTTCACAGGTTTTCAGTATGTGAGAGTCATATCTTTAACCAAAAACAGTCCATAAATTATAGGAATCGGCCATCATTAATTGTTTATATAGGAGCGATTACAACTTGATATAGACTGTTATATCGCCTTCTAATCATAAGTAACTTTGTGTACTGTGACTTATAGATGTTACGGAGTTAAGAAAGGAGTGCTTACAAGTAATGCTTTAAATATATATTTTTTTTATAAGTTATAAACTAGCGCTTGACCGCAATCCCGCCTGATGGTAAGCAGTGATGCGATCATTGATGGTAAAGCGCGCTAGTTTATTAAGAGCCTATTCACTCTAGCCCTGAAGACACTCAAATTGTAACGTGACGGAAACACCGTCGTTGTCAAATTGTTCCAGTCCCTCGATTTATCGCGTACGTATAAAAGAGGAAGCGAAACGCTTCGTCCGGGTCGCGGTGGTGTCAACAACGTAAGGGTGGAAACTCGCCGTACGACGGGTCGTCCGATGGTAGAACAGAGATGGGGAATTAAATCATGCAATTTCCTTGCACACTCACCAGAATGCAACCTTAAGAAGACCGAAAGGCTGGCTACTCTACGCCTGTGCTCCAGGCTTTGGAGACCGTTTCGAGTTAAGTCTGGGTCGCCAATCAGCCTCTTCGCACGCCTCTCCACTGCATCCAAAGTAGCCAGGTGACATTTCGCAACACCAGCCCAAATGTGGCTGCAGTACTCCACACACGAGCGGACCTGTACTTTGTACAACATTAGAAGCTGCCCCGGTGTGAAGTACCGCCGGACCTTTGCGATAACGCCAAGTTTTCTGGCAGCCACCCTGGCCTTGGACTCAATGAACAGCCCAAAGTTAAGTATCGAGGAAATCTCTACTCACAAAAGCTGAAGGCGGTTGGTGCACTCCAAGGATACATTCTGAAAAGTAGGAGCCAAGGTGAACGGGCTCCTTTTGGCGGTGAAAAGACACGGCTGTGTTTTGGCGGCATTGAATGCTACAAGATTGGCTTTGTCCCATTCGGAGACTGCCTGTAGTGCAGCACTCGTACGCTCTACCATAGCCTCTCTTTCGGACCGGATTGTTTCCTTACTAGCCCGAGTTTCCGGCAGGTATCTCTCCATAACTGTGCTGTCATCTGCATACCCATAGATACCGGGCATCAGCAGATCGTTAATATGCAGCAGGAACAGAGTTGCAGAGAGAACAGACCCCTGAGGAACACCGGCATTGGTCGACATGGGCTCCGATGAGCATCCGTCGACAATAACTCGGAGGGACCGTTCAGTCAGGAAGTCTTTTACCCAGCCAGTCAGGCCAACGGAAACGCCGTACGCTGGAAGCTTACTCAAAAGGCCAGCGTGCCATACCCGGTCGAAGGCCTTCGAGACATCAAGGGAGACGGCAATCGCTTCCCCATTTTTCTCGAGGGCCTCTCCCCACATGTGAGTGGCATAAACTAGTAGGTCCCCAGTTGACCGATTGCGCCGAAAACCGTACTGTCGGTCACTGAGGAGATCGTTACCTTCCAGGTAAGCCAAGAGGCGTGAGTTCAATACACGCTCCATAATGTTGCAGAGTATGGAGGTTACCGAAATCGGCCGATAGTTGGTAGGATCGGCACGACTACCCTTTTTGGGCACGGGCTGCACGTTGGCAAGCTTCCAGGACCTGGGCACTATACCAGTCCCAAATGAGAGGCGATACAGGCGCGTCAATACAGGAGACAACTCGGGCGCACATGCCTTAAGAACAATCGCTGATATACCATCTGGACCACTAGCCTTATTCACGTCAAGACGACAAAGTGCTCTCAGGACCTCCTTGTTCCGAATGCAAACCTCCGGCATTGAAGCTCCGCAATGAGGTAAATTAGGTGGAGTAGCACTGCCAGTATCAAGAGGCGAACTATGGGCAAAGAGATATGCAAAGAGACCTGCTTTCTCTCTCGCCGTATGAGCCAGTGTTCCATCAGGCCTAACCAGCGAAGGCAGTGTGGGCCGACAGAAGTTCGCCTCGACCGATTTGGCAAGGGACCAAAAAGATCTGCTACCGGATGGCTGCGCAGATGGCTTGTTGCCAATATGGGTAATACGGTCGAAGCGAGCCCTCTTAAGCGCCTTTTTGTAGGACTTGGCAGCACGGTTAAAGGCTCTCTTCTTTGAGCTTAGATCCGGAGCTCTGCGGTCACGAGCGTCAACCCAGGTGAGAAATGCCGCGTGCTTAAGCTGTTCAGCTTGGACACAATCGGCATTGAACCGTGGGCGAGCTGAGCCACCGACGGGCACGTCGCTGAAGGGGATAAAATACTCCATAGCTTGACGCACCACATCGGTTATAGCGTCCGCACAGCTCGACGAATTGTCAGAAGAGAAGCAGACCTGCTGCCAAGGATAAGACGCAAAGAAGTGGCGCATCTCATCCCAATCTGCTGACTTGTATCGCCACAATCTCCGCTCACGAAAGTCGTGATCTGGAGGGGAGAAGGACGACACAGACTTCACCAGACAGTAGTCTGAAGTTCACAACGGTGAGGAAACCGTTACAACACATCTGTCCGGATCAGTGGTCAGCAGAAGGTCCGACCAGCTGGGAAAGGCCCATTGATAGCGCAAAGTTACGCGCTTCTCTCCCAGCGTGGTCGGTCCTCTGGTATGGGAAGAACCAGTCTTGATGGCAGGCATTAAAGTCCCCCAGAGCGATGAACTCTGCGTCAGGGTGCCGATGCAGCACATTGTCAGCAGCTTCACTAAGTTGGTCAAATAGTCGAGTTGTCTCCTGGTCACCGCTGTGCGATCGGTAGACACAGGTATGGACAATATTGTCCACACCAGTGTCAACCAACAGCCATAAGGTCGATAGATGAGGGTCTTCGAGGTTAAAAATGCAAAAGATGTCATTGCGGACATACACACAGACCCCGGCACGCTCCGGGAAATGATGCTCCAAAGAGTATCCCGGGTAGTTGAGGTATGCCGCATCAGAAGGACATCTGATCTGGGTCTCCGTCAAGAAAAGTAGGTGAGGCTTTTCAGTCTCAAGGTGATGGTGGACTGCATCGATATTGGAGTGCAGACCTCGAATGTTTGAGAGGTGCACTTTAAACGAGAGGACGCGCGCCCGCTATGTACACCTACTTTTCTTATTTATACTTTTCATCTTTGATTTGAAATTGAGTGAATAGGAAGGAAGACGGCAGTTGAGCGAGGTGAAGCAATGTTAAACCCAACAACACTACCAACGATGCCGCGCCAGAGGGAGGTTGATCTGGAGACTGCGGGGACGCCCGAACCCCCCCAGGGATCGCCATCGGGTCCTCTCGTCCGGTCGCCAACCGGTACGATGGGGCCACCCTGGGATTTTTCGCAGTTGGCGGGGCAGCCTTTCGTGTGTGGCTGGCACACTACTTGGGCCCCCAACTACCTGCGGTCGGCCAGCGGAGCACCGTGCTTCGGATTCCGCTACCCTCCAGGACCAAACTCCCGACACAACAACATTTAGCACATCGTACCCGGCACACATCGCGACACAACTGCTCAGACCCGTCCTCCGTACGGCTTCACCAAACATCATGCCGGAACACGACGAATCGCTTGTAGACATGACTTTGTCTGGTGGGTGATAACTTATGCCGGCGGCTGATGTTGTAGCCTCCCACCTTAAAAAATAATAAATAATTGTAAATAAATAATTGTAATTATTATTTAACTGCATCCTTGAAACCTGACCAAAAGTCGATAAAAGAAGAAAATGAATTTCTCTTTAAAGTAATTTTTCCCGTGATGAAAATTCCGAGAGCTCGAGTTTCCGTCCGCATGGCGAACGTCGGCCGGGAGCTTCCTCGTTCATTAATTTTATTTGTGAGGTAGACCCACTAAGCTCTCTCGTAAAACAACAATCTTGAGTGCAATCAATTTTAAATATGTCCTAGCTATCTTGTTCTAGTTACTTCATCGGTTTGTTGTAACGAGCTTCAAAACTAATTTACTTTTCTAATTTATTAAACATGAAGCGTCTACTTTCTAGCCTAGTTTCCTTGAACTTTTTTATTGCATCGCCTGTTTCGCATTCTAGTTAAAAATTACAGCGTCCCTTTATGTTCGATACCCCTGAGATCGGACCCATTACATCAGGCAAGAGCATGAATAATTTGTAGCAATACCTTAAGAGAAAAATTCTCTAAAGGGTCGCATGCAACTGAATAAAAGACGGAGTTTAAATAAAACTGTCATTTATCCTGCTCTAGCCTGTAGAACTTTGTGCTGGCCACTGAATAAACAAAAGACTTCTACATCCAACTTTGTTAATGATGTTAAGGTGGGCAGAGGTGTCACGTTACTCAAGGGAGAAATGGAGTAGGTTCGTTAGTAAGCAGCTTTAAGGTAGCGCCTATATAGGGTAAAATTGACTAGCTAGGTATTTACCTGTTGAAATGGTTATATATGTGAGATTTATGGAACATAATCGATTAAATAAAAATAAAATATTCTTTATTCAATATTAATCGATGTGCTTTGAAACATAAATAATCGATTTCTAAAATAAACCGTTTTTTCTATTATTTAAAAATCTTCATGCTTAACAATAATAGTTGACATAAATGTCTATATAAAAACCAAATTGAATAAAGAATAGAGGTAAACAAACCGTTGCTAGGCAACGAGTTGTTTTACCCCTAAACAGAGATGTTAACAACGTTTACTAGATAGATGATTTTCATAAATGTAATAATCCTACTTCCTACTAATGTAAAACAATAAACAGATAATATATGTTTTGATATTTATGATTTACATCATCATCATCCCAGCGTTAATCCCAGTCGCATCCGTAGCTTTTCAGCTTTGGAGTCTGGGGTCCGCTTTACCAGTCTAACTGCTGATTGTGGCTAAACTTCAATATTTTCGGTGAAGCGACTGCCGTCTGACCTCGACAACCCGAAGGCGATATCTAAGCATTGCAGTTAAACCAATTGACTTTTGAGGGCTCCAACAACCCGTAACGACTGCCACTAGATGTTCGTATGGCAACCGGGACCAACGGCTTAACGTGCTTTCCGAGGCACGACCCGACCAGTGCAAATATTCATATTCATGCATACAAATATTTGCACTGTGCGGGGATCGAACCCGCGCGCCTTGCGCAACGGTCGCGTTCGCTACCGCTACGCCACGGAGGCTGTCATATTTATGATTTACATAACCGATTTAAATGAAATCTGACACACATGTAAGCTTATTTCCTAATAGCTCAAATTTTTGATACATGATCATCATCATCAGCCTTTACTCGTCCACTGCTGGACATAGGCCTCTTTCATGGCACGCCAACAAGCTCGATCCTGAGCAGATCTCCGCCAGCCACTACCAGCCACCTTTTTGATGTCGTCGCTCCATCTCGCCCAAGGGCGAGATACATATAATTACTAAATACGTAGTCCATATTTGAAATGTTTAAATAAAATACCTACTTTAAAAAAAAATAAACGACTAAAACAGTAATTTTGATAATCTCTTTCCTAAAATACGGTTTCGTGTTTTCCTAACCATATTTTCCGCATTGGAAAATAATCTTTCGGATGGAGCGGAAGTGACAACTGACTGGGTCACGGAGATTTTTTTTTTACTGTAGCCGTGCAATCCACTTGTGGTTCGTTATCAATCGTGTTTGATAGTTCATCATCATCATCATTAGCAACCTTTTTATCGTCCCAGTGCTGGGTACAGGTCTCCTCTCATACAGAGAAGGATTGAGCGTAACCACCACGCTTGCTCAATGCGGGTTGGCGATTTCAGACTTAAAGTCCAGGTTTCCTCAAGATGTTTTCCTTCACCTGTTTAATCAGTTATTGGTGTCCAAGATATACTTAGAAAAGTTACATTGGTACTTGCCTGACCTGGAATCGAACCCGCACACTGATACTTGAGAGACTGGTGTTTTAACCACTAGGTCACCACGACTATAATTGTTATTTTATATATAGATAGTTAAAACCGACTTATTCGCCAACTGGCGAACGAGTATGACGCTCGCCAGTTGACGAAAAACGACTCATGTTTATTTCGTGTGGTTGTGTTAGTTGTGTCGTAGACAATACTTATTAGCAGAGAGCGGCAATGACATGAATGATATTTAAGGAAATGTTGTGTACGTGACCAAATAAGGAATCATTAAGTGGTCACAGCGAATTAAAGTCCCACTCCTGCATTAATTTGTCATCGTTCAAAATCAGATGTTTTTTTTTACATAATGAGGAGTAAACACGAATGCCTGTGTTCAAATATCGCAAGGCTTAGCTGGGCGCAGGTACGAGGCAAATACAATAGTCTAGCGGCTAGACTTTGCCTCATTAGTTGGTTGTTCTATTTGCAAACTCGATTCGAAAACGTGCAAATAAGAACCTTAAACTGACTACCCCGCTAGTCAGATTAAGGTTCTTATTTGCACATTTTCGTTATTTACGTTGTTGAATAGACTTTTGAAGATGTGTCGCTATAGATTTACAATATCCTTGAAAATTATTCAGTTTGAGATTAATAACCCAATTAGGGCGTGAATGTCGTACCAAAGATATCCTTGTAGATACTTCTACAACCTTACTTAAGCCTTTAAACGCTTTTTTACATCCCTCTGTTGCTTTGGTTACAAGGTTTATCAATTTCCTCTAACAAGGGTTTAAAAAGTCCTTCAGATTAATAAATTGTTCGTTATTTCTGAAGAATATTTTCTGAGAGAATACTTTTAATCGTCTAACTACTTTTGCATACTTAATATAAAAAGTGATAACAAAGCGACCAGTATCTTTCATCTGGGCCGCGGCAACATCTTGCGAGGACGCTAATGAAATTTCTCCGGATAAAAATGACGTCATAATAAAAAATGCGGAATCCAAAAGGATTGTATTTATCATACAGATGGGAATCTTAAGGAGGATTACGAGTGAGAACAAGGGAAAAAGAAGAATGTATGTACTGCTTTTTGTGGGACATTTTGAAATTGCATAATTTACGTTACACGGAAAATAATAGCGTAACACTAAGATTAGCAATGGCTTTCATTATGGCTATTTAACACGTTCGTTGCATTACGAGATCTATCAGATCTCTTGCAGGACTTTTGTATTGTGCGTTGAACATAATCGTGTTGTTTCACTCCTTGCGGGAGGATCTAAAGTGTAAAGTTCTTTAGGTATGAGTACGACAAATATACATATTTGCTTCCTACTTAAAGCTGAGTTCAAGGACATTAAAAAAGAAATTAGAGATGGATTAGGTCCCTAACGCACAGTACTGTAATTATTTTCATTCCTTGCGTTAGGAGATATGTCGGTACTCGTGGAATCGTACGCCTCGTAGACGCAAAAGAGGGAAGGTGGGCGGCGCGGGCGCTGCATGACTCGTTTTAGTGTTGTCCTAGCATCGACGTGGGAGAGGTCGCGCGCACGTTTGCAAAATAACACTCGCGTATATACCTACGTGTTGATTATCATTTTTATTATACAATGAGTTTTTGAGATTGTCTTAGCTTAGTAGCATTTCTGGTGGGCTTTGCTACTTATCTCTAATGATAGAGTGTTTTAATTATGTAAGCAATATACTACACAGGGGAGGGGGGTATCACTCTCTGGTAAGTTTCTGGTAGCCTAAATTTCGGTTATTAAAACAAAAACGTTGTTATAGTAAACTTACAAGAGACCTGTGACATCCAGCTTTTATTTAATACCTCCGTATATTTTTTTCAACAACAGCCTAAGAACAAATATATACATAAGAGACTCGAATAACGAAACTAATAAAATTAGATTCCATCGCATTTACTTCACTGACATAGTTGCATGCTGTTTATTTATACAATGCATTTTATTACAGAATTACCCGAAGGAAGATGTACTGATCATGTTTTCCAACGTGGCGACAAAAAAAGTCGTTGTGTGGGTTGTTACGAAAAATTACGACGCACATTAAACAGCACTAACGCTTCTAAAAAAACTAAACGAATAGTTACCATTTGCGCGAAATGCAAGCAATCAATGTGCTTACCATGTTTTAATGAAAAACATTTAAATAATTAATAAAACTTTTTCAATCGACAACTGAGATATTATTTTATTACCATCACTACTTACTACACATATTGAACTATCTTCGGTTGCGGTACGAGATACAATCGATATCATTTTTTTTTTAGTATTTGTCGTTTATTCAAATGTCATAACTGCGTGCGAACCTAGCAAAATATAAAGCAGTAGGCTATCTTTCACCCACAAAAACTTTAAAATATATTTGATTTTTTTTTTGGAAGATATAAATTATTTTCAAAACTGTATCTTTAGGAGACTGATTAGGTCTCAAACGCACCAAAAAGTAGGTTAGTTTCGAGATCTTTTAGGTCTCCAAAGCACTAGCTGAAAGTTCTTTGAAAGTGATGGCGCAGGGAACGTGTTATACATTTATTATTTACGTTATTGAGAGGACCATTTTTTCCAAAATCTGGAGTAAATGGCTTAGAAAATTCGTTCAAAATGATTCCTATTGTATGTCTGGGTCTGTCTATACATTTTTTTAAATGCAATAAGCTAAACGCGATTAGAGGGTTGAAACAAGCATTTAAAAAACTAAATTCAAAATCATAATCAGTATTCTTGTTCTATTTTAGGTACTGCTACTTTATCAGACAGGATATAGTCCCCCCTCCTTGCAACAAAAACACTGATTATGTCATCATTATCGCTGACATTATATAGTAAACTGAACATCCATTTATTTTAGGTTAAAACAAGAGCGGTTCTAGCACAATAATTATAATTTTAATTACAGCGAATAAATGGAGAGCTTTATAGTTATTGCATTCAGAATGAGGGTCAGCCCTTAAAATTCCTTTATATGAAAGCAAAATGATAAAAGAGAATGGAATAGAAATACAAATAAAAAGGTTTTATTGTAGTGTAGTCTATTTCAGACGTGGTTTTAAATGGCTGAGACGCTTTTAGGATGGGGAAGAAGAATGTGTGTCAATGGTGCTACAGAAGTGTAGCGAGATTGTAAAACAGTAGGTACTTGCTTGTAAGGTCGATTTAACGTTTCAATTTCTAATTGTTTTGTGACTGCTGTGCTATCTATACTTAATATACAACGTGTAACATAAAGGGTATATACATAACAAAGGCATGGCATCTTTACATGATATCAAACGGTATTGGAAGGGTTTTTTAATCCTATTTCTTTATGTTAGGAAGTTATGAAGAAAAACACCGCCTGTGATAGGCTACTATCATACTAGTCGCACAGAGATATTGAAGACATTTATCGGATTTTGGCAAGTAACCTGACGGGTAACGAGTAGTTATTAACGTATGTAGTGTGCTGCCACGTTTGTTATGATTTAATTTTAAGAAACACACGTAACCGAAAATTTGGTACCAATTTTTTGAGTATTTTATTTTGAGTTGAAACCCTTCCGATATCGTTTGATATCATCTAAAGATGCCATGCCCTTGGTATGTATAATGTATATACCCTTTTTGTTACACGTTGTATAAAGCTGAAGAGTATGATTGTGTGTTTGATCGCGCTAATCTCAGGAACTACTGGTCCGATTTGAAAAATACTTTTTGCGTTGGATAGCCCATTAATCCAGAAAGACTTTAGGTCATTAATGCTTTAGGCTATATAACATCACGCTGTGCCACCAATAGGAGCAGAGCATGATATGCTCTGCTCATTTTAAATTATTAATGTTATCAAAAATTTAAAATGTATGCCGTAGCTATATTATGATCTAGAAGTGTAATAATGTATCTATAGAAATCGACTGTTTTGGGGTTCAAGTAAAATGTTCAAATAACGTTGGATAGCCCGTTAATCCAGGAAGGCTTTGGGCTATAGCCCAAAGCCTTCCTGGATTTCTGGATTTCTCCGCTTCTATTAGTCGCAGCGTGATGTTATATATAACATCACGCTGCGACTAATAGAAGCGGAGCATATAAAAAAACGCGAACGAAGTCGAAGAAGAAATTGCAAAAAATATATAACTATTTTGGCAACACTAAGTATGATGTCTGGTTTCAGTTTATATTCACCGTTGCGGGAAATCCAATTGCAAACAAAGACAAAATACATTAATCCGTTCGTTATGGTGGGTACAAGGTAAATACAAAGTAGTTAACACTTCTGCTATGGGGGCATTAATCTACAGATACAATCTTACTAATTTTATAAATGTGAAAGCGAGTTTGTTTGTTTGTTTCGCATTCACGCCTAAACTACTGGACGGATTTGGATGAAATTTGGCACACAGATGGTTTATAAACAGGAATAACACACATGAAACTACTTTTTATCCCGATATTCCCACGGGAACGAAAATTACGCAGTTGGAACCGCGGGCGCAGTTATTATAAAATAAAAACATAACAATAACAACATTTCTATTATACAGCTAAATTCATCTACTACTTACCTCCTTTATTTCTTTTTATACACAAATAAATTACATTTTTAAATATTTACCTATAGAAATAAAAAAAAGTATTTAAAAATATAAAAATAGTAGCCTACCGGTATCGGGAACAGGGTCCAAGCTACCGGTGGTCAGGGAAAGAAACCTCCTGACAATGCGAGCCGTGTCCAGAAGTACCGCTTTTGGAATCAAGCCCTTGATCCAGCTGCCCAATGAGAACCTCCTGAGGTGTTGATCGAGCTGTCACGCACGACTATCGGTACAATGGTTGCTGAATCCACATCCCACATGTCGACAATCTCGTGAGCCAAGTCAAGATACTTGAATTGTTTATCTTTCTCGGCTTTCACCAGGTTCTCACTATGTGGGATGGTTATGTCAGCAATCATTACTCTGATTGATCCACCAGCACTATATCTGGTGTATTGGCAACAATAGTCCTGTCCATAAATGGCAATATCACATTGTACTGGGATCGATCCATCATCTACCATCATCGTACATCTTACCTTATTATTATTGTACAAATATTGTATACATTATATTGTTTACCCTTTTACTCAAAAAAATCTTTTAATGTGTAATAAACTATATAATTTTAAGCCAACTTTGTTTTTGGAACTTTTTATATTTCATATGAAGCTTATCTAGAGCACACTTGAATTTTCGTGCACATAAAATACGGATGGGAACTCTTGTAAATTTTATGAGAGAATTGGGTTAAAAATTAAGGTCATATTTTCCGGCTGAGAGGAAATTAGTACTTAGGTCCCTCGTTCAATACTTTGTATGTTGTGTGCGTCTGTGTCCCCTAAACCCAAGCTTTTAAGACTCTGGAACTATTTCATCTGATCTACAAAAGTTTGTTCTGATAATAAATTAAATCGGCTCCGAGCACAAAAACCTAATCTTTCTGTTGTAAACCGAAACACACATTAACGATATTAATCGTTTTTCATGCGTGTAAAGTTGATTTATAGTAAACGCGTGATTAAATGACGCTAAAGATCAAAATGACTGATGTCATTTATTCATTTAAATTACATTAAAATGATTGTGTACCAATTGTTAGCTACTGCTTCCTTAATGAACACGGTTACAACACCATTATCAACGATATTCATTACGGCCAATATAACAAAGGTTTTATGTAAGGATATTGATGGCGGAGAGATGGCGTTAGAGTCAGCCTCCGTGGCGTAGCGGTAGCGGACGCGGCCGCTGCGCAAGGTGGCGCGGATTCGATCCCCGCATAGTGCAAGTATTTGTGTGCATGAATATGAATAGTTGCACTGGTCTGGTCGTGCCTCGGAAAGCACGTTAAGCCGTTGGTCCCGGTTGATAGGTATACAAACATCTAGTGGCAGTCGTTACGGGTTGTTGGAGCCGTCAAAAGTCCAACAATTGGTCTAATTGCAATGCTTCGATGTCGCTTTCGGGTTGTGGAGGTCAGACGGCAGTCGCTTCACGGAAAATGTCGAAGTTTAGCCATTTCAGCAGTTGGACTGGTAAAGCGGACCCCAGACTCCAAAGCTGAAAAGGCTTCGGATGCGACTGGGATTAACGCTGTCATGATGATGATTGATGGCGCTAGAAGGATAAAATGAATCCTTGATGGTAGGAGTGGACTGTAGGTATTAAGATTTTAGGTTCAATATATATTTCGAAGGTCCTACAGCGGGTTCCCACAAAATTACCTCCCACCAAAAGTATGCCAGTAAAACTCACCTGTGTCCCGGCGTCTCGGCAGTCCTAGGATGAACCAACAATCAGGTTCGGGAGTATCTTCTGACTTCTCGAGGCGGAATTTCGAGAGCGCGGGTGTGTGATCGCGTCGGGTTCAACGTAACAATTCAATGGGCCCGAACCGATATCTTCGTGGAAATTGTATTTGTATGTATCCTCAATTCTATGTGTGCATCAAATCACTCCTTTCTTATTATCGATTTTAGTGACTGCGTGTTTTCATAAGGTTTGGACTATGTTTCTGTCTGGTTCAAATAATCAATCAATCAATCAATTTGACCTATCGCAGTCCACAGCTCAACAGAGGCCTGTCTTAAGCACCTTGTCCTCCGCCTCCAGTCTGCCCAGCCGTTTTTTAAAAGTCGTAGGTCCATTAACTTGGAATGTCCCACGCTAGGGGTTACCATTCTGGTTATCGTGAAAGTAATATCTGGTAATGATTAATTATATATTTTCGTCTGTTTTTTAAGCTATATAAGGTCGAATATAAAACATTGAATATAGTTTAGTCGCTAAATCGCCACCATTTTCGCACTCTTTTGATGACGTTACTGGTAAAAAACTTGAAATAATATCAAAGAAAAAGAAAAAAAAAACAACAAACGGAAAGATATTGCATAAATAAAATAAATAACTATAATTGCATAAGTTGATAAAAAATATTTTATGCAATAGCTTTACCGCGGCAGTCCCCGAGTGCCATACGTTTTTTTTTATGAGTTTGTTTTAGTATAAGGTGTCTATCCTAACACCAAAAATTTTAAGACAAACATCTATACATATTTGGCAAAGAAGCCATACATTTTATCATCGACGTTTTTTTTACATAATTAATTAAAATAAATATACGTTTTAAAATCACTTGATGTTTTGCATAAAATCGTCAGTCCGCTATTGAAGCGGAGTAAATATCACGTAGATCCATCCTAGCGTAGGAAATCGCAGTATCAACTATGGCTACTTATTTTACTTATTTTGGCTGGCTTACTTATTTTTTTTTGTTGCTATGCCTTCTTTACTACTTATTAATGAATATATATATGTTAAATATATATGTTATACGATTAAAAAGCAGGTAGTTACAAATTTCAATTAATAATTAAAATATTAACTGAAGCGATCACGTATTTTAATAGTCTTGATAAGCATAGTCATATTGGTTATTTTACTTCAGGTTTTAATCATCGTTGAAGCAAAACTGATGAGATTTGTTAAGGTTTGACATTTTCCTATGGAAATTGAATTAAATAATTATGCACACTTGTGCTACGTAAACCTAAGGATTATAATAATATATCGAATTAAATTGATAAATTGGTAGAACTACAGATTTGCAAAATTAAATTAACAGTTTCCTTGCTCATTTGTATCAACAATTCAATTTATTGAAATTTTCTTGTAGGATAGCGGCATAATAAAATCAATGCAATGTCCTCAATATGCCCAATGTGTTGATCAAATCACCGTATGTAAAATAAATGGCTTAAAAATCTGAAGTATCAGTCATCTGAGAGACTTCAATCCAGTCAGCTTAAATTCTATCTCCTTCACAATCACAAACGTATACTTTCAAACACACACCCATCATACACAGACATAAATCATATATTTATGCCAAATCTAGACACATTTTGTTTCTTGTTTATATTAAACTGCACTTACTTAGTATTTAAGCAAACTTCATCTCATGTACATAAGTCTTGGCCTGTTGGTGACAGGTATTGTATTCCTCTCGGCACTCGTACAAGCCCTTCTTGCCAGCAACAACATTGGTGACGGAAAATAATTAATTATATACAAATAAACTTATCGTCCCACTGCTGGGCACAGGCCTCCTCTCATACAGAGAAGGATTGAGCGTAATCACCACGCTTGCTCAATGCGGGTTGGCGATTTCAGACTTAGAGTACAGATTTCCTCAAGAAGGTTTCATTCACCTTGTAATCAGTCATTGGTGTCCAAGATATACTTAGACAGTAGGGGGAATACGCAATGAAATGGGCGCGTTTTGAAACGGACACTGATGTCTTAGAATTTTTGCACGAAAATATTCAAGGCAAGTAATGGCTGCCGCGAGCCGTCATTATTGTGGGTTTATCTATGTCCTTCAGTGTCACCAATAACCAAACGACATGAATATATTCGTATAAAAATTGTACGTTACGCGTTGGTACTTGCCTGACCTGGAATCGAACCCGCACATTCATACTTGAGAGGCTGGTGTTTTAACCACTAGGCCACCACGACTTGATCCACGACGTGGTCCTTCCCTGTATGAGAGGAAGCCTGTGGCCAGCAGTGGGACGATAAAAAAAAGGTTGATGGTGATAATGATGAAATAAAGTTAAAACTAAAACCCTAACACTAAAAAGTACGAAACAAGAAAATAGTCTCCGCTGAAATTATTATACAAACTATTAAAAAATTGCTGATAATTTATATGTATGATAGTTTGTGAGTATGGATGAATGTTATTCTTTCACGCAAAAACAACTGAACGGATTTAGATGAAATTTGGCTCATAGAGAGTTTATAACCAGTAAATTTTTACCCCGACATTCCCAGGGGATTGGATCATTCGCGGGTGAAGCCACGGGGCGTAGCTAGTTATACATTTATCAACGTATTTTTTATACGTCATACGAGATATATGTTTAGAGGATAGCCGTATGCCACATAGATTTTATTTTATTATTACCTATCCATACTAATATTATAAATGTGAAAGTAACTCTGTCTGTCTGTCTGTCTGTCTGTTACGCTTTCCCGCTTAAACCTTTCAACCGATTATGATGAAATTTGGCACAGACAATCTTTAGACCCTGAGAAAGAACATAGGCTACCTTTTATCCCGGAAAAATTTGATATTCCCGAGGGAAATCTAAAAAGCGCGATATAACCGAACAGCACGCGGGCGAAGCCGCGGGCGGAAAGCTAATTGGCTATCCAACACCAAAAGAATTGTTCAAATCGGACCAGTAGTTCCTGAGATTAGCGCGTTCAAACAAACTAATCTCACTAAATGACTAAACGTCTAAATCGCTAAACGTCTAGACTAAACGTCATAACTCACTCGCACGCTTGAACAGTTGTAACTAGGGTTGTAACGGAGCTTCGCCTCCGCTTCCGTTACTGCGGAAGTTCCGCAAGAAATCGTATCTTCGCTTCCGCCTCCGCCTCCGCACAATTTCTGCGGAGTTATAACGGAGGTTTATTTAAGTATTTATAAAATAAACTAGCTTTCCGCCCGCGGCTTCGCACGCGTGGAGTTCGGTTATATCGCGCTTTGTAGATTTCCCTCGGGAACTCTCGGGAATGTACCTTTTAAGGTAGCCTATGTTCTTTCCCAGGGTCTAAAGATTGTCTGTGCCAAATTTCATCAAAATCGGTTGAGAGGTTTAAGCGGGAAAGCGTAACAGACAGACAGACAGACAGACAGACAGACAGACAGACAGACAGACAGACCGACAGACAGAGTTACTTTCGCATTTATAATATTAGTATGGATAACGCGCAAGCTGCGACGCTCGACAACCGTCCGGCCGCGTTTGAGCGCGAAATGGTCAAGAATCAACTAGTGCGAGGCGGGAATGCGGCAAACACAATTTGTTTCTCCTTAATTTTCATTACAAGAAGGTAATATTTTTTTTACCAAGTGTACTACTATTAATGTACGTATTTAAAATAAAAAAAAATGTTTTAATTAACCATAAATTTCAATTTTTTCTATATGTACTTTCACCACCGCCTCCGCCTCCGTTAACCTCCGCATCCGCGGAGGTGAGACTCGTCGCCTCCGCATCTGCCTCCGCCTCCGCTAACAAGCCTCCGTTACAACCCTAGTTGTAACCTCGCGCTGTTCTGTGCTCGCGCTCACAGGTGCAGCCATGGAGCAAATATTAGCTCCATAGGTGACTTTCAATGAACTTGGCAAGATGTAAAAACCATTAAAACTGTCCGGCTATTGAGGCATCGGTCAGAAATCAGAATTCAGTGAGAGTTCAAGTGTTTGCCAGGGATGGCAAGGGACTGCAATTACACTAACAGTCTGACAATGGTTGATGTGATTTGATTTTCAGAAAAAAAAAAGTATGAAAAATTGAGCCTAATGCCTTTTAACGTACTATTTTATTTACATATACACACTCATTACCTGTTACTTGCTCAAGTAACCAACCAATTCCATACTAGCCGATCGTTCTAACTTGTATTGAGGGTTCTTACAAGCGCAGAAAAATTTTCAGCTTTATTAATAACGAAGGTCTGGCCGTCGTATGCTCTTGGGCTATAATTAATGCTACATTCATGCACTGTTTTTAATCATTATTATCAACCGTTTTTTAATGGAATTTTTAATTATTCTGTCGCGGTTTACATGGTTGTTAGCAAGGTCAGTTTTATGCTGTTAAATGTCCAAGAGATTCAGGGTTAAAAAGGAGAAATGTACCTATTTATGATTGTTGTAAACGGTAAACTAAAATGCCTTTCGGTTTTAGACCATATTGTTTGTACGTAATAACTTTGCAATAAGATATTTCTCAGGTACCTAGATCCGAATCTCGAATACCTAAATCTCAACCTTAATTATTTAAATAATTTGTAGAGATTTGGATTTAGGTGCTTCGTATCCTAAATGCAAAACCTATGGAATTGACCATTTAGGCAATGAAAATAGGATTTTGTTCAGTATTCATTTATTAAAAGTATTTTGTTCAGCTATTGTATCATGTACTTAGACATGATTTAAAAATAGCTTACTAGATGGACACTTGATGGAACAAAAACATTACAATTTACTTGGTGAGTAGTAAAATGGTTTTGTCCTATCAAAACCATTCTTAGTTCTAAGCCGAGAAACCTTAAAATTGGAATGTTTATAGAAGAGAAATTGCCAGTAGCAGTTAGGGTAAGGTATAGATAAAATTTGGATATGATCCGTTAGCCGGGACGGGTGGTGAAAAACCCCGGGATGCCCACGTCATGTCCAATAAGCTTTAGCTACGAATAAAAATTCTTGGCGCCTAACCTTTCTATACATATAAAGGGATGAAACTACACCCGGTTTTTATTAGATAAAATGTTCGGATGCTCGTGTTCAAGTTTGGCTGAGTGATATATGATTACACAATGAATTTATATAAAAAAGATCTTTTATGGTTTTCTGCCCATTTGGAAATAGTCATCGTATAAGTTTTTTGGATTTAAAAATCAAATCTAAATTCGTTGACACAAAGGAAGTTCATATGAAAATCACTAAATGCTTTTAGCGCTAAACGTATTAACAACGTTGTGAAAATTTATGTCAATCGTTTGTGCATGTCATGCAGAGTAATGTTTTAAATTTAGTTTTCGCGTATTAAACGCTAAAAATAAATTTAAAATATTTAACGTAGCTTTGGTGTAGTGTAAGTTGATCTTAGTATCTGCAGCTTTGTACCTAAATCTGTAGGTATATATGATGTAGGATGATGATGATGAAAACTCATTTCACATGAGTTTTCTATCAAAAGTTTGAAAAGAAGATAACCTCGAATGTCCGATGAAGATTTTGTGCAATATTTATTTTCGTGATATCATTTCCATGCACAAATAATGGTCTTTAAGACCAGGTACAAAATTTAATGAAAATTAACATACCTTCCTCCTCCGGTCGGCCTCCGTGGCGCAGCGGTCAACACGCCTGCCTGCGACGTGGAGGCCCCGGGTTTGATCCCCGGCCAGGTCATGATGGAAAACGATCTTTTCCTGATTGGCCTGGGTCTTGGATGTTTATCTATATATGTATCTATTATAAATATACTAGTATCGTTGAGTTAGTATCCCATAACACAAGTCTCGAACTTACTTTGGGGCTAGCTCAATCTGTGTGATATGTCCGTATATATTTATTTATTTATTTATTCCTAGCAACAAAAACAACACTTGAGTACCTAAACACGTTCCTCGATGCATATTATGGTAATGCTCGATAATGTTTTAGTATTAAATAAATGCTTTTACGCTCGATTCATTTTCAGGTGGCAAGCATGTATTGATTACTTAATTAATATTTAGTTTAATATTGTATGGGGTTTGTACCTGTGTGGGGTGAGGACTGTCATTTACCCTGACGGTCATTCACCCGCAATTAGCTCTGATAGTGTTGTTTAGTTTATAAAAGTGCCAAACATTACACGGAGGGTATCTCGACTTACTAAGAGGGGACCGTAGTCAAAGGGGGCTTCCAGGGGGATATTTTTTATGTTTTTAAATTGGCTTATGTGTAACCGAATCATTATTAAATTTAATTCCCGTTTTGCTGTAATATAGTATATTAATGAGCCATACGTAATAATGAATGCGCCACTTATTATAAACCTTTATTTATTTGGTTTCCGAACATACCTAGTGAGTATATTCGAACCCATATTAGTTTTCTATTATGAAATAAGTTGTAATAAGTAGTTATTCCGTTAAAATACGTTTTAAGTTTTGCTCAGTGAATTTCATAGAAAACAAACGAATAGTAAACATTAATCATGGAGTAAAAATTAGAACGAAATAAATCACCCTCGGTAATAAGGCACCAGATAGACATGCACGGGGCGATTGTATCAACAATTCAAAGCAAACCTTATGGTATTGTCACTGAATAATCATAAAGATTAATGTTCTTAAATACTAAAACAAAAAAAATATATATCAGAATGTTAAGTAATTGTTATTAATTATGTTAATTGTTTATGTTTAAAACACGTAACTTTTAACACTTCGTTTCAATTAATGTGGTATCGCCACACTGTAGTATTGTTGCCCATGACTGTACTATCCACTTCTGTTTAGCGAACACAAACCTGATAATGGCGTCAATTCTGTTGTTCACAACCTAAATTTCTTTTTCTTTCCATTTCGTTAAGAATAGGATAGAACATAACATTTTAATTTAACCCTGTCGAATTAAGATACTCCATAGGCAGTTTAGACGCGATTATAAACATGGCGACTAAAAATACGTCAGTTTACGTCAGGAGCGCACTAATTTGACAGGTCTAAACTGACATTTTATCTTCCGTCCTTTTCTTAATGAAATGGAAAGGAAAAGATGCACTTAACTTAAAATTAGCTTAGTGTGTAAACAACAGAATCGGCGCCATTATGAGCTCCAACTGAATAAGCTTGATAAGTATGGATAGCGATTTGTGATGAACTTTTGGAGATAAGTTATATTACCAGTGACATTGGCGTCGTGATAAGAGGAGTAGTCGATAATAAAAATTTCAGTAAAAAAGTCTTGGGGTTCTGCATTGATCTGAATGAATTTATGTTGGAATCTAATTTAGATCACTGGATCTAAATTAGATAAAAACTGTTTTATAAGAATGCTCCCACATAAACAGGTATAGATGCCAGCTGGTCCAACCACTCGAACCTGACAAATTTTGATTCTTAATGATTTAGCGATAGAGTTGAAAATCTATTATAGAAATTAAAGAGATTATAATAGTAGCTTGATGTGCTGGCTTGTGTACCTGGAATCCTCATTAGTAAAATAGATTTTTACAGTAAGGGTCAAAAGTAGAGTACAACTTTTGACTCTTACTGTACTTAAAAATAAGCGTCAAAATAAGACTCTTACTGTAACTATCTTCGTTTATAAACTCACTAATTTATTAATAAACTAACGTTTAGCTGTTCTCCTTGCACCTGCCGATCGATTTTCTGTAAATCTCACCGTAAATACCGTAATGTTCGGTGAAGAATTAACATAGGATCATGATCACGACCCGTGCCGCTTCATCCTAGAATAAGGCTGTTAGTTCCTGAAAGAGGTGTGATATTATACCTAAACAATATCCCAATTCATGAGGAAGGTTATGGGCTATTTAACATCACGCTTTTACTATTAGGAGCTGAGCAAAAAGAAAAAATGTAAGAAAGAACGCTAAGCGAAAACGAAGTGGTATTACGGACAGGTTATTAGATGCGTTCGAGGTTCGAGGAATTATGAAATTTTACGCCAACCAAGTCGAGGGTAAAAGCTACCCGTCAACACGCACTGAGCCCGCGAGGTGGATTAGGGTCGACTTCCTCTCAAAGAAAGGAGGCCTGTGTCCCAGCACCGGGAATAGTGATGTAAAAAGAAAAAAGAAAATGTTTTGTTTTCATTTTATTTAAAAAAAAAAAACATTTTGTTTTTTCCACTTTATTAACAGTATGCCGTTGTCACAAAAAACACAAAACTGTGTGTGACTATAACAGTGATAACAGTAAAATAAGCAAAAATACCTTCTTTTCCTGTTATCGCTATTGTCGCAAACCTCTCTTCATACACAATTGCAGAATTATACAATAACCAGTACTATACAAAATGCCTTGAGCATATTGTATTTAGATTAATCCTTCGAGATTGTAACCGAATAATTTTACTACAGTGACGGGCTGAGTATGGGCTTAAGTATTAAGTATAGAGTAGTCTATATTTATAGATGTCTATGCAAAGGCTACACGTCTAGCGAGCTTAATCACGGTGCCTCCACCAAGTTCAGAGACAGGATTCCTTGAGCTGCCTTTGTTACTAGAATATTTATGAGACGGCTTATAGAATATAATGTGTGAGTTGCCAGACTTCAATTTGTTGCGTCGGAGTTGCCAGTACTTTATAAAAAAGCAAAAAGGTTAAAACAGATTCTTTTTTTTTGTTCTCACTGGTTTATCAGACGCATACACTTGAAATGAGCTCAGTAATCTGTTCGCAGATAAATACATTTTTTTTTAAATAAATATAATCTAGTGCTTGACTGTAATCCCGCCTGATGGTAAGCAGTGATGCAATCGTTGATGGTAAAGCGCACTAGTTTATTATGCCTATTCACTTAAAAAACTTAGGAATAGGAAGGATGACGGCAGTTGAGCCAGGTGATGCAATGTTAAACCCAAGACCAACACGACCAAACGATGTTGCGCTAGAGGGAGATTGATCTGGAGACTCTCCACGACCAAACTCCCGACACAACAACATTTGGCGCATCGTACCGGCCACACATCGCAACACAACTGCTCAGACCCGTCCTCCGTACGGCTTCACCAGACATCATGCCGGAACACGACGAATCGCTTGGCGGCAAGACTTTGTCTGGTGAGTGGTAACTTCTGCCGGCAGCCCATGTTATGGCCTACCACCGAGAAAATGTAGTAGTGAACATATGTAGATAAGCAGAGATTAGGGTATTAAAAATGTTCGATCTGGCGTTATATGTCGGGAACGAAGTTCATGCGGATGCGTGCAAGCACATTCACACTCGTGTTTAATAAATAGAAAGAGACACAGGAAGAGGGACAAAACTTCGTATGATGCTTTTTCCTTAGAGAATGAAAGGTTAGGAACTTTGTTATTCTTATTCTCTTCGTATTCTGTCATAAACTCTATCTCTTTTGTTTTCAGGGATGGGACGGTAAAACGAATTCAGCGAGTGACGAGGACGAGAGTCCGCCGCCTGCGCACGCCCCGCTCGACGCGGTATGGCAACCAGTCGATGGAACTCGGTGAGTCTTAGACAATAACTCTTTTGAACGAACGTATAGATTTAAGTTACTTGTGATTCTTGAAACAGTTTGCTAGAAACGTTGAAAGAAAGCATTGTGAGGATATCGGCATCTCTTAGTCTGGACTCAAAAGTTCGAATACGTGTGACGCCTACCAACCCGCATTAGGCTAGTGTGGTCGATTACAGCACAATGCGGGTTTTGTACTAGTAGTCATATATCCTACACACACATAACTTTATAGGCAAGACTACTGTTGCTACGTTAAAGTCACTTTTGCCAAGAATTAAAAGAGAACTGACCAATCACTCGACATAACTGCATTGCGATGCACTATCTCACTGTGAAAACTTAGGTGAACTGAGCGTGGAGAGTAAGCTGCATTTCAAGTAGGTAATGCTATAGGATTGACACTATTGACAGCTTACTCTAAGGACACTTTTTCTTTTTTTTCCCGTGGTGGAAATCCTCAATGGATGTCCGCCGCCCTGGGATGGGTGACGTGGTCAGACTCTTACTGACTAAAACCACCCCGGTGTCTCTTTTATCAAGAGCGCGCGTGGGGCCGCGGGAGTCTAAATTCTTCCCGTGCTGCGCGCGTTTCTCGTGCTGGCCCGGTCTATCCGAGCCTCGTCTCCTGCACGGGGTAGTGGGGTGTTAAACTACCCCGTGCATCGCCTCAGAGGCGCGCGCCGACACTGAGGCGAGTCACTTAACTCAACTTTTCACGTCGAGATTTTTACAGAATCGATCGACTGATCTGGCAAACCTGACTTGTTATTAATGTGCGACTGAACACACCTATCAATTAGAGTTGTTTATCTATCTATACTAATATACATATAAAGCAAACAAACTCTTCAGTTTGTTTGTTTGAACGCGCTAATCTCAAAAACTACTGGTCCGATTTGGAAAAATATTTTTGCGTTGGATAGCCCATTAATCCAGGAAGACTTTAGGCTATAAAACATAACGCTGCGACCAATAGGAGCGGAGCATAACTAACGCGAAGGAAGTCGCTGGCGGCCGCTAGTAAAAAATAAAATCTAAAATATACTTCAAATGAGGAACGATGATGGTTAATGTATAAATAACCAAATGTAATAATCGTCAAACTTTGGTGATCAAACACCATAATAACGGTTGGAAGGACAACATTTTACCACAATAATCTCTTTAAGTCGCGTGAGTGAAGACAATAACACTATCGTGTAACTTTGTTTTAATGTATTTTGAAGCAATAAAATATGTAAGTATTTAGAACAGCGAATCTTTCGCTTATTATTTCGAAACAATTTATAGAATAATTTATAATTTCTATGTCACTACGCGTGAAAACTAGCCTAGCTTCAATCAAATCAAATCAAAATCGTTTATTTCAAATTAACCATCACTTGGTACTTTTGAATAGTCAATGTCGATTAGTCCAAGAAAAGTGAAGCTAAATTGCACGTTCCAAAGCGTAGATCTCTATGGAGAAGAACGTGCAAGAAACTCCATGGACACTCTTTTAAAATCATAATATATGGGTTACATTTCTTCGTTACATATTTATGTTGCTTCTATCATGTGACCACAATGTAAAATTAATTAAAATGTAAAAATGAATTAAGCCCACTGGCAACTAAGAGATGACCAGTCTCCACTGACGGCCCCCGTTCACGAGCATGACGCGCGCATCAGCCCCACTTAGCTCAACCATATTGAAGGGAACCAAGTGACCCAACAACACGCGCCACCATCAGCAAAACATTTGAGTGAGCATGACAAACTCTCAACTGCCAATCTCGCAATGTCAAACAAGTTATATATATAGTATAAAAAATAAATAAAAAACAAACCATAGTTCATGGTGCCTCACATTCACAAACTTGAAAAGTGCTTTTACATTATACAATACTATTGCAAAATAATGGTACCAAAATATTGTGCACAACGTTGAAATAAACAAATAAAATAAAAAAGGAATATTTAGAAAACAACAAAAAGGGGGAATGGCATCTCTTCCAAACCTACAAAATTATCTGTGGCTGTGGAGCAGGACTGGCATTTATCCAAGCATTTTTATCAAGGATATAATCTTCCAGTTTATAATATTCTTGCTTACACAGCGTGCGTTTAATGCATGTTTTAAATTTGGACTCATTGAGTTGTTGAATCTCTAGTGGTACTTTATTATAAAATTTAAAACTTATATCCAGCAGTGCAATTCTGTGTGGCTACCATGAGATTTCATTACGAGACTCGATCATACGCATCGACCGCGTTTGGCGCTCTCATTGGTTGAGAGTTCTTACGATCTTGAAGCGGGCCAATCGATGAGTCAAACGCGGTCGATATCGATGATCGAGTCTTCGTAATGAAAACACACTGCAACAATCTACGTGACGTTTGTGAGCGGGACTGATCTGTCATTCCAGGACAAGTGCCCGCCAGACATAACACCCGTCTGGTCGGAGAATCCTGCCTTTTCTATGGAGGATGAATGAACTTTACTCCCTGTTCCTCATGCTACCACATACCCTTAATATCGTCGGCCTCCGTGGTGTAGCGGTCAACACGCCTACCTGCGACGTGCAGGCCCCGGGTTCGATCCCCGGCCAGGTCATGACGGAAAACGATCTTTTCCTGATTAGCCTGGGTCTTGGATGTTTATCTATATATGTATCTATTATAAAATATAGTATCGTTGAGTTAGTATCCCATAACACAAGTCTCGAACTTACTTTGGGACTAGTTCAATCTGTGTGATTTCTCCGTATATACAACGTGTAACATAAAGGGTATATACATAACAAAGGCATGGCATCTTTACATGATATCAAAAGATATTGTAAGGGTTTTTTAATCCTATCTCTTTATGTTAGGAAGTTATGAGGAAAAACACCGCCTGTGATAGGTTACTATCATACTAGTCGCACAGAGAAATTGAAGACATTTATCGAATTTTTGCAAGTAACTTGACGGGTAACGAGTAGTTATTAACGCATGTAGTGTGCTGCCACGTTTGTTATGATTTGATTTAAAAAAAACACACGAAACCGATAATTTGGTAAGTACTAATTTTTTGAATATTTTATTTTGAGTTGAAACCCTTCCGATATGGTTTGATATCATCTAAAGATGCCATGCCCTTGGTATGTATATACCCTTTTTGTTACACGTTGTATTTATTCTTTATTTATTTATTTATTCCACGCTAACTAATGCTTCTTCTTCTTTTTTCAAGGTGAGAATTAACCTCAACTCGTGACCAATGGCCTCTGTGGAATAGATACCACAATTTTGCCAATAACATGTGTAACAAATTATAGAAATTCTTTGAAAATTTTATTTCACAATAATCCTTAGTAATGCTAAGGGATTAATACTATAAACAGTTCACTTCACTTATCTTTGCACTGTGATATTTTTACAGAATCTATTGGCTACGACAAGGAGCGATCGATGTAATAGGTCACTTCGGTAAATAAATTAATGGTGCCAATCGATTATTAGCATGTATCGGTCACGATTCTATGCTATCTTCGACGAGGCCTGTACCACAACAGTGGAAACATGTAGGCTGATTTGACAATTGTACAACAATTAGCATAGGCATATATTTTCTTGTTGAAAGAACAGTGAAGGATGTTTTATTATAGCTTTCAGACCGCGGCTTCGCCCGTGTGGAAATCGGTTATATCGCGCTTTTTAGATTTCCTTCGGGAATATCATTTTTTTTCAGGATAAAAAGTACCCTATTATTTAATCCGGACTTCTAACTTTACATTCTGCAAAATTTAATCGGAATCGGTTCAGTAGCAACGGCGTGAAAGCGGAACAAACAAGCAAACTCACTTTCCGATTTATAATATTAGTACCTAAGGATTAATTTTGCAACCTTCCGTCTTTGCAATATTGCGTCGCGTCGTGGTCGTCCTCACATAGGTTCATCATTAAACTGTACAATGACGTTAAAAAGCTGAGATACATTTTTCGGACATACGTGCTTATAACAACATTACAACACAAGATACGTAAGGGCGTGTTTATTATGGCGGCGAATTTTTTTATTATTTAAAAAAAAAAGCTTTTTTAAAAAAACACCCGGTCGTACCTGGGTTACCGGGGTTAAGGGGCAAATTCCTACTGAAAGAGCAGTGGTGCGCAGCGGTCGTAAGAACAAATTATTGAGGGCGGCGCCTTAAGGCGCTAAAAGGCTCATGCAGCCTCGCGGCGCCGCGCTGCCGGCCTCTGTTCGTTCAGTGGGAATTGACTCTAAAAATATTATCTACAAAAAAACGCAGGTCTGTCAATCGTTCGATAGATCTATCTATTGATAGCGGTGTTCGATGGTTCAAAATAACGTCGTCCAAATATAAATGTCACTCACGACAGTATAATCACCTATAGAAAAATTACAGATACATTCATAGAGTAATAAAAATTGTCGTGTAACAACAAAAAATGTTCAAGGCTTAAACAATTTGATCGGTCGTAACAAATAACAAATATAATTCTTATGGAACGCGTGTGTTTTTAAATGTGTATTAACCCTGGATTCTGTGTCCTATGTCAAATATTAAATTATTTTTATACATAGTTTTTATGGCTATTAAAATGCTATTAGGATAGTAAAAAGCACTTACAGGCTGGTGTTACTAACGACTTCGGTGATTTAACGTCGTATTTGTACTTCTTTGTGGGAAAACTGAGTTCTAACTACGCACGTATTATGGTCTTATAAGAGATTTATTGTAATGTGCTCAAATGGGTTTAACTTACGCGAGACACTTTTTGTGTAAGTTCGATTAAAAGATCGGAAGTGATAATGCCATCACATACTAGCTACTTAATTTCTCCGTGGCGTAGCGGTAGCGGGCGCAGCCGCTGCGCAAGGTGGCGCGGGTTCGATCCCCGCACAGTGCAAGAATTTGTATGCATGAATATGAATACTTGCACTGATCTGGTCGTGCATCGGAAAGCACGTTAAGCCGTTGGTCCCGGTTGCCATACAAACATCTAGTGGCAGTCGTTACGGGTTGTTGGAGCCCTCAAAAGTCCAACAATTGATCTAGCTGCAATGCTTCGATATCGCCTTCGGGTTGTGGAGGTCAGACGGCAGTCGCTTCACGGAAAATGTCGAAGTTTAGCCATTTCAGCAGTTGGACTGGTAAAGCGGACCCCAGACTCCAAAGCTGAAAAAGGCTTCGGATGCGACTGGGATTAACGCTGTGATGATGATGATGATGATACTAGCTACTTAATTTGGAATCACTTCCAAAATAGGTTCATCACCTTTATGCTTTGCAATATAGAATCTGAAGACCAATATCTATTGTTTAAAACGTTCAAAATCTGGTCGCAGTTTCATCTCGGCGACAAACAAATATCAAAACCTTTTCAAAATGTAGGGAAATTAATTTCATTTTTATCACAAATTGAGACTGAGATCCGCAGCCTAATTGCGCAACACACTGTTACTCTCAATTTGAATCATATGAAGGGATGAGACGGGCGGCCATTTTGGGGGGACTGTCTTATGTAATACTAGCGGCCGCCAGCGACTTCGTTCGCGTGGAGTTAGTTATGCTCCGCGCCTATTAGTCGCAGCGTGATGTTATATAGCCTAAAGCCTTCCTGGATTAATGGGCTATCCAACGCAAAAAGAATTTTTCAAATCGTACTCGTAGTTCCCAATTTGAGTAAATGACTTTTGAGGTTCGCATTAGGAACAAGGAGGTTCTGAGAGTATTGTGTCGTCTGGACGTGAATAAGGCTAGTGGTCCGGATGGTATACCAGCGATTGTTCTTAAGGCATGTGCGCCTGAGTTGACTGCTGTATTGACGCGCTTGTATCGTCTCTCATTCAGGCCTGGTACAGTGCCCAAGTCCTGGAAGCTTGACAACGTGCAGCCCGTGCCCAAAAAGGGTAGTCGTGCCGATCTACCAACTATCGGCCGATTTCAATAACCTCCATACTCTGCAAGATTATGGAGCGTGTGTTGAACTCGCGCCTCCTGGCTTACCTGGAAGGTAACGATCAGGAGATCGTTACCTTCCAGCGAAACCCGTATTGTCCGTCACTGAGGACAGTGACCGACAATACGGGTTGCGACGCTATCGGTCAACTGGGGACCTACTAGTGTATGCCACTCACTTGTGGTGCGAGGCCCTTGAGAAAAATGGGGAAGCGATTGCCGTCTCCCTTGATGTCTCGAAGGCCTTCGACCGGGTATGGCACGCTGGCCTTTTGAGTAAGCTTCTAGCGTACGGCATTTCCGCTGGCCTGACTGGCTGGTTAAAAAAAAGACTTCCTGACTGAACGGTCCCTCCGAGTTTTTGTCGACGGATGCTCATCGGAGCCCATGTCGACCAATGCCGGTGTTCCTCAGGGGTCTGTTCTCTCTGCAACTTTGTTCCTGTTGCATATTAACGATCTGCTAATCGGCATCTATGGGTATGCAGATGACAGTACAGTTGTGGAGAGATACCTGCCGGAAGCTCAGGCTAGTAAGGAATCAATCCGGTCCGAAAGAGAGGCTAAGGTAGAGCGTACTAGTGCTGCACTACAGGCAGTCTCCGAATGGGGCAAAGCCAATCTTGTAGCAATCAATGCAGCTTTTGGGAGTTGAGATTTCCTCGAACCTAAACTTTGGGCGGTTCATTGAGTCCAAGGCCAAGGTGGCTGCCAGAAAACTTGGCTTCATCGCAAAGGTCCGGCGATACTTTACACCAGGGCAGCTTCTAATGTTGTACAAAGCACAGGTCCGCTCGTGTGTGGAGTACTGCGGCCACATTTGGGCTGGTGCTGCGAAATGTCACCTGGCTACTTTGGATTCAGTGGAGAGGCATACGAAGAGGCTGATTGGCGACCCAGATGTAACTCGAAACGATCTCCAAGGCCTGGAGCACAGGTGTAGAGTAGTCAGCCTTTCGGTCTTCTATAGGATGCATTCTGGCCAGTGTGAAAGGGAATTGCATGATTTAATTCCCCCATCTCCGTTCCATCATCGGACGACCCGTCGTACGGCGACTTTCCACCCTCACGTTGTTGAGACCACTATGATCCGGACGAAGCGTTTCGCCATAGAATAAAGAGAGGGAAGTACGTTATCTTCATACAAACGGACCGCGCGCGGCTTGTATGTGTGCGCCATAGTATCTATGCGTCGCCGCACGCACACCTAAACACAATATTAGAGTGCCTATGACTGCGCTAGTCGCGGCTAGCACGGAACGAGGTTCGCGCGTCACGGCTTTTCGGCACATTCGCTAAATCACAGATTACAGAATACTACGTAGCTAAATTAAAGAACAATGTGTGATTATCGCAGGAGAAAGTATTGTTGTTTGTTTGGGTGTCTTAATTCATCGATTTCAGGATTGTCTCTGTTCAGATTACCTTTTTTTTTTATATTATAAACTAGCGCTTGACCGCAATCCTGCCTGATGGTAAGCAGTGACGCAATCGTTGATGGTAAAGCGCACTAGTTTATTAAGAGCCTATTCACTCTAGCCTTGAAGACACTCAAATTGTAGTCTGACGGAAACACCGCCGCGGGCAAATTATTCCAGTCCCTCGATGTACGCGGTATAAAGGAAGAGGCGAAACGCTTCGTCCGGATCGTAGAGGTGTTAACAACGTAAGGGTGGAAACCAGCCGTACGACGGGTCGTCCGCTGGTGGAACGGAGATGGGGGAATTAAATCATGCAATTCCCTCGCACACTCCCCGAAATGCATCCTATAGAACACCGAAAGGCTGGCTACTCTACGCCTGTGCTCTAGGCTTTGGAGACCAACTCGAGTTAGATCAGGGTCACCAATCAGCCTCTTTGCACGTCTCTCCACTGAATCCAAAGTGGCCAGGTGACACTTGGCAGCACCAGCCCAAATGTGGCTGCAGTACTCCACACACGAACGGACCTGTGCTTTGTATAACATTAGAAGCTGCCCAGGTGTGAAGTACTGTCGGACCTTTGCGATAACGCCAAGTTTCCTGGCAGCCACCTTAGCCTTGGACTCAATGAACTGCCCAAAGTTAAGGTCCGAGGAAATCTCAACTCCCAAAAGCTGAAGGCGGTCGGAACACTCCAAGGACACATTCCGAAAAGTAGGAGCCAAGGTGAACGGGCTCCTTTTGGCGGTGAAAAGACACGCCTGTGTTTTGGCGGCATTGAATACCTATTGTAGGTAGGTATAGTAACTACTTACTTACAGTTATAAAATCGTTATTAAAAGTAAGTAAGTACCTAATTGACAATTTGTGAATCAGATAAATAAAGTTCAGATCTTAACAACAGAAATAATTAGTCAAAGAGGCAGTTGTCAGTATTTTTATGTTGTTTTACGATTTTTAGGGTTAATAGATATGTTTGTGTTATATAAATTTGTATTAATTAAAAATAAAAATAAATATGGTCCTTTATGTGTACAAAACTACTAATAAATTACAAAATAAAAAATACAAAAAAAACTGTGTATGACTATATGTATAAATACTAAGCAAATAATTTAAATATGAGCTCTTAGTCTATAAATATTTGTTAGCGGGTTTGGTGACAACCGAATCCGACCAAGCGTGAACAGTCGTCAACTTTCCGACCTTTGCCAATTTATAGACACTGAATTAAAATTTTGCTAAACGTGACAACCCTAAGACAGTAGGCAATTAAATCGCGGATTGGGTCGGAGATAACCTACTTCCCTCTCTTTATTCTATGGTTTCGCTTCTTCTTTTATACCGCGTACGGCGAGTTACTGGAATGATTTGCCAGCGGCGGTGCTTCCGTCACACTACAATTTGAGTGTCTTCAAGGCTAGAGTGAATAGGCTCTTAATAAACTAGCGCGCTTTACGATCAACGATCGCATCACTGCTTACCATCAGGCGGGATTGCGGTCAAGCGCTGGTTTATAATTAAAAAAAAAAATGTTTTGATTGCTAATCCATTGGACCCATGTGTTCAAAAAAATGTCTGCTCTACGACATAAATAACCCATTGAATGCTGTATAACTCTCTAAATGAACTTTCTACTGATAGTGTGTTACAAAATTACTCTGCAGATTGTGAACGTACTTAATATTATGAAAATTAACCCTTCTGTTTACGGGCTCAGAAATATATATATTCTGTCATGATATCAACATCGCAATATGACAGAATAAAAAGTGTGATACAGACTAACTCTGAACACGTTATTATTTATATTTAGTACAATTTCCTGGCCCATTAAGTAGTATATTTGTAAGTATATTTGATCTTGTAATCAATAGAAAAAAATAATCTTTTTTATAGATATATGGGTAATACACGGTGTTATCCATAATTAAATTATAAATGCGAAAGTAACTCTGTCTGTCTGTCTATCTGTTACGCTTTCCCGCTTAAACCTTTCAACCGATTTTGATGAAATTTGGCACAGACAATCTTTAGACCCTGAAAAAGTACATAGGCTACCTTTTATCCCGGAAAAAATTGATGTTCCCGAGGGAAATCTAAAAGCGCGATATAACCGAACTCCACGCGGGCGAAGCCGCGGGCGCAAAGCTAGTACTTAATAAATTAAAACTCGCCGTACCTATTTCACATTCGGCATGCAAACATTTATATTATCTGAAAAATCTTAGGTTTCAACAAAAGCCATATCCATCACTCCAGATTAGTTCAGCCAATTATTTTCTTTGATCAAAACTCAGTCACTCTGTACTATGTTTGAAGTAACTAAGTAGGTATAGTGTTTATGCAACAGTGTGCTTAGGTCCATATGTAGAACGTCACTCAAAACTCAAGCTCTACTTAAGTCTCGTTTCAAGCCATGTGATTGGTTAAAACTAGTTTTAAGTAATGCTTGAGTCTTGAGTATCGTTCTGTAATAAGGTCCTAAGTGTTGTTCAAAAGGTAACTTAATTAATACAAGGATTTTAAAACTTGCGCAATGCTGCTATGTTATCGGGGTAATTTTATTTATTCAGTTAAATCAAACGAAATACTGACGGTCCATTTCATTTTTGCGCTTGTGATTTTTTCTCTGCCTTATATCCTCTAGGTACTGCCGTCTCGTCTTGTGTGTTTAGACCCTTTGCAGAAAATGAAAAGAAAACACTTTCATTAATCCCATATTTAGATAGTCAAACATCTCATTAATTCAGTTTTAAACTGATAATAATTTCAGTTTTAAATCTACGAGTATATCTATACTAATATATAAAGCTGAAGAGTTTGTTTGTAAGTTTGTTTGTTCGCGCCAATTGTCGGAAACTTCTGGTCCGATTTGAAAAATTCTTTTTGCATTTGATAGCCCATTAACCTAGGAAGGCTTTAGGCTATATGACATCTCGCTGCGACTAATAGGAGCTGAGTATAATAACTAACTCTACGCGAACGAAGTCGCTGGCGACCGCTAGTACTAATATATAAAGCTGAAGAGTTTGTTTGTTTGTTTGAACGCGCTAATCTCAGGAACTACTGGCCCGATTTGAAAATATCTTATTGCGTTGGATAGCCCATTAGTCCAGGAAGGCTTTAGCCTATATAACATCACGATGCTATCAATAGGAGCGGAGCATATAAAAAAACGCGGACGAAGTTGCTGGCGGCCGCTAGTTGATAATAAAAATAGCAGCTGCCGTGGAAATAATGAGCTTATACTTCTTTCTCGAAATGGAAAATCTTGAGATAACGATTTTAATATTGTATTAACAATATGCAAGGTTATGATATTATTAATAGCAAGATATTTTATTAATTTAATTGTCTTCATTTTCAGAAACCCTACAGACTAATAACAACATAATGATAGGAATATACGTATAATAAAATTGCTACAGGCCTCCATTTTCAGGCATATTTAGTTTTGTTAACTCATAAGGCAATTCCAGAATGCAACCTTCAGATATGATAAATTTAAATCCCGTAGTAGAATAGAATATAATACTGTATCTTTTACTTATGTTACCATATAAAATACAGAATATAAATATGATGATTTTACGAAGGTTGATACAATGGGCGGTTTTATCGCTAAGAGCGATCTGTTACCGACATAGTAGTCAAAAAACTTGTAAATAAAATCTAAGAGACACTCACTCAGACGGAAAACTATTCAGCAAACAAACTGTGAGTGACCAATATGGACAGTGGAATATAGCAACATACAATATGTAAAGAAAACCCTGTCCGACCCATAAGGATAAATAAAGGTTAGGTTAACACTTGACCAAATATAATACATAATTTTACATAATCTTCATAGTAACAATACTAATGAATTTTGAAATAATCTTTTTTTCCCGGTAATTAATTCCAATTTCCCCGAATTTTGGTAATTATTAAAAAAGTGACAACACCGGTATTATTATGAGCGAATAGCGAGGCGACCACGCGCCGCTTGTCCTGCCCCCCACCGCCTGTGGAAGGGTTGCTTAGCGCACATGTATTAAGTTACCTCTTTTTGCGAAATAATATTTATTTTTTTAGGGGCATTTGTTTTTTAAGATTAGCCCGGCTTTGTATCCATTAGTAGAATCAGTTATCGATACCTAACAATACCTTCACGGATAGGACAGGGTTTTCTTTACATATTGTATAGGTATTGATTCCATGAATTGTCACAAATATCTGTATCTATTTGAAAGTACCCCGCCCGTCGGCGACTGGACGTATCAAACTGCTACGATTTCAAAGCAGGCAATCTACAATCAGAGTAGTACGGATTGATGGGAAGTTTCTCTTCGAATCTATTCATTCTATATCAAAGTCTACCTTCCATAACATCCATACTAATATTATAAATGCGAAAGTAACTCTGTCTGTCTGTCTGTCGGTCTGTCTGTCTGTCTGTCAGTCTGTCTGTCTGTCTGTCTGTCTGTTACGCTTTCCCGCTTAAACCTCTCAACCGATTTTGATGAAATTTGGCACTGACAATCTTTAGACCCTGAGAAAGGTAATAGGCTTTTATCCCGGAAAAAAATTGATATTTCCGAGGGATCTCTAAAAAGCGCGATATAACCGAACTCCACGCGGGCCAAGCCGCGGGCGGAAAGCTAGTACCTAATATGTGAAGCATCGGTATTATTAGCAAGTGTTTGTTACTTCCTGACCCATTAACTAATTGACAAACTTTCACACACGCTAAAGGGGCTTGATAACGTAAGCAAGGGAAATTTAAGCACCCAATTAATTAGTATGCATGCGTGGAAAAAGTGTTGAATAATAAAATAAAATATACTGTCGCGGACTTTAAATTAAATGGAAATGTATGTTGTACATGGAAATGATAAAGAAGTTTATGGTACCGTTTTATTTTTAGTACCTACCTCTTTAATCAACGTTCAAATGTGTTATATGTAACAAGATAAATATGCATTTGTCTTAGTTTTAGCTGTTGCTTGTTGTTTTTACTTCAACTGTGTATAGGTATTAAAATAGAGTTCACACATACCATATCGTAGTGAGTACCTAGAGGTCTTATACAAAGTTTAATTAAATCGGAGATATTATTCGTTTGTGATTACGAGCTACGAGCTACGCGAGTCTCGTAGGCTCTCGTAGGCTCTCGTAGGCTTACGTAGCGACGGATCAGTTTATTGTTGTTAGACTATTTGATTGTTCACGGAGGTATAATTGAGGTGGAAATCGATTTAGAGCTCGCTTGAACTAGGAGTTTGTGGCGTGTAGTAGGAATTCAAACGGAACACTGCTTTATGTAAATGACGTACATGTATTCAAGCGTTCATTTATGAACTAAGAAAACAAAGCAATCGGCAATCACACAAGGACTGAGGCTAAGGTTGTGATGCAACGCTTGCGGGCGGCGAGCAGTGGGCAGCTGGTCGGTAAGGACTAGGCCTGGGACGAATGCGCGTTGTGCTCCACGCGCGCTTCAAAGAGATATCAGCACATCGTGTCGGGGTCCACGAAGACCGATGCCTGGGTCAGGGTTGCGGGTTGATCAAAAGAGAAACCGTGGCCGTCAAAAGACAGTAAAAGTTTGACACACCTTTCCGTTCCGCACAGAGCAGGAGAGGCCAATGTGATTTCTTCTTCTTCTTCAGCCTATAGAGGTGCACTGCTGGAAAAAGGCCTCGCCCAAGGCTTTCCACGACGACCGGTCTTGTGCTGCCCACATCCATCAGCTTCTCACAACCTTCACCAGGTCATCGGTCTGCCTTGTTGGGGGCCTCCCTACGCTGCGTCTTCCGTTACGTGGCCGCCACTCCAGAACCTTACTGCCCCATCGGTCATCGGTTCGAGGAGCAACGTACCCCACCCACTGCCACTTAATTTTAGCGACTCGAATAGCTATTTCGTTGACTTTGGTTCTTTTGTGGATCTCCTCATTTCTGATTCGATCGCGCAGAGAAACTATATTATAAATAGCTCTTTCCATCGCCCTTTGTGTGCCTCTGAGCCTTCGTATGAGGCCTATTGTGAGCGACCACGTTTCGGTTCCGGAAGTCATCATTGGCAACACACAATGTGATTTCCAACATCGAAAAAAAAAACGCAAACATGCATAATAGTATCTATTCATAAAATAACACTGTGCGTTTGTAAGCATCGAAAGATTTCCTTCGATGCTCACATATGAATTCTTGCTAGGCCTGGTTTTCGAACAATATGCATAGTGGTTGGGACACTGTCGCGCAAACTATAATCATAAATTTAGCATACTAAATTCTTTGTCACAATAAATCGGCTAACTTCGATATTTTCAAAATATCTTATTTCTTACTCCTCCGCTATTCTTTTCTGATTAATTTCGTTGCGGGACCCAAGACAGTTGAATCGTTTCTCCGGGACTCGTCGAGCTTCATTGCTCGGCGTTTTTCTGGCGGTCTCCACTGTTGATTCTGGCTTTCAGGAGTTGCAGTGGGTTGGGAACAGTGTGGCGGGTTTTAACTTCGATATTTTCCGTGAAGCGACTGTCGTCTGACCTCCACAACCTGAAGGCAATATCGAAGCATTGCAGTTAGACCAATTGTTGGAATTTTGAGGGTTCTAACAACCCGTAACGACTGTCATTAGATGTTCATATGGCAACTGGAACCAACGGCTCAACACGTGCTTTCCGAGACACGACTACACCAGTGCAAATATTCATATTCATGCATACAAATATTTCGACGTGCCGCCTTGCGCAGCGGCCGCGTTCGCTACCGCTACGCCACGGAGGCTGTCGCATAATAAATAAATCAGCTATTTCATATAAAAATGCTGTAAGTATAGAATGTTAAGTGTCATTAAAAATCTTTTTGGAATGATTTTTGTCTCTGATTCCATGGTAACGGATATCTCGTCAATATCCTGCCAGCCTTGTACTTGTAATCTTCCTTTAAAACATTATACGTCAATCGTTAAGTGTTTGAGTAAAACTTGTGAGACCCCAAACTATCCTTTCCCTTATCTTATGTCCTTCAGTGTCATTTAAATATGCATATTGTGAAGGACACATAATATTACTCAACGAGAAGGAAGATCTAGTGGAAACGCTACAGTTTTACGATTTGCACGAGGTCTGCTGTTATTATTTTAGTGCGAGGTCATCGCCAAGGAAGAACGTTAAAGTAGAAAGCTTTGCATGAAATATCATGTTCTTTACAGTGTACTACTAAATGATTCAACTTGTTGCAGTCTAAAATAGGCTAATAGTGCCTAGAAGAGAAAGAGAGTGCCCTATTCTATTCTATTCTAAAATGACGTGAATTATTAATGAATGTAAGAAGTAAGAGAAGTGAAATGCTTGGGCATAAGCCTGCCTCTAGTTTTTATAATAGTCTCACATGTAATTTTAATATGTAGTTCGGAAGTGTTATCGTTGATGGTAAAGCGCGAAAGTTTATTCCGAACCTATTCACTCTAGCTTTAAAGACACTCAAATTGTAGTCCAACGGAAACACCGTCGCTGGCAAATTGTTCCAATCCCTCGAAAATAGTCATGTTTGTGTATGATAGCGCGATAAATGAATATTGTATTTAACCACATAAATGATAGCAATGCTTGCATGCTTTTAGACTGATAAATAAAGCAATTCATGCGGAATTATTCCGTAATAATTCTAAAATATTCAAAAATGCAAAACGTTACTGTTAAAGTTTGAAACTTCCGTAGTTCCGTCTATACTAGTTTTATATGTAGATGTCAGTCGACGCGATGTACACAATATCGCTTCTTTTTTTTCCATAAGTGTAGACAAAAACTGCAAAACGCCTCATGTATGATTGTTACAAGTTTTGTGTATACCTATTTGAAAAACGGAAGCTGACAATGTGATAAAAATATCAAATGAGATAATTGGTCAGTTTTAGGATTCACGATCATTCGCTGCGACATCAGCGACGTAGCGAGGGTTATTTTTGAATCGTGGCGTAGTTTAATTTTAGTAAGAAACACTGCAGCTTTCAATGCTCCGATATTAGATATAGTGTATATTACGTGAAGATAAAGATAGACAGACTGTCAAGCTAATGCCAATAGGCTTATTACATTATACAAACTATTGGAAATTTCCTGTCAGTTATTTTTTTTTAATGTTGTAAAGTAGTGCTTGGCCGCGGTCGGTGGTAAGTAGTGATGCAATCGTTAATAGTAAAGCACATGAGCCAATTTAATCAAATGATGCGTAAGCTCATTCATCTTAGCTATTCATCTCTCTCTTGGTGACTCAGAGGCTTTGTTGACATCATATAGTTGAGATCATATCTTTTAATTGTTAAACAATATAGTACATACTTACTACATATAGAAGTAACAATCCAGCAATATTTTGGTAACCTTAATACCAAGCGTAGTTTCAACGTAAAGCTTCCGTTGAGAAAATAACCAAATTATCAAAAAGATTGGACTAATACTCTGTCGCTGCACGAATATAAAAAAAATTTAACTGTGTACCTAAATATTTTCAGGTACAACGCAACGCTTTGTGTCGGACGCAAGTTAGAGGTAACCTTGGGCAGGCATACTGTAGTATGAAGTTTCAATAGAAAAAAACCGGTCAAGTCAGTGTAGGACTCACGCACAAAGGGTTCCTTACCATTGATTTATGAAATTAAAGGATTTAAGTAATTTGTATGAAAGATTACGCGGCAATAAGCGGTTAGCGATTTACGAGGTATTAAAAAAAAAACTACTTACTAGATGTCGTTTAAAACAATTTTCGTTTTTTTTTCGTTGTTTTTCATTTTCTCATTGTAGAAGTTAGAGGGGGGGAGGGAGGGGGGGCAACTTTTTTTCTACTTGGAAGCGTCTGTCACGCAAACTATTCGGTTTAGAAAAAAAATATTCTAGAAAACTCGATATCATTTTCGAAGACCTATACATAGATAACCACACGTATGTGTTTGATAAAAAAAAATTGAGTTTCAGTTCTAAGTATGGGGAGCCCCCAATATTTATTATTATTTTTTTTATTTTTGCATCAAAATGTTATTGCGGTGCACAGAATACATCTACCTACCAAGTTTCAACAGTATAGATCTTATAGTTTCGGATTAAAGTGGCTGTGACATACGGACGGACACTGGACAGTCGGACAGACAGAATGACGAATCTATAAGAGTTACGTTTTTTGCCATTTGGCTACGGCGCCCTAAAAAAGGCTAACTTATAGTGTATGGTTATATTATTTCCACTAATGTGCGAGTTATTATATTATATATATTATTTATACTTATTGAGTACTTTTATTCCCACCATCGTACGCTACAAATACTTACTGCTATTCTATGTCATACGTCATAACTGAGACATCGAGTAGGAGACGAGTAATAACATAGTTTTATTCATCGAAACCATATTTCACCAAATTTGAAATCCAGATAGACAGAGGGATCTTTGTCGTCAAGTAGATTAAATCAAATTTCCTTATTGCATTCATTTCTACATTTCTTTTTTAAAGTATAAGTGTTTTCAACATAATAATAATAATTTTACCAAAATAGGAAGAAAATATAAAATATTTGTATGTGTGCATTTTTTCTGTGTATGTATGTATATTCCCTATACTTACATATGTGTATACGTAAGTATGGAGTCACGTAATAAAATGTTAATAAATAAAGACTTGCTGGGACACATTAAATAACGCGACGGAAATAGAAATTCTTTCTCTTGAAGGCTTCATTTGAAATTACTTGAAGTAAGAATCAGACAAGGGCAACAGGGAAAGATACTTACGTATTCAGCAATCACGACATATTCGCAAAAAATATAAGTTTATGGAAATATAACTTTATCTTCTACATAATTAAGTTCATTGTACGCTACAACTTCAAACATTTTTATATTTTTAAAGAGTTCAAGTCACTGCAAAATCAACCTAGTTACAATTGAATGTAAGTTGATAATTTGTGACCTTAAAATAACTTCAATTAAAAACATTTGCCTTCCTACTTATCACAAAATAGTTTTTGCAGTTTTTTAGGCTAAACACCTTTTAAACACAACATTATTAAGCAAATGGTTGTTGACATAACAGTAACACTAAACCGATGTTGAAAAAGTTATGGTTAGACCCTTTGCTTTTTTTTTGTGTGGATGGGAAATCATCAAATGACCTCTCCCTCTCTGAGCGGAAGGAAAGGGCGTAAGACTTTTACTGACTACAATCCACGCGCGTGTTCCTTCACTTGCGCCAGGGCCACGGATTCTCTTTCAACCAACCCGCAGCGTAGGCATCGGTCTTCGTGGACTCCCTCACAATGTGCTGACATCTCTTTGAGGCACGCGTTTAGCTGCCCACTACTCGCCGCCGGCTAACCCGCTCCTACGGTGGCCGGGAGTTCGACGTTGTGTCCCGACCAGACTGTCTCTTGCATCGGCTAGATGCGTGAGGGCGTTGAGATTCCAGCTCCCTCACGCACTCCGCCTCGTCCTTTGTTAGCATCACTACTTCGCATAAGGAGGTGACTGCCTGAAAATCTACTAATATAAAATTGCACAGCGCTGTGTATTTTCATGTATGTAGGTGGTAGAAAAAGTAGCTATAAATAACTAAAGAAAAACAATATGTGTCTATCTATGTATATTACACTTTGGGACCAATAACCATGACTTCATCAGCTCGCTACTGATATGATTATTACGATAATAATCATAGCATCCCCTGCTGAGTCCTAAGTACGTTACGTCTTAAGTAAGTTTCCTTTACTTTCATTGAAACATCAGAAGAAATTATTGCCATGGTAACTGCGCCCACTAGAGCGTAATACCTACTACGGTCTGGCCACTAAGAGCTGTGTCCTCACACCTGTCAGTTAGGTGTCCAATTAGTTCGCAATCGTGTGATAACGAATTGCTAAAGTTAAAATTGAAAAAACACTTATTCTTTAGAATCAGTGTTCGTTAATTCACCTTTAATTTTGCATCACAGTGATCTTTATTGTTGGTCCTATAAAGCCGTTTTCAGATGTTAACTAACTGTGAAAAGACCACAAACTGAGACATGTCAGGAACACATTCTCTCGTCAGATACTTTTTTATATTATAAACCAGTGCTTGACCGCAATCCTGCCTGATGGTAAGCAGTGATGCGATCGTTGATGGTAAAGCGCGCTAGTTTATTAAGAGCCTATTCACTCTAGCCTTGAAGACACTCAAATTGTAGTCCGACGGAAACACCGCCGCCGGCAAGTTGTTCCAGTCCCTCGAAAATTGTCTCTGAAAATTGTACGCGGTATAAAGGACAAGGCGAAACGCTTCGTCCGGATCTTAGTAGTGTTAACAACGTAAGGGTGGAAGCTCGCCGTACGACGGATCGTCCGATGGTGGAACGGAGATGGGGGAATTAAATCATGCAATTCCCTCGCACACTCCCCAAAATGCATCCTATAGAACACCGAAAGGCTGGCTACTCTACGCCTGTGCTCTAGGCTTTGGAGACCGCCTCGAGTTAAATCAGGGTCACCAATTAGCCTCTTCGCACGCCTCTCCACTGAATCCAAAGTAGCTAGGTGACATTTCGCAGCACCAGCCCAAATGTGCCTGCAGTACTCCACACACGAACGGACCTGTGCTTTGTACAACATCAGAAGCTGCCCCAGTGTGAAGTATATTATACAATATGTAAAGAAAACCCTGTCCGACCCATAAGGATAATAAAGGTTAGGTAAACACTTGACCAAATATAATATAAAATTTTACATAATCATCATAGTAACAATACTAATGAATTTTGAAATAAGACTTTTTTCCCGGGAATTAATTCCAATTTCCCCGAAATTCGGTAATTTTTAAAAAATTGACAACACCGGTATTATTATAAGCGAATAGCGACGCGACCACGTCACAGGTGCCGCGTGCCCTGCTCCCCGCCGCACGCGGAATAGGGTTGCTTACCGCACATGTATTAAGTTACCTCTTTTTGCAAAATAATATTTATTTTTTTAGGGGGATTTTTTTTTAAGTTTTGCCTGTCTTTGTGAGCATTAGTAGAATCAGTTATCGATACCTAACAATGCCTTCACGGATCGGACAGGGTTTTCTTTACATATTGTATATACTTATATTACTAGCTCTCGTCTCATTTATACTCAGAATTTGAATTTTGTCCTCTAAAGCGTAACAGCCGTCTGCTAACTCATCGGTATGTAGGCCGACATTGTATAGCTCCGTATTATGAACACGTTGGCGAAAACACTTTTCAGAAAACGTATCCCACTCAACCTACTAGAAAATGGAAATGGGTTGAACTGTGAGCGTTGCCAACGAAAGAAAATAAATTTGTTTTATTTAAATGTAGTTTAGGACTGGAAAGGTAAGCCTATCGGATTATGGTGGCTTTCGTTCGTGTTGTGGTGCGCCTTACATTTTGTGGTGTCTGGAATAGCTCCCGTTTACGATAATGACTTGAACTTTATTTTAATGAGCTTTGGAGTTCTTTGTTATTGTTCCTTCTGTACCTAACGTCAGTGAAATTTAATATGGTTTAGTTATTTGCATTGACATTTTCAGTAAGTACCTACTTCATTATTTTATTTAAAAGTTTGAATTAGTGGTTTAAATCTAAACCGGCAACTCATAGGTACCTTTCCGTTGGTAAAAATAAAGCCAAGTTCTGAGATTCTATTTTAAGAATCAAAGGCGGTGCCGAGAAAGTTGCCTAAACCTCTCTGTTTACAAAAACGGGAACTTTATATACTCCTTGGGCGACCCAACCTCCATTTGAAGTATTACTTGAAAATTCTAGAAACTTTCGCTCTACCTGTGGATAATATAATTAGTTGTTTTCAGGTTTCTTGCCTCCTTAAATCCTTTAAGAAGACTTGATTTTATTTTGATTACGAGAAAAAGCTGAAATGAGGAAAAGAGAAATTTGTCCTGTTGTGGGAAAACGTAGGCTCATCCAATGGAAATAATAAAATTTTAAAAGTGAACATGGTAATCCAGACTAATCTATACTAATATAAAGCTGAAGAGTTTGTTTGTTTGAAGGCGCTAATCTCGGGAACTACTGGTAAAATTTGTAAAATTCTTTTTGCGTTGGATAACCCATTAATCCCGGAAGGCTTTAAGCTATAAAACATTAGGCTGCAACCTCGCGAACGAAGTCGCTGGCGACCGCTAGTATTATAAATGCGAAAGTAACTCTGTCTGTCTGTCTGTTACGCTTTCCCGCTTAAACTTCTCAACCGATTTTGATGAAATTTGGTACAGACAATCTTTAGACCCTGAGAAAGGACATAGGCTACCTTTTATCCCGAAAAAATTTGATGTTCCCGAGGGAAATCTAAAATGCGCGATATAACCGAACTCCACGCGAAAGGGCGAAGCCGCGGGCGGAAAGCTTAGTGTATTAATATATAATAATGATTATGCAACTTCGCCGAGAAAACTTGAAGTGTTTTTCTAGATGAGTTCAACGGAAGCAATTGCACCACAAGTCAAGTCGAGAGGCGTCGATGAGAGTCATCGGTCGCTGACGAGAGCTCTCAGCTTGCCGAGGGCACGTCCCTCTCCAAAACTTTTTACTTCACTATTAATGGAAAATTCAAAGCTGCTTTTAATATTTTTCGACGAAACATTGGCTAGAGGAAAGTTTCTGCACGTTTTATGTAACATTTAATGTTACTTATAAACATTTTACCTTGATGTCATTCTAAAACTCGATTTTCATCACAGTTATTTGATCATTGAAACGCTTAAGTTGATCCTTACTAGATATTATATATTATAATCGGAAAGTGAGTTTGTTTGTTTGTTTGTTCCGCTTTCACGCCGTAACTTAAATCATACTTTTAAATCACACTTTTTAAAATTAATAATAGTGACAGTAATAATGTATATGTTATGGGTATTTGGGCAATATTAGTTTGTATAATTATGTTTTTCTTCATTTATTTGACTTTTTAATACATGTATAATTCATTAATTATTTAATTTTTAATCAATTTATTTTTACTGCTTGAAAATGTTTGTACGCTGAAAGACAGCAGAATATTTTGGACGTGAATTGTATATAACAACTTGTAACAACAATATTCTTTCAAATAAATAAATTCTAATTCTAACTACTAAACCGATTGTTTTGAAATTTTGCAGACGTAAAGTTAGAAGTCTGGATTAAATAATAGGATCATTTTTATCCCGAAAAAATTTGATATTTCCGAGGGAAATCTACAAAGCGCGATATAACCGAATTTTACGCGGGCGAAGCTAGTAAATAAATATAACAGAAACAAAAACAATTAATATTGTTTCCAGTCCATAGATCATTTAGAGCTAGCGATTCAAAGGTAATCATGCGAAAAGATAAAAGCTTTATATTCAAAGTACAATAGATGCTGTTTGTTTCACTTTATTTCTTACAGTATGAATAATTAAATCTGACTTGGTGCTCGTACGTCTTTATCACGCGGTTTGCTGTGGATCTCACATAGCACAGCATCATGCTGATTCCTTGAGGAGTATCCTGAGTGCTTTCTTGTCACAGTCATGCCATGCATTATCAGGTCGTTTGCTCAAAAACTAGCTCAGCTCAGTCTTGTCTCAAACTAAGCAAACCTGTATCTTGAGCACCAAAATGGAGGACATTTACTTTATAAACATGTTCGGTAATAAAAGTAATATCACAGTAGGTAATATGTACTAAGAAAACGGCAATCGAATCAAGAACTAAACGAAAATAATAATAAAACTTGATAAAGAAAAACGCTATTATGTGAATGGCTGTGTTAATATTAAAAACAGTAAACTTCAGACTGCCTCAACATTGAACATTGCACAACAAGCACAATTAAATTGCCTTTATTTCGATAAGGACAAGCATAATTGATTGTGTGTAAGGCATGCAACGTTTTAATAAACTGCCTTCACGGTCTGTTTGATGTAAAAGCATGAACGTTCGTCTCATGGGCAAGCGCGACTGATGAGCGTGGAGGATTCCACCGACGTCCAGTAGGGTTCAATTTCCAGCTTTGCCAATGTTTGATTGTGTTTCTTCATAAAGAGTTTCTTAATAACAGCCCTGAGTTTGGAAGTTAGTGGTATGATTATCCGTGCCTTCGAAAGCGCGCTAAGCAGTTATTCCTGCGCCTAATCTCCCTCCGCTCGTGTCGGATTGAATGTCGTTCCATCGTCCTATATAAGTTTGAGGGAAGAGAGAGTATACCTGTGCCTGCATCCACATTTGAGCAATACAGTATCTCCACCCCGAAGGTCAGTCGCAATAACCGAAATATGGTATGGTTGATTATACAGGGTGTATCTGACATCGTAACGCAAACTTCGCGAAAAGGCTGGACCGTATGCCACTAATAAAATTATGCTAGTCATTTATGTCGTTAATGAGCGGTTACAGAAATCACAGTGTTTAAAAAAAGGTGTCGGCTCGGCCTTTGAACGTTGCAAGCGTGCTGCCGTGCGGGTTTGTATGTATGACATTGATCCTTGATGTGAACTCTATTAAATCAGCTAATAAGATAGTTTTTCGAGTTTTGTTCACATTGGGCTTTTTTGTGTAATTAACGAACGAATTAATTTTTACTTTAAAATTTTACTGGGTTATAAAAGTATAGCAATTAAACGGTCTTTAGTCATAAAAACTTTTTTTAATCATGAAAAACCCGACGGAAAATTCCACCACTGTGGGGTTCAGAATCATGTACTGGATCCATGGTACTCGTTTGTGCGTCGATGTCATATACCACCACCATTTATACGGTCCAGGGGAGGAGGAGGAGGGGGAAGACCTCGTGGCTAAATAATAAGAGCCGCAAAGGTCGATCGATCAGGTTAAGCTACGCTTGCCGCGGTTGGTCTGAGGATGGGTGACTGTCTTTACATACCCCTTCATGTTTCGGAAAGCACATGAAGCCGTTGGTCCCGGCTGTCGTTTGTAGATCTTTGACAGTCGGTACGGTAGTCAGAAGCCCGACAACCAGCACCAAGGGGTATTCTTACTAATATTATAAATGGGAAAGTGAGTTTGTTTGTTTGTTTCGCTTCCACGCTGTAACTACTGAACCGATTGCTTTGAAATTTTGCAGACGTAAAGTTAGAAGTCCGGATTAAATGATAGGGTACTTTTATTAAACTTTTGTTAAACTGTACTTTTGTGTTACCTAATAACTGTATTAGGTGTTACAACTGTGTAACAACGGCGGTGTTACAACGGTGTTGTAACTGTGTTAGCTTTCCGCCCGCGGCTTTGCCCGCATGGGGTTCGGTTATATCGCACTTTTTAGATTTTCCACGGGAATATCAAATTTTACAAACACAAAAGTACAGTTTAACAACCCAGTGGTTGTGGAGGTCAGATAGGTAGTGTTGCTCCATGAAAAATACTGGTATTCAACTGAATCTGGTTAGATTGGAACCGACCTTAACGTAGTTTGCAAAGGCTAGGCTGAAGAGGGGGCGCACTCTCTATCAAGGAGGTCTAGGTCTCACTATAGGGAACGTTAGGCTGATTATATGTGTGTTATGTAAAGCAGATAAGCATGCTAATATCGTTTTGTATGCAGAGTCATGCCCCGCCGTTACAAGGTAAAAACATTACTGGGAAAATGTGTCAAGTGGTTTTTTTTTGATAAAGCCCCGCATTTTTGTTGCCAACGAAGTTTGTGGTGTAGAAATTGAAAATAAAAATGTAACAGGTTGATCAGAACACGTATGCATAATATTTACATTGACAGCTGCGGAGATTCGATATTCTTTCAAGGAATTTGTAGGGCTTAAAACACTAACTCTACAAGTTTCTTTCAAGATTTCTTTTAATATTTGACAGTGTAGGTAAACACTAACACTGTGAACTCATGAATATTTAACAAATCTAAAATTCAACAACAACACTCACTGAAAGTGACAAATGGGACTTTAACATTATTTTAATTATGAATAAACTATGAATTTATCATGTTAGTTCTACTTTGTTTTTCATTTTCCAATAACAATCAATATAGAACAACACAAATATCGTAGCAACAATTGCCTGATAAAAACTTGTGTATTGCACAAGAGAATGGCGTATTTCTAAACTGGGACGACGTGCATAGACGTGCACAAAGAGCCAAGCAAGACTACAGGGCAATAATATGACCGTAAGGAATCTTGTGTTAGCAGGGAAAAGGAATCCAACCGACATCCACGCGAGAAGACATAAGGCGAGAGTACGTGGCTTCACGTGCTGGAATACCTTATTGAGTTTAAAGATAAGGAGTAATATACATAGATATGTACCTATACATTTTACAGCGCGTTATAGTAGCAATTTTTTAACGACGAAGAAGCCAATATAAAAAAATATTATTAAAATCCAAACAAACATTTAAGAAGCTCTCTTGAGAGCCTTGTCATTACAATGTGTCTTCTTCTTTTCTTTAGAGTGAATACTACTTCAACTCTTCAATGGCCTCCGTGGTTAGATACCACAATGTTACCAATAACACGTGTAACGAATTATAGAAATTCTTTAAAAAAATATTTCACAATAATGGCGGATATCGCCAATGACAGTTGAAAAAACGGCTGCGTGCGCCGACTAAGAGGAGATTTGAAGCTAAGCCATTATGTGGCCACTATACTGCGATATTTCAATGTTCTTTATGCATTATTTAGTGAATGCACTATTTACTACATAAATCACGCGCTTTTATTTAGTAAACGACACTATAAATAATTTTAAAAGTCCAGTGAAAACTGCGCGTGACACTCATCTTAGCTTCCCGTCAAAATCCCCCCATTACAATGTGGATGAAAGAATCCATTTCAACAATAAATTTTCTAAAACAAAAGAGGTATTATGTAAAACATGCTTTTATTTTAATTCTGTCAAGCGGTTTTCCGAAGAAGGTCGCGTTTTTGTGGATAAAATACGAGTGCTAACGACGTTTGTTTGTGACATTTCGTGAGTGGCATACTCGTTCATCGTGTTGACAGCCATTGATGCGGTTTTGGCTTGTCATACCTACTCTCAATTTGCTCGTCATGCACACAGCTGCAGTTGTGCTGAAGTTCGGGTAAAGTTTCAATACGTTGTACACTTCCTCAATACCATACCTGTGATGCACGTGTAATAGGTATCTATGATCTATACTAATACCTCTGTGGCGCAGCGGTCAACGTGCCTGCCTGCGACGTGGAGGCCCCGGGTTCGATCCCCGGCTAGGTCATGACGGAAAACGATCTTTTCCTGATTGGCCTGGGTCTTGGATGTTTATCTATATATAGATCTATTGTAAATATAGTAGCGTTGAGTTAGTATCCCATAACACAAGTCTCGAACTTACTTTGGGGCTAGCTCAATATGTGTGATTTGTCCGTATATATACAGTATGTTAACTAACAGAGGGCGTTCCCGTTAACCCGAAATAGTATAGCATACATACATGCTAAAAAAAATATTTCCATTCGAAAACAAAATGTTTTAAAATTTTTCAATATGAAAATATTCAATAAAAATTTTAAATTGACATGTAAAAGAAACACACTGTACACGCGAACATGAAAGACGGCAACGTCGCAATTTATTTATGAATGACGAGCCGCGTATGCGGCGGCGATCTAAGATCTAATTGATTGATGTGTGTTGGTTGATGTGTGTTGGGCAATGCAACGTTAGGTAGATACTATTCCGCGCTACTATTTTGATTTAAAACAGGAGGTTTCAAATTTATTTTCAATTATAATTTCTTTTTATTCGGATTATTTTATGCTTATTTTTCTATGCTGATATTTTTATTTTAATCTATTAATGATATATATTAACGAGTTTAAGGGAACGCCCTCTGTTATTTAACATACTGTATATATATATATATATATATATATATATATATATATATATATATATATATATATATAGATATCCCTTTGGGCACTTTGTTGATCAGACGTGCCGTATAGGCAGTAATTTGTTGATCCATTTTCACTTGTTGATCCGGGGGCCTTTTCTTGATCCGTTGCCATCTGCCCATAAATATGTGGCTCCGTTCGGAGCCACATGTGTCACGCTGAATAATAATAAGTAATAACAATAATTAAGGGCTGTTTTATACAAATCCACCTTTTAGGCGTCTGGGCAGTTGTTGATCCAATTCAAATGGGCCAATCAGGGCGCAGCATTTGCCAAGGGCGTGAAGCGATTGGATAAGCAGCAGTTACTTTTTTATGTATGTTCACCGATAAATCTCAGACGCCTAGACCGATTTACAAAATTCTTTTTATGTTAGAAAAGGTAAACTTTCTAAATGGTCCCATAGTCAGGATCTGATGATGGAAGACTAAAGAAATCAAGAGGAACTTCCAAAAATCGTAGGGGCGACTAGTGCATTTCTAAGTATCTTCATTAAGTATTTTAGAGAACTACAATTTGATAAAGGTCTGGTATAGCTGATGATGGAGCCGGGAGAAAGTCAAGGAACTCCTCAATTATTCACAGCAGCTACCTTGAGTTTGTGCTTGATTAATTTGTCTTGATAAGAACTTTACGAAAAGATGGGTTATGACTGTCATGAAGGCTTTGGTGATAAAAACAAAGGCCAGTTCAGGGAACTCTTCAATGGTTAATAGTAGATACCTTGTGTTTGGACTTAATTCATTTATATTGATGAGAACTTTGCACCTATATGGGTTAAAATGATGGTAAATCTGATGATGAAGACCATAGGCAGTCGAGGGAACTCCTCAACTATTCACAGCAGCCACCTTGCGTTTGTGCTTGATTAATTCGTATTGATAAGAACTTTGCACCTATGCTCGGTGCCTTTGCTTGGTGGTAGGCCATAACATCGCCGGCAGAAGTTACCACCCACCAGACAAAGTCTGGCCGCCAAGCGATTCGTCGTGTTCCGGCCTGATTTCTGGTGAAGCCGTACGGAGGACGGGTCTGAGCAGTTGTGTTGCGATGTGTGCCGGGTACGATGCGCCAAATGTTGTTGCAAGTGAATGGGCTTAATAAACTAGCGCGCTTTACCATCAACGATTGCATCACTGCTTACCATCAGGCGTAATTGCAGTCAAGCGCAAGTTTAAAATTATTTAAAAAAATATATATGGGCTAAAATGAATGTTTGTCGGTCGTGGTCTTCATCATCAAATCTACTACAGATTTTCATAATAATGCATATCGGTGAAAATTACTCATCAATATATATTAATTAAATCCAAATACAAAGGAACTACTGTAAACCGTTGAGGAGTTACCTGAACTGGCCTTTGTATTCATCATCAGAGCCCTAATGACAGTTACAACCCATTTATGTGTAAAGTTCTTATTAATACAAATTAATCAAGTTCAAACACAAGGTAGTTGCTGTGAATTGTCGAGGAGTTCCCTCAACTGTCTCCCGACTTCATATTTACTCCAGATCATTACTAAATTGTAGTGCTTTAAAATACTTAATGAAAATAACTAGAAATGCACTAGTTGCCCGTAAAAATTTTGAAAGTTTTCCTTGATTTCTCTAATCTTTAATCATCAGATCCTGACCTGGTGACTATGGGACCACCCTTTCAAATAAAACAAGAATTTCGCAAATGGGTCCAGGCGTCTTACAGTAATCGATGAACATACATAAAAAAAAACACCTCCTCCTTTTTTTGAAGTCGGGTAAACACTTAAATTGCCAAAAGAAAATAATTTTTCTATTGACAATTTAAATTTTATAGGATTTTGACATTGATTACTAACTTTTTTATTGCTATTGCCCGAGGTCGAATCCTTTAGTCTCAACGCCTGCGCTGCTGCTGATGACAATAGTATCATACTAAGCAGTATACGGTGAAATCACGCAGGTATTTACTAACTACTTTTCTCAAACAATCTGCGGAAATCAAACACATAATTTTCTTTTTTAAGTTCAATGACGAATAATGAACAATAATATTTTTTCCCGCGCTATTATAATGTTCTTTTGTTTTTTTCAATAAACAATCTACTACTGTCTATTTGCAAGATAGTCCAAAATTTGAATAAAACCTTTTATTAGTTACCTCCTTGGTATTCCATGTTTCGAATGCAGTTTTTTTTTTCGAAAGAAATTCAAACTAGGACGTTGGAACGAAACGCAAACTCCCTATGTTGACATTCCATGTGTCTAACGCGTTCCAGTACCTACCACAAACCATTATTATTCATTCATCATATCATTATTATTCTTTGTAAGATCTGTCAATATTTACCTGTGTTAACAAATAAATGATTTAATTTGATTTGATTAGAAAACAGCGCTTTCATTCGCTAAAATATAACGCGACTAAGCGAAATTATTTTTATAACACACTTAGGTATGTTACTTTGAGTAGACTGAGAAATCATCCACCAGATCCACAGATCTTTATTACCTTTATTACTTAGTAAGTAGCAAATATGATTTTATTTCCAATAACGTGCGGTTGAGTTTATCTTTTTTAATTTACAAAAATATTATAAATGGGGACACATGTTTATTGTTACACACACTACGCTAGGATATCTTAATGTTCTTTATGAATTATTTACTGAATGCACTTTTAACTACATAAATCTCGCACTTTTATTTAGTAAAGAACACTTTAAATAATTTAAAACTCCAATGGAAAAATTGAAGCTCAGCTTAAATTTCCCGCCAAAACTCCTGACCCGGGTTATAACATCAGGAAAACATTGTTTTATTTTGAGTACGAGGCTTTTTAGTAAATTATATTACTTTATTTTTTTTTCTTTTTCTTTATTATGTGTTTATTATTTTTTAGTGTATTATTATTGTAATGTGCGTTCTGTTTGGAAGGAGTAAACAATTTTTCTTTCTACCTGATTAATACCTAAAAAAACCGCTACGCTAAATCAACCCTTAAAACTGAAACTTAAAATTTAATAATAATATGTATTCGCATATAATTTCTACCAAAGAAGTCTATAGTTAATTGCATGGAGTGTAACCGAGGCCGTCCACACAATATTTTCAGCCCAAAACATGCAGCGCCGATATCGTGTTTGGACTAATTAGATTGATTTCGATTAATAGAGTTTAAAAACTTAATATAAATGGTAAGTTAGAAATAAAGTATAAAAACCCCATACGCAAAATTCAACCTCATTAAATATTAATAACAATAACTTTGACTTCATACTAAACATAATTGATCGACCAGTACGGTATCAGTACATCTTCAGATCAAAATAAGTATTATGAAGTACGAGTAGCTACATGGATCAACATAAGGCAATGATTTTTGAAATATATTTCAAGGCAAAAAGTCTTCGTGCATTTAAAAAAAATAGTCGTTATGGATCCACTAATGCATGGAATTGTTAAAAAATATATATAGATCTTACAATGTATGGAGCATTGCGAATATAAAATATCTAGATTAGCTATAATAAATTCATAACTGATCAACTGTTACGGTATAGGTATCGGATCAAAAGATGTATTACTGGAAGTACGAGTATATAAATGGTTCAACACAAGTAATTGATTTTTGAAATATATTCAGAGCTAAAAAGTCCTCGTGGGTTCAAAAAATTTTGCCGTTACGGAACCACTAATGCATGAAATTGTTGAAAAATTTTTTATCGAGTATAATGTCCTATCGAGGAATATGTTTGGCAACATTCCTTAATAGAATGCGACGTTGCCACTCCGCCCGAGAAATACGCAACTGGATTAAAGTTATTCCGTGCTAAAGGTGGAGTCTATTGTGTTCGGGATCGCGGCTGGATCAACCAAGTGTGCAAAGAGGTGTTTATATATATATATATATATATATATATATATATATATAGATATCCCTTTGGGCACTTTGTTGATCAGACGTGCCGTATAGGTAGTAATTTGTTGATCCATTTTCACTTGTTGATCCGGGGGCCTTTTCTTGATCCGTTGCTATCTGACCATAAATATGTGGCTCCGTTCGGAGCCACATTTGTCACGATGAATAATAATAAGTAATAACAATAATTAAGGGCTGTTTTATACAAATCCACCTTTTTGGCGTCTGACCAGTTGTTGATCCAATTCAAACGGGCCAATCAGGGCGCAGCATTTGCCAAGGGAGTGAAGCGATTGGATAAGCAGCAGTTACTTTTTTATGTATGTTCACCGATAAATCTCAGACGCCTAAACCGATTAACAAAATTCTTTTTATGTTAGAAAAGGTAAACTTTCTAAATGGTCCCATAGTCAGGATCTGATGATGGAAGACTAAAGAAATCAAGAGGAACTTCCAAAAATCGTAGGGGCGACTAGTGCATTTCTAAGTATCTTCATTAAGTATTTCAGAGAACTACAATTTGATAAAGGTCTGGTATAGCTGATGATGGAGCCGGGAGAAAGTCAAGGGAACTCCTCAATTATTCACAGCAGCCACCTTGAGTTTGTGCTTGATTAATTTGTGTTGATAAGAACTTTACAAAAAGATGGGTTATGACTGTCATGAAGGCTCTGGTGATGAAAAAAAGACCAGTTCACGGAACTCTTCAACGGTTAACAGTAGGTACCTTGTGTTTGGACTTAATTCATTTATATTGATGCGAAATTTGCACCTGTATGGGTTGAAATGAAGGTGTGCAGTAGATCTGATGATGAAGACCCTAGACAGTCAAGGGAACTCCTCAATGATTCACAGCAGCTACATTGAGTTTGTGCTTATTAATTTGTATTGATAAGAACTTTACAAAAAGATGGGTTATGACTATCATGAAGGCTCTGGTGATAAAAGCAAAGGCCAGTTCAGGGAACTCTTCAACGGTTAATAGTAGGTACCTTGTGTTTGGACTTAATTCATTTATATTGATGAGAACTTTGCACCTATATGGGTTAAAAAGATGGTTTGTAGTAAATCTCATGATGAAGACCATAGGCAGTCGAGGGAACTCCTCAACTATTCACAGCAGCCACCTTGCGTTTGTGCTTGATTAATTCGTATTGATAAGAACTTCGCAACTATGCTCGGTGCCTTTGCTCGGTGGTAGGCCATAACATCGGCTGCCGGCAGAAGTTACCACCCACCAGACAAAATCTTGCCGCCAAGCGATTCGTCGTGTACCGGCCTGATTTCTGGTGAAGCCGTACGGAGGACGGGTCTGAGCAGTTGTGTTGCAGTGTGTGCCGGGTACGATGCGCCAAATGTTGTTGTGCCGGGAGTTTGGTCGTGGAGGGTCTCCACATCAATCTCCCTCTGGCGCAGCGTTGTCGACGCTCAACTGCCGTCTTCCTTCCTATTCACTAAGGTTTTTTAAGTGAATGGGCTTAATAAACTAGCGCGCTTTACCATCAACGATTGCATCACTGCTTACCATCAGGCGGAATTGCAGTCAAGCGCTAGTTTATAATTATTAAAAAAAAATATATGTCGGCTAAAATGAATGTTTGTCGGTCGTGGTCTTCATCATCAAATCTACTACAGATTTTCATAATAATGCATATCGGTGAAAATTGCTCATCCATATATATTAATTAATTCCAAATACAAGGGAACTACTGTAAACCGTTGAGGAGTTACCTGAACTGGCCTTTGTATTCATCATCAGAGCCCTAATGACAGTTACAACCCATTTAGGTGTAAAGTTCTTATTAATACAAATTACTCAAGTTCAAACGCAAGGCAGTTGCTGTGAATTGTCGAGGAGTTCCCTTAACTGTATCCCGACTTCATATCTACTCCAGATCATTACTAAATTGTAGTGCTTTAAAATACTTAATGAAAATAAATAGAAATGCACTAGTTGCCCGTAAAAATTTTGAAAGTTTTCCTTGATTTCTCTAATTTTTAATCATCAGATCCTGGCCTGGTGACTATGGGACCACCCTTTCAAATAAAACAAGAATTTCGTAAACGGGACCAGGCGTCTTACAGTAATCGATGAACACACATAAAAAAAGATTGCGACGAATTGTGAACCTACTCCTTTTTTTGAAGTCGGGTAAACACTTAAATTGCCAAAAGAAAATAATTTTTCTGTTGACAATTTAAATTTTATAGGATTTTGACATTGATTACTAACTTTTTTATTGCTATTGCCCGCGCTGCTGCCGATGACAATAGTATCATACTAAGCAGTATACGGTGAAATCACGCAGGCATTTACTAACTACTTTTCTCAAACAATCTGCGGAAATCAAACACATAATTTTATTTTTTAAGTTCAATAACGAATAATGAACAATAATATTTTTTCCCGCGCTATTATAATGTTCTTTCGTTTTTTTCAATAAACAATCTACTACTGTCTATTTGCAAGATAGTCCAAAATTTGAATAAACCTTTTATTAGTTACCTCCTTGGTATTCCATGTTTCGAATGCAGTTTTTTTTTTCGAAAGAAATTCAAACTAGGACGTTGGAACGAAACGCAAACTCCCTATTTCGAAATTGCGGCCGCTAAAGTTGACATTCCATGTGTCTAACGCGTTCCAGTACCTACCACAAACCATTACTATTCATTCATCATATCATTATTATTCTTTGTAAGATCTGTCAATATTTACCTGTGTTAACAAATAAATGATTTAATTTGATTTGATTAGAAAACAGCGCTTTCTTTCGCTAAAATTTAACGCGACTAAGCGAAATTATTTTTATAACACATTTAGGTATGTAACTTTGAGTAGACTGAGAAATCATCCACCAGATCCACAGATTTTGATTACCTTTATTACTTAGTAAGTAGCAAATATGATTTTATTTCCACTAACGTGCGGTTGAGTTTATCTTTTTTAATTTACAAAAATATTATAAATGAGGTACACATGTTTATTGTACACACTACGCTAGGATATCTCAATGTTCTTTATGAATTATTTACTGAATGCATTTTTTACTACATAAATCTCGCACTTTTATTTAGTAAAGAACACTTTAAGTAATTTAAAACTCTAATGGAAAAATTTAAGCTCAGCTTAACTTTCCCGCCAAAACTCCTGACCCGGGTTATAACATCAGGAAAACATTATTTTATTTTGAGTACGAGGCTTTTTAATAACAATAACTTTGACTTCATACTAAACATAATTGATCGACCGGTACGGTATCAGTACATCTTCAGATCAAAATAAGTATTACGAAGTACGAGTAGCTACATGGATCAACATAAGGCAATGATTTTTGAAATATATTCCAAGCCAAAAATTCTTCGTGCATTTAAAAAAAATAGTCGTTATGGATCCACTAATGCATGGAATTGTAAAAAAATATATATAGATCTTACAATGTATGGAGCATTGCGAATATAAAATATCTAGATTAGCTATAGTAAATTCCTATTTGATCAATTGTTACGGTATAGGTATCGGATCAAAAGATGTATTACTGGAAGTACGAGTATATAAATGGATCAACACAAGTAATTGATTTTTTAAATATATTCAGAGCTAAAAAGTCCTCGTGGCTTCAAAAAATTTAGCCGTTACGGATCCATTAATGCATGAAATTGTTGAAAAAATTTTTATCGAGTATAATGTCCTATCGATGAATATGTTTGGCAACATCGCTTAACAGAATGCAACGTTGCCACTCCGCCCGAGAAATACGCAGCTAGATCAAAGTTATTCCGTGCTAAAGGTGGAGTCTATTGTGTTCGGGATTGCGGCTGGATCAACTATGTGCCCAAAGAGGTGTTTATATATATATATGTATATATATATATATGTATATATATATATATATATATACATATATATAATATATAAAGCTGAAGAGTTTGTATGTTTGTTTGTTTGTTTGTGCGCGCTAATCTCAGAAACTACTGGTCCGATTTGAAAAATTCTTTTTGCATTGGATAGTGCATTAATCCAGGAAGGCTTTAGGCTATTTAACATCACGCTGTGACCAATAGGAGCGGAGCAAATTAATTCTACGCGAACGAAGTCGCTGGCGGCTGCTAGTGAGTCATAATTCTAAGAAAAGTATTGTAATGTGGATTATTTAAGTTTAGTTCATTTCGAGGGTGGTTTCGAGGGTAGATTCGATTGTATAGACTGAAATAACGTCTAGATGAAGAAGAACCCTCACCTAGGGTCGGGCTTCCGTATTTATAGACAGTAACAATATTAGAGTACCCTTCATCGAGCCGTTATTTCAGTCTATACTATCGAATCTACCCTCGAAACCAGCTAAACTTAAATATTCCACATTACAATACTTTTCATAGAATTATGACTCATCATAGACAACTATAACCCACGCAGGGGTTGTGTATTACATTCAAAACGAATAAATAAATAATAAACACAGGTCTTGGTTTAAAAAAAATTGTCTCTAGACTCACAATTTTCATAAAATCCTTTAATATTGTGAACTAAGACCACACGAAATGTACACAAGTAGTAATTCTTCGTATTTATTCAGTTCATAAAACAGTTGATACTTACTAACACATTAGCTATATGCCTAGGTCACCGTTGCTTTGTCGTTCAATAGAAACGCTATTTGCCCTGCAATTGGAAAGCAGTTATGTGGCATTAGTCTACTTTAATGATATTTTTTTATTGAATTTTATATGATACGAGATCAATTATTGGGATGATATGTATAGCATATCATCCCAATAATTGATCTCGTATACAACGTGTAACAAGAAGGGTATATACATACCAAGGGCATGGCATCTTTAGATGATATCAAACGATATCGGAAGGGTTTCAACTCAAAATAAAATAGGTACTCAATAAATTGGTACCAAATTTTCGGTTTCGTGTGTTTCTTAAAATAAAATCATAACAAACGTGGCAGCACACTACATACGTTAATAACTACTCGTTACCCGTCACGTTACTTGCCAAAATCCGATAAATGTCGTCAATATCTCTGTGCGACTAGTGTGATAGTAGCCTATCTCAGGCGGTGTTTTTCCTCATAACTTCCTAACATAAAGAGATAGGATTAAAAAACCCTTCAAATATCGTTTGATATCATGTAAAGATGCCATGCCTTTCTTATGTATATACCCTTTATGTTACACGTTGTATATATCTAATGTTGCATATAGCCAATGTGTTAGTAAGTATCAACTGTTTTATGAACTGAATAAATACGAAGATTACTACTTGTGTACATTTCGTGTAAATGGGAATGTTTTTACGTAAATCGTAAATTATTTTTTTGACATTTTCTTAACAGCCTGTTAAGAACAGTTATAGCTAGAGACTACTCTGTCTTGGCTCTTTTGGTTGTTTCATTTATTCAAACGATAAAAACTGTGAATTAGCAAAGTGATAATAAACCATTAGGGTACAGCATACTACGAGCGAGTTTCAACATTAAAATTGTTAACACGTATCGCACGCTGCTACTCCTCCTAAGAACTTTGTCTACTAGTTTTAAATTGAAAAGATACACTCGACAGTTTGAAGGAATTTAATTAGTGCCTGAGAATGTGGATTAAACTCCATGATGATAGCGGCCTCGATTATGTTAGGGATGCCAAGAAATAGCTTCAGGCCCCTTGTACCCACACGTTTGTCATGCCGTGAATAACTACGGTTTATATGCCACGTGTAGACGCAGACGTCATCGTTGTATGGATCACTATGGAACCTTGTTTACGGGCACGTTTTTTCTGCGGCACGATTTATCAAACAAACCGCATCGTGTACAAATGGCCTAAAGTGCCTTCTCTGCGGAATTAATGTTGCTAAGCCAACTTTGTCGCATGAGATATTTCATTTTGTATATTCATCTCGTCACGTTTGCGGATTGATGACCCTACAGATTCATATCGCGGCATGAATTTTAATAAAAACGTGGCATGCGCGGTTATTGATTCAGCTTATGCGTTACCCAGTTAGCGTGTTATTCGCAAACATGCGGTTTTCGCCAGTGAATTGCTTCATTCATCACACACATCTCGGCACAGGTGTCAAGTGTCATGACTATTATTACGACTGCTCATTGTAATGTGTTACGAGTGTGTCATTCAATTTTTTTTACCCACATAAACTGTTTGATTTGATTTAAGAAAGATGCTTCAGGTTTTGTTGGAGTCAGGGTTGCGGGTTGGTAAACAAAGAAACCGTGGCCATGGCGCACAGGCAGGTGAAGGAACTCGGGTGGCCCAGCCCAGAGCGGAAGAGGTCTTTTGATGATTTTCCATCCATCAAAAAAACGGTGGATACTCTCTGTACGACTGGTCGTCCAATGCTGAAACGGTGATGGCGGAATTAAGTTGTGTCAATTCCCGTCCAGACTCTCCAAAATACATCCTAAGTATAGAATACCGGCAGGCTGGCTACTTTACACCTGTGCTTCAGGCTTTGGAGATTGTGTTTAACGAAATCTGGGTCGCCTCTTCACCCGCCTTCCCACCGAGTCCAAAGTATCCAGGTGACATTTTGCCCCAAATGTGGTTGCAATACTCCACACACGAACGGACCTGCGCTTTGTATAACATTAGGAGCTGTCCCGGTGTGAAGTGCCGCCGGACCCTTGCAATAACGCCAAGTTTCCTGGCAGCCATCTTGGCTTTGGACTCATTGAACCGGCCAAGGTTTAGGTTTGAGGAAATCTCAACTCCCAAAAGTTGAAGGCGGTCTGTGCACTCCTTTCCTTGCCTGCATGAGAGGATCTCTTTACACAGCCATGGAGAAGCATATTATCACTATACTTATATCTTTTTAATTATACTTATTCTATGCAAATACGACACTTTGAATTTTCATTATAATTGTGATGAACCCCTAATAATGATAGTAATTAGTACCTACTAATTACGATAGTAACAATTCATTAGTGTCAAACAAGTTAGTACCTACTATCAATATGATATAATGTAATATAATCATATAGTATGGTAACGCATAAGCTGGCTTACGACGACGAAGAGCTCAGTTGATATAAAATAAGCGCCTGTTAAAATAATGGGAGGAATATGTATGTCCGCGTTTGCTCCCGTTTTTGCAACATTTTTTGTTCCTGCTCCGCTCTTATTGGTCATAGCGGGATGTTTTTTTAGCCTATGTCCTTTCTCAGGCTCTAAACTATCTGGGTACCAAATTTCATTAAAATCGGTTAAGTAGTTTTAGCGTGAAAGCCGGACAGACAGACAGACAGACAGAGATACTTTCGCATTTATAATATAGTATGGATTAGCTAGTTGACTCTGCGAACTTTGTCCCGATATCATTTAATTTTTAAATATTTCCTATTATTCACAAAAATTTTGTTTAGTATTAATGATGGTCCCAGCTTCCCACAGGTGGCATACAGTTGCTAAATATGAAAATATTAGTTGAAATAAAATTATTGTACCTACATAAAGCTGCACAGTTTTGTTTTAAAAGCATTATGTATACAGTACAGTCGTGGTGGCCTAGTGGTTAAAACACCAGCCTCTCAAGTATGAGTGCGCGGGTTCGATTCCAGGTCAGGCAAGTACCAATGTAACTTTTCTAAAGTTATATGTACTTTCTAAGTGTATCTTGGACACCAATGACTGAAGGTGAAGGAAAACATCTTGAGGAAACCTGGACTTTAAGTCTGAAATCGCCAACCCGCATTGAGCAAGCGTGGTGATTACGCTCAATCCTTCTCTGTATGAGAGGAGACCTGTACCCAGCAGTGGGACGATAAAAAGGTTGATGATGATGATGATGATGTATACAGTATGCTTTTAAAACAAATCTGTTATACAGCTGTTACAGATACGGCAGAGGACTATAGATGTAGTGATAGTGGTTTAGTATTTTAGTGTTAATTTTTGCAAAAGTTCAATGGTGTTAATGGTGTTTAGCTTTAGAGCATTAAACTTATTTTGACGTCACTTGTCCAAAAATCGATAATAATGATAGTATCGATATTTTATACTAGCTGCGCCACACGGTTTCACCCGCGTTTTTTTTATATGCCCGCTCCTATTTGTCGCTGCGTGACATTACATAGCCTAAAGCCTTTCTGGATTAATGCGCTGTCCAACGCAAAAAGAATTTTTCAAATCGGACCAGTAGTTCCTGAGATTAGCGATAAACAAACTCTGAAGAGTTTGTTTGTTTGAACGCTTTTGAAAATATTAGTATACATTGACATTTAGAATATAAATAACTTCATCATAATTTATTCTATTTTGGCAACGCTGAATCATTAATGTGTACAAAAATTGTTTCGGCTGAATTCCGCCTTTGTGAGAGACTGATGCCTGATATAGGTAGGTGTTTGGGAAAAACCCGTGTTTTACAGGTCACCAGGCTCCACCCACGACTAGAACTAGCTTAGGGATACTGCGCAAGAGTAGATGTTAAACAATATACATTATATGCTCGACACTTATAATACTGTAGAAGTAATAACAATAAAAAAATATTACATGGCATTACTTAACACATTTAGAAAGGATTACGTCAACAATTTATTTTCCCTGGTGACGGGTTGCTGCGTGCATTTGGCAGTGAAAATATTAATAATCATATCTGACGATGAAATCAATCTATAGTCTATACTAATTTAAAAAGCTGAAGAGTTTGTTTGTTTAAACGCGCTAATCTCAGGAACTACTGGTACGATTTGAAAAAATATTTTGCGTTGGATAGCCCATTAATTCGGGAAGGCTTTAGGCTACATAATATCACGCTGCGACCTATAGGAGCGTAGCATAACTAACTCTACGCGAACGAAGTCGCTGGCGGGCGCTAGTATATCCATACTAATATTATAAATGCGAAAGTAACTCTGTCTGTCTGTCTGTCTGTTCGTTTTCCCGCTTAAACCTCTCAACCGATTTTGATGAAATTTGGCACAGGCATTCTTTAGACCCTGAGAAAGAACATAGCTACCTTTTATCCCGGAAAAAATTGATATTCCCGAGGGAAATCTAAAAAGCGCGATCCTAACCGGATTCAACGCGGGCGAAGCCGTGGGCGGAAAGCTAGTTTCATATAAAGATAAAAGAAAGATAATCTGAGGTATCGACTCTGACCATTTTGCAACTAAAATAATACGTCGAAAAATGTAAATTAATGAGTTTATGGAAAAATAACTATAATTCTTACATAATAAAGTTGAATTTCAACTTCAATAGTGACGTTGAAATGAACTTTAGAACCTTTAGAATAAAGTTGATATTTGTTAACCTTGGAATAAAGTAAGTTTGAAACAAATAAAATTGAAATATACAGTACTGCCGTCGAGAGACGCGTTGTTGACACCTCTTAGTGCGATAATCACTAATAATAATAACCTTTATTTCCGAGATTAAAGTTATTACAGTTACAAATACAATTACATAGTTTGCATATTTAAATGGTATCTCTAAGCTCGGTGTGCCTCTTGGCATATGCCTCCTCCAACTCCTTCCATTGCGCCCTATCTTGTGGAACTCTACTCCAATAATCACTACATAATATAAAACAAAGCCGCTTTCTCTTTTCCTATGTCCTTATGTTTAAATCTTTAAAACCTCGCAACGGATTTTGATGCGGTTTTCAAAGTGGAGTGGAGTTCCAGTGATCAAATAGGATGGTTTATATGTATATAAACATCCATTTAAATAGTGGAGAAATACTATTATTTTTGAGGTTTCTAATGTGATGTCGTAAATAATTAAATTTTTTCCGCGTTTGTAGTGAAACGCAGGCTGAACCCTATGAGATTTATCAAAATAATGTACTAAATATTTGTATACATGAAAAAGGTCTACAGATAAGTCCCTGGTGGTATATGTCTATCTCTTATTGATATTTCACAATAGCATTTTTTTGTCATTTACTTCTTACGACAAATATTGGCTAATTTTCGAAGCGATTTAATAACTTAAATACAGTGTTGATTTAATATAGATCTTTATCGTTCTTTACAGCATATGCTTTAAATGAATATTTTCGAAGATATTACAGATTTAAAAATTACGGGGCGTCGCGTTTGCAGCGGTACCGACCGGCTGGGGCGGCGGAAGCGGCGGCGGGTCGCTATGCTTTTTATAAATACAACGTTCACAGTTTTTCTGTAGTGTATTGTATCAGCATTGCATCCGTGCGAAGCGGGGGCGGGTCGCTGGTTATAATATATAATCTTTATTAGTTAATAGAACGGTGTCAATAGGCATTCTTTCGACAGCCAGACTATATGTAGAACAAAAACATTGCACTAGATTTTAAAATGAATTCCTGACTGACAACTATGGCTATCTGTCACAGCAAAGAACAGACAATTTACATATTTACTGGCCAGTACTCTTGTTATCAACTTGTCAGTTATCACTTATTCTAGTAATTGTGTTGAGCGGAAGAGACCCATTGCAAATTTATATCACAATGAAATAATTGCCACAAAGAACGGTACTGGGAGCGTGACATACTGGCTGCGGAAAGTCAAGGCGGAGTCGGTTTACTTTTGATTTGACGCAAATCTATACTAATATAAAATATGTAAAGAAAACCCTGTCCGACCCATAAGGATAATAAAGGTTACGTAAACACTTGACCAAATATAATATAAAATTTTACGTAATCATCATAGTAACAATACTAATGAATTTTGAAATAATCCTTTTTTCCCGGGAATTAATTCCAATTTCCCCGAAATTTGGTAATTTTTAAAAAAAGTGACAACACCGGTATTATTATAAGCGAATAGCGACGCGACCACGTCACAGGTGCCGCGTGCCCTGCCCCCCGCCGCCCGCGGAAGGGGTTGTTTACCGCACATGTATTAAGTTACCTCTTTTTGCGAAATAATATTTATTTTTTTAGGGGGATTTTTTTTTAAGTTTTGCCTGTCTTTGTGGGCATTAGTAGAATCAGTTATCGATACCTAACAATACCTTCACGGATCGGACAGGGTTTTCTTTACATATTGTATAAAGCTGAAGAGTTTGTTTGTATGTTTGTTTGTGCGCGCTAATCTCGGGATGACTTACGGAACTGAAACGTGGTCGCTCACAATGGGCCTCATACGAAGGCTCAGAGTCACACAAAGGGCAATGGAAAGAGCTATGCTAGGAGTTTCTCTGCGTGATCGAATCAGAAATGAGGAGATCCGCAGAAGAACCAAAGTCACCGACATAGCTCTGCGGGTCGCTAAACTTAAGTGGCAGTGGGCAGGGCACATTGCTCGTAGAACCGATGGCCGATGGGGCAGTAAGGTTCTGGAGTGGCGACCACGTACTGGAAGACGCAGCGTAGGGAGGCCCCCAACAAGGTGGACCGATGACCTGGTGAAGGTCGCAGGAAGCCGATGGATGCGGGCAGCACAAGACCGGTCAGCGTGGAAAGCCTTGGGGGAGGCCTTTGTCCAGCAGTGGACATCTATAGGCTGAAGAAGAAGAAGAAGAATCTCGGGAACTACTAGTCCGATTTGAAAAATTCTTTTTGCGTTGGGTAGCCCATTAATCCAGGAAGGCTTTAGGCTATATAACATCACGCTGCGACCAATAAGAGCGGAGCATAACTAAACCACGCGAACGAAGTCGCTGGCGGCCGCTAGTCTTATTTAAAATCACTTCAAAACACAACTGCAGATGACCGACTCACCAAGCATATAATCTGGGCTTTATATTTTGTGTGATAATGATATATATAAATAAAAATAAATATATACGGACAAATCACACAGATTGAGCTAGCCCCAAAGTAAGTTCGAGACTTGTGTTATGGGATACTAACTCAACGATACTATATTTATAATAGATACATATATAGATAAACATCCAAGACCCAGATCACTCAGGAAAAGATCGTTTTCCATCATGACCTGGCCGGGGATCGAACCCGGGACCTCCATGCCGCAGGCAGGCGTGTTGACCGCTGCGCCACGGAGATACATATATTCAAAATATTTTATACGTTTTAAGTCAAAACCCTGCCATATGATTTACATTAAGCCCTAAGTGACCCGAGTTGCCGACACAATCCTATTATCGGATCAACACGTTTAACGCCTGTAGGCTTCCAATTATAATTGGTTTCCCAGCGATTGATGTTTGTGGTTAATTGTTATTGGTATATGAACAATGAACATAATTATAGCCAACAACAACTTTTTTGTTTCTTGAAAATCGATTACCGTAGCAGGCTGTCATCATCATCATCCCAGTGTTAATCCCAGTCGCATCCGAAGCCTTTTCAGCTTTGGAATCTGGGGTTCGCTTTACCAGTCCAACTGCTGATATGGCTAAACTTCGACATTTTCCATGAAGCGACGACGGCCCTCAACAACCCGAAGGCGACATCGAAGCATTGCAGTTAGACCAATTGTTGGACTTTTGAGGGCTCCAACAACCCGTAACGACTGCCACTAGACGTTCGTAGGGCAACCGGGACCATCCGAGGCACGACCAGACCAGTACAAATATTCATATTCATGCATACAAATACTTGCACTGTGCGGGGATCGAACCCGCGCCACCTTGCGCAGCGGCCGCGTCCGCTACCGCTACGCCACTGAGGCTGTCGTACCGTAGCAGGCTGTATGTTTACATAATATCTAGCGTCACGATATTATCAAACGACATCTCTATAATATTGACGTTAGAACGTAGATGTAAACGGAAATTTAAAAGCTTCGACATTTGTATATTTCCATACATTTCTTTCCCTTTGTTATCGAGATGAGGGACGTCCACTGTAATATCATCACTTTAGAAATAGTAAAAGCCCGCATTTATGTACAGACTCCAGCAGGTCAAGCTGTCCCGAAAATGTCAAAATTTACCAATCAACCTTGAACTTTAGTGATAACGTTGGAAATCTTTTTGACAAATTGTAGTAACTTTATGTGCGGGCGTCTTTACATAGGTTTAGATACAATATTCAAGTAATTGATTTCATTAAAGACAAAAAACCTCCTTGAGTATAGGTGTTAAATGTATTCTTCCGGCGCATCCGAAGCCATCAGCTCGCTTTTCTCCTTTCTTTTACCATTGTCAACGATAAAGATAAACTATTTTCAGCGAACTCGTGGCACTCTGTAGAAAAAGAAGTAAGTATAGGTACACACAATGGTGAAAAGTTACAGATTGTGATTGATGATAGTTTAATATGTTCATGCGTATCTTAAAAACATCCTTCAATTTTCATGATTGCACGTCGTAGAAAATGTCTATGGCATTAAGGTCGCTACATTTATAGGCTTGAAGCATTAAATACATACATATGCGTAGAAATGGGGTGACTACTGTGATGACGACTAATAATAAACTATGAAAGATGTATGTGGCGCCGACCCCTAATAAGTAAGCGCCAGGGTAACTGCGTAACACACTATCAGTAGCTATGGGTTTCATTTTGACAGTTCAACTACATTCATTGCGTTATTTACGTTGTTGAGCAAACACATTTTCGAACACATGGAGCAATGTATAAGCAACCTATGCTTCAAAATGATTCCAACTGATAGTACCTAATACGCAAATATATAGGGTGCGGGCAAGAGAACGATGAATGGTTTGAATCGAATGTTTTCATTGATAAGAAGTTTTAGGCGTTGTTATAAAAATATTTTTTTACTCGCTCACAACTGTTACGGAGATCAGAGATCGAGTTCATGGTGACCATGAACCAAGAACTAATTTGGCTCGGCGCCCATACCATGAAGCTCACACACGTGGTGGGCTATTCTTAGCAAATACCACACGGAGACTAGTATTTGTTTTATAAACAACTTCTATTTCATTTGGATACGGCGTTTAATAAGCACTTGTTTTTGAAGTGATTTTCATCTAATCTAATAGTATGAAGAGGAAATGTTTTTTGTTTCTTAGAGTTAATATATAGAAGTAGATCTAATCAATTGAGATGTTTTTAGTATTTATACTTGGTAAACTATCACGTCAATTGACTGAAATAAACTTCAAATCACATTTTGTACTTCACCACTCGTCTTCATACACATGGGACTGCCGTGTTCTCAGAATAGATGATAGCAATATACATAGGTTCAACCTCGTCGAAAATTAATTTCAATTAGTGCTGCGCTACTCGCCTTTTGTGCTACAGGGTGCTCCATTGTTATCAGTCCAACACACGCCGCCAGTCAAACAACGCACTCCCGACGTTGCTAACCACAATCCCGTATGGCTTTGACACCACAAATTCTATAGCACAGACCATAGATTTAGCTCAGCAGCGCTACCATCTGGGTTACTCGCTTTTCTCATTTTATGGCGATAACAAGCTTTTCTACTTAGCTGCTGACATCGCTGTAAAGCGCTACGGGAAGCTAGCATGTCCTTACACAAAATGGTTATGTTGCTTGGTAGACCTAATATGAGGGTTGAATAATGTAGGTAGTATGTTTTTGAATATAGGTCAATTTATATGAAGGTTTGGTAACCTCCTGTAAAATACAGATGATTCATGACATTAGTATAGGCACTTAACTATCTAGTTAACTACCTACTTATGAGTTTATGAACCAATAAATAACTACTATCTACTACGTCAATAAGTAGATACATGATTCTGAACCTGCATGAAGTTTAGGTCTGCTAGTTAATGGAAATTGCTGGTCCTTACATTTCGGTCATATAAGTTTTGCACTCTATTAAATATAAGAATTGTACGCTAGAGGCTTAAAATGATTGGCTGAATTCATCGCTATAATTTGCGCTTCAGTGTCCCTGGCAAGCCTTGTCATCATCATCACAGCGTTAATCACAGTCGCATCCGAAGCCTTTTCAGCTTTGGAGTCTGGGGTCCGCTTTATCAGTCCAACTGCTGAAATGGCTAAACTTCGACATTTGTCTCTTGTCCCTGGCAAGCCTTGTATTTATTGAAAATGCACGGGCCGGCCGTTTTAAAAGATTTTAATAATTCGTTTTTATTTTTGAGAAATGGCAACACTATCCAACTTTCAATATAGTAGGGGAGGGAATAGTTTTTAAATTAAGATTTTTGGCCGAGAGGTCTCTTTGGTGTAAAGTAATTGTGATTAGCCGTGACACACAGAATACTATTCTATTTTTATTTATGGCAAGTGAAGCCGATGTCGACTATTCTGCCAATGTCAAAAGTGGATTGGAGAAGCAAGAGTGTACAATGTACATTAACAATAAAAAGACAAACAGAATAATTCTGACATTTCGTAACGAATGGTAGGGTTTGTGTTTGACATTTGTAAACAGCAGTACCTCATTAAAAAATAATAAGACAATCTTTGTGATTACGACGGAAAAGGCACTTTAGTGGAATCTAGTTCATAAATATTTTATTAATGGATTAGATTCTGAAGCATGAAATTCAGGTTATAAAAACTTGTATATAATATATACATAGGTATAGAGTGTGTGTTAGTACCATAGACCACATACAACCGCTGCGGCAGATTATACAGAAGACCAATGAGTATAATCGGCCACTATGCTTGGCGTTTGTGGACTATGAGAAGGCCTTTAATTTCGTCGAAACTTTGTCTGTGCTCCAGTCTCTCCAGCGATGCCGCATTGACCATCGGTATATCGAAGTGTTGAAGTGCTATTCGTGAAGGGTATTCAGAGAGGGGTGATAGGGCTCCGAAACTGTTCACTGCGGTACTGGAAGATGTCTTCAAGCTCCTGGAATGGAAAGGGCTGGGCAATAATATAAATGGCGAGTATATCACTCATCTTCGATTTGCCGACGATGTTGTCATTATGGCGGAGTCGCTGGAGGACTTGAATATCATGCTCAACGAACTCAATGGGGTTTCCCAACAGGTGGGCCTTAAAATGAACATGGACAAAACGAAGGTAATGTCGAACGTCCATGTTGCGCTATCACCAGTTTATGTTGGGAGCTCCATCCTTGAAGCTGTAGACCAGTATATATATCTGGGACAGCTGATCCAGATTGATAGTTCCGGCTTCAAGAACGAGGTGTTTCGACGGATCCGACTCGGCTGGGCAGCGTTCGGGAAGCTCCGTAGTGTCTTCACGTTCAAAATGTGTCCAAAGTGCCTAAAGACAAAAGTCTTTAACCAATGCGTGTTACCGATGATGACATATGGATCAGAAACGTGGTCCCTCACTATGTGCCCCATAAGAAAGCTCAAGGTCGCACAGAGAGCTATGGAGAGGGCTATGCTAGGTGTTTCTCTACGTGATCGAATTAGGAATGAGGAGATCCGTAGAAGAACTAAAGTCGCCGACATAGCCCAGCGGATTAGCTCTCTGAAGTGACAGTGGGCGGGGCACACAGCTCGTAGAGCCGATGGGGCAGAAAGGCTCTTGAATGGCGACCAGGTACCGGAAAGCGCAGCGTCGGACGCCCAACGACTAGATGGTCGGATGATCTGGCCAAAATCGCAGAGAAGCGCTGGATGCAGGCCGCGTCCAACCGCTCTTTTTGGAAATCCTTGGGTGAGGCCTATGTCCAGCAGTGGACTTCATGTGACTGAGATGATGATGTTGATGATGATGAGACTGTGTGTTGTAGGTTTATGGTAAGATTGTATATTCTATTTAAGATTGCTGGAATTAAAAAAAAAAACCGGCCAAATGCGAGTCGGACTCGCACACCGAGGGTTCCGCCGTACAAACGTAGCGGTTTACAACTTATGACGTACTAGCTTTCCGCCAGCGGCTTCGCCCGCGTGGAGTTCGGTTATATCGCGCTGTTTAAATTCCCCTCGGGAACATCAAATTTTTCCGGGATAAAAGGTAGCCTATGTTCTTTCTCAGGGTCTAAAGATTGTCTGTGCCAAACTTCATCAAAATCGGTTGAGAGGTTTAGGCGGGAAAGCGTAACAGACAGACAGAGTTACTTTCGCATTTATAATTCGCATTCGCATTGATTTAAAATTTTTCACAGTTTAGAGGCAATTAGATTTAAGAAGTGTTTGATACGAATTTCAACTTTAATATATCTACGCGTTCATGTGAAAAAGGGTAGGTAGTAAGTTTATAATTACCTATTAAAAAAATATTTTATGTCATGTAAGCAAAAATAATATTTTAGTATTTTATGTAACTTCAAATTTATCATTTTCACAATTTTTCCTTTATCTGTCTGTATTATAATATAACGTTGCTTCGTGCCGAATTTCAAGATTCTGAGTTCACGGGAAGTACCTTGTAGATTTTGATTCCCTAGCGTGTGACGGAAATTTGTCTAAGGTGTCGGTATAAACTGCTATATCTTTTGATCGCTTTAACTTAGAAGTTTGATTTTTTCACTGCTAGGGACAATAGACCTAGGTATTTGGTTTAATTTCAATTTGATACTTTTATTAGTTCGTGAGAAATAAGGTAGTAAGTTTCATTTTATTAAAATATGTTTATTATATTATATAACTAAAAAAATGTGATTTTCGCAATTTTTCCTATATTTGCATTATATGAAAATCCTTCATGCCAAATTTCAAGATTCTGAGTTTACGGGAAGTATCCTGTAGGTTTTGATTCCTTTGCGAGTGTCAAAAATTTGTTGAAAATATCGACATATCGGCTGTATCTTTTGATTGGCTTGGCTTAGAAGTTGGATATTTTCACAGCTTAAAGGGACAATAGACCTAGGTATTTGGCAAAAATTTTAATTTTATAACTTTATTCGTTCGTAAGAAATAAGGTAGTAAGTTCCATTTTATTAAAATATGTTTATTATATTATATAACAAAAAAAATGAGATTTTCGCAATTTTTCCTATATTTGCATTATATAACAATCCTTCATGCCAAATTTCAAGATTCTGAGTTTACGGGAAGTATCCCGTAGGTTTTGATTCCTTTGCGAGTGTCGAAAATTTGTTGAAAATATCGACATATCGGCTGTATCTTTTGATTGGCTTGGCTTAGAAGTTTGATATTTTCACAGCTTAAAGGGACAATAGACCTAGGTATTTGGTATAAATTTCAATTTGATAACTTTATTCGTTCGTGAGAAATAAGGTAGTAAGTTCCATTTTATTAAAATATGTTTATTATATTATATAACTAAAAAAATGTGATTTTCGCAATTTTTCCTATATTTGCATTATATAACAATGCTTTATGCCAATTTTCAAGATTCTGAGTTTACGGGAAGTATCCTGTAGGTTTTGATTCCTTTGCGAGTGTCGAAAATTTGTTAAAAATATCGACATAATCGGCTGTATCTTTTGATTGGCTTGGCTTAGAAGTTTGATATTTTCACAGCTTAAAGGGACAATAGACCCGAGTATTTGATGTGAATTTCAGCTTGATACGTCCACGCGTTCTTGAGATAAAGGGTCTTGACAGACAGACAGACAGACGGACAACAAAGTGATCCTATAAGGGTTCCGTTTTTGCCTTTTGAGGTACGGAACCCTAAAAAACTCCTACTCACACTTGATCGGTTTTTATAACCACCACTACTTATAAAAAAAATCTTTTTAGTAGCTTGTATTTTGTTGTTATCGCGGCAACAACCATATGTCAATGAAAATTTCAACTATCTAGCTATGTTCATGAGATAGTCTTGCCGCCAAGCGATTCGTCGTGTTCCGGTATGATGTCTGGTGAAGCCGTACGGAGGACGGATCTGAGCAGTTGTGTTGCGATGTGTGCCGAGTACGATGCGTCAAATGTTGTTGTGTCGGGAGTTTGGTCGTGGAGGGTCTCCGCATCAATCTCCCTCTGGCGCAGCACCGTTGGTCGTGTTGTTTGATTTAACATTGCATCACCTCGCTCAACTGCCGTCTTCCTTCCTATATACTAAGTTTTTTTTAAGTGAATGGGCTTAATAAACTAGCGCGCTTTCAACGATTGCATCACTGCTTACTATCAGGCGGGATTGCAGTCAAGCGCTAGTTTATAATTATTAAAAAAAAAGTTCAGTGACAGACAAACAGACAGACGGACAGTGGAGTCTTAGTAAAGGGTTCCGTTTTTACCATTTGGGTACGGAAACCAATAAATGAATTACCATTAAACTTTAGATGATGGTTACTATAAGTTTTACTTTCTATTTGTAGCAAACGTATAATACTACAAATTATAGAGTAGTAAAGTAAGTCAATGCGATTGTCTTCTTTAATAATATAAATTTTCTATTTACACAAGTAGTAGCTTTAACTTACGCACGTGATGAGTTTCCATTCATAACTTTAGTGTGGAATACTGAAAGCATTCAATTTATTTTTTATATACAACGTTATTTTTCCTTTATATAAAACCTGAATATAGTTTGTTTAGAATAAGCAACTGAATCGATTCTAATTATTTTTACACCATATTATAGTTTTTCCCAAAAACATTTAGAAAGGAGATGTTTCAGAAATGTATGGAGCCTGGGTCAGCACATTGTACACTTAAAATTAGGTATAGTTACGCTATAGTTAACTGTTTTTAATGTTAATTTCCTATATTTTGGCTTAGTTTTTATACAGATTCAATTTAACTCGGCCAAGGAGTGCAACACAACTACTAATAAATATGGTGGTCAGCTGCAATAAGCGAAATAAGATTTTGACAGTGACATTTGAATGACGTGTCATGTATCTAAGGCTATCCTAGCTATATTATCTACCATATGTCTGGGAAAAACAAACGAAACTTGAATTCCGAACATACGGACATAAAATTAAAACAATCACTAAAATCTCCGAGACACAATCAAACTCAAATCAACACTCGCCACGAGCACAACGGGAAAATAGAATTGTCAAAGTTGTCAATCAAACTTCATAACGATTGTCATGGCTACCTTTAAAAAGCGTTATCTCACTAAAAACGTTTCAAATAATTAATTATGTGTAAGTACCTGTATTTTTATTTAAATTAATTTTGTAGTATTTTATGAAAATCTATTATTTTTTTTCCTTTTTATCTATCATCATCATCATCTCAGCGTTTATCCCGGTTGCATCCGCGGCTTTCGCGTTGGAGCCCGGGGTCCGCTTTCCTGCACATTCTCCTCCATTTCGCACGATCTTTAGCGTCCTGTGGTAAGAAACCTTGTTGGCACGCAAGTCATCTCTTACAACGTCAAGCCAGCACTTCTTTGATCTACCCCGCTTGTTCCGGCCCGGCGGAGGCGCCATGGCAAGACATTTGTTACCCACGTAACATTTTGCGTAAGACGTGGCCGTAAGGCCGTTCCTTTTTATCTATCTAATGTACAGTCAAGACCAAAAGTCGAGTTGCAATCTCACAAAACTATGGCCAAGCAATACTAGTTGTAGTTACGACCTTCTTCTATAATAAAGTTTGATACACGCTCATACACTTGCTGCCCGCTTATGATTGTTAGGTATTATAATATATTATAATATATACTTATTAATAAGGTATTATAATATATACTTATTAATTTCAACATCTACAGTAAGTGTTTCAATGGCGTAACGGTTTTCGCCTTGATAGGCGTTCAAGGTGGTTCGAGTTCGAATCTAATAACTTACAAAAATATTTTTTAAATGTTTATTGGTGAGTTATGAATGCTTACAACAAAAATATCTAAAAATATCGATCTGCAACTTAAAGATGATACTTTCTTTTAAGATTTTTTCTATATTAGAGTCATTATAAAAAGATGACGGTAGACTTAAAAGAATCTGAATCACTACTTCACAAAAAATATTCCGCTACCTACAATAACTATTATTAGCTACAATAACTCAAATAATATTACTTAGCTGTTGTTGGTTGGTGAACATATAGTTACCAGTTTGTGTTATTAGTTTTACTTTTTAATCAATATGCAGGCATATGCAGCAATATATCTCAAATATCATATGAAACCGGCTTTTGTGTAAGTTGTTTTTATTATTATTTATGTAAGGTGCAAACCAATCGCTTGTAGCAATTGCGTAATAAAATTGTTATTGTTTTAGATAAATACTGTAAGCCGTTGGAGGTCAACGTCAAGAGGTTGGAGGACGAAGGTAGCTGTCGAGACAAGTGAAACGAAACGACAATATTTACCGTTGAATAAACTTTTAAATCGTGCGAAGAAGATAGGTTGCATTTGTGGTTTAAAAATAAATTGGCGAGGCTGGTGGAGTGTTATCGAGCTAAACAAAAAAAAAAATATTTATAACAAAAACAGTGCAGAAGTGTCCTACAGAGTGTTTTAAATATATACCAATAAATATCTTAATAACGGACTCTAAACCATCTCTAAAGTAATTTAGCTAAGTGACAGTAATATGTTCGGTTGGCTTAATGGCTAACAGATGTCGCCTTTTGCAATTTCAATACAAATTACTTTTGATAAATTATAAAAACAATAATTTCTAAATTCGATAAGAAATAAGTTCGTTTATTTTTGAACTAAGAAAGCGCTTGAAGATTATAATCTCATGCCTTCAAACTCCGAAAAAAGGCATTGCAGGATGGCAGCACTAGTACTATGCTATACACGCAAAAAAAATATAAATGTAATAAGCACTATTATGTGTTCTAAGTATAGATTATTTTATGATTGCAATAATATTCAGGTTAAGCTTCAATCCTCTTTTCTTTAAGAAAATGAATAATTAAGCTATAACCTCTTTAATCATAATATACGTATAATATTATAATTTTCATATCTAACAACCAAAAATGTTTTTTGTATTTTTTACCATAACAATATCATAAGTTTGTCAAGGATTACTTTTATATAAAATATTACAATGCTGCCGTTTCAACGTTTGTTTCATTTGTTAGTATAAGTATATCTATACCGAATAATATATAACTATATAATATATTGCATTATAATATGCTTATTGTTTTATTTTTATATATTTTTTATTATATTACCCCTATAGTAAACTAAAACATATAATAAAAAAAATAATAAAAATAAAAAAAACAAAAAAAAATAATAAAATAAAAAATAAAAAAATAAAAAATAAATAATAAAAATAAAATAAAAAATAAAATAAAAAAATAAACAAATAAAAATAAAATTTAAACAAATTTTGTTTAAATATTATTTGCAAACATTTTTACTTTAAAATACAAATCAATTATCATAATTTTAAATTATATGAAACAACAAAAAGAGTTGCCTATAATAAGGATCGAACCCACAATCGCTCGCTTTTGATAGCACCATTGTTAAGTGCGGCCGCTAACTCAACTTCAAATGAAGTAACGAAATTTTGCATTACTTTAAAGAAGACGAAGACTGCGATAAAAAAAATAATGCGGTAGTGTGCGTGGCCGGTTTAGCGCAGCCGACAGTAGTCTTTAAGGTGGAAATGGACTTCTACAGCTGATAGTACATAGTGGTGGCCCAAAATGAAACCTCTCCTTTGAACTGTGTTGGGTGCTCGGTAAGGACACTGCAACCAGTGTGGTTATCGAGCGCACAACACAGTTCACGACAGATCAGTGGTACTAGTGGAGTGCGCATAGCGGGACAGGGCCCCGCCGCCGCTTTGCAGGGGTGCAATATGTTCTAAGTGTAAAATTAACATGTTTTAAGTAAATTATACTACATTTTATTTTATCGGTTAGGCTGAATTCACCAGTAAAATACATAATAATATCTACTTACACTTGACCATTACGACAGTCTAAAGCCTGAAAGTGTGATGGAAAATGTTATCACTAGTTAATTACAACACAAACAGAAATTATTATCAATAAACGCGCCGCTGCAAGTGCGGGCGGGCGAGCGGCACGGTGACCATATCTTTGTAGGGACAACCCGATAAAATATCAAGCTCAGAACTGTTAGCTTTTTCATGACCGATTTTAAAATTTAGTACATAAATACTATACATAAAAATACTGGACTCGTGCTTCGGGTTTGGCATATACAAAATATAACGTTTTATATCTTTCATGTTTTACATTTATTTTTTTACATACATTTTTCATTCGATGATAATAATTACATAGGAGTTTGATTAAATATTCATAGTTACATATAATGGGATGGGCAGAATTCCCGGCGGTATATTAAGCATATTAGCAATGCGTTACGTGTACTGTACGCGGGTATCGCAATATGTGGTAAAGTGGTCGTATTTAATATAGCATGTAGAATCTACATGCTATAACCATGTCATATTAATCTACATTGTAGATTAATATGACATGGTTGATCTCAACATTAATGGAGTCTAATGATGGTGGTTAATATAAAATATTACCATTCGTCTGTTGCCTTTCATAGAATAGAATGGAATACTCTTTATTATGTACAGCATATAGATTACAGAACATAAATATAAAGATTTTACAAAGGGTGACACAATGGGCGGTCCTATCGCTACGAGCGATCTTTTACAGGCAACCTATGGATGGAATACTACAGGAAGGAGAGAGAAATAATGTAGATAGTCTACAGTGTACTATTTACATAGAGTATACAATAAATATGTACATTAAGTGTATAATACTAGTGCAAGTCAAATTTTTAGCAGCAGCTCCTCCTCTTGGTTAACCCCATGAGCGACACCTATCTGACCTCCAGAACCCATTTATTGTGTAACACCTTTAGTAAGATTGTTGTCATACTTTCAGGGTTCTGACGCTCCTTAATTACTGCCAAAGTTCCAAGAATGACATCCGGTTCCAAAGCCTTAACGTGCTTGCTGCACGGAGAGGTTTTGGTATGTAATGATGGTCAGCCTTACACGGACCAACCGCATCTTCACCTAATCAACGAACTGTGCGGTTGTTGTTTCTAGCCATCATGTGTAATTCTTGGCATCCCAAAAATCAAAATGCGAGGTAGTTATTTATACCTGTAGTTGAGGGCTTATTTATTTATTCTTTCGCACAGGACATGTACAGAGGCGGACTTAATGCCTTAGGCATTCTCTACCAGTCAACCACAGGTAGTGAAGAGATAAGATGGTAGGTGCTTTAGCTTGAAAGAAAATTGTAAAGAAAAAAAAGCCCTTAAAACTATAAAAAATACTTAATTAAGCTAAATATACATACATACTATTACCAAAATATATACTTATAATATATACATAAAAAAACTAAAATTTGGGAGAGGGTGTAGCAATAACTGTTCGCTAGTTGTTGCGATAATAACTTTGCAATTTCCGCTTAAATGAAAATCGACTGGCGGCCATCCTGATATCAAGAGGAAGCGCATTCCACAGAAGAATGGATTGAATGTGAAATGAAGAATGAACAAAGTCAGACGTATGTGAAGGACAGAGTAAGAGGGGATTGTTAGAAGAACGCAGATTCTTAGAGTGTGAAGAACATAAATATTGGAAGTGAGTCACAAGATAAGAAGGAGGAGTGGGTGATTTAAGAAAGGAGAAAAGCGTGGTCAAGGTGCGCAAATTTCTTCTCTGACGAATGGGCATCCATTTCAGTTCAGACCTGTAGCTCGACACATGGTCATATTTCTTTAGATTAAATATGAACCTGATCCCATTGTTGAGCAATCTATCAAGCTTATCCAGCAAAGCCGCATTCAGGTCAAAGTAGCACACGTCACCATAATCGATTATAGGGAAGATCAAAGTCTGCACAAGCATGGTTTTCGTTATAAAGGGCAAAAGTTCCTCAGACGATACAGAGAACGCAGGGTACCGTGGACCCTTTGACTAACGTAAGAAACCTGACGTTGCCAGCTAAGCGTCGAGTCAATATGCAAACCAAGATCTTTGACATTAGGGGTAATGGGTATGACGGTACCATTGAAGATAAGAGGAGGGAGACAGCTAAGAGATAACCTACTCATCATACGTGAGCTTCCAATTCTCCGTTCTTCCCACAGAACAGATGAAGTTATTACAATGGCAATAGTTCGGAATTAGTATTAGAATGCGTGTCGCCGCTTGATTCCCCTCTATAACTCGCCTGTAAGCAAAAGACCAATACGGAAGCGCATTACGCACACAAATAAATACTCACACTTCGATTATAAGTTTGTAATTGGTGATCACACTAAAGTAAGCAATGCATTTGACGTACACTCGTACATTCACAAATTTCTCATACACGCTATGGCGACCAAAAGGTCGATATTTATATCGATAGTATATATCGATAAAATTGACAAAAAAGGATTGTGTTCTCATTATGTAGTTTCGTAAGAATTGGGATCTTTACATATAAGTTTACATAAGATTCCAGGTATATGATTTTTACGTAATTTGTAGGGAGTTTAAAAAAAATTCTACTTAGGTATAAATTTACGTAACTTGAAAATGTGATTTTTTGTTTATGGTGCTATCAACATAAAATTAGAGTTAAATGAAAGGTTTAGGTGTAAAACAGATTTACAAAAAGTTTTGAGGTGATAGGACTTTTGTTTGTCGAGATTTTAGCAAAAATGTGTAATAAAATGTCATACCTACCTAACTTTAGTTATTTTAAATATTTTTTCCTATAATACTTTTTATTTCTATAAGTAATGATTATAGTGTCATAAAAAGTTTAGTTATAGTGTCATTTTATAGAATAAGTTTAGGGATTTAAAAATGTATCACATGTAAGGGTTCTATATAAGCAAATTACAATTATAACAAACTTAAATCAATGCCGTAGAGTTATTGTTGGCTCCACCGTGTGGTCTTATATTTCTAAAGAGCATCTCGAGTGGGTTTTGGTACTGACACTAGCACTATCCTCTTGCAGGCATAATCATTTGCACATGCAAAACAAGAATAAATCGCTAGAACTGGACCTTGATATCTTTAATAATAAATATTATATCTAATGAATAGGTATTATGGAAAAAATGAAAGATGATAGAAATATAAGGAAATAATTTTATTTATTACAAATAATCACTGCCCTTGAAATAGAATGTATTTATTTAGTAATTGACGCTTGCTATCTATTACTAACGAATTTTTAAAAATAAAATGTAATCTCACGTTTATATATTTTTCAATAATTGCCTTTGTGAGGTCTGTGATGTGGTTTGAGGTAGGGTATTGGCCAATTTGATGGTAAACTATGTTTTGAAATATTTCCCTTCCCACAAAGTTACGTATAATTCTTGTCATCAACATTTTTTTATTTATATACTCTCTTGGGACCGTACCTGGTTTTAGGTACCTTTTACCCCATTTTTTTAATGATATAATCATTTTCGACAAAATGTTTAGAGCAAATAGTACTAGTCTTTGTCGGCATCCAGTTTACTCTACCAGTCACGTCAATCCAGCGCTCCCTTATAACGCTAGGTTCTTTAGGAAACCTAAAGTTTATAATTTATTTATTTTTATTTTCACAATTTGACGTATGTACGTCAAATTGTGCAATTTATTAAAATAAATATTAACAGCTGACATGGCTCTTTATATCATTCCATTACATTTCATCATTACAAACATGGCGGTACATAATATTAATACGAACAGCCATATTTCGGCAATTAAAAGGCATGCACAATTAAAATGTTTACAATTTAAAAATAGACAATATAAATATTTACATTAATTATTCCATCAATTAATACAATAATTCTATTTCAAATTCATCAGTCAATAATATAATTAATGTCAGTTTCTAATAATTAAATTTCTAAAACAAAAAGTCTGCAACACTATAATAATAGGCCTTGTCCACAGAAATATTACGAAGGCATTTCTTAAACAATAAGTAATATATTATTTAAATATGTCTAACTAAAAATATTATTAATTAAATATAAAATTATTCAAACAATATATTTATCATACTCGTATATTTCTGAATTCTATCGATAATTTTAATTAACCACATGGTCACCTCACTATAAATAATCATGGCGCCCTGCTTTTCGGCCAATCAGGGCCAAGGACAAAATGACAATGAGTAAAGTGTAGAGGACGCATTGGATTCACTACATCGTATGCGGACTTTCTTATTGTTTTTCCAAAGTGAAGACAAATCGAGCAATGTAAATGTTTTTCTTCCTTGATGCAATAATATCATGAAAGTTTGAAATATCATAGTTTTCAGTATATTTTTGTGTTTTTTACAAATTTTACTACAACATAATATTATTTTCGACTTACCGATGGAAAGATATACCACCACGTTGTATAGATGAGGTCTGGCTTTTTGCCCTGCATGTTATTATTGCACAATACGGCATTTTAAAGCGGAGCTCCGACTCTTGAAGTACTTTTAAGAATACTAAATGAATGTTTCGGACGTTCAGTCGCCATAAGATTTGCGTCTCACATGTGTGGCACGTCGGCAACGCCCACTCGGCCTTTCCAGCTTTATTAACTGTTCCGTGGTTCTTCCCCTATAAATGACTACCCTGCATTTCTGTGAGTAAATAGAGACTCCTTGAAATGTAATGTAAGCCTTATTTCACTCGGTGGTAGGCCATAACATCGGCTGCCGGCAGAAGTTACCACCCAACAGACAAGGTCTTGCCGCCAAGCGATTCGTCGTGTTCCGGCATGATGTCTGGTGAAGCCGTACGGAGGACGGGTCTGAGGAGTTGTGTTGCGATATGTGCCGGGTTTGATGCGCCAAATGTTGTTGTATCGGGAGTTTGGTCGAGGAGAGTCTCCAGATCAATCTCCCTCTGGCGCAGCATCGTTGGTCGTGTTGGTCTTGGGTTTAACATTGCATCACCTCGCTCAACTACCATCATCCTTCCTATTCCTAAGTTTTTTAAGTGAATAGGCTTAATAAACTAGTGCGCTTTACCATCAACGATTGCATCACTGCTTACCATCAGGCGGGATTGCAGTCAAGCACTAGTTTATAATTATGAAAAAAAAAGGCCAAATGAATATGATTTTTGTTTACCTGAATGTGTGAGAAATATTAACATCTTTAAAAAGTTATCAATAAGTTACCAATGTTATATTGTTAGCTACTCGAAGACTTAACAGATATTAGGGCTATTTTTATCATAAGAAGTCTAATTTAGTGTAAAATCCTGCTCGGTGGTGTCCGCTAACTAATATGATTAGCCCGTATTACCCGGTCGACTGTGAAGGCACGGGTATCGTTTACATTTTTTTTTGGTTTCACGGTGGATTTCCTTTATAGACTTACCATCGTGGTGGTGACAGAATTGTTCCAGTCCCTCGATGTACGCTGTATAAAAAATGAGGCGAAGCGGTTTGTCGGGATCGTAGCGGTGTTCACAACCTAAGGGTCTGATGATGGAACGGTGATGGCGGAATTATGTCATGTAATTTCCACACACACTCTCCAAAATGTATCCTACAAGTCTGTGTTCGTGTTCTATAGGATGCATTTTAGGGTAGCCACCCTAGGCAAAAAAAGAAAAAAAAAAAAACAATTACCTCCTTCGCACACTTTTTGCTAAGTGGCATTTTGTTGCACCGGCCCAAATATGGTTGCAGTAGTACCGTCCGACCGTTGTTATGACCCCCGGTTTTCCGGCAGCCATCTTGGCTTCAGTCTCAATGAACCCCTCAAAGTTTAGGTTTGAGTTGTTCTTCTGTCATCAAAATAAACATAGCTCTTCTTTGTAACATGTCCCATGCGTGTTCAATGGGATTCATCTTCACTTCAGAGACTTGACAGACAAACAAACAAATAGGCTCTTCAGCTTTATATATTAGTATAGATGTACAAACTTTTTTTTATATTGTAAATAGGTATGTATGTATGTAGTTGCCCATTCTTAATCGTATGTATCTATGGCGAAGAACGAGTATGAAACTCAGAGGCACTTCATGTTGAAATATCTACGTGAAAACGATGTAAAAAGACCGTTATAGAAAACATAAAAACAATTAGGAATTATACTAATACTAGCTTTCCGCCCGCGGCTTCGCCCGCGTGGAGTTGGTTATATCGCGCTTTTTAGATTCCCCTGGGGAATATCAAATTTTTCCAGGATAAAAGGTAGCCTATGTTCTTTCTCAGGGTCTAAAGATTGTCTGTGCCAAATTTCAAGAAAATCGGTTGAGAGGTTTAAGCGGGAAAGCGTAACAGACAGACAGACAGACAGAGTTACTTTCGCATTTATAATATTAGTACTTATGGATATAAGCTGAAGAGTTTGTTTGTTTGTTTCACTGGTCCGATTTCAACAAATCTTTTTTCGTCTGATAGCCCATTAACCCAGGAAGGCTTTAGGCTATATAACATCAAGCTGCGGCCAATAGGAGCCGAGCGTAATAACTAACTACAGGCGAACGATGTTGCGGCCGGCCGCTAGTAATATATAAAGTCAATTTCATTAGGTGCTAAAGTTATTTAATTCATTCTAATGTTTATATCAATCTGAAGGATCGTAATGAAATCGAGATAAGCTGATTTGAGCTGGGGATCCTCTCTGAACTCACTTTAAGGAAACAAATTATGTGGGTAAAGTGACTTAAATTATTTCAATATTTTAGTTGCAAACAAAAGAGCTCTTTGTCTGTAACATTTCTTGAATTAACATGGAAAGTTTATTTTGAAGATATATTTTTTTATATCTAACTAGCTTTCCGCCCGCGGCTTCGCCCGCGTAAATTTCGGTGATATCGCGCTTTTTAGATTTCCCTCGGGAACATCAAATTTTTCCGGGATAAAAGGTAGCCTTTGTCCTTTCTCAGGGTCTAAAGATTGTGTGCTTTCCGCCCGCGTCTTCGCCCGCGTGGTGTTCGGTTATATCGCGCTTTTTAGATTTCCCTTGGGAATATCAAATTTTTCCGGGATAACAGGTAGCCTATGTTTTTTCTCAGGGTGCAAAGATTGTCTGTGCCAAATTTCATCAAAATCGGTTGAGAGGTTTAGGCGGGAAAGCGTAACAGACAGACAGACAGACAGACAGACAGACAGACAGACAGACAGAGTTACTTTCGCATTTATAATATTAGTATGGATTAATGATAATTTTACTCATAAATCTTGAGAACGATTCTTAAAATCATAACAACCAACATACATTTCTATGAGACTGAATTTGCGATAAAAGATTCTGTCGATGAAAGAGCAGCCCTAAAAATGCTTCAGAAGTTTATGTCCAAAATTAGGTCGACTGGCCTATTTTTAGGCTTCGCTCAGGTGCCCCCGACTGAAGGTGGCATTTCAGGTAAGTTCTTTTAATAGTAATAATATTTCGGCTTATCTCAACCGAGACTAGCTTTCGTTGCGTGAGATGAGTATATATTATAGTGCACAAGTGTGTGCGCGGACAGAGGTGCACTCCCTTTTCCGTTATTCTCATACTCAGAATTCGATAGGACTTCATGTAATCTGACACAACCTGAGAGAGATCAGACGCAAGATCAACAGCCAAACGTAATTTCTGAGACACGGTGGTATCACATCGCCAACTTTCCTAAAAATTTCGAAAAAATCTCATTAAGTACAGTTTGATAAACCTGGGCCGATCGAACCCAGGACCTTTTTTCAGGTCACTGCCAGGTTGTATGAATTTAATCTTATGAAGTTATATTTGTTACTATTCCGGACCTTATTTAATTTCCAAAGAACTTAAGATATTACGGGCTACCTAATAAAATATATGAAAACCTCCTCCAAAACTGGAATATTGTTTTAATGTGTTTTCATTGTTATATTTGATGCAAATAATCCTTAATTTCCTTCGTCCTTCTTGTAAGTGTGACTTTTTATTTTGTAATCTATGTATTTTTTCGTCAATTAAGCGACCCGGAAATTAAGTTCATAAAGCCAGTATATAAATTAATTATACAAGTCAAATAACAATAGAAAAGTTCATATAGGGGACGAATACAACATAGATTTTAATTAAAATTCCTCATAGAGAACTGGGGCATGTTTTGTTTCTATTGTAAATATATCAAGAATCATGAGGTACATAATAAGACTGGGTAAAACTGTATGTACACAGTTATGTTGCAGAAAAGTAATATAGTAAAATAACTGTCTGATTGTTTTGCAAATTTATTCCTATATTGGGTTTTTTTTTATAATTTATAAACTAGCGCTTGACCGCAATCCCGCCTGATGGTAAGCAGTGATGCGATCATTGATGGTAAAGCGAGCTAGTTTATTAAGAGCCTATTCACTCTAGCCTTGATGACACTCAAATTGTAGTGTGACGGAAACACCGCCGCTGGCAAATTGTTCCAGTCCCTCGATGTTTGCGGAATAAAAGAGGAAGCAAAATGCTTCGTACGGATCGTTAGCCTTGAAGACACTCAAATTGTAGAGTGACGGAAACACCGCCGCTGGCAAATTGTTCCAGTCCCTTGATGTATGCGGAATAAAAGAGGAAGCAAAACGCTTCGTCCGGATCGTAGTGGTGTTAACAACGTGAGGGTGGATAGTCGCCGTACGACGGGTCGTCCGGTGGTGGAACGGAGATGGGGGAATTAAATCATGCAATTCCCTTGCACACTCACCAGAATGTATCCTATAGAAGACCGAAAGGCTGGCTACTCTACGCCTGTGCTCCAGGCTTTGGAGACCGTTTCGAGTTAAATCTGGGTCCCCAATCAGCCTGAATGATTCCCTTGATTAGTTTCAGGAATATTATTGCATCTTTACTACTACTTTACTAATACTATTAATTGGAATCATTCTGAAGCTAATTGCTAAACCATTGCTCCATATGTTCGGAAAGTGTGTCTAATCAACAACGTAAATAACGCAATGAATGTTGTTGAACTGTCAAAATGAAACCCATAGCTACTGATAGTGTGTTACGTAATTACCCTGCAATGTTGGTATTGCTTCGCCATCTTTACATAGCAATTCCCCTCCGTGACAAGGAAAAACCCATTTGCCTATCAGCCTTTCGGTGTTCTATAGGAGGCGTTTTGGTGAGTGTGCGAGGGAATTGCATAATATAATTCCTCAATTTTCGTTCTATCTACGATAGGACGACCCGTCGTACGGCGAGTTCCCACCCTTACGTTGTTGACACCACTACGATCCGGACGAAGCGTTTCGCATTTTCGAGTGACTGGAACAATTTGCCGGCGGCGGTGTCTCCGTCGGACTACACTTTAAGTGTCTTCAAGGCTAGAGTGAATAGGCTCTTTACCATCAACGATTGCATCACTGCTTACCATCAGGCGGGATTGCGGTCAAGCACTACTTTATAATTTATATAAAAAAAACCTCCATAGCCCAGCAACTAGGTAATACGATACCCTGTGGTAAACTTGGTTGTTAGAGTTCTGGGCTTCTGACGACTCGTAACCATTGCCAAAGAACTACGAGGCTAGACCACCGGCTAAACGTGCTTCCAAGGCACGGAGTAGACGCATACATCGATTGACAAATACTTGAAGAGTATTAATGTGGCGAAGTCCAAAAGTATTCAAGGTTTTTGTGAGGTAGTCGTACGGTACGAAGTTAGAAGAACGCAGAACGTTTGACGGTAGCCCTGTAAGCGCCAGGATGGGATGAGGTGTGAGTGTAAAACTTATTTAGAACTGTCACCTGCAAGGGACAAATGTGCCCAACTACACAGAATGTGTATGTTGTGCACACTTTGTGTTTCAGGCGGTTTAAACATAAACACGTGATGAATGTATTTGTTCAGTTGTTTGTGTTTGTAAAGCTTTGTTGTACATAAAGTTGTAACAACCCTGCTTTATTTAAGCACCTTCAATTTTGTGGAGGATCGTACTCGTACGTATTCACTATTACGTAATCATGATGTTATTCGGGGCATGAATGTAAAATATATTTTTTGATAATTGCTGGTAGAGCTATTTACAACTATTTAGTCATGCATAATCAGCCTATATTGGTCCCACTGCTGGGACGCAGTACATTTTAGATTGAAGGACGCAGGCCTCCTGTTGGGGAGAAGAAGAAGAGATAAAACGTCTTTAATCCATTACAAGTTGTAGGTCGTAGGTTCGAACTCTATCAGGCGCTTTACTTTGTGTAAATTATTTCATCACCACTGCTCTCGAACGGTGAAGGAAAACATTGGGAGGAAACTGGCATGTCCTAGAGCTAAAAACTTCGAAGACATGCGGATTATACCAACCCGCACTGGGCCCACGTGGTAGATTACGGCCCACTCCCTCTCATCGAGAGGAGGTCTGTGTCCCGACAGTGGGAACAATATAGGCTGATTATGTAATCCACTCTGTGAAGTGGACAGTAATCTGCCATGCGGCCCATTACGGGTTGATAAAAGTCCCATGTCTGTGAATTTCTAGTTCTGGGCTCAGAGCCAGAACCACCCGGGCCCAGAACCAGAACTACAAACCCAGAACCCCAGTACTAGACATTCAAAGATATGGGGCTTTAAGGGAAACATCGTGAGGAATAAATGGCCTGAGGGCCATTTTGTATGTTTCCCTTCATCATTTTGAGATTAGTCAAAAAATCAAAAGTCTTTTATTCAAATCAGGCTGAGAATCAGCTCTTTTTGGACGTCAATATGAAATAAGATGGCATCCCAAAATGCCCGCCCATCGCCACTTCCTAGTGCTTCGCTAGGAAGAAGAAGTGGTAGAACAAACTGCCAAGCAGTGCAGCTATCTGCAATGCAGTGCTACTATGTATAGTAAATAAAACAAGAAATCACAGGACATTAAATCAAATTAATTACCTTATGCCAGTTAGCCACATCCATATACCAGGAAAGCATGAAATAAAAAAAGAAGTCATTAAAAATAGAAATGTAAGGATGTAAAACCTTATTACTAAATAAAATCCTCCAGACAAAAGGGCGTGATATCTTACGTAATTATGTATATATTGTAAAAAATATTAAAAAGTCATTATAAGGTAAGTCCAGCAAGTAGAAGGTATCTTGTTATAAAAAGTTATACCAAGCCCAACAAAAGAATTATGAACCTTTTGAAGTCGATGAAAAGGGGCTCGTAGTTTGTCCTTATTTCTGGTGTTAACATTGTGAATATCACTGTTTTTAGTGTATAAGTGAATATTTTGCCTAATATATAAGATGTTGGCTAAAATAAATTGCGAAGCAACCGTGAGAGTACCAATATATTTAAAGAAATCTCTTAAAAATATTTGACACCGAGCTGGTAATTTGCTTGAACAGCTCGTTTTCGGTCGACAAATATATTTTGTATGTCAGCGGCTTTGCCCTGTAATAGAATTCCGTAGGACATAACACTGTGGGAATAACTAAAATGGACTAAACGAGCTGTATCAACGTCAGTGTATTGTCTGACATTCCTGACTGCGTAGGCAGCCGAACTGAACCTTCCTGCTAGGCTTGATATGTGTATGTGTGGTTCCACTGAAGTTTGGCTGTTAATCCTGATCCACACTGAAAAACTGCCGATCGCATAGTTTCAAGTACCTCTTTATATAAAATGATGTTGGGTCCTAGATTCCTAACATTTAGCAAGGCGAACATTACACATTTCGTTATTTAGAACTAAATTATTTGACGTAAACCGGTAACTAATGAGAGTGCGCTGTTTACTTCGTCAACATCTATTCCTGTCTACTTCATAAATAAGATAAGAAGAGGTATCATCTGCAAACAGTACAACGTCACAGATGCCTTTTAAATAAAATGGTAAATCATTAATATATACTAAAACTTGGGGTCTGTGCTCCACGTGTCCGGCGACATTGATTGCGACGTCAGGGCACGTATTTCCGCAGCTTGGGCAAAATGCCGTGAGGTGACAGGTGTCATTTGTGACCCCAAAATACCTATAAAACCATCATTAGACCTGTTCTCCTGTATGGCAGTGAGACGTGGCCTGTGCTTGAGCGACACAAGCAGGAGCTACGTGTTACGGAGATGAATATGCTGCGGTGGATGTGTGGAGTTGCCCGGACAGGCCGCATCAGGAACTCCCGCATCCGAAGCAGTCCGTGACATTGCAGACAAACTGCAGGAGGGTCGCCTACGCTGGTACGGCCACGTCTTATGCAAACACATGTTACATGGGTAACCAATGTCTTGCCATGACGCCTCCGCCGGGCCGGAACAAGGGGGTAGACCAAAGAAATGCTGGCTTGACGTTGTAAGAAATGACGTGCGTGCCAACAAGCTCTTGCCACTGGATGCTAAAGATCGTGCGAAATGGAAGAGAATGTGCAGGAAAGCGGACCCCGGGCTCCAACGCGAAAGCCGCGGATGCAACCGGGATAAACGCTGAGATGATGATTAATATATACTAAAAACAAGAATGCACCCAGTATAGAGCCTTGCGGGTACACTTAACTGAACTGGCAGCCCGGAAGATTTCACACCATTTACATCTACACACTGGAATCTATTATACTGTCAAAATCCTTGCAGGCTTTGGACTGTCGTGGCTGTGTGATGGAAAATGTTATCACTAGTTAACTACAAACAAGCGCAAGGCGACACCGCATCGTCGCTGCAGTTGTGGGCGGGCGACCGGTGTGTTGACCATATTTTTGTTCTTGTCCGAACAAAATATGGTCAACGCACCGCTCGCCCGCCCACAACCTGAATTAACGTTGTATAAATAAGAAAGATGTATGTATAAATACAGAAGTAGTGGTGTTGAAACAATTTACATAAAGTAAAAGCCTACCTGGATTTGAACCTACGACATAAAAGCTCGTAAACCGTAGCCGTTACCACTGCTCCGTTTAGTCGTGCACTGCTAGGAAAATCAAATCCCTGGACGTTCTAAGAATTCCTTAATGTATTTATGAATTAATCCTATTATACATTTAATAGGATTAATTTGCCCTAATTAGATTAAAAGCGCACATTGGAAACGTGACCTCATCACTAACAATGTGCTAAGCATAACTTATCACAAAATAATACGTAGTTAAACATGCGGAAATGTGACATATAAACGAATACACTTGTATCCTCAAACAATACACATAATTTCGTTTCAGAATTCCGAATGCAGTCCAAAAATAGGTCATTAAGCTTTTCAGCGCTGACAATCGCTTTGACACATGTGTACTTATGCAAATCATATGAGTCTGCATCTATTTCTATCATACTGGCAACTAGGCTTTTATTTACGGCACATTGGGTGGCTGATGGGATTTCCCATTGGCTAAAATGACAAACCGCCATATAAAAAAATTCACCCCTATATAACCCCTTTGGGGGCTGTATAATGAGACTATAATATTATCACGGCCTTCTCGCTGTGAGAGGGAATGAGACATAATTCACCACGCGGTCCTAATACGGAATGGCAGATGCCACGTGTCTTCGAAGTTCTCAGGGTTATTTTTAGCGATGTATGTTCAAGGATTCCTCAACACAGAATAGAATAAACAGTGTGCTCTTCTTCGTTATAAGAGTATAAAGAACTCTGTGTCGTGCTGGAATTGGCCATTCATTTCAGATATTTTGCTAATAGTTATAGTAACCAGCGACTACCAACTTATATGCATATTTTTTTAATTGTCTTGTACGCGCGACTACACAATAAATATGATTAGTAAGTATTATGTAACTTCTAAATGTACGAGGTTATGAGAAGTCTATCCGAAGAACGCGATATCAGCTATAACTGGGAATGTATAGCTTGATGAGTAGACGTTTGTACAGTTATTTCATTATTATTCACCAACAGTTGATACAAATAAGCAATTGTGACATGAAACTGTTGTTCCACCAATTTTGCAAGCAAACACTACATGCAAAGTACCTACTCTTTATAAAATTTTAGTCGATATTGAGTCTGCGTGGACGTCAACCAGGTCACTGCGTTCGTGTATGAGTTTGCACATGCACAGTCCGGCGAATTAGCACTTGACACTGCACGACAAAGAGGTGGAGCTAAGGGGTGTTACTTTGAAATTGAACCTACATACCAATTGTAGGCAGTCAATGGCGGTATTGAGCGGTTTACATGCAAATCTCAGATTCAAGTGTGCCTGCCTAATTTCCAGGGTACTCACTTTGTAGCAGCCTAGTATTTTACTTTAACTTTTATTGGACTTGTTCTGTCTGCAGTGAGTGGGTTGCGTAGTGAGGCATACTGTAGTGCACTGCTGAGTGCTGCTGTTATATGTTCACTTGGTTCTCTGCCCCCGATTTCATTCGCGAATAATAAATTTTAACCCCCCCCCCCCCGTTACCTATTTGTTTAGCGTTTTTTCTGACTTTTGTTTACTGTTTGGTTCGGTATTTTCGTAACATGATATTACTTCCGAAAGAATGGGTTATCAAGTACAACAATTTTTTTTCTAATCCAGTTAGGAGTTCCAGAGGTTTTTTTTGACCTGGAACATCTCATTGTAGCTCATACAAATATTTGTTACGATTAGTGGGTTTGAATTTAAGTAAACAGAATCTGTAGCTTTATAATTATATTGTCATCTTATTTTTTGTTGGGATGGGAAATCATCAAATGACTTCTCCCGCTCTGGGCGTAGCGGAAGGGCGTGTCAGACTTTTATTAAGATCCCGTCACGCTGTGCTGACATTTCTTTGACAGCGCGTCAAACACAACGCGCCATCAACTCGGTCCAGATCCGTACCGGGCGGCGAGCTGCCCACTGCTCACCGCCCGCAGGCCCGCGCCTTTTTTTTTTTAATAAATATAAACCAGTGCTTGACTGCAATTCCGCCTGATGGTAAGCAGTGATGCAATCGTTGATGGTAAAGCGCACTAGTTTATTAAGCCTATTCACTTAAAAAAGTAAGGAATAGGAAGGATGACAGCAGTTGAGCGAGGTGATGCAATGTTAAACCATAGACCAACACGACTAAATGAAGCTGCGCTAGAGGGAGATTGATCTGGAGACTCTCCACGACCAAATTTCCGACACAACAACATTTGGCGCATCGTACCCGCCACACATCGCAACACAACTGCTCAGACCCGTCCTCCGTACGGCTTCACCAGACATCATGCCGGAACACGACGAATCGCTTGGCGGCAAGACTTTGTCTGGTGGGTGGTAACTTCTGCCGGCAGCCGATGTTATGGCCTACCACCGAGTAAAACGTGGTACGGTGGCTGGGAGTTTAATGTCGTCTCCCGACCAGGGCGTCTACTGCGGCGGCTAGTGGCGTGAGGGCGCTGGGATTCCCGTTGCCTTACGCGCTCCGCCTCCTCCTTTGCCAGCATTACTGCTTCGCGAAAGGAGGTGACGGCCTGCCATGCACTCTCGCTCCTGACCATGGCCTGGACCAGGGTCGGACGCGAGAGATGGCCACCGCTCGCCGCTGGGCGATTATATTGTCATTTTACTTATTATTTAGCTTTCTTACTTACAATTATAGATAGCAGTTATTATTAGTAGAAGATTGCAAAAGTTACACCAAACAACTAGTAACACATAAATTGAGAAGGGTGTCGGTTTACTTAACAATTTATTCCCTCACTATACCTAACATATTTCATTATACTAACATACTGTTATTGCCAACATGTCGGACGATGCGGGCGACAAAAATGATTTATTATGCATTAGAAACATTGGTTGGTATTGGATAATGCATTATTGATTCTGAATTAAATGGCCTCTATTTATGTTGACAATTATTGTGAAAGCCCCGGTATAGTTAGTACAGGCATGTTTATTCTGTTATCAGTGCTTTTGTAATACCAGTAAGCTTTTTATATCGATTCTACATAGTTTAAAGTTCACGTGAACCATGTGAGGGACTTTGTGTCATGGGTTTTTGTCAGGGAATCACACTATACATTCTGCAGATGCTTCCAGCCCTGGTAGTCAAACTATGTATACAGGTTTGTGGACGACAGAAGTCTCCTCTTAGGAGAATTGTTATGACTGTTTTCCTGTAGTTTCAACGGTTACCTTTCTTTTTGTTGGCATGGGAAATCATCAAATGACTTCTCCCGCTCTAGGCGGAGCGGAAGGGCGTGTTAGACTTTTACTGACTAAACCCCACCCGTGTTTCTTTAGTTGCCTGTGCGACGACCAGGGCCACGTTTTCTTGTTTAACCAACCCGCAACGCTGATCCAGGAGGCATCGGTCTTCGTGGACCCCGTCACGATGTGCTGACATCTCTTTGAGGCGCGCGTGGAACACGACGCGCCTTACCCTGTCCTCACTACCCGGTCCCTAGAAACCATTCTATATTGGCTGCCTACAAATTCGTAGATAAGATTATAGGAAATATGACAAAAATAATAAAAAATAACTTGAAATTAGAAAGTTAGCGGAACGAAATCTTTTAAAAAACCAATTTATTATATTTGAATTGAGAATTGGATATAATTTTCTTATGTACTGGCCCGCGACTTGTACAGGAAGATTATAAAACTAAACTAAACACAACATATAAAAAACACATGTAAAAATAAAACAATCAAAAAGAAGGCCAAAAGGCTGCTATTTCAGCAGGGTGCTTCGATATTTAAAACATAAATGTCGCAACGCTGGTATTCTGATAGGGTGCGTTGTGAATTGTGATGCTTATGTTTATTTCGCGGTTACAGCCAGGTAGGATGTGAGTTATATTTGTCTGTCGGTCCCTGAAATTCCAGAAATTGTTTTTTCAACGAGCTTTCAAGAATCCGGCTCTTTGTCGTTTATTAACGTTTTTCCTATTTTCGTCACCCTGTTAGGTATTTTCTGCTTCTCTAAAGGATTCCTTAAGGTTCGGAATTTATTAAAATATGTACGCCCTATAGATTGTGAATCCAGTTTTGTCTAAAAGACAAAGGGTATAAAAACAAATAATGGCCCTAAGTGTATTTACAAAGGTATGTGGTGTGTGCTCTTGATCAAAACGGACAAAACCATCTCCTTTAAGTACTTTACCGGAAATCTCATCACAACCGACTGACAATATTGTGCAGAAGTTTTCCTAATGGTTTAAGTTTGGCCCGTTTTCAAGTAGACAACTTTGACCCATATTTTCTCTACTCAGCCGTGGGACAATTTTCTTGTTTCTTTTTCTTAGATAAACGTTTTATAATATTCCAGAACCTTATTCGTAACCTCTGTACAGCATTATAGCTATTCAAGAGATGACGAGCCGATTTCCAAACTTCATAATTTTACATTAACACTTAGGGAATGCCCACAGATGTAATAACAATGAAACTTTTATGGTGTCTCGTTCAGTGTCTTTCAATGGGTTCTTTATCACACTGTCACAAAGTGTGGACTTTTACACGTACGAATTAAGTAAATGTGGGGCTAATTAGTAGATAAGGCGAGCAGCTGTCCTTTAGCCTAATTAGCGGTGTTGTGTACTAAGTACACAGCTTGTATGTACATGAAAGCAATACGTGACATGATTAATTAAATGATAAATAGGGGTCAGGTTGTGTCCTAGGGATACATTAATATGCCTCCTCAAACGCATAAAAGGATGATAGGTTTAATGATCCCAAACTGCAGTTTTATTTATTAACCTTGCGAAAACGTTGATAGCTTTTGCCATTATAATATACTTAGTCAATATTTAAATTACTGTAACACATTTCCATAAACCGGTCTTCTTACTTACTATTTCACTTTTATTTGATGCTACACACATCAGTTTGTTTATTTGATGTTTGCTGTGTATTGTGCATCGTAGAATAAACCCAGCCAGGATATATTATTACTGGCTAGCTATCCTAGCTTTAAAAACTAGCCCAGTGTAGTCGCCGTTGTCCCCAAGTTAATCTGCCCCCTAAGGGGGCTGATTAACGTTCAAAAACATAATCAAAATATTTGTATTACGAATAATTTATCATAGTCAAATTGATAACCATTAACGAACGAACGAACGATTGTTAACGATTAATTTTTTATCGTGAATTTGATTATTAATCATAAATTTTGATCATGAATTTGATTATTTGATTAACTACTAATTATACAAAACCAAATTTACCTAGGTCACACAAATTATTATTTGACGACTTATTTGAATACAAAGTAGTTATGAAATTCGTCGTTTATGAGCCAATTTTTATAATTAATTTTTTGTTGGAAAGAACATATTTTTAAGGTGGTCAATGATAAGAAAATTAGGGCTTGATGATGGAAGACAACAGAAAACGAACGAAAAGAAGGGGAACTTTAAAAATTGCAGGGGCGGCTAGTTAGTACATTTGTAATTACATATTTTCAAATACTACAATTCAAAAATGGTCTGGAGTAGAGTAGATCTGATAATGGAGCCGAGAAACAGTCGAGGGAACTTCTCAACGATTCACAGCAGCTACCTTGTGTTTGTGCTTTATTAATTTGTATTGATGAGAGTTTTACACCGAGATGGATTATGATTATCATTAGGGGTCTTATGATGAAGACGAAGGACAGTTCAGGGAACTCCTGAACGGCGGTAGCTCCTTGTGTTTGGACTTAATTCATTGATATTGATGGGAACTTTGCACCCATATGGGTTATAATAAAAGTCTGCAGTAAATCTGATGATGAAGACCATAGACGGTCAAGGGAATACCCCAACGATTTACAGCATTGAAGTTTAACCTAGGACTACGGCACCTACCTTACCTTACCCACCTTCTCGTCATTCCGATGCAACAATCAATTGTTTTTTTTTTTTTAAAACGTTGCCCCACACTACGAATATCTCCTGTATCGTATGTGCGTTTACAGACATATAACCTCACACACACAAACAGCCAGACCCGGAACAACTACAAACAACACAACACACAAACAAACACAAACAAATATTTGTACAGTGCGGGGATCGAACCCGCGACACGCAGCGCAGTAGTCAATAACTCAACGACTGCACCACCATGTCGTCAAAAACCAATGAATTATTCATTGTCGCATCAGAATTATTACTAATTAGTAATTAATGATTAACGTCAATAATATAATCATGATAAACATTACTTTTTTAATTATAATTATTGTAATTTGATTACAATTAATCAAATTAGTTATATGATTAAAAATAATTTATTAATCCCAACACTGCTGGGAAATTACGGCCAACACTGGTGGGAAATTACGGCCCTTCAGCCAGTACGATTTGGAAAATGTTTTATAAGAGAATATTCTTGAAACTGCGGAACAGTTGCAAATGCTTGAAATTCCGCGAAATATTTATGTCTATTACCGTTACGTTCTTTGCGGTGTTTCCTGGGGCCAGCATTGACTGAGCGCTAACTACTACATACGCACTTATGTATTTCTGATATCCCGAGGTCCCGACCCTTTATTTCTGCCATTTGCGTTTCTGGAACAACTCCTCTGCAAAAAAGAAATATCAGATCCGCTGTGAATTTGACATTTTTGACATAATTTTAGTCGAATATATAATAGGCGGAGTCCCATACCCAGTATAACTGGAAGCGACAAGGAATTGTTGAATGTTCCGAAGAGCTACTACAACTAAAAGTTTGTTTTGTATAATTGACAAGCCATTAGTGTCTGTTTGTTTTGCGAATACAATAGCGGCCCACTTTAGCGGATAGTGACACTCCCTTTTTGATTACCTTCCTAAATATTTCATAACTTCACGGTTGTAGTCCCGAAGGGTAGGGCAGTAGTGTGTATTTTTAATACACCTACAATCCAAACCTAATTAGTACCTACCAAATGAATGATAGTGATCATAGGTCATACATAGATCGTAAAGGAATTCACAAAACTATGTTATAAATTGTTTTTTTTTTATAAGTTATAAACTAGCGCTTGACCGGAATCCCGCCTGATGGTAAGCAGTGATGCAATCGTTGATGGTAAAGCGCGCTAGTTTATTAAGAGCCTATTTACTCTAGCCTTGAAGACATTCAAATTGTAAGGTGACGGAAACACCATGGCTGGCAAATTGTTCCAGTCCCTCGATGTACGCGGTATAAAAGAGGAAGCGAAACGCTTCGTCCGGATCGCAGTGGTGTCAACAACGTAAGGGTGGAAACTCGCCGTACGACGGGTCGCCCGATGGTGGAACGGAAATGGGGGAATTAAATCATGCAATTCCCTTGCACACTCACCAGAATGCATCCTATAGAAGACCGAAAGGCTGGTTACTCTACGCCTGTGCTCCAGGCTTTGGAGACAGTTTCGAGTTAAGTCTGTGTCGCCAATCAGCCTCTTCGCACGCCTCTCCACTGAATCCAAAGTAGCCAGGTGACATTTCGCAGCACCAGCCTAAATGTGGCTGCAGTTCTCCACACACGAGCGGACCTGTGCTTTGTACAACATTAGAAGCTACCCCGGTGTGAAGTACCGCCGGACCTTTGCGATGACGCCAAGTTCTCTGGCAGCCACCTTGGCCTTGAACTCAACGAGTCTCCCAAAGTTAAGGTTCGAGGAAATCTCTACTCCCAAAAGCTGAAGGCGGTAGGTGCACTCCAAGGATACATTCTGAAATGTAGGAGCCAAGGTGAATGGGCTCCTTTTGGCGGTGAAAAGACACGTCTGTGTGTTGGCGGTATTGAATGCTACAAGATTGGCTTTGCCCCATTCGGAAACTGCCTGTAGTGCAGCACTCGTACGCTCTACCATAGCCTCTCTTTCGGACCGGATTGTTTCCTTACTAGCACGAGCGTCCGGCAGGTATCTCTCCACAACTGTGCTGTCCTCTGCGTACCCATAGATACCGGGCATCAGCAGATCGTTAATATGCAGCAGGAACAGAGTTGCAGTATTATTTGTATTATTTGTTATACATAAAATACATTCCACTAATAATCTCTACATACATTGGCTTCGTTTTACCGCAATTTAGCACTCTATTTCGTTACTAGGTATATGGTCGTGTCACAAAATTAATACGTATTAGCTGTTGCCCGCGACTCCGTCCGTGTGTTGATATAAAATAAGCGCCTGTTAAAATAATGGGCGCAATATGTACGTCCGCGTTTGCCTCCGTTTTCGCAACATTTTTTGTTACTGCTCTGCTCCTATTGTTCATAGCGGGTTGTTTTAAAGCCTATGTCCTTTCTCAGGCTCTAGACTATCTGTGTACCAAATTTCATTACGATCTGTTCAATAGTTTTGCCGTGAAAGCCGGACAGGCAGACAGACAGAGATACTTTCGCATTTATATGTAGTATGGATCAATTTATTTATACAGCCGATATCAACTTTCTCATTTCTATTCATAGTGTTTACTCAGATATCTGTATAATCTTCTTAGTTATGTTGGGTAATATTTAGTTCCACATATTTATGTATAATTTGTCTATTGTATGTTGTATCATGTGATTAGGGCAGGCGTTTTTAATCCATGGAATGTATAATATGTCATTGTCAAATGTCTTTGCCACATATTATGCCCTTGAGAGATATTGTGTTTCACCCTCCATGGTTTCACCCATCGTTTAATACCTAAAATTGTTTTATCGTTAAGCAGTGTGACCTATAAAAGGGTTATGACTCTTCGAATGATTGAAATTTAATTCACAGTATTTGATGAATATAAATATGGGTATATTTGTGGGAGTCAGCGACGGCGGAACGATAGGGTCTTCTTATTTAATTAATAGACTAACAATCACGTTCTGAATCATTTTCAAGAACATCTATAATCCATATTTATATCTCTTTGGCAGAATGAACGCAATATTATGTTGGATAGTGTACAAGTTACATCCGGAGTTGTTTATTATACGGACCTTGTAGAAACTAGAACTAATTTCCGTGCGTTCAGGCGCTTTTGCCATACCTATTATTGGAATCAATTGTAACAGCACATACCTACTTAGGACCCATTAACTTAATCAAATTTTATTCCGTGGTGCTTGGCAATCTGGGCTTCTCCCATTTGCAATAATATCCCTTTGTGCCGATTGGCCTAGTTCTGTTCTGTCTCCTGCTTGTTATGGAGTGAAGTGGAAAAAATATATTTTTTCTTACTCCTCCGCTATTCTTTTCCGATTAATTTCGTTGCGGGACCCAAGACAGTTGAATCGTTTCTCCGGGACTCGTCGAGCTTCATTGCTCGGCGTTTTTCTGGCGGTCTCCACTGTTGATTCTGGCTTTCAGGAGTTGCAGTGGGTCGCTGCACAAAACGGAGGCCGTGTTCTTCCACGGCCCCCGGCAGCGCCCCCCACATGACGCCCACATTTTTGTGGAGGGCGTCAGGGTCGGGGTCCAGGCCCAGATGAAGTATCTGGGCCTCACGTTGGACAGCAGGTGGCGCTTCGGCCCGCATTTTAGCGGGCTGTCGACGCGCCTGCTGAAAGCTGCGGACGCCCTCTCATGGCTCATGCCGAACATGGGAGGGCCAAGCATGCGGTGCCGGCGTCTATACGCCGGCATACTGCGGAGTATGGCCCTTTATGGGGCCCCCATTTGGGCGGACTCCCTCCATAGGAGGGAGAATGCCACCGCTCTTCGGGCGCCCCAAAGGGCCATCGCCCAGCGGGCAGCGCGGGCCTACCGCACGGTAGGCTTCGCTTCGGCATGCGCTCTGGCGGGCACCCCGCCTTGGGAGCTCGAGGCGTGGGTGCTCGCCAGAGTGTACGAGTGGACGGCGGGGCGCAGGGCGCTGGGCGAGCGTCCGGCCCCCGAATTGAGGGAGGCCGTCCGGCGGGAGGCGAGGGTCGCTCTTGTCCGGGAGTGGACGCGGGACCTCGCCTCCGCCGTCTTCGGCCGCCGTACCCTCGACGCCATCGGGCCGGTCCTGGGGGACTGGCTCGACAGGCGTCACGGGTTCCTCTCCTTCCGTCTGGTGCAGGTACTCTCCGGTCACGGCTGCTTCGGCAGGTACCTGCACCGGATAGGACGAGAGGAGACACCGTCGTGCCACGGTTGTGGCGCGGCGGAGGACACGGCGGAACACACCCTCGCGGTGTGCCCGTCGTGGGCCGTGCCGCGCCGCGGTCTTGTCACGGCGGTTGGTGGGAACCTCTCGCTGCCCGCCATCGTCAGAGCGATGGTGGGGAGGGAGGAGGCTTGGGTGGCGATGGCATCCTTCTGCGAGGTCGTGATGTCGCAGAAGGAGGCAGCGGAGCGCGAGCGGGAGGAGGATCCCCTCGCTCCGGCGCTCCGCAGGCGGCGTAGGGGGAGGAGAAGGCGGGATTTCGCCCGCTTTCTCCCTCCCTGAGGTGAGCGGCGGGCGTGAGGCCGACGCCCGCCTTACATCGCTCACCACGTGGGAGCCACGGCCCCTCCCTGGGAGGGGCAATTGAGGGCCCGCCTTTTTAGGCGGGTTTCGCCGGCGGGGGAGAGGTAGCTCAGGCTGCGCTAGTTTCCCACTCCCCCGCCACTATGGCGATGCCGGAGTGCCGCTGTGGGTTTAGTGGGTATTCCCAGCTACGGCTGGGCGAGTCCCACACACGCCCTTCGGGGTAAGGTGCGTAAATGCATTCCCACAGCGTAAAAAAAAAAAAAAAAAAAAGGAGTTGCAGTGGGTTGGGAACAGTGTGGCGGGAAAAAAAATTCCATATTTATATTTGAAACAAAAAAATGATCACCAACGTAAGTAACGCAATCAATGTTTCTCTCCTTCCCATAGTGTTTCATCCAAAGGTTGCCTGTAAGAGATAACGCCCATTGTGCTACCCTTTGTAAAATATTTATATGTATGTTCTGTAATCTATATGGTGTACAAAATAAAGAGTATTCTATTCTTTTCAATGTTGTTGAACTGTCAAAATTAAATCCACTCCTACTGCTTATGTGCTTGCTATGCATTTACCACTGTTACCATTTTTCCTGGTAATAAATTTTCACAAATATATAAATCAATATTGGAGAAAGCAGTAACTAACGTTGCAGTAGCCCTGGAGATCACAATTATGCATAATAAATGACCTGCCGTTCGCGTCGGTTGCTGCATTGATCTATTATAACTTTAGAACTGTTTTTCCCAAGCACATTTATGGTGAGATATAGCTAACTTACCATATTGTTTTTACTTTAGCGATAGGTTAGCTAGCGGTCGCCAGCGACTTCGTTCGGGTGGAGTTAGTTATGCTCCGCTCCTATTGGACACAGCGTGATGTTATATAGCCTAAAGTCTTTCTGGATTAATGGGCTATCCAACGAAAAAAGAATTTTTCAAATCGGACTCGAAGTTCCTGAGATTAACGCGTTCAAACAAACGAACTCTTCAGCTTTATATATTAGTATAGACTACCTGCGCCGCGCGGTTTCACTCGCGTATGTTTTGATATGTTTTTTTAAATGCTCCGCTCCTATTTGCCACAGCGTGATGTTATATAGTCTAAAGCCTTCCTGGATTAATGGGCTATCCAATGCAAAAATAATTTTTCATACCGGACCAGTAGTTTCTGAGATTATCGCGTTCAAACAAACAAACAAACTTCAGCTTTATATATTAGTACCTATAGATAAATTAATGTTTATACAATATGTAAAGAAAACCCTGTCCGACCCATAAGGATAATAAAGGTTAGGTAAACACTTGACCAAATATGATATAAAATTTTACATAATCATCATAGTAATAGTACTAATGAATTTTGAAATAATCCTTTTTTCCCGGGAATTAATTCCAATTTCCCCGAAAATTGGTAATTTAAAAAAAAGTGCCAACACCGGTATTAAGTATTATGAGCGAATAGCGACGCGACCACGTCACAGGTGCCGCGTGCCCTGCCCCCCGCCGCCCGCGGAATGGGTTGCTCACCGCACATGTATGAAGTTACCTCTTTTTGCGAAATTATATTTATTTTTTTAGAGGGATTTTTTTAAGTTTAGCCTGTCTTTGTGGGCATTAGTAGAATCAGTTATCGATACCTAACAATACCTTCACGGATCGGACAGGGTTTTCTTTACATAATGTATACACAAAATATACATCACGCGTCTAATCCTCGAAAGGCAGAAGTGTACCCAACTACCCATAGTAGATGTAATAACATTTCATCAGTTATGTTCACGGGCCATGTTAAGGCGGCGGACTATGTTTAATTAAATTGATTCAAAAAATGACACCTATGTATATTATCATCCACTACCGTTTTTATCGTCGCACTGCTGGGCACAGGTTTCTTCTCATACAGAGAAGGATTGAGCGTAATCACCACGCTTGCTATTGCGCGTTGGCGATTTCAGACTTCAAAGTCCAGGTTTCCTCAAGCTATTTTCCTTCACCTTGTAATCAGTCATCGATGTCCAAGAAATACTTAGAAAGTACATATAACTTAGAAAAGTTACATTGGTACTTGCCTGAACTGAAATCGAACCCGCGCACTCATACTTGAGAGGCTGGTGTTAGCCACTAGACACCTCAACCCACCCGAAAAGGATAGAATATAACATTTTAATTTAATCCTGTCAAATTAAGCTACTCCATAGACTTTTAGACGCGATTATAAACATGGCGACTAAAAATACGCCAGTTTACGTCAGGAGCGCACTAATTTGACAGGTCTAAACTGACATTTTATCTTCTGTCCTTTTCTTAACGAAATGGAAAGAAAAAGATGCACATAACTTAAAATTAGTTTAGTTTGTGAACAACAGAATCGGCGCCATTATTCGTTTCTCCATTGTTGAGCTCAACACGATAACAGTACCTATATGGTCGCTCAATGTATGCTCGCTGCAGTGTGACGTCATCCCGAAATTTCTGACTTGGAACGGTAGACCCTAATTGTGTTAGAACAATTAGTGGTTCGCACAGCCTGCCGCATACATGCATTTGCACATTATACATATGCATCAATTGGCTGGGTTCGGCCATAACATAATAATATACCTACGTACATGATTATTTTGAAGCTTATTGCTATTCCATTGCTCCATATGTTCGAAACATGTATTTGCTCAACAAAGTAAATAACGCAATGAATGTAAACTGTAAAATAAAACCCATTGCTACTGATAGTGTGTGACGCAATTACCATGCGGTTCTATGCTTCTCGCAGACACGGATTTCTGCGGCTTTCACCAGGTTCAAAGAGACCAAACCTTTCTGATATATGCTGTATACAGGTACCGACGCGCAATCTTTTACCATGGATTAGTACATGAAAGTTTTTATCGTTAGTAAAGAAAAAAAATGTTATTACATATATTTTGACCGCGCGAATCTACTGTTTCATAGTGAAGTACAATATATCTAATACTAGCTTTCCGCCCGCGTGGAGTTCGGTTATATCGCGCTTTTTATATTTCCCTCGGGAACATCAATTTTTTCCGGAATAAAAGGTAGCCTATGTTCTTTTTCAGGGTCAAAAGATTGTCTGTGCCAAATTTCATCAAAATCGGTTGAGAGGTTTAAGCGGGAAAGCGTAACAGACAGAGTTACTTTCGCATTTATAATATTAGTATGGATTACACTTTAGGGTCAATTTACACGTACCACAACCACACCACAGCCACAACCACACCACAACGACGCCATGTGGTCGGGCGTATATTTTGTATTGAAAATGAATATTACAATTTACACGTAGGTACCACATTTTGCAGTTGTTATCGACTACCTGTGAATACGACCACATCGGAACCACATCGCGACGGCAACGCCACCACCGGCGGCGGCACTGCGGCCACATTGCCACGACATGACATCATCAACAGCCTAGAGTTGCTGCGTGGTTGTGCGAAAAATTAAAATGTCCGACTCCGAGACTTATGACACGGATATGTTTATCGAGGAGATTCGCAATTTGCCATGCATTTGGGATAAAAGGACAGAAGAGTATTCCAATCGCTGCACATGACCACGTGGTTACCACATCGCAACGACAGCGACAACCCAACCACATCGGCATTTTATCGGTATCACAACACAACTGCAAAAAACCACTGCGACACTATTCACACGTAATCACAGCTTGACCATATTTTGTCGCTGCGACGCGGTGTGGTTGTGGTACCGGTGAATTGACCCTTACATGAAACAACAGATTTTTGTTTTTGAAAAGTTGCGATGTGAAATGTCTACGATATGTCTGGAAATGTGCTGAATTCATCATGGTTACAGATTGCGCGTTGACGGCGCTACTCTGTACAGTTCTTCTTTTCGAGTCGATGATACAATATAAGTCTTGTTTAATAAATTAAATACATACTTCGGCTTCGTAGGCAGCCTGTAGCCATGTGCGTTCACTTTTGGCTTTTGTCGTTGTTTAGATTCTCATTCATTTGAATCTAAATGACTTTGTTGCTACTGTCGTGCCACCTTATCACCGTGACTGATTATGTAAGTATTCAGTGTGTTCATTATCTTTAAAGCACGCTTTGTGAATATCGATGGTAATTAGTGGCAAATTGCTTTTAGCGATAACATTGCCAACAGTAGCCATTTTCATCATGCCAGTTTTTATGTTCTACCTAACAAAATTTAAATTGCTTTATTAACAGACAACTTGGAACCTAAAACGCTCGGTTTAGAAGCTAGAATTTTTTTTAAAAGGACGTATTTTTTTTAAAGAAAATCTTTTATTAAATTTTAGATCTTTTTCATGTATGTATTAGGTACTAAATAAGTTAAATAATATATTATTTAGATGATAGTAAGTAATTATGAAAATGAAGACCAAAAAATAATATTTATGAAATTTATATCAATTCATAGGGTGTTAACCTTATTTTATGCATGAAATAAAAGGCTTTTTAAAGAGAGAGAAAAAAAAAAAACTATACATGTTAAATAGGGGAAGACAATTTGTATGGATGTTCGTAATTTTGACGGAAGGAAATCCCAACAGGCGCACGGCTTGTGTTGTGTTTGTATAATCTTAGTTGTCTAGGCGTTATCAATAATTTTGGCCGCCTATTTGGATAAAACTAAAATCATGTAACTTACTGTTATGAAGGATATATTTTTCATGTTCTTGCTGTGTTGCTGTAACTGTTACTATAGACGTACCTACAGTTAAAAATAATTATGCGTTTACTCAATGCTCGTATCTCACTAATTGCAGTATTTATTCCTTTGTGGCTTGTAAACTACACGTTTGCTGTGACACGAAAAACCATTTTGCTGTGTCTCTACTATTAAATTGTTCGACAATCATGGCCGTTCTCGGTATTGTTATCGGTCCTATACTGAAACAAATATCCGGACATATTCCCAGAACGATTGTTTCAATTGACGCTATTAAACAATTGTTAATTTGTGGAAAGGAATATTACAATACATATATTCAAATCCTGCCGATTACAGTAAAATGAGGACATAAATTGTGTGCCACGAGATGGATGAACTTACTGAATATTTGAGTGGCATCGTATCTTGTTACGGACTTGGGTGTAAATGTAAGGTTTTTTTAGATCAAAAGGCCGTTTGTCTACCACAATGTCAGCGAGAGCAAGATGACGGCACAAAAGTGCAATTACTTCAGCATTTTTTAATTATCCACCGCACTCCGTCACCGGAACGTCACTTGCTCGGTTCGAGTAAGTAATAAAACACACAAACTGTTACGGGTGCCACGAGACTACAGTCTATAAAAGAATTCGTGTCATATTTTCAGGCGACAGTCTACGTAGGTGAACTGCCGCCAGTTTCGTCACATCCTATCGAAATTTGGTCTTACTTTTGAAGAAAAATCGAAAGTTTTGTTTGGAGGCTGCATCTGGTAAAAATACGACGTCGAATAATGAGATAGCGAGGCGATTCTTCTTCCTCCGTCCTCCAATCTTTCTGTAGGTATATCAGAATGAGGCCTCAGCCCTGTTGCAGTAGAGTTCTAAATTCACCACTTCATCGAAGTGTTTTCAGTTCGTAGTAAAACTTAAAATCGATCCACCTCTTCTTAGAAGTGTTTTCAGTTCATAGTGAAACATAAAATCGTCATTGAATATCATCGGAATGGTCGGGAGGGAACGAGAAGCATATAAATGGACTTCATTTTCTGAAAGTGGCAAACTGTAACGGATTTAAGAGTTTAGTTTTAAATTCCACTGCGGTTTTCAGCACACGTATTTCTAATAAATATGTCCAATAAAGTATTATACACAGTTCTCGTTAGAACTTCGTATAAAAGCAGGAACGGCAAAAATTATATAAAAATCGTGTGATATGAATATGTTAGTAGTTAGTTAGAAGTGGGTAAAGTAAGGATGAAGAGAAGCTATGGTTTTTTATGAATGTCCAATGCTAATCATAACTCATAAACTTAAGAAAGTTCACAATCTGATCTCAGTCTTAATCTGTCAAAAGTATTTCTAAGTTCCCTACATTTTGACAAGTTTTTGACTTTGTTTATCGCGCATATGACACAGCGACTAGATTTTGAACAGAACTGTAACATCACCGACACTGAAGAATCCTGTTACAAATATGTCCACAAGGATTTCATGAATAGATTTGAACGTATTTACAAATCTTACACCTCCATAAAGAGAAGAACTAAACAGATGAAGACGGGATTTTTATGTATTAAAACATTTGGTTGCAGGCCAAATAAGAAAAAGATTGATTTATTTGTTATACATATAATTTGCCAGTTTTATTTGGGAAGCAATAAAATTGAGGCATGTTTAGTATACTTCATCGGTCTGAAAATATTTGTTGTGACTCTTGCAGGAAGATCATAAAACTAGAATCATCATCATCTCAGCGTTAATCCCATTCGCATCCGAAGCCTTTTTTCAGCTCTGGAATCTGGGGTCCGCCTTTACCAGTCCAACTGCTGATATGGCTAAACTTTGACATTTTCCGTGAAGCGATTGCCGTCTGACCTCCACAACCCGAAGGCGACATCGAAGCATTGCACCTAGACCAATTGTTGGACCTTTGAGGGCTCCAACAACCCGTAACGACTGCCACTGGATGTTCGTATGACAACCGGGACCAACGGCTTAACGTGCTTTCCGAGGCACGACCAGACCAGTGCAAATATTCATATTCATGCACACAAATATTTGCACTGTGCGGGGATCGAACCCGCGCCTCCTTGCGCAGCGGCCGCGTCCGCTACCGCTACGCCACGGAGGCTGTCATGTCATAACACAATAATATATTGTATTCCATAATATTTCCTTGCTGTATTAAAATGTGTTTAGTATACTTCATCGGTCTGAAAATATTTGTTGTGACTCTTGCAGGAAGATCATAAAACTAGAATAACATAGTCAAAAAACATCCAAATTATATAGTAACAAACCCTCTTATTCATAAACGTTGCTTAAAGTTAAATAGTGATTAGGGATTCTTTAACCATAAATTTTGACCTTTTGACGTCACATAACTTTAATCATCGTTTATTAATACTGTGGTGTTTATTCTTAAAGGATGATTTACGTTAAGTGACGTTAAAAGGTCAAAAATGTATGGTTAAAGAATCGCTAATCACTAGTTAACTTTAAGCAAAAAAGACTAATAGGTACTCAGAAAGTTCTATACGAGGCCAAATGGTCCCGTAGGTATAGCTAAATGGTAATTGCAATTAATTTTATATTAGACTGGAGTCACTATATACTAGAAATAATTTTTGTAAATCATATTCATGTTTCCATATTCCTGTTAGGGGTCACTTAATTCATTGAGACATTCGGCCTTAGAAAAAGATACGTTATATTTGGCTGGATCTTTTTTAAACCATCAATATTTCGCACGGAATACACAAAAAACCGGCCAAATGCAAGTCGGACTCGCACACCGAGGGTTCCGCCGTACAAACGTAGCGGTTTACAATTTATGACGTACTAGCTTTCCGCCAGCGGCTTCGCCCGCGTGGAGTTCGGTTATATCGGGCTGTTTGAATTCCCCTCGGGAACATCAAATTTTTCCGGGATAAAAGGTAGCCTATGTTCTTCTCAGGGTCTAAAGATTGTCTGTGCCAAACTTCATCAAAATCGGTTGAGAGGTTTAGGCGGAAAGCGTAACAGACAGACAGAGTTACTTTCGCATTTATAATACTAGCATTGATTTAGAATTTTTCACAGTTTAGAGGCAATTAGATTTAAGAAGTGTTTGATATGAATTTCAACTTTAATATCTCTACGCGTTCATGTGAAAAAGGGTAGGTAGTAAGTTTATAATTATTAAAAAAATATTTTATGTCATGTAAGCAAAAATAATATTTTAATATTTTATGTAACTTCAAGTTTATCATTTTCACATTTTTTCCTTTATCTGTCTGTACTATAATATAACGTTGCTTCGTGCCGAATTTCAAGATTCTGAGTTCACGGGAAGTACCTTGTAGGTTTTGATTCCCTAGCGTGTGTCGGAAATTCGTCTAAGGTGTCGGTATAAACTGCTGTATCTTTTGATCGCTTTAACTTAGAAGTTTGATTTTTTCACTGCTTAAAGGGACAATAGACCTAGGTATTTGATATAAATTTCAATTTGATACCTTTATTAGTTCGTGAGATATGTTTATTATATTATATAACTAAAAAAATGTGATTTTCGCAATTTTTCCTATATTTGCATTATATGGCAATGCTTCATACCAAATTTCAAGATTCTGAGTTTACGGGAGTATCCTGTATTTTTTGATTCCTTTGCGAGTGTCGAAAATTTGTTGAAAATATCGACATATCGGCTGTATCTTTTGATTGGCTTGGCTTAGAAGTTTGATATTTTCACAGCTTAAAGGTACAATAGACCTAGGTATTTCGTATAAATTTCAATTTGATAACTTTATTCGTTCGTGAGAAATAAGGTAGTAAGTTCCATTTTATTAAAATATGTTTATTATATTATATAACTAAAAAAATGTGATTTTCGCAATTTTTCCTATATTTGAATTATATGACAATGCCAAATTTCAAGATTCTGAGTTTACGGGAAGTATCCTGTAGGTTTTGATTCCTTTGCGAGTGTCGAAAATTTGTTGAAAATATCGACATATCGGCTGTATCTTTTGATTGGCTTGGCTTAGAAGTTTGATATTTCACAGCTTAAAGGGACAACAGACCTAGGTATTTGGTATAAATTTCAATTTGATAACTTTATTCGTTCGTGAGAAATAAGGCAGTAAGTTCCATTTTATTAAAATATGTTTATTATATTATATAACTAAAAAAATGTGATTTTCGCAATGTTTCCTATATTTGCATTATATGACAATGCTTCATGCCTATTTTCAAGATTCTGAGTTTACGGGAAGTATCCTGTAGGTTTTGATTCCTTTGCGAGTGTCGAAAATTTGTTGAAAATATCGACATATCGGCTGTATCTTTTGATTGGCTTGGCTTAGAAATTTGATATTTTCACAGCTTAAAGGGACAATAGACCTAGGTATTTGGTATAAATTTCAATTTGATAACTTTATTCGTTCGTGAGAAATAAGGTAGTAAGTTCCATTTTATTAAAATATGTTTATTATATTATACAATATATTAAATAACAGAGGGCGTTCCCTTAAACTCGTTAATATATATCATTAATAATAGATTAAAATAAAATTATCAGCATAGAAAAATAAGCATAAAAAAATCCGAATAAAAAAAAAATCTAATTGGAAATAAATTTGAAACCTCCTGTTTTAAATCAAAATAGTAGTCGTCATGTATAAATAAATTGCGACGTTGCCATCTTTCATGTTCGCGTGTACAGTGTGTTTCTTTTACATGCCAATTTAAAATTTTTATTCAATTTTTTCTTATTGGAAAAATTTTAAAAACATTTTGTTTTCGAATGGAAATATTTTTTTAGCATGTATGTATGTTATACTATTTCGGGTTAATGGGAACGCCCTCTGTTAGTTAACATACTGTATAACTAAAAAAATGTGATTTTCGCAATTTTTCTTATATTTGCATTATATGACAATGCTTCATGCCAATTTTCAAGATTATGAGTTTACGGGAAGTATCCTGTAGGTTTTGATTCCTTTGCGAGTGTCGAAAATTCGTTGAAAATATCGACATAATCGGCTGTATCTTTTGATTGGCTTGGCTTAGAACTTTGATATTTTCACAGCTTAAAGGGACAATAGACCCGAGTATTTCATGTGAATTTCAGCTTGATACGTCCACGCGTTCTTGAGATAAAGGGTCTTGACAGACAGACAGACAGACGGACAACAAAGTGATCCTATAAGGGTTCCGTTTTTCCTTTTGAGGTACGGAACCCTAAAAATATCACAAAATAAGCTATCGGGTGATTTTTAAGAATTAAGTTTTTCATGTTGGTGGCACTGGTTGGTAATGGTGTCTAAACGTTATCTATCAAAGTGAAAAGTTTTCAGTATACTCTGCGATTTCATTATGGAAAGACTTACAAACGAGCAACGATTGCAAATTGTTTAAAATGATCAAAATTCGTGCTCTGTGAAAAATGTGGTATCGTTTGTTACGATCATATTATGGTCGTCATAATCGACCTGGTGAATCAACAATTTGTGCTGCTATTACCAAATTTTGTACCAACTTTACTTTGTTGGACATTAAACCATTGTCTTGCATGTATACAGTGTACTGAAGAGAATATTGTAGCCGTAGCGTCCAGTGTTAATGAGAAAGAAACGTTACCGTCAATGGCGAACGATAGCCACGATACGTAACTTTTTTACCCCAGTTGGCCTAGTTAAACTTGGTTGACATGTGGTTTCATCAAGACGGTGCCACATGCCACACAGCTAGTGAAACAATGGACATGTTGAAGAATGAATTTGGTGAACAGTTTTATCTCGAAATGGCCATCAAAATCGAAATGGATCATGCGATTTGACGCCTCTGGATTATTTCTTGTAGGGTTATGTAAAGTCGTTAGTGTATATGGACAAGCCGAACACGGTTGAAGCCTTACAGGATAACATAACACGTCACACAATTCGTGGAATAGAGGCGGATGTGCTCGAAAAGTGACGCAAAATTGGACCTTCCGAATTGACAAAAATATAAATGGCGAAGAAGTTATCGATTAAAAAAATGTTGAATATATGATACAAATTGACTGTTTTAATCGATAAAAAACTACGCTTAAAAATCACCCATTTTAAACTATAACCTACAGACTAAAGTCAAAGTTGTTTAAAAGGGCAATCAGGTTGTCTGTAGTCACTAATCGAACTTTACAACAAATAACCCGTCTGTCGATACTTTGTAAGCCAATAAAGACAGTTAAATGACAAAACTAAATCAACATTTACTAATAGCAGTATGAATTGCAAAACGAAACGTAAATAAGAGCAGTTGGATGTCGGGCGGCGTCGCGTCTGTCGGATTTGTCGCTCGAACAATTTCCTCATTCTTCGACGTTGGAAAATGAAGTGCTTTTTCCATTTCCCGTCGTATGTCGCGACGCTCGAAAGCTCGAGTAGGTGTGAACCGTGTGGAGCGGCACTACGGCTCGAGCCTTCATATCCTGTGTGTACTAGAATGTGCTCGAATCGTGATATTACCTGATTTTTGTGCGAGATTGATCGTTGATTTACGCACAGATAGTGTTACTTATAATTTGTAGATTTCCTTCTTTTTATTAAGTTTGGTTGGTTTAATGGAAATATTGTAATTCCTTTGCTTGCGTGTCAGTTTCAACAAATAACGGTGGCTTATTATATTTTTATTTGTATAATCCTTTGTTGATTGTTGTTCATAACCAAATTTGTTGTCGAAATTTTTTTAAATTTAAAATTAAAAATGTAGGTAGGTACACAATTATTGTACCTATAACAAATTTAGTTATTTCATGTCTGGCTGTCCTATAATATCTTTTGGAAAACGTCATCATCATCATCATGTCAGCCACAGGAAGTTGCCGGACATAAGCCGGGAGGCTTATGTCCTAGGGTAGGCTTATGCAAGGATTTCCGTAAAGACTGATTAGACGCGGCTTGCATACATCGCTTCCTTGCGCGATTTTAGTCTCATCCGACCACCTAGTCGGTGGGTGTCCGACGCGCGACGCTGCGCTTGCCGGTACGTGGTCACTATTCAAGAGCCTGTCTGCCCCATCGCCACTATAAAATTAAAAGAGTAACGACATGTCTGGGTTCTAAAGAATATAGGTAATATTACAAAAGTGAAATATTCAAATGATATCATCCCGGTACTCATAGACACCCTTATCAGGGTATGTATGTGTATTCATCAGTAACATTTAAAGAAATTCTTTATATCGAGTTAGGGTTACCCAACCTTGTGACTTCAAAACATAATTTTATATGTATTAAAGTCACACGTAATTTGATTATGTACTAGCTTTCCGCCCGCGGCTTCGCCCGCGTGGAATTCGGTTATATCGCGCTTTTTAGATTTCCCTTGGGAATATCAAATTTTTCAATAAAAGGTAGCCCATGTCCTTTCTCAAGATCAAAAGATTGTCTGTGCCAAATTTCATCAAAATCGGTTGAGAGGTTTAAGCGGGAAAGCGTAACAGACAGACAGACAGAGTTACTTTCGCATTTATAATATTAGTATGGATTCTGCTCAGACGCACCAAGTGTTTGTAAGCAATATTCTGGTTATACTGCACCTTCTATTTGATATAGGGACATCATCACACATGATATGTGAGTTAAACAAAATTAGCGATCATAGATTTTTGTGATCTCATCACTATGCAAGGTACGGAAAGTTCACGTTTACATAATCGTTTGCATCAATTACTTTAAAGGAAAACAGACTCGCTCCAAAACACTGACAAAGGTATGTTAATTGATCTCCATCGCTATTAAATTCCTTGTTATAAACGGAATCACAAATTCACGATCGGAATCGAAATCGACACGGGAGCGACTTCTCTGTTGTTAATAAACAATGCCTATCGAAATGCAAATATTTGTCAATGATGAATATTTGCCGAACTAAAGCCAGATACGAAAGGACCGTGGGACAATATGATCCACGAGCGGCATAATTAAGACGTCAAAATATGCTAAATGAAAAGGTATGTAAGATTATTGAAGTTTGCACAAGGACATCAAAATCCGTCTTAGTGATTTCGGCTACCAGCCGAACGATTGAACACTAGAGAAATTCCAGAAAATTGTTGAAAGCAGCTTAAAAAATATCATCAACATTTGATACAACTTATTATTATTCATTGATTCATTATGATTGATGATTTCATCATTTGATTGGTTTTATTATGTGCATTTACCATTCATATACCTTTGTCCTTTGCACTTGGCCACTGTCCTTTGCGGCTGCGTCGATCAATTATTTATCCAGTAGAAATCGGTCAAAGTCTTGCCGCCAAGCGATTCGTCGTGTTCCGGCATGATGTCTGGTGAAGCCGTACGAAGGAAGGGTCTGAGCAGTTATGTTGCGATGTGTTCCGGGTACGATGCGACAATGTTGTTATACCGGGAGTTTGGTCGGAGGGTCTCCACATCAATCTCCCTCTGGGCAGCATCGTTGGTCGTGTTATATTGGGTATAACATTACACCACCTCGCTCAACTGTCCGCTCAACCGTCTTCCTTCCTATTCACTAAGGTTTTTTTTAAATGAATGGGCTTAATAAACTAGCGCGTTTTACCATCAACGATTGCATCACTACTTATCATCAGGCGGGATTACAGTCAAGCGCTAGTTTTATAATTATTAAACAAAAAAATCATGCTGCCATTCTTACGTTTCATTGATCTATGTATCTAGCCAACTGAAATATTCTATTACTTACTCAATGCTACCCGCGACTTCTCCCTACGGGAATGAGCTTAGAAAAATCACTGTTTATTGAACATGTTTCTTCTATTTGTTACTATATATTATATAAGAAGGGACCAGAAGAGTTATTAATTCAATTTCATCATGTCATGGAAAAGCGCACGAAGCAAAGTTGACATTTTTCTCTTGGCATGCTCGTAAATCTTAATGTGGGTTATGTAATGAGAATTTGTTCTCATTGTTTCACCCTTTGTATAATTTCTATATTTATATCTGTAGTTATGTGTAATATAATAAATTTTTATTATATTTTAGAATCAGGACATATACAGAGTGGTGCTGACAATACGACAATAAATTAAAACACGAACAATGCTGGTTCATAGGAATAATCCTAAACCATAGCAAAAAACCTTGCATCAAAATAAAAAATATAAAATTTCAAACAAACTAAATCGCATAAAATTGCAAACGGAATAGAACATCTTTTAAAAAATATTGGTTCATTGACCTCCGATCGGCGACAGCGCGATCCTGTATCGGCTTGCTTTTTTTGCGCCATTATTATTAAAGTTTGGTACCGTAGGATGCGGCGGTCATTAACCTGTAAGCACTTCCTTATCAACATGTACATCATACATATAGAAAATGTGAAAACTGAAAATAATTCCCCGTGACTTAACTAATGGACATATTTATATGAGTTTTTATGGTAGACTGAGAACGTGTTGAGGTACACGTTGTTTAATATTGTCGTATTGTCATCACCACTCGTATTTTGATCTTAAGTCCTTACGCAAATTTTATCTTTGTACTGTTTGAATGAAGGCAGCCTCATTGTGATATCTGCACCGCATCTGTACACATCCGTGTAAGGTTATTTCAATAATGTATTCATTACATGGAACCTCGCCTCTCGACTGTATGTTTCTTCTTTTATTCATATATTTGCTCTTATTCCTGTTCTATTTTTGTCTCTAGTGCTACAGACACGAACACGTACACTTAAAACGTGTTAACAAATAAGTTAGAAGCATTCTTGAGAGTTGCGTCTTTAGAGTGATTTTTCCGTCTTATCGTAATATTTTTTTAGACAGTAATACTTAACGTTAAGCCGTTCCCGGTTGTCATTAGTAGATCTTCCACAGTCATTGTGGGACGTCAGAGCCCGAAAGTTTGTAATGGGTATCGTAAGATCCAATAACCAGATTGTAGAGGTGAGATCGGCAGTCGCTCCATGTAAAATATTGGTATAGGGCTGCATTCGGTCAGACTAAAAACTGACTCCAACATAGTTGATAAAAGCTCAGCTAATGAATTGACAAGGGGTTGTTTTGATGCGATTATAGCCATCAGTTTCATTGCTAAATAATATTATTATGTTGAACCATGATTCTGTTTAATAAACTGATGCTCAAAATAATGTTTGTAATATTCGAACAAGAAAGGAAAAATGTATTGTCTAATCTAAAGCTGAAGAGTTTGTATGTTTGTTTGAACGCGCTAATCTCTCGAAAAATTCTTCTTGCGTCGGATAGCCAGGAAGGCTTTAGGCTATTTAACATCACGCTGCGACCAATAGGAGCGGAGCATATAAAACATATCGAAACCTACGCGGGTGAAACCGCGCGGCACAACTAGTAATAATAAAATGTCCAGATCAACCCAACAATAATTTATTTTATTGGCATATCATCAACCACTACAGGGCTCGTAGTTAGATAGGTATATACGATAGGAGCAGTGATTATTGTGAGAGTTCCCTCTTCCATTGTTAATTACAAACAAGACTAGTCATCCCTTCCGGCCGGATATGCTAGTGTGCGTACACAACACGATGCTAGTCATGAACACCGTATGTTTGGAGCATGTAGGGCTGCCACAGAATTACCTTCTTTATTTGACTTCATGAAAAGTAAAACTTCAGCTGTATTGGCACACCAAAAAAAAAAAACATATTATCGATTATTTCTTCGAACCCTTGATATTTGTCGGAGACTGCTGGAGTATTTGATAAATATCGCTACCGTACCTCGAAATTGTTTAGAAAGAAATAGATATTTTTATGTATAGCCTTGGCTTCGTCAGAATACTACATACATACCCCGTATTTTGTGTGAAGAATACTTGAACCCATTTTAGCTTCAGAAATAAATATTTTTATTTTTATGATGCGGGCCAAATAGCAGTTCATTTTAAGGGCCAAAGTAGCCAAATGACAAAAAACGGAACCCTTATAGATTCGTCATGTCTGTCTGTCCGTCTGTCCGTCCGTATGTCACAGCCTTTTGTTTCCGAAACTATAAAAGCTGTACTGATGAAACTTGGTAGTTAGATGTATTCTGTGCACCGCAGTAAGATTTTGATGCAAAATAAAAAATAATAAATATTGGGGGCTATACTTAAAACTGAAACTCATTTTTTTTTCATCAAATAAATGATATCGAGGTTTCTAAAATATTTTTTTTCTAAACCGAATAGTTTGCTTGACAGATGCTTCCAAAGTGGAAAAAAGTTGCTCCCCCCTCTAACATTTAAAATAAGAAAATGAAAAATCTAAAAAAAAACATATGATGTACCTTACTATAAAAACTACCAACGAAAATTGTTTTGAACCAGATCTAGTGAGTAGTTTTTTTTAATACTTCGTAATTCGCAAACCGCTTATTACCGCGTAATCTTTCATACAAATAACTTAAATCCTTTAATTTCATAAATCAATGGTACGGGACCCTTTGTGCGTGAGTCCGACACGCACTTGGCCGGTTTTATTTTTATGTATATTTTCGGAGATATTCCATATTTTTCAAAATCTTTTTTCTTGCTTTCTCTGGTTAATTGGCAGCCCTAGATTTCAGAGAGATTTCTTCACGTAAAAATGCTAGCAGGGGGCTCAGCGTACTATTGTGTACGTGTACCAGCATTGTTTTGAAACATTATGCAGCGTATTAATCGGTCTGTCGCTTCCGAAACGTGTCTTCAGTTTACGTTCACTAATCTCAGCCTGAAGCCAGACGAGTTTAAATTGACGTAATTTGCACCCTCCAAGATAAGTCGGGAAATGTATGTATTTAATCTTTTTAATCGAGAAGTCGGTTAATCTTCTTGTTTTGCGGGCGTAAATGAATAAAGAAGCAAAGTTGGTATTTTCTGTAATTATTTATTATATGGTATGTCATTTATAACCGCTTATTTAGACAACTTGATTTAGACTCTCAAGATGCTGTAATTAACTGATTTGTCAGATTTCAATTTAGGTTCGTGCTTCAACACCGTTCCAGACTACAGTTTATAGGTACTCTTTCAGTGAGCTCTTGAGATGCAATGTGCACTTGAAGCTAAGGAGATTATAAAGCGTTATGGCTTCAAATCTTTCTAGAGGTTTCAAGTAAGGGCTTCGAAGAAGAGTTTCAAGAGCTCTTGAGATATCTTGTCGACAGGTGAAAGTTATTGGCGCGTAAAATACGCCAAAGTTAGGCTTATGTTCGGCTTATCTACTTTTTAGGATTGTTACTCATCAATATGCGATTGAGGGATTAAAAAAGAGGCTTTGATGGCAGTAGATTAGATTTCCTTGCAATGTTATATCGAAATACAATAGGTATGTACTTACATAGAAATAAACAACTTAATTCGTCCATCCAAAGGCTGCCTTTAAAAGCTCGCTTTTAGAGATAAGATCGCTCATCATGTCACCCTATGTATAATTTCTATTGTTATAATTGTAATAGTATGGGAATCTGTTGTCATGTTATGGACATATGTAATCGTAGAAAAAAAAAGAAACTATGTATAGATGAAATGGTATGAAAGGAGGTAATTCCAAAGATGACAACTAATAAAGAAGTACAAATGGATAGATAAGACATGTCGCGCCGACTCCAAACAGATCGGGACAAGGGCAGAAGGACAATGATTTCTAAACTTTAAAAAAGTATTCTATTACGGTTTTTTTTGTCTTAATCTTTGTTACTCTAGCCAAATGTAACAGCAGAACAAAGATTCACCACGAAACAAAAGATAAAGTGAGTTGATAGCTGATTTTCAAAAGCAAAACCAAAAGAAAATCAATACAGATTTCAATTCAACGCAAAAGTTGAAATACGGATACACTAATAGATTTAAAGATACACAAAAACTGTTTTGTCGGCGAAAGAAATCGTGTTTGGAGGAAAATTACTTGCAGCTCAACTTTTACAAGTTAATAAAAGCTTTTAGATCTCCATTGTTTAAGACTTCCAACAAATATTGAACCGTGAACGCATGGTCGCATGGTGGTATTGAAGAATTATAGACCCATTTCGCTTTTGAGCCAACAAAACAAGCTGTTTTCGAGAGTGATCACGAACCGCTGACTCGTCGAATTCCAGCCGCCTAAGCAGGCCGGGTTTCGAGCCACACCATAGACCACATACACAGTGAGGCAGATTATACAGAAGACCGAAGAGTATAATCAACCCCTGTGTCTAGCATTTGTGAACTATGAGAAGGCCTTTGGCTCCATTGAGACCTGGTCTGTTCTGGCATCTTTGCAGCGATGCCAAGTCGATTGGCGATATATCCAAGTGATGAGATGTCTTTACGATGCCGCCACAATGTCCGTCCAAGTCCAAAACCAGCAGACTAAACATATCCCTCTTAAGCGAGGAGTGAGACAAGGGGACGTTATTTCCCCCAAATTGTTCTCCAATGCCCTCGAGGATTTGTTTAAGACGCTGGATTGGCAGGGTCGGGACATTAACATCAATGGCGAGTACACCTCACACTTGCGATTTGCGGACGATATCGTCATGATGGCCGAAACGCAGCAAGAGCTGGAACAGATGCTGACCAACTTAGCTGAATCTCCCAACGCGTCGGTCTCCGGATGAACTTAGACAAGAAAAAAATTATGTTCAATGAACGGGTCACTCCGGGACCGGTTGCCGTAAACGGAATGCCGCTCGAAGTTGTTTCAGAATACGTATACCTCGGGCAAACGTTGCAATTAGGGAGAAACAACTTCGAGAAGGAGGCAAATAGAAGGATCCAGCTAGGATGGGCAGCATTTGGAAAACTTCGTCGGGTATTTTCGTCGCCCATACTCCAATGTTTGAAGACTAAAATCTTCAATCAGTGCGTCCTACCCGTCATGACTCACGGAAACGAGACGTAGACACTAACGGTCAGACTAGTCCATAAGTTTAAAGCCGCTCAGCGAGGTATGGAGCGGACTATGTTGGGCGTCTCTCTGAAGGACCGCATCAGAAATGAAGTGATTCGACAGAGGACCAGAGTTACCGACATAGCTGAGAGGATTAGCAAGCTGAAGTGGCAATGGGCTGGTCACATATGCCGCAGGGCCGACAACCGTTGGGGTAGGCGAGTCCTCGAGTGGAGACCGCGTCTTGGCAAACGTAGCGTAGGAAGCCCTTGGGCGAGATGGAGCGACGACATCAAAAAGGTGGCTGGTATTGTCTGGCGGAGAACTGCTCAGAATCGAGCTTGTTGGCGTGCCATGGAAGAAGTCTATGTCCAGCAGTGGACGAGTAGAGCAAAGAAAGAAAGAAAGAAAGAAATACCTCCAAGAAGGGGTCTGCAAATTTATCCAGCAGATCCATCTTATATCTTAACACCTTCTTTTTATCTTTCCAGGTTTCGTTTTTATGTGTACTCTGCGTACGTAGAGCGTCGGACGGTTGCTGCCGTGCGCATTATCGCGGCGACAAAGACGCGCGGAGCTGACAGCGTGCTGTGCCGCATGTGGCTGGCTGATAACCGCACGCTTACCCTCAAAGCTAAAGTCAAGGTAAGGCAGTCTATTCTGTCCCATTACGAATGGACGATGAATGTTTTATGACGTAGGAAGACATCGAGATTTCTTTATTATATTTGCTTATCTTAGTTCCGTACATTCAAAATTCGTTGTGTAGGTTTGAAATACAACACGTTTACACAATCGACATGAAAAGCGACTTTAATTTATGATAGGTATGTATAGATGTAGATTTACAAGAAATAAAATAATTTATTCAATCAATAGACACTAATACGGTTAATTAAAACAAGGCTTGCCTTTCCGCAAGAGATGCATGCGCTAAATGGTGAAGATAAGCTTGGCACTAGGGGACTGCATCGGTAAAGCTATTGCTTAGAATTTTGGTCGACTTTTTCAGTTATAATTATTTATTTACTTTTTATTTATATCCAAAAATCACGCTGTCTCACCTAGCATCGTGTCTAAAAAGATATAGAATCAGTTATGAACAGTTAGCAGCTAGTCTACACACATAGGTACGTCTAGCCGCACTCAAACAAACACCGTGCCGAAGTGTGCCGAACTGAAACGACGTTAAACGATGCACGGCTTACAGCGCAGCGCCGCTGTGCCGGTTGGAGGGAGTGTTAGGTTTTATTTTCGTTACGAAATTGCTTGGTTAGGTCGCTGCGCTTAAAGTCCGCGATTAAAGCTTTGCAATAGCTTAAAAACGATCCTATTGGTTGATATCATACACATTCATCGTTAGGTTCACAGATTAGCACATACATGATGGAAAGACAGCTTATTGCGTAACACACTCATAATCTCGGTCATGGAATGTCATAGTATGTTATCTCCATTCTCCACATTTTATATGCAGGTATAAATAGTTTTCAGACCCACATTGGCTCTAACAACTACCTATTTCTGTCTCCAGAAGCCAAATATTCTATTTTCTACCAAGCCAAGGGTCAAGGTAAAACTGGGAAATAGTCCCAGTTTACACAGAGTAGGCCTGAATAGCGGAGATCGTTGCGGCTTAGGAAAAGCTTAGCGACAAGAATTCAAAAAGGTATGCTTTGACGGTTCGGCGGCGCGGAACGGATAAATGAGAGTCGATTAGCCAAAAGGTTTCTGGAGGAAATGAGATTTGTGTTATAGCGGCTTCAGTACTTCCGCAGATTATTTAACTTTTAGGATAATTCCCCTTTTCACACTGCTGCGGAGACAATGATAATGAACATTTTAAATCAGGGTAATTCAAGTTTTATTGCTCGTATCGCAAATTTTTTACAGCAGTTTAAATATCCTTAGAAAATAATGAACATTATGCGTCGTTTCGTATTTGGTGAACGTTCATGTTTTTATAAAGCTTTGTCATTTTTATGGATATTTTATAGCTTTCATAATGATGATTGGGAAATAAAAAAATTGAAACCTGCGCCCGCTTTAACTTTTTGTGTGAAAACGCTGTTTACTATATATGGGATTTTATTTAAAAACAGTGAATATTTGAAACAGGTACGTGTAAAATGTGACCACGCCAATTCATGGTCACATTTCGAGTTAAGATTCCTATGTATTAAGAAACAGAAAAAAATATTAAGTGTTATTCAGTAGTCTGGAGTTTAGAATTGGTTAATTGCAATATGGTCGGGGTGACCATATTTCAATACGCTACATACATGATATTTAAATATTACTTGTAATATGTGGATATGTGGGGGTAGAGTTTGACAAAAAATTAAGGCTCTTTTTAGTTACTCCAAAATGGGCACATTTGTCTAAAAAATATTTTGACTTCACCTAAGGCCGTAAAAAGTAGCAGTTGTAATAATAGTTTCCGAGGTCCATCACTCCTTACCTTTTTGAAGGGCAAATGGTCGCAATTCTGAATACCATCAAATCCAATTTGATTCCAACTAAAGTGCCGGTCGATAAAACATCAGAATTCTATTTCCACTGGGAAAGACACACGTGTGCACAATTGGAAAAAAGCTGATAGGGACATGGTTGACGATCTCATCTAGAAAAGGGTTTTTTATCATTTTCGTCATTTATTAAACGGCCGTGGATGTCACTTATGTGACATTTTTTATGTCTTTTCAACACGTTATGTCTTTATGACCAATCATACTTTGAACTTGAAATGACCGAGTGGGTCTCTGAAGTCAATTTTACAGATTGGTAAACTGAATACAGTAACATTAATGTTTTCACTCATCACGATTTAGTTCTTAATATAGGTTAACAATTTAATAAGTGTGGTGTAACGGTGAAAGAAATTATCTTTGGAAAACCGCCCCGTAATTGGCAACCACATTTTTGTCAAATGATTGCGACTAGTTGGGATTAGTTGGGATCGTTTGGACCGAACGGACCAATGGCCGGTCTAAAACCAAAGAATTCGAAGACATGTGACATTTATCATCCCGCTTTGGGCCCGCGTGGTGGTGTACTGCCAATTCCCTCTCACCAATCGTAGGCCTGTGTCCTAGAATTGGGAATGTAGAAGTTGGATTATCTTTTTGCGCGATACCAACTTTCTAGATTGAATAATGGTTTTGGTTTAGTTGGTGGTTGTTATTGGTTAGGCTTAAATGATACAACTTTAGTTTGATTATGGTTTTATGGTTTAGACAAATCTATACTAATATATAAAGCTGAAGAGTTTGTTTGTTTGAACCCGCTAATCTCAGGAACTACTGTTCCGATTTGATTTCTCGGTGGTAGGCAACAACATCAGCCGCCGGCATAAGTTACCACCCACCAGACAAAGTCTTGCCGCCAAGCGATTCGTCGTGTTCCGGCATGATGTCTGGTGAAGCCGTACGGAGAACGGGTCTGAGCAGTTGTGTTGCGATGTGTGCCGGGTACGATGTGCCTAATGTTGTTGTGTCGGGAGTTTGGTCGTGAAGTGTTGTAAAACTACTTGGTCTTTTCAGTACTAAGTACTTTTTGATATTTTGTTCTAATGTCAATATTAAAAGAAATAAGTAGAACGACTTACTTTGAATATAGCAACCATCATATACTGTTTTTACTGTTTTTATTCTTTTCAACATTTTATTCAATAATACCAGAAATTACACAGATTCCAACATACGTTATCAGCACGAGGCTCTGTATATTTTACAATCAAATTTAAAAGGAGATTGGTGGTGGAAAATATACCTAGTAACCATGTCTGCTGCAGTTTCTGGTATGTCCCTAAATGGTATTCCGATGCTTTGTAATAGAGAAGGATACACAGTGTGGAAATTTAAAATGCGAATGTTGTTAATGCATGAAGGATTATTGGAAACAGTAAGCGGAACATTTGAAGGGAATAAGACGCCCGACGATGTACGTAAGGATGAAAAGGCTCTTTCTAAGATATGCCTTACTGTAGATGGTGCTGCTATTTCGATTGTTCGACCAGCTAAGACCGCAAAAGAAGCGTGGGATGCTCTTCAAAAATCCTACGAGGATCGCAGTTTGGGTCTGAAATTGTCATTGGAACGCAAGTTGTACAGGTACTCCTTATCTGACTTTTCTGACGTAGAGGCTTACTTAACCGCAATAACTACAACAGCACTAGACCTGGTCGATATTGGCAAGACCATAGAAGATAGTTCTCTGGCAGCAATTATATTGGGAGGTCTGACGTCTCGTTTCGAGCCCATGATCATGGCGCTTGAGAATGGGAGCGTCGAAGTCACAACAGATTTGGTGAGGACTAAGTTGTTGAGCGAAATGACGAAGGAGACTAAAGATGGTGTGACTGCGTTGCAAACAAAACAAGTTATTTGCTTTAGGTGTAAGAAGCCTGGGCACAAGAGCCCTAAATCGAGAGGGCTCTCAAAAAGAAGGAGAAAAAGGCAAAGGCGAGTTGCTCTACAGAAAGTTGTTCTAAGGATAAGGGATTAGTTGTTTCAAGTTCAGGAAATGTCACGAAATTTGTTTTGGATGGTGTCACGGAACTGGCTTTGTCTGCACCTAATGTTCAGATATCTGAGAAATGGATTATCGACTCTGGTGCGACTACTCACATGACTCCACATGCTGAATGGTTTAATAGTTATCAACCCCATGATGGGAAGATAACTGTCGCAAATGGTAAAAGTTTGCCGGCTGTGGGCTTAGGAGACGTTGCGATTGACACAAATACCAATTACAAGAAGATTTCTAATGTTGTACATGTTCCTGATCTAGATTGTAATTTACTGTCGGTTAAAAAAGCAGTAGAGAAAGGTCTCTCAGTTGTTTTTGATAGTAATGGCTGTAATTTTATAATTCTAATGATGTTTCTTTTACAAATGGTCCTGTTTTACATGGTTCTATTTGTGGTGGATTGTACACTTTAGATTGTACAGTAAAGCCGCAAAGTGTTTCAGCTTATAATATTCACACTAATTTGTCCCAGTTTCAGCTTTGGCATAAGCGTCTAGGGCACCTCTGCCGTATTGGTATGGATCTACTCAGAAAAGGTCTAGCTGTTGGTGTGGAGTATACTGAGGTTGACAAAGAACCATGCGTACCTTGTGTAGAAGGTAAGCAGGCCCGGAAACCTTTCAAAGGGATAAAGTATAAGAAGGCTTCGTCACCATTAGAATTGGTCCATACGGATGTTTGTGGACCCCTGTCCACTGAATCTTTTAAAGGCAATAAATATTTTATTATTTTTGTAGATGATTATACACGTTTTATAACCTTATATTGTATGTCATCTAAGACAGAAGTTCAGAAGTTTTTTTGTATGTACCAAACACTTGTTGAGAGACAGACTGGCATTAAAATTCGAACCCTTCGGTCAGACAATGGGACTGAGTATGTCAATAAGGAGTTGACAGACTATTTGCAGGCTCAAGGGATTCGACATGAAACGTCTGTACCTTATAGCCCTCAACAAAATGGGGTAAGTGAACGTTGCAATCGTAGTATTGTGGAGAAGGCCCGTTCCTTGCTGGCACTGAGCTCTCTGTCGAAAGCTTTTTGGCAAGATGCTGTTGAGACCAGTGTTTATTTAAAGAATAGGTCACCTCATCGTGCACTTCATGGTAAGACGCCATATGAAATGTGGTGTGGGAGTAAACCCAACCTGTCTCATTTAAGGGTGTTTGGTTGTCGAGCTTTAGTTCACGTGCCTTCATGCCAAAGAACTAAGCTAGATATGAAAGCTTCTGAATGTATATTTATTGGATATTCAGACGATCCAAGAAGTTATTATTTCCGTAGCGCGGAAAACCCTCGGAGATTGATTAAGTCACGGGATTTTACGTTTTTTGAAAATAACTTTTCAGGATTAAAGGATAAGCCTGTTCAGCCTGATCTTGTTATGAGTCCCAATGTCATTAACTGGTTTTCACAAACTTCTTCAGATACCACATCGCCATTGCCAACTTCTATCTCATCTGCTTCTACTTCTTCTACACCTACTTCAGAAGACGTGGAGATGGCCCCGGTAGAGCAAGCTGAGGTTTTTGTGGACGCGACTGATGAAACGGGTGATGTAGGTGACGTGGAGTCATCACAATCGGGTGAACAAACTAATCTGTCTCTGGTTCCTTCAAATGAATCCAGTGATGTTAATCCTGAAAGACGATATCCTGTACGAGTACGTAAGCCTCCAGATTATTATTCATACGGCACTCTCGGTGATGACTTGTTATGTGAGAATCCGAAAAGTTATCGTGAAGCTATTAATAGCGTTGATAAAGATAACTGGATCTCCGCAATGAATGATGAGTACAATGCCTTGTTGAATAAGCAAACTTGGACATTAGTGTATAAACCAAATAAAAGGGTTATTCCATGTAAATGGGTGTTCAAGATAAAGAGAGACGCGCACAGTGCAATAGTCAAATATAAGGCGCGACTAGTTGCGAAAGATTTTAGTCAAGTTTGGGGGACTGACTATAATGAAACATTTGCCCCCGTGGTTCGAAATTCATCTCTGCGTACCCTTATAGCGTTGGCGGCAGAAATGGATTTGAAAATACAACACATGGATGTTGATACCGCATTCCTCAATGGGGACTTAGAGGAGGAAGTGTACATGCAACAGCCTGAGGGATTTGCGGAGCACGGGGCAGAAGGTAAAGTCTGTTTGCTCAGAAAATCCATTTATGGGTTGAAGCAGGCAGCTCGAGCCTGGAATATTAAATTGCATCAAACCCTATCAAAAATTGGCTTTGCACGAACATCTGCGGAAGCATGTGTTTATTTGAAAAAGTTTGGTAGTGAAACAATAATTCTCGCAGTCTATGTCGATGATCTTATTGTCTTTTACAAAGAAAAAAGTTCATTTGACATTGTCAAAAATGACTTGGAAAAATTTTTCTCAATAAAAGATTTGGGACAATTATCGTGTTGTTTAGGCTTAAATATTATCCGTGATGACGATAAAATCGTGGTCAGTCAGAAGAACTACATTCAGGCAGTGTTGGAGCGGTTTAATATGCGAGATTGTAAGGAGATGTCTACACCTTTGGAGAATAATAAGTTAGAGAAAGGTAATCCAACATCTCTTGGCGAATATCCTTACCAAAACTTGATAGGATGTCTCATGTACCTAGCTGTGAATACGAGACCCGATATAGCTTATGCCACAAGCTATTTAAGTCAGTTTAATACCTGTTTTGATAAAAGGCATTGGTTGGCCGCAAAAAGGGTGTTACAGTATTTAAAAGGTACTGTGGATTACTGTATTACTTACAGGAAAGTTGGTGGACATCTGTGTGGATACACGGATGCTGACTGGGCGAACTGTGTGCATGACCGCCGGTCGTACACCGGTTACTACTTTACGCTAGCAGGTGGACCTATTAGCTGGGAGTGTAAGAAACAGCCGACGGTAGCCTTATCTTCTACAGAAGCTGAGTATATGTCCTTGACCAGTGCTGCAAAGGAGGCTTTTTTCCTCAGACGGTTAGTGTGTGACATTACTGATTTTGCTGATCGGGTGTTGTTATACAACGATAGTCAAAGTGCACAGAAACTTGTGCTCAATCCAGTCCACCACAATAGAACCAAACATATTGATACGAGATATCATTTTATTCGTGAAAAGGTTACGGAGGGTCTTATAGACATAAAATATATACCTACGGATAAAATGACAGCCGACTTTCTAACTAAGCCCTTAAGGCGCGTAAAACATCTTAGGTGCATTGTTAATATGGGTTTGATAAATAGGTAGAATAATTTTCTATTTATTTTTGGTCGGTTTATATTTTGTATCTATTTAGTCTGGTAGTAATGTTTTATTTTTGTATTATGTTTAGCATTACTACTTTGTCTTTTTATTTCCATTAAGGGCGGATGTTGTAAAACTACTTGGTCTTTTCAGTACTAAGTACTTTTTGATATTTTGTTCTAATGTCAATATTAAAAGAAATAAGTAGAACGACTTACTTTGAATATAGCAACCATCATATACTGTTTTTACTGTTTTTATTCTTTTCAACATTTTATTCAATAATACCAGAAATTACACAGATTCCAACATGAAGGCTCTCCAGATCATCCTCTAGCGCAGCATCGTTGGTCGTGTTGTTGGGGTAAACATTGCATCACCTCGCTCAACTGCCGTCTTCCTTCCTATTCACTCAGTTTTTTTGAGTGAATAGGCTTAATAAGCTAGTGTGCTTTACCATCAACGATTGCATCACTGCTTACCATCAGGCGGGATTGCAGTCAAGCACTAGTTTATAACTATTAAAAAAAAAAAAAAAAAAAAATATTTTTGCGCTGGATAGCCCATTAATCCCGAAAGGCTTTAGACTATATAACATCATGCTGCGACCAATAGAAGCGGAGCATATAAACAACATATCGAAATCTAAGCGGGTGTAACCGCGAGGTGCAACTAGTAAATAAGAAAGCTATTGTTGGTTTAATCTAAAGTATGGTTTGAATGGTTTTGGTATGGTTTGAGTTACGCCATCGACGGCCGAATACGCACTGACTTTAATAATAATTAATTGAACTAGTTTTGTAAGACATGGTACGGGCATGTGTTACGGAGAACTGAGGAGAATGTCGTGAGGAGAGTCTTAATTATGAATGTTGATGGCTATAAGAGTAGGGGAAGACCAAAGAAACGATGGATGGAATGTGTGAAGGATGATATGGCTAAGAAAGGGGTGACTGCCGAGATGGTTTCTGATAGGGATGCATGGAAGAAAAAGACATGTTGCGCCGACCCCAAATAAATTGGGATAAGGGCAGGAGAATGATGAATGATGATGTACTAGTTTTGTAAGAATACATGAAAGCAAATTTAAAAGTGCTGAGCTGTTGGTTGTATTGCTCCGAACAGAGAACATTGTAATAAGCTGATTATACTGTAATGTGCATATTGAATGGAGAATTCAGCCTTTGAAAGAGGCAATGGTTATTTTAAAATCTGTCACTGCCAGGACCTCGATACCAGATAACAAAGTTTTCTTATATATTTAAAAACTAGTCGTGTTCTGCGGTTTCACCCGCATACACACGCGATAAAAAGTTCAGTACTTTTGGCGTGAAAAAGTAACAAACATAGATCTATGCATATAAACTTTCACGTTCATAGATAAATGTATTACCTATAGTACGGCTTCTAAGTACCTGAACAGCTTCAAGAGTACGAAACAATAATTCCAGCATCCTGTCTTATTCTGATATTATGTTTTTGGATCACAGAACAGGTCGAATTGGCGGTGCTTAGGGGACGGCTGTGTCCAGCAGTGGACGTGTTTTACTTGAAATGATGATGAATTTCTATCTTTAATTCTCAGGCCATCCGTGAGAACTGGAATCTAAAATACAGCGCGACATACGTGCTGTGTCTCCTACGTGGCTCTGGCGTTAAACCTCAGGAAACGGTGGGGGCTTCTGTGGCGGTGGTAGCCAGCAGCAAGCCGAACAACCCGCCTACCAACCTGTTGGTCGTCCTTGATACGGAACCTAAAGCTGGTATTGAGGTATGTAGGTATATTATTGTATATACCACAACACTAACAATATCACCATCATCTATAGAAATCGCATTAGCGATAGGGCCGCCCATTGTATGTTTTTTTGTGATGAATGTTTTTTGTTCCATGTTTGATTGGTGTACAATAAAGAATATATAAATAAATAAATAAATATAATGGCGTCGACCCTCTTGTTCACAAACTAAACTAATTTTAAGTCAAGTGCATCTTTTTCTTTCCATTCCATTAAGAAAAGGATAGAAGGTAACATTTTAGTTTAATCCTGTCAAATTAAGATACTCCATAGACAGGTTAGACGCGATTATAAACTTGGCGACTAAAAATACGCCAGTTTACGTCAGGAGCGTGCTAATTTGACACGTTACTAAACTCTTAAGCTGACTTTTACCTTACAAGAAATATATTATTATTATTATTTTAATTCGCGCTAAATACTCTCCAGTGTTTGATGGTTTATTCATCGTTCGCACGTGTTCTTGGCAAAATTGTGGCGTCTATCCCACAAAGGCCATTAATCAAGAATTGAATTGAATTGACTTTTACCGTCTGCCCTTTCCTTAACCTATACTAATCTATACTAATATATAAAGCTGAAGAGTTTGTTTGTTAGTTTGAACGCGATAATCTCAGGAACTACTGGTCCGATTTGTAAAAATCTTTTTGTATTGGATAGCCCATTAATCCAGGAAGGTTTTAGGCTATATGTATAACATCACGCTGCATCCAATAGGAGCGGAGCATAACTAACTCTACGCAAATGAAGTCGCCGGCGGCCGCTAGTGAAATAGAAAGAAAAAATGCTCTCAACTTAAATTTCATTCAGTTTGTGAACAAGGGAATCCGGACCAATATGTAGTTAAATCTTCAGGTGTCTGCACCATAAAAGTAAGTTACATAATTGTAACGGAAAACCTTACAAATATATTAATTGCAGTGACTGTAAAATATGTATTCCATTAGGTATACACATGAGAATAAAACGAACAAATATATTTCGTCGCACATAATGGTGTAACCTGTTGAAATAATACAAGTACAGAGAATAATGTAATTTATTCACACCTGTTGATAGCAGACATATGAAAACTTGTATTGAAATAGATACGTAGGTATCGTATCATCACTATGTAGAAATTCATGTCTTAATTTTGTAATATAGTGTGTGGGTGTTGTTTTTTTATTATCGAATTAGGAACTAATCGGAAAGTGTGATTGATAGGTATAATTGTTACTAAAGTTTATTTCAGACATTCTTGGGATAAAGTTTGTTCACCCCTTCTACTAATGTATCCAATATTCCCACACGATACAAAAACACATACCTCTGCTGTTCTGAATGAAATACCTCCATTTTAGAGCGATCATGCCGACACCCAGTAACCGACATAGCCCGAAGAATTGCAACACTTAAGTGGCAGTGGACCGGGCACATTGCCCGTAGGACCGATGCCTGATGGGGTCGACGGGTTCTCGAGTGGCGACCACGCACTGGGAAATGTAGCGTAGGTAGGCGTGGGAAACCGCTGGATGCGGGAGGCGCCGGACCGGTCGTCGTGGAGATCCTTGGGAGAGGCCTATGTTGTAGTGGACGTCTATCGGCTGAAATGATGATGATGATACCGACACCAATAAATTAAAATCCAGTATTCTTTAATTACAGGAGACCCTACATATCTGCGTGAAGCCGTTTCACTACTCGTTCAACCGCGACGAGTGGTTGGTGGAGTGGTTTGAGATCAACCGCTTGCTGGGAGTGAGCCACTTCTACATGTATAGTGAGTCGTTGAGCGCAACCGTCGCGTGCTTGCTCGATGACTACCGCAAACAGGGGCTCGTCACCTTGCTCTCGTGGAAACTTCCTATTTTGTCTAAGGTCGAAATCAGGTAGGATATCGTATCAATAACCATAAAATCTCAACGGCGGATATACATGGATGTGCGTTAAATATATCCACATTTCAAGAGCCTCCGACTGTTGGGCGAGCCGCTGCTGTTGAGAAATTGAACACCCTTTGAGCACATTTTAATACAGCAAGAAAATATTACGGAATACAATATATTATTGTGTTATGACATGAAAGCCTCCGCGGCGTAGCGGTAGCCAACGAGGCCGCTGCGCAAGGAGGCGCGGTTTCGATCTCCGCGCAGTGCAAATATTTGAATGCTTAAATATGAATATTTGCACTGATCTGGTCGTGCCCAGTGACGGATTAACCCTTAATCAAATTAAGCAATGGCCTAGAGCATCACGTCTGGGGGGGCACCGGAAGAAGCACAGAGTCCATCCTTAGGGCATCACGTGTCACCAAAAACCACACCAAAAAAAGTTTCTAGGACTAATTTGAAAATTCGCGCGTTTTAAGTTGATATAGAGAGTCACAAGTCAACCCCGCTCCCGCTTGCCCACTCGCTGCCCGCTAGTGCATTCGGCAATTCGAATGTACTGGAATTAACACCGAATTAATAACAGAAATTCAACAGTTTCATTCATATGTCATAAGTAAAATAAGTCCCGGACTCAGTGATTCGACTCGCACAAGTTTACATCAAACTAACGCACAATTGTATAAAATAATACATGATGATAAAATTGAATCAGCTTTCCCTAATGTGGAAACAGCCCTGCGTATATTTTTATCGCTTATGATTTCAATTTGCTCAGCGGAACTTTCTTTTTCAAAATTAAAAAATGAAAAAAGGACAAAGATGATACAAGAAAGGCTCGATAATTTATCGATATTATACATAGAGTCCGATATGTTAAAAAACATTAGACGTTAATACTATCTTGCGTAAATTCAATGCCCGAAGAAGCCGCAAGGCGCATTTCAATAAATAAATAAATTATGCTTTGGTTTTTATGGTTGTCGCACCAACTCCACTTCTAAGGTACGTTACATCTCATCATCTTATTTTACAAAAAACTAATGTTTTTAGGCGGTAAAGGTTTAAAGACCGATTCTAGTTGACATACGGATAGGCGTGGATTGCTTAGGGCACCAATTACTCTTAATCCGTCACTGGTCGTGCCTCGGTAAGCACGTTAAGCCGTCGGTCCCGGTTGCCATACGAACATCTAATGGCAGTCGTTATAGGTTGTTGGACCCCTCAAAAGTTCAACAATTGGTCTAATTGCAATGCTTCGATATCGCCTACGGGTTGTGGAGGTCAGACAGCAGTCGCTTTTTGGAAAATATCGAAGTGTAAAGCGGACCCCAGACTTCAAAGCTAAAAAAGCTTCGGATGCGACTGGGATTAACGCTGAGATGATGATGATGATGACTGATGTGTTAATAATTGAATACTTTCAGAACAGAGGGTCAGTTCGCCGCGTTCAACGACTGTCTATACAGGTCGATGTCGCAGACAGGCTGGCTGCTCGTCATAGATGTTGATGAAGTAGTGTTCCCGCGGAGGGAACGCACCCTACCTGCCTTACTGACGGCGCTGCGGGCGTCCTACAATCCGCCCTCGAAGGCACCGTCCGCGTTCCTGTTTCGGAACGCGTTCTTTTATACTAGTTGGGAGGTCAGTTTCTTTCTATCTTTAGTTTCCCGTAGCTAAGGTGTCTATGCCGTCTGTATCTCACAATGCGTGTCTTAAATTATGTAGAACAGTTTGGTATTATGGAATTGTTGAGTTTGCGAGTTCCATTAGCTCTTGGCTGGTGTTTTTGAGTATGAATGTGGATGGCTAGAGTTGAGGAAGGCCAGGAATCGATGAATAAATTGTGTGAAACACGGCACCTATCAAATCACTGTGTTTATGTTCATATAATTTTATGGATTTATATTTAACGAAATATTCGTTAAGTAGGAATATACAACGTTATTTTTGTATATGCGAAACTCGAAACACGTGTCTAATATTTTTAAGTAAAGAATATATGTACAAAATTTCACAAAGATATAATGAAAAAACACAATGTTAGAGCTTGTTTTTCACCTGGTTGTCCCAACAAAAAATATGCTCCTGGGTCCTGCTGTCTCTACGTACCTAGTACTATGATCTACCGTCAAAGTGTGTTGTGCGCTCGGTAACTACACTGCAACAGTTTCTAAATGTATTTGGTAAAAAATATAACATGGTGTAAAAATGATTGGAATCGATTCAGTTGCTTATTCTGAATTAGTAGTTTATGATACTGATACATAATACCTAATTATGTACAGGTTCAACACTACTTTATCTAATCTCAGTGCGTCTAACGCCAACGCAACACAATTCCATTTATTCAGTTTCATAATTGTAATATGCAAAATGTTAACAATTCTGCACCCTGCATCACAGCGCATGCGCTAAAGCGTGCGCAGCCACGGATAAAAAAAAATGAAATAGTACTGTCTACATTGATATAATATTAAACAGATATGATATTTTGTACGCTTCAAGTTCAATGCGCTAGTGACTTATCTACCTTAGTTTTTTAATATTATATCAATGGCTGTCTATGGTTTGTACCGTAATGAAAAAAAAAATTATAACATTATTTTGTTAGAGAAATAATGTTATAATTTAATTTTTAGGGTTCCGTACCTCAAAAGGAAAAAAAACGGAACCCTTATAGGATCACTTTGTTGTCCGTCTGTCTGTCTGTCTGTCTGTCAAGACCCTTTATCTCAAGAACGCGTTAACGTATCAAGCTGAAATTCACATGAAATACTCAGGTCTATTGTCCCTTTAAGCTAAAAATATCAAACTTCTAAGCCAAGCCAATCAAAAGATACAGCCGATTATGTTGATATTTTCAACAAATTTTCGACACTCGCAAAGAAATTAAAACCTACGGGATACTTCCCGTAAACTCAGAATCTTGAAATTTGGCACGAAGTAGTCATATAATGCAAATATAGGAAAAATTACGAAAATCACATTTTTTTAGTTATATAATATAATAAAAATATTTTAATAAAATGAAACTTACTACCTTATTTCTCACGAACGAATAGAGGTATCAAATTGAAATTTATACCAAATACTCAGGTCTATTGTCCCTTTAAGCTGTAAGAATATCAAACTTCTAAGCCAAGCTAATCAAAAGATACAGCCGAGTATGTCGATATTTTCAACAAATTTTTGACACTCGCAAAGGAATCAAAACCTACAGGATACTTCCCGTAAACTCAGAATCTTGAAATTTGGCATGAAGCATTATCATATAATGCAAATATAGGAAAAATTGCGAAAATCACATTTTTTTAGTTATATAATATAATAAAAATATTTTAATAAAATGAAACTTACTACCTTATTTCTCACGAACGAATAAAGGTATCAAATTGAAATTTATACCAAATACCTAGGTCTATTGTCCCTTTAGGCAGTGAAAAAATCAAACTTCTAAGTTAACGCGATCAAAAGATACAGCAGTTTATACCGACACCTTAGACGAATTTCCGTCACACGCTAGGAAATCAAAACCTACAAGGTACTTCCCGTGAACTCAGAATCTTGAAATTCGGGACGAAGCAACGTTATAACAGACAGATAAAGGAAAAACTGCGAAAATGATAAATTTGAAGTTACATAAAATATTATTTTTGCTTACATGACATAAAATATTTTTTTAATAATTATAAACTTACTACCTACCCTTTTTCACATGAACGCGTAGAGATATTAAGTTGAAATTCATATCAAACACTTCTTAAATCTAATTACCTCTAAAATGTGAAAAATTCTAAATCAACGCATAAATTCAAAATGCTGAGGTCCCTACCTATAATCATACCGCATATTTTGAAATTCGCCACTACTCGCAACGGAATCAAAACATAGACTACTTCCCGCTGACATTCAATATTGAATTTTGGTATGAAACAATAGCTTAAGGTAACCTAACAGAAAAACAGTCACACGTTACACATACCTACCGTAGCACCTTGACAACGTGTGACTACGCCTTTCCAAACATGAAAATTTATCTCTACATAGTGAATAATGCATACTTCAGAATAGTATTGTATGACATTATTGTCAATTTACAACAAAGGCATATTGGTAGAGTCTACTGTGTCCATTTACTTGCAACTAAATTAGCAACTTTGTTCAGTTCAGTATTCTGAAAATCTTGTTTTATACTTTTTCAGCGTCGTTTTTTGTCGTAGTTGGGTTTTAGTTTTTTTACTTTTTATTATTTGTACTATTTTGGTGTTAAAGTGTATTTGTGGAGCATAATATTAACAAAAGTTCAATTGATGAACTAAAAACTAGGTACTTGACATATTACATCTACACGCACATATAACAACATAAGCCCGAAGGCATATAGTGCAGAAGACATTTTTATGGGAGTTCTAGCCAGTTATCAAACTGTTTCCGCCTTCACCGCGTGGAGTTACTCCCAGCTTATGTCGTTTTCATTAGTGCATTACATATTCTATTAATGTTCACATTGCATAAAGCGATTCACAGTTTCCGTGATGCGCGCTTTACTCTTATCGCTCTTAATTAACATCATTAAAGCATTCTTGTAATTATGAACAAGCATAAAGTACTCGTGAAGCTCTTTCACGTGATACCAAACACGGTATATTTATTTTAATTCTATATTAACATAGAACTTTTTGTCCGCTAGAGGGCGCAATACTAAATTTGGTGACAAGCTTTATAGCTCATAACTAACAGAATATCAAGGCCCTTCTAATGGTACTGCATTGATCTTATTCTGATAAGTATTAAAGAAGCAATGAACGAAAAGATGTGAATTATATGCAACCAGCCCATGAATTCAGGTAAAGTCACAAGCAAATGCTAGCAATATATATATATATATATATATATATATATATATATATATATATATATACATACCTACATATATTCAAAATTTACAAGAAAAGCGCTTTCAAATGATACCAAACACGGCATATTTATCTTAACTTTATTTTTTTACTCTGTATGTTTTGTCCGCTAGAGGGCGCCTAATTATATTTTGTGAAACCCCATATACCACTATAACCACAGCGGACAATTAAGACGCTTCTAATGATATGTCATTTGTCGAATTCTGATAAGTAGTTTATAAGTAACGAGGGAACAGATGAACATTCATACATAGCCTGTCAATATCATAACCCTTCTTTTGCTTTGCCGTAGTCGGGTAAAAACAAAGACCAACACAATCGTCATTCAATCTAAATATTTTGGTGAATGTAGTTCTTTATATAACCTAAATGCGTCCTAACTGCTGTGTTATACTTAGTACTTATAAATATATTCAAAGACATTAATTGTAATTTCCTATTGTTGTCAATGATTATCAGACAGCTTGCTTCCTACTTTTTTTCGACCTACATTTGCTGAAACTTACAGTAACAAGGAATTGCCTTAATTGTTTTTAGTTCCTTACACAAAGTACTTAACCTACCATCACCTATATCCCAAAGTTCTTGCTTTTTTTCTTTGTTTTGAAAAATAATGTCAGGAATGGATAGAATTATAACCAGGGGGGCTGCTGCACGCTTGGAGCAATCTAAGCTGCAGTTAGCATTAACTGAACTTCAAAAGTATAAGAGTTTGTGTGAGGAACTGAAACGGGAACAGGATGACAGTGAGAGGGAAGTACTTCAAATTTTAAACAATAATGCTAAGCTCAAGACTGAGATGGCTGAAATGCATAATCAGCTAATCATCATCAGTGAGGAACGGGATAAGCTCCAGCGTACTGTAAACAGCTTTGACCAGTGTAGCAATGAGTTCGATATCACACTCAAATGCAACACTGAGCTAAAATGTAGGTTAAGTGATGCCCAGGACACCATCGACAGGCTGGAGGGTGCTAGCCGGAGACTCCAAGCAGCGCAGACTAATGCTTTGTTTGATGAACTGGTTGGTACCACTCCGTTGCATTCTGCCAACTCAGTCATGGGCAACATAAACTGTAATAATAACATTGAGACAATTGATCTTACTCGTGATAATAGTATAAGATCAAGCCCTCCCCCATTTGTAAATAGTAGTAAAAATAAGTTAAAAAAATACATTAAAATTAATAAAATGATTAGAAAAACTCAGAAATTAATTAAAAATAATAAAAACACTTTTTCAAAAAGCTTTAATGTATTAAAAAGTTCTCAAAAATTAAAAGAAACCATTAGTGGGCATGAAATAAAATTAGATAGCATTAAAAATAATTATGAGGCTGAAATTCAACAATTACAGTCAGAGACTCTCCGCTTACAGGATTCCTTGAATAATGTTATAGCTAAATATGAGATTTCTCAAAAGGAAATGGGAGAGTATATTCTGGCAATGAATGGTCTGGTGGACCTGTGTAGTGAGAACCAGAGAATGTTAAACTCTTTAACGAACAATCTAACACCTGATTGTAATCTTGGTCCATCGGGCTGTTCACGGTCAGCTGTCTCTAATGAGTCTGCACCATCAGTGACTCATACTGTGGAGTTGTTTGACAGTCTCAGCAGTACTTCCCTCGCCACACCAAACACAGAAGAATTAATAATAACAAATAAATTGTTAAACAATAGAAATAAAATATTGATGTACTGCGATGAAATGGGTAAAAATATGGGTCATACACTACAACACCATTTAAATGACCAAGTAATTAATTATTGTATGCCTGAAGCATCTTACAGTAAAATTATAGAAAAAGTTATAAGTGGTAATTACAGTCCATCCACAACCATTGTTATTTTGATTGGGAGAAGGGGAAATGCAAACAGTGTAAAAATTAAGAAATATTTTGAAAGTCTAGCCTCCTTAAATGTAAATAAAATAGTTTTGTTTGCCTTTCCTTATGGCAATGGCCTGTCACAGACGGAAAACAAAATTAGATATAGATGTAATATGACATTACAAACTATGACATTATATAATGAAAAATTTGAATTTATTGACTCTAATGTACTTATTAGTCAAAATTATTTTATGACCAAAGATAACTATTATCTTTGTAATTTTTATAAAGGACAGGTAGCAGAATCGCTATCATACTATATATATAAGTCAGCCAAGTGTTTGGCTAACTATACTGCTTCTATTGAGCAGTTAAGTAATACACTTAGTGGTAATGAGCAGAGCTTGGAATATGTTCCAAGCTATTTAAATTACAACTTGAGACAATAGAGTCAACCTCTAGCACTATTTTAAATACCAAGTTAGACTTGTACCCATTATCAAGGGACATTGAGACAACAGAGTTAAACTCTAGCATAACCGTAAACCAAGATATAATAATATCACACCCATCAAATAATTTTCAAAATAAAATGAATAATAATAACCTGAAAATTGTTCATCAAAATATACAGGGTGTGATAAATAAACAATTAGAATTGGAGTTGTTCATGAACTGTAATTACATTGATATTGTTTGTCTTACTGAACATTGGTTAAAAGCCCATCAGTTCATGTTCAGCTTTAATAACCATCAGATTGCTAGCTCGTTCAGCAGAGTGAATATGATAAGGGGTGGCTCCCTAATAATTGTTCGTAACAATTTCAAATTTAAAGAAAGGACTGATATTGTAAGCCTCTCTGTTGAGCGGGTTATTGAAATTGCTTGCATCGAGCTTGAGCGGTTCATTGTAATAAGTGTCTACAGGCCCCCATGTGCTTCCTATGATATTTTTGAGAAATATATGGAGGAAGTTTTATTAAAGACTTGTCGCAGTAACAAAACAGTTGTTGTTTGTGGAGACTTCAACATTAATGTTCTAGAGAAATCAGCTACAGTTAATAAATTTATGTCATTATTTAAGTCTTATAACTTGTACGCAAGATTCTTTGAGCCGTCTAGAATAACTGCCACGAGTGCCACCTGTTTAGACAACATCTTTACTAACTCAAGACCTTCTGACCATTTAATTATAAACGAGTTAGACTCTGATCACTGTGGCCAGTTAGTTATTTTTACTCAGAAAAGTGAAGTCAGAGCTCAAAGAAAACTTGTGAGTTTTGTTCCTATAAATGAAAATCGTTTAGGACAATTTAAAAATAATTTAATTGAAAAGCTACCGGACTTGCCTTATCACGCCAATCCGGATCATGCGTATAGTGTACTATTTAACCTCATTAATTGTGAATTTATGAAAGTTTTCACAAAAAAAACATTGCCTGTTAGCGACCGTATTATATTTAGTGACTGGGCAACCCCAGGTATTTATAAAAGCAGGGAAAAAATGTATGAATTATATCAGGAAAAAACATTTAACCATGATGAAGCTTTTCAAGTTTTTGTTAAAAATTATTCAAAAACTTTTAAAAGAGCCTGTTCCTCAGCAAAAGCCATACACATTAAAAATAAAATAAAATCTTCTGGCAATAAAATCAAAACAACTTGGGGAATTATAAATTCTGAAACTGGAAGAACCAAAGTACAGAACCGCGATTTCCATCTTAAAATTAACGATGAAGATATAAAGGCGGACTTGGAGGTAGCAACTGAGTTTGAGAATTTTTTTACTAATATTCCAATAATGACAACAAAAACTTTGTCTTCTTCCTCCACTTCTGCATATGCCATACTAAAAGAATGTGTTCCAGAATGTGACAATCACTTTGAATTTACATTTGTGACTGCTAAAGACATTATAGAATCTTTTAAGGATCTTGATGTAAAAAAAACTGCCGATCATTGGGGTTTGTCAGTATACACTGTAGCTTCAATAATAGATGTTATCGCACCTTTCTTAGCAATTGTTTTTAATTCTTGTGTCACATCTGGTGTATTTCCTGATTTGATGAAACTAAGCAAAGTAATTCCACTGTTCAAATCTGGTAGTACAACTGATCCCACGAATTTTCGGCCAATATCGATATTACCAACTTTGAGCAAAATTTTTGAAAAATTAATTTTGAAACAATTGTTGAGGCACTTTAACTTATACAATTTATTGCACGTGAAACAATTTGGTTTTACAAAGGGTCGTTCAACTACGGATGCGGGCGTGGCGTTGCTAAAGAACATATTTGGGGCCTGGGAGGAATCGCAAGATGCTCTTGGTATTTTTTGTGATTTGTCCAAGGCCTTTGATTGCGTACATCATGATACTCTTGTCAGGAAATTGTACCATTATGGTTTGAGGGACAGAGCTCTCGACCTTCTGACTTCTTATCTGAATAATCGAATTCAGAGGGTTGATGTTAATGGCAAGAGATCTGCAGGATCTGTGGTCACCATGGGCGTTCCGCAGGGCTCAATTCTAGGTCCATTCTTGTTTTTAATTTATATTAATGACTTACCTCATCACGTGAGGGATAATCACAACATAGTATTGTTCGCGGATGACACTTCTCTTATTTTTAAAGTCAAGCGTCAGCTAACAAACTTTGACGAAGTTAACAATGCACTCTCTAAAGTTGTCCATTGGTTTAATGTAAATAACCTCCTTTTAAATGAAAAAAAACTAAAGTCATTAAATTTTCTACGCCAAATGTCAGGCAGCTAAGTACCAATGTTCAACTGAATGGAGTAGAGTTGATCCCTGTCGAGTCGACAGTTTTTCTTGGATTAACTATTGACGCCAAGTTACAATGGGGTCCTCACATTGAGAAGCTGTCGGGTAGACTCAGTTCTGCCGCCTTTGCTGTTAAGAAAATTAGACAGATAACTGATGTGGATACAGCCAGAATTGTTTATTTTAGTTATTTTCATAGTCTTATGACTTATGGGATTCTTCTCTGGGGAACTTGTGCGGACATCAATACCATCTTTGTTTTACAGAAGAGGGCTGTTCGAGCCATTTATAACCTTGGTCCTAGAGAATCTCTTAGAGAAAAGTTCAAAGAGGTGAACATTCTGACTGTAGCTTCACAATATATATTTGAAAATCTTATGTATGTTCATAAAAATATCTCGAATTTTAAGAAGATAAGCGATATTCATAATGTAAATACCAGGAACAAACACAATCTTGCTTTACATCACACTCGTCTCCACAGAGTAGGCAACTCGTTCATGGGTCAATGTATACACTTTTACAACAAGCTTCCCATGGACGTTCGAAACTTACCCATTAAACGATTTAAGAACCATATAAAGGCCAAACTTTGCAAAAAGGGGTATTATAAAATCACAGATTATTTAGAAGACAAAAAGCTTGGGATTGAGCTGCTCGCTCTGTTAAGCATTGTTAATTTTTATTAAGCAATATGCGTAATTATAAGGTAAATTATTGTAAACATTTTCATTTTTAATGTCTGGACTTGAAAAAAGACGATGATCCCTGAGTTTGTTTCGGCCATTTCTTCTCAGAGGTAGTCAGTTAGGAAATGCCGGCTTCATCTAGTTAAAAAAATAAAATAAAAAATAAACATGACGTGTAAAAGTGATCAGTGATCCTACTTGCTTAATAAACGATTTCATTTCATTTCATTTCATTTCATTTCTACTGGCGAAGCGGGACGGGGGGGGAGTAAGTAGTAACGAACGAACGCGCAAGAACTAGCCGCCCGCTGGCGCGAAGGCAGGCGGTTGGTCAAGGGAAGGGGTATCGCGGCACAGCGAGCGACAGCCGTGCGCCATACGCACGAGCGCTTAGATGCTGTTCGCACGTGTACCGAAATAGTAAAATTTGCGACAATTTCTCGTTGATTTTCTTTACTTCTACTTTGTTTATCATTAAACCGCCTTTTTTTATAAGTTGTAAACTAGCGCTTGACCGCAATCCCGCCTGATGGTAAGCAGTGATGCGATCGTTGATGATAAAGCGCGCTAGTTTATTAAGAGCCTATTCACTCTGGCCTTAAAGACACTCAAATTGTAATGTGACGGAAACACCATCGCTGGTAAATTGTTCCAGTCCCTCGATGTTGGCGGTATAAAAGAGGAAGCGAAACGCTTCGTCCGGATCGCAGTGGTGTCAACAACGTAAGGGTGGAAACTCGCCGTACGACAGGTCGTCCGATGGTGGAACGGAGATGGGGGAATTAAATAATGCAATTCCCTTGCACACTCACCAGAATGCATTCTATAGAAGACCGAAAGGCTGACTACTCTACGCCTGTGCTCCAGGCTTTGGAGACCGCTACGTTTGTACGGCGGAACCCTCGGTGTGCGAGTCCGACTCGCACTTGGCCGGTTTTTTTTAATTTCCTTTCGATATACTATTGGTAAAGTACGTCAATATAAACTCCTTTTTGGTTTTATATTTTTAATTTTTTGATATGAGAGTAGATAAAATATATTTAGGTTTTGTATAAAGAAAAAATAACGTTGTATAACCTTAAAAGGTTGTATTGGTGGTTTTAATGATTATAATTCTGTACATAGGTACGTAGTATGCATGCATGACATGCAAATTGCAAAAACTTAAGAAAATTTGGATTTTGTGGGTCCTGTAGCTGCTTCCCTAAATAGCAATATTTATTCATAATACCTATGTATAAAACATTCAAAATCAAAGCATTTATTTCAAATAAACCAGTTACAGGCACTTTTGAATTGTCAGAAGGTCGGTCAGTCAGTAAGGTGAAGCTAGTTGCCCATTCCAGAGAGTAGGTATATATGGAGAAGAACGGGCAAGAAACTCCATGGACACTCTTTTAAATTAATATTAATAAATTCAAATAAATAATTCAGTAAATTTACTTTTCAGGATGACCCGGAGGCTAAGGTTCCTTTACTAACAGCACGCAAGACGCGAAGATGGACGACACCGCACGCGCTGAAGAACCGCAGCAAGTACGCACTCCGACCGCGCGATGCCGTCGAACTCGGCAACCATTTTGTGTGGGAGCTCGCGCCGGGAGCCAGCTCCGTGGGAGTCAACAATGATAGAGCCCTACTGCATCATTATCGGGTAAGTTCCATAATGTCAGGTGTCACTTGAGCCTGTAGCTAAGGTTAATAACATTTTGGCGTTGCCTCAGTAGCCCTAGTGTAGCGATGCGTATGAGCTAATTAGATGTTAATGCAACCACAATTTAATGCGTCAGTTATTAATCCCAGCAGTAAATAAATTCTTTATTATAAGCCCCGCACGTTGATATTGCGATGGAACCTTGTTACAATAACAGCTGCGTGACGTCATCCGCCGGACAAAAGGACAGCTAGCAAAAAAAAAATTAATATAAAGTTAATAAGCTAGGTTTATTTATTAGGTAGGTTTATTTGTATTTTATAATTTTATTATACATACACTCTTTATACCTACTCATCCATATTCTGACAAATAAACTTTCATTTCATTATCGAATTTCAAGGGGACAAGTCTTCTTTTCGTCATCTTTTTATCACTATCTATAAGATTTTTTTTCTCATCAGTTAATTTCTAATTCTAATTAATTTCTTACTCATTTCTATGGGTAAAAGGTAACAAAAGTCAAGAAAAACAATAAAACAGCATAACAAAAACAAAAAGCTGCAACAAGTATTTGATGCGCGTAAGCACATAAGCGCGGGATGATCCTGCGAACGGTACTGACGGTGCGAGTGTCGTACTCGCACCGTCTCTTTCTTTTTCTCACTACGTCACCAAGATTGCCGCCAATCGCAATATCAACGTGCGAAGCTTATACCATAAACAGCCCCTTAATCGGCGAATACATTTTTGTGAAATGATGGCGACTAGTCGGCATCAGTTGGGATCGTTCGGACCGCTCATTGGTCCGTTCGGTCCAAACGATCCCAACTCATCATCATCATCTCAGCGTTTATCCCGGTCGCATCCGCGGTTTTCTCGTTGGAGCCCGGGGTCCGCTTTCCTGCACATTCTCCTCCATTTCGCACGATCTTTAGCATCCTGTGGCAAGAGCTTGTTGGCACGCATGTCATTTCTTACAACGTCAAGCCAGCACTTCTTTGGTCTACGCCGCTTGTTCCGGCCGGCGGAGGCGCCATGGCAAGACATTTGTTACCCACGTAACATGTGTTTCCTTATGACGTGGCCGTACCAGCGTAGACGACCCTCCTGCAGTTTGTTGATGTTTTTGGATGCGGGAGTTCCTGATGCGGTCTTTCCGCGTAACTCCAAACGATCCCAACTAGTCGCAATCATTTGACAAAAATGTGTTCGCCGATTAGGGGCTGGTTACAGTAAAATTTAGAGATTCGGTCCAGAGCTGGGTTTGAGTATACCTGTATTTTATGAGCCAATTCACCATGGAAAAACGAAGAGTTTACTTTTTGTGGACTTTGTTATGTAATTGAGACGTTTAAAAAGTGCTTATTTAAAATTTCCCTTAAAATTTCTAAGTTAATTAGTATAATTTTGATTTCTAAATGCTCAAAAGTTCATACAAAAATTAATTCCACAGCTTGCATGTGAATTTGGCGGCATGAACTGCCTCAAAGTGCCATCAACAATCGACCGGACGTCACACCGATGGAAGGATGAACTGCAGCAGCGTGTGATCGCCCAGCGCAAGCACATAGACACCATCTGCTCTCATAAACTAATATAAATCAGGAGTTAATAATACACGAATAAGTGTAACCGCCTGTGTGGACTGTACAAGTGTACAATGTTCTTAGCAGCCACGGAACGGAAAATGTGTTAGTCTTTGTAGACTAAATCTACAGTTTTATAGAACTCTGAAATAAGGATAAGTACATTTTGTGTTTATGTATGTTTGTTTGTACTCCTCGTGAACCAGTGTGTAGTTCTGAATTCCGTAGTGGAAATGCGTTACTGCCTGAACAAAATGTTTGAGAACACTCTGGATGATGTGACAAAATCGTGTTATCGTTGAATTCTATCTCAACTAAACAGCAAGTACCGACCGTGTCATGTTGAGACGCAAGTGATGCTTCACTGATTGGAAAACCGACTAAGAGTTTGTAATTATTGTGTTTGTCCTGATGTATTCTTTTATTTTTTGGCAATAGTCATTTGTCACTGTAACTAAAGTAAAACTACAGTGTGGCTACCATGAGTTTACATTATGAAAACTCGATCATCGATATCGACCGCGTTTGACTCATCGATTGTCCCGCTTCAAGGTTGTAAGAAATCTCAACCAATGAGAGCGCCAAACGCCGTCGATGCGTATGATCGAGTCTCGTAATGAAAACTCATGGTAGCCACACTGTTCATTGTTTTATGCCAATTTTAAGCAGGTTTTCTTTCATACAACACTGTCACTTACTTTGAAGGCGATGTTCGTTTTTGGGCCACCACTATGTACGCTAGTATAGACAAAAAGGAAAAAAATAAAAGATTTTCATAAAAAATACTACTAAATTAATTTGAATGAAATACAAGTATATATAATTAATTATTTGAAACGTTTTTTAGTGAGATAACCCTTTATTAAGGTAGCCATGACAGGGGTTATGACGTTTGATTGGCGACTTTTGACATTTCTATTTTCCCGTTGTGTTCGTGTCGAGTGTTGATTTGAGTTGATTGTATTTATTTAATGGACCGTATGTTCGGAATTCATGTTTTGTTTTTTTCGCAGTCATATGGTAGATAATATAGATACGATAGCCTTAGATACATGACAAGTCAATCAAATGTCACTGTCAAAATCTTATTTCGCTTATTGCTGACCACCATATTTATTAGTAGTTGTGTTGCACTCCTAAGCCGAGTTAAATCGAATCTTTACAAAAACTAAGCCAAAATATAGGAAATTAACATTCAAAACAGTTAACCATAGCGTAATTATACCTAGCATTAAATGTACAATGTGCTGGCCCAGGCTCCATAAATTTCTGAAACATCTCCTTTGGCTCAGTCGATGAAATCAGTAGCGTTAAACTTTCGACCAAACACCTATATTGTGAGTCATTTAAATTTTAGACAGTAGATAAACAATGACATATCTCTTTATTCAACTTCTTGGTATTGCAATATTCTTTATTTTTTTATATGTTGTGGTTTAAAATAGATTCTTATATTATTGTTACCCTTGCTATAACTCGACAGTAAATTATGTTCAAACGAGTGCACATCAAGCTACTATTGTCAAATATTGTTATGAGATTAAACTTATCGTTGAAGCTTTAAGGCTCAAGGTTAATTGGAAATTTTTGACAGTTTCGGGTAGCTTGACCTGCTGTCGCCCGTAAATATGTTTGTAAAATGTTATTTTACCACGAGGAATTGTTTTGTTGTCATGTTTTAGGGGGACTGGCGCAACACATACGAATAATAATATATTAAGAATTGTAACTCTCTTATTTACTTCAGACCTCTTGAATTCTGGACAAATATACCTATCACTCACACCAACTTTTGCACTCAAATGACGCACACCGATTAATCACATTTTCAGCTTGAGTTACATTTCTTCACTTATTTTTCGTCTCGAAGGATCAGTGCTGTGATCCTTCGAGCCGGATTTAAACGATTTTTTTAAAAATATAAATAGGCGGTCACTTGGAACAGAGTACATATCCGGCACGACAAAGTTATCATATGCTTTCTTGGTAACTGTGCTAGGTTCCGATAAGTTCTGTATATCTACGTTTATTCTATGTCATCAGTACAACTATTATTACCCATTTAAGCATAGTACACATACGGTTTTATACAGCTTGGGACTTGATAATGAGTGAGCCATATAATGAGCCCAAAAATGTGTGAAGGCTGAATGATGTCCATTGTAGTCGAAATGTTAGATTTATTTCTTTATAGTAACTGGCTGTACACATACTGTGTGGGTACCATGAGTTTTCATTACGATACTCGATCGTCGATATCGACCGCGTTTGACTCGATTGGCCCTCTTCAAGGTTGTACGAACTCTCAACCAATGAGAGCGCCAAACGCGGTCGATATCGATGATCGAGTCTCGTAATGAAAACTCATGGTAGCCACACAGGACCACGAGTTTACAAAAATCTGTTATATTTAAAAAAAAAAAAAAAAAAAACTTTTGAGATTTTAGAAAACTTGAATGGTTTTTGAAATATCAATGAACGTACTGTGGATTTCTCGATCCAGCTTTGCTTATAATTTTTGTTTCGTGTGTTTTAGTCGTCCTACACAAATGTACCTAAAACATCCGAGTTCATATTGTAGAATGCGTTAAATATTCAATATATTGAATATCGAGCATGTAAACTTAGAGAATTATATGATTTCAACTATAAATCAAATAATGATTTAGTACCTAATTTGATGTTCGGTCTCATAGTATTCTATAATGCCCCAAAAAGGACGTCATGGAATGAAGCATTTTTTTCAAAAACAACCATAATAATTACGATGGACCACTTCTATTAAGTTACATTCAAATAATTTTAATAAATCAAGTACAATTGTATAATTTTAATATATTTAAATGATTATATTAATGTACTATATGTAATATTTAGACGAAAGATTGTGCCATTCTGGTGTTGTATATTACGGTAAATGTGATTAATTAAAAATTATTAATAGTTGTCTATCATTATTAATAATTACTGAAAATTGCTGGCTGAGAACTGCTCAGGATCGAGCTTGTTGGGGTGCCATGGAGGAGGCCTATGTCCAGCAGTGGACGAGTAGAGGCTGATGATCATGATGATGACTGAAAATTGAGATGAAAGTAAGAAAATCACGTATGTAGGCGATTATTAATTGATAATGTTACCTTAGTGCCAATAATTATAATCAAGGAAATTATTCAATTTGTATCCAAAATTAAAGAGCCTGCCATTAAAAAAGAACGTTTTCGGATTGCATATAATGAGCATTGTTTACTACTACAATGAATGTCTGCAATTAACCCCCTTTTTTTCGGATGGGAAATCAAGTCCCGCTCTGAGCGGAGCAGTAACATGTATCAGACTTTTATTGACTAAACCCTACTCGTGTTCCTTCACCCCCTGGCTGCTATTTGAGATTGAAAGTATAAAAATCATATTTTTATAATTATAAAGTGTATCCCATTCTTCAACATTGTTATTAGGATTTTAACACTGATGTTATTATGAGTCTAATGAGAGTTTAGTTTCAATTTTAATTTAGTTTGTTTAGTATTTTAGTACAATACCTATAGGTGTTTTGGTAGGCGATATCTATAAATAGATACCTATTAAACACAGGAATAGAAAGCACGATTTTATTTTATATTGATTTTATGGAATCTAAGCTCGTATAATTTGATTTTCACTATGCTTTGGCTTTGCTTAGACCAAACGAGGTTAAAAGCCAGAGAATTGTTTGCATTTAAGTTTCTTTTATTTATGTATTTTTAAGTACCTACTGTGGTATTATAAATAAATACCTACTGGACAAATAAATTCGAGTCTTATTTTATGTTATTATCTACTTTTATCGACGAGAATAGTGATTTACTAATAAAAAGTGCTAAAAGTAATTAATTTAATTTTCATTTATGTTCACATTTACCAAATCATGAGGTCATTAATAATGATGCTATGATTTTTAGCTATAACATAACATAATTATTACTTTTTAATACGTTGCCTTACACTAGGAATTTCTCCTGTATCGTGGATGCGTTTATTTTAGTATTATAGGTACATCTATACTAATATATAAAGGTGAAGAGTTTGTTTGTTTGTTTGATTGTACGCGCTAATCTCAGAAACTACTGGTCCGATTTGAAAAATTCTTTTTGCATTGGATAGCGCATTAATGCGGGAAGGCTTAAGGCTTCAACAACACGCTGCTACCAATAGAAGCGGGGCATATAAAAAAAACGCGGGTGAAACCGTGTGGCGCAGCTAGTCATTAATATACATTAAGATACATTAATAATAAAAATATATTTTTTCTTACTCCTCCGCTATTCTTTTCTGATTAATTTCGTTGCGGGACCCAAGACAGTTGAATCGTTTCTCCGGGACTCGTCGAGCTTCATTGCTCAGCGTTTTTCTGGCGGTCTCCACTGTTGATTCTGGCTTTCAGGAGTTGCAGTGGGTTGGGAACAGTGTGGCGGGTTTTGTAGTCATTAATATATGTGATTAATTTCTTAGTTTTATCTCGATTTTCTATTATAGTTATTAATAATGGTAGACGATAAATGATATTCACACTTACAGTAACATATCGATATATCGATAACTTGCTCAATGTTCGAATAACATATTCAGTATTAATGGTAGCAGACGATATTCAAATACACATCATTTCTGTCAAGTGTCAAAAGTTAAATATCATTTGAGGTTGTTTATGACGTAGCCAATTATGATAATAATTACTCTTTCAGCTAAAAGCCTAGCCTTTTCAATTAGGGGCCGTAATGATAAGTTCCATTATACGGTTGAATTGAAAATGTTACCAACCACGCGCTACTTCCAAAGGCAGGCAGTTAACTGGAAGGCTAATGAAGGTAGTTGGGTGGACAATCTATCTGTCATTACTTTAGATTCAGAATATAATTGCAACATGAATCTGAATCTGTCCAATCGCTACTTTACCCAGACGATTCAGAAGTAGTAAATAACATGGGCTAGAAACTGTTAAACATTGTGAGTTTCAGACTGAAAAGAGCAGAAGAGTAATGGTGATGTAATGCATTAGAAAATCATTCAAAAATAATCGAAAACACAAAAATATAATACTTATTACATAAGTACTTAGAATCCTAAGCTTTGAAGAATTTGTAAATAGTATTTTCAGCATTATAATCACCTTCAATGCAGATAATACATTACTCCGTTACGTACAAAATTTAGCACAAGCATAGTTTTGTGTTAGAAATTGTTTAATACAATGAATTTATTCAATGTATGTTTTTAATGTACAGTAGAGAAAGCGATTTGGTATATAGGTAAAAGATATACATCTTTCCTGGAACATCACTATTACAAGCAAACTGCTATTTAAATGCCTTGTTAGTTCGTATCTCAGAATGATCTGCGATAATTACCAATAATTTGAATACATACCAACAACAGAACATAAGAACATCATTCTCTTCTGTGGTTGGTAGGTATATATTGGCCAATTCTTGCCAGATGAATAAAAAAACTACTTCCTCTTATCCTACTGAGTTGAAATTTTAAATGTAGATTTTGTTTTTATTGGTACAGCCGACAGCATATCAAGCTACTACAATCTGTCGGATTTCTTTATTAGATTTTTAACTGTATCTCTAAAGCGTTTAGGATCAAGGTTCATCATCATCAACCTTTTATCGTCCCACTGCTGGGCACAGGTCTCCTCTCATACAGAGAAGGATTGAGCGTAATCACCACGCTTGCTCAATGCGGGTTGGCGATTTCAGACTTAAAGTCCAGGTTTCCTCAAGATGTTTTCCTTCACCTTCAGTCATTGGTGTCCAAGATATACTTAGAAAGTACATATAACTTTAGAAAAGTTACATTGGTACTTGCCTGACCTGGAATCGAACCCGCGCACTCATACTTGAGAGGCTGGTGTTTTAACCACTAGGCCACCACGACATTTAATTAATTAATTTATTTTTGTGGATCAAGGTTGATTGGGAATATTTGATAGTTTCGGGTAGCTTGACTTGCTGTCGTCCGTACATATGTAGGAACTTTTTGCTGATAACGTTTTTGTCTACTTGGCAGTTCAGCATTGCCACAGCATTCTATAAAAGCTGTTGCAAGTTGTCATGTATATAAAGTGGTGATGACAATACGACAATAAATTAAACATCGTGTACCTCAACACATTCACAGTTTACCACAGGAAATTATCACATTTTCTACATGATATAAATGTTGATAAGGAAGCGCTTACAGGTGGATGACCGCCGCATCCAGCGGTAATTACTTACTATAATAATAATGGCGCGAAAAAAGCAAGTCGATACAGGATCGCGCTGTCGCCGATCGGAGGTCAGTGAACCAATATTTTAAAGGATGTTCTATTCCGTTTGCAATTTTATGAGATTTAGTTTGTTTGAAATTTTCATTTTTTTATTTTTGTTGCTAGGTTTTTTTCTATGGTTTAGGATTTTTCCTATGAACCAGCATTGTTCGTGTTTTCATTTATTGTCGTATTATCAGCACCACTCTGTATACCAAATAGCCTTGTCGACTGTACATAGACCTACTAGATTTTTTTTAAATTAGCTGAAAGACAATTTTAATGACATTGCTATCTTCGGCGAAGGATTAAGGTTTAGTAAATTTATTCAAATAAATAACTGTACATAATATTATGTGATTGCCATGTAAATATTGTACTTATCCATACAATTAAATGCACTCGTCTATGTTAGGTAATTATTTTGTACTATGAAATGTTGTTTAGCCAATATAACTTGTTGTGTTTGCTAATTGTGCTTTGAAACAGTGCTTTTACGGCATTCTTTTAATGTTTGCCCTAATTAATTATTTTTGATAGTATTTAATTCACAAGGTTTTTTTTTAAACTCAGGTCTGTGATCATAAAAATATGCACAGCAATTTATCGATATTTTCAGACATAAAAATGCCTTTTGTTAACTGTTAAGAAGTTCTGTTTATAATGTAACAAAAATCTAAATCGTAATGTGACCTATAAAATTATTTTAGCAGACATCTTGCCGTATAATGTATTTTAGAATCCTTTTTATTTCATCTCATAATGTACATATGTATGTAAGTAAATTTGGTGTTGAAATTGCGGAAAGGGCATAAGTCAAACATACTAAAAATGAATGTAATGTCAAAACTGAGGACCTATCTACAGTAACGAGATATGTATTTTTTTTTCTACTGAAAATGGAAATCCTCTGTATCTACATTGCGAGGGAGGGACATCGATGCTCGAAAACCATAAATTCAGTACATGATTCTGAAACCTGAAAATTATACGCCATTAAAAAAAAACCATCTCCTTGTTCATAGAAAAGAATCATGTAACATGCCTGTGTCCAAGATTACTCGTCGATGTCTCAAAATATATAGGGGTCACTACAATTGCACTAGGTACAGGATGACCAGGTATCAACCTGTACCTAGTTCAATTGTAGTGCTACTTCTGTACTCCTGTAGTTCAATTGCAGTGGATATAATATTATGTGAAATCAGTTGTCCAGGACTTGTGCCCTTTATAGTAAATTTAACATTTAAAAGTAGTATACTATCCGGATATTCATTAAATACTTATAATATCCGGAACAGGTACTCGGGTGTAAAAATGGTCTATCCGGTTAAATCGGATACTGACCGTTTTACGTTACGTGACTTCTTTATTGATTTGCTAAATCAAGCACCTACTAGTATTTATAAATATTCTTATCGTGTACTAGAATATAGAAGAAGGAAGAAGAGCAATACAAGTCTGGCGGTACACAGCAATTAACGCTAACATTTCGTGATTTGGTATATCAGCCCCCTAATCGGCGAACACATTTTTGGCAAATGATTGTGACGAGTTGGGATCAGTTGGTATCGTTCGGGCCGCCCATTGGTCCGTTCGCTTCAAACGATCCCAACTAGTCGCAATCATTTGACAAAAATGTGTTCGCCGATTAGGGGGCAGGTATTTTTTAAATTACTCCATTAATTAATCGATTCTCAAAGTTTTCACCTAACCAAAATGTTTCAAGCGTTGCCAAATTGAAAGTAATAAACGAACTGTGTTCCTTCTAAGATCCGTTGAGAAATTACTATTCTACTAAACTGTACTTACGTTTCAATTTTCATGCGATTATTATGAAACATATCAAACGTGTACACGAAATTAATCTAACTGCGTTATTATGATTATGGATTTAATTTTATAAACGCATTTTTAGTAATAATCTACCGTGCACAATATTTTATATTTTTGACAGCAATTAACATTTCATGGTTAAATTATTAAAATTACTTAGTAATCTGCCTGGTTATGGGGCTCCTAAGCGTACCCTATAATATAGGCAGTATGTCTATATAGGGTACGCTTAGGCGATTCACACAGGGCCTCGCGGACCGCCTCGGTAGGCGGTGAAGCAGATCTCATGTCGTATTGACCTCTATTAAATCCGTAGATGCCCAACACACATACACCGCCCGAACGCGCGGTCGAGCGGTACTCTTCAGTTAGCCGTCCGCGGTGGTACGCGGTGCCATATGTGAATCACCTTAGGAGTCCCAATTATAATCAAACTGTGAAAATGAAAAATTTTATTGAATGCCCTAATAAAAGCGCGCTGTTGGAATTTCAACTCTCGATGGTTAGTCGAGCATTGAAAGTCCAACGGGCAACGTATTTCGGTAAACGGAGAAGTGTCAAGGAAGGCTGTGTGTAAATAGTCACGGCGCGGGCGGAGGGTAGTAAGACTTTAGATAGGTAAATTAAAAATATAGTTCTTATATCTTATATCACCTATAAAGAACCCAGGATGTCTTGATATGCCATTGCGGCGTTTCTTATGGATACACCAATGTCTAATGTAGAACTCGACTTTGCCGTATGCCAAAATATACTGGGCTCTTTATTTCAAGTACATATAATTTTTTTTAAACCTATAAACTAAGCTAAACAGCGTTTGATAGACAACTGGTAACAATTTTAGTGGCAAAAAGGATATTTTGTGTCTATATTTTATCTGTGATGTCTATTTTAGAGGTGTGGAGCTGTATTTGTTCAAAGAAGAAAGTGATTTGTTAGTCGAATGTTGAAATGGTCTTTTTTATTAAAATAAAAGAATATTAATATTGATGTGTATTTTTTTTTCTGTTAGGTATTACTTTTTATTCCACTTGTTGAAAATACGGATTTTATGTCATTTCAATTCGTAAATAAGAGGAATACATAAAGGGTGTATCTGACATCGACGCACAAACGAGTACCATGGATCCAGTACATGATTCTGAGCCCCCCAGTGGTGGAAATTTACGTCGGATATTTCATGATTTAAAAAAAAATGTGGTTTTTTCACTTCAGACCGTTCACAATTGCTATACTTTTATAACCCAATAATATTTTAAAGTAAAAATTAAATAATTCGCTAATTACATAAAAGACGCAATGAAAACAAAATCCGAAATACTATCTTATCAGCTGATTTAATAGAGTTCACATCAGGGATCAACGTCATACCTACAAAGCCGCACGGCGGCACGCTTGCAACGTTCAAAAGCCAAGCCGACACTTTTTTAAACAGTGTGTATTCTGTAACCGTTCATTAACGACATAAATGACTATCATAATTTTATTAGTGGCATGCGGTCTAGCCTTTTCGCGAAGTTTGCGTTACGATGTCAGATACACCCTGTACTTTAACAATAATTGCCCCGATTGCCTTGTTCACAAAATATTAAATTTATGTTTATTGCATCTTTTTCTAGATATTTACTTCTATTTCACATTTTAAAATGCTTAGCTTTATAATTAATTGAATAAACTACACCTAAGAAAAAGGTATAGGATTATTTTTAGTAGGCTACCTGAAACGAACTAGTGGGATAGAATAGAATAGTCTTTACTATATACACCATATAGATTACAGAACATAAATATAAAGATTTTATAAAGGGTGACACAATGGGCGGTCTTGTCGCTAAGAGCTAAAAATGGCTAATGTTAGGTTAAAACTAACCATCTTCCCCAGGAACGACTATCTCATTAAAAAAATCGAAACTGAGGGTAGATTATTAAAAACATCATCAAAATATCCTCCATCTTAAATCGATGGCAGTAAACCGAAGGCCATTCTACTAATTTTTAACTATCTACTAAAAATTTAAGAACGTTCACAGTCTGATCACGGTCTCTGTCAAAAATACTTCTAATTTGCCTACCTTTTTACAAGTTTTTGACAGTCGTTAGTCGTTGAGATAAGACTGCGACTGTGGCCTGCGACTAGACTTGGATGATCGGCTGCCGGCAGAATTTAGCACCCACCAAAGTCTTGCCGCCAAGCGATTCGTTGTCTTCCGGCATGACGTCTGGTTAAGCCGTACCGAGGACGGGTCAGAGCATTTGTGGTGCGATGTGTGCCGAGTACGATGTTTATAATTATATATAAAAAAGATTTTGAATATATCAAATTGCGATAATTGGTCTCTAAATGATTTTTTCGTGATACTAATGATATAAAGTGAGTACATACACACTGTATTACTTTATTAGACTGTGAGTGCCATCTGTCGAGGGAGCATCGAAAACGTTCGGTGAAGGCTGTGGTGGAGGTTCGGCAACTCACAAGTTGCAACTCGAGAATATCTTAATGTTACACTGTTCATACAGATGGCGTGATACTACTATCTAGGTAATTTTAGGTGTTGTTTGTTAGGATTAAACAACAAAAAACACAAGTACAAAGTACATAGTAGGATTCCGTGGGTACGATGTAAGTAGGTATTGTAATAAGGTAGGGTTTCGTAAGAGGCGATTATGGGAACTCTCACCAGGGAAGCGGGCAGCAGCGCTTCTCCTGTGAAATATCAAACAACTGCGATCCTCAACCCTCCTGCCAAGCGTGGGATTATGGCAATGACCCCCAATGGAATGAAAGCCTTGGGGGAGAGCCTTTATAGGCTGAGAAGAAGAAGAGGTTTTAATTGCCAATACCTACCTTGGTATTGACAATTAAAACTATTGCAGTAAATAATGCATAAGAGTGCTTAAGTAATTCATAAGTTCGTTTTTAATTACCTATATTCTGCAGCTACAATAGAGCGAGCGAGAATCCCAAAATAGTGGTTAATAATAATGCAAAATAAATACAATTAGGTATAAGATTTTATGCCAACAAGCTTGCCACACTTTTGTAACCAAGCTACTTTAACTGAAATCCAGAATCACCATGTCACCAACAGATAAACGCCGAGTCATTGTATTTATTTACAATCTCAATTATATATATTGTGTATTATTTTTCAGTAGATGTTTTTATTATTTTTGGAAAATACAGTATATCGAACATAACAGCGAAAGGAAACGGTTGTTAACAATAAAAAAACACACCTAACCACACCTTTGTTTTCCCGCAGCGTTAGGTAGTATTTACCTCAAATACATGTACACATTCCTACATCTCGACCCCTGTAATAGGAGCGGGTCTACTACCAAGAACCGGGTACTAATTCAGATTTCGGGCTGCTACTGAGAAATTCTAGATATGAAACCCATACTACACTTAGCCACAATAGACAGAGAACAGTAAAACATCTTCATATAAACGAGCCGCTCTCGGTTTGAATGTATGCGTACGCGCCGAGCGCCGTGTCGGTACGCGATTTTACGCACACGCTGGCATAATATAGGATGGTAGAGGATGGCGGCAATACGGGCTGTGCCGCGTGACTGTGAGCACGCGCGTAAATTACATGACCGCTCGCGTTCGTCAATTCTCGCCGGCCACTTACCATAATATTAATTATTACGAGTATCATGACTTCAAAAGGGGGAAAAAAATATTGTAGTGTTTTCGGGTGCCTCAATAATGATTTCGCAAATCCGGACTTATCATTCTTCATACTTCCTACTGAACCAGAAATGTAAGTACCTACAACTTAAATCTTATTAGAAAATGTGATATATGTATTGTTTGTTTCACAGTTTATTTGCTTTATTAAGAGCGTACCTGAGTCGCATTTTTCCATATAATTGTATTCCCAGATTTACTTCCTGACTACTATGTTTAAAGTTAAGTTTATTTTAAGAAGCCCAGTTTTACTATAAAACAGAGGATTGAGTACGAAATATCGTTTAAGTAAACTTATTTGTAGAGTATAGTGTAATAAGGACAATTTCACAATAATCAATATTGCAAATTACTATTATTTTTTTTCTATTGTCTTAAGTGTTGTTTGATCCAAATATGGCGTCTTAATCATAATATTAAGTTAATAAAATTATAGTAAAATGTGACCGACTAACGCTTAGGGTTGCGTAGAATTTTATTTATAACATTATAACCTTTAATTTAATAGCGAGTAAGCGAGCGGCGCCTTTGTTGCATTTGAGCTAGCTGTTGCTATCCGATTATATAAATAAACATTACACAGTACCCATATAAACAATCATTATAATTGTACCTCAGAAACTAATGAGGCTAAAAAGGTTTTGCGGTTTTATTAAAGTAAGGTATCATTTGTTAAATATTCGCTACCCATACATAATCGTAGCTTTACCAATGTCTACTTTTTCATAAGAACTACATATTTATTGGTTACGTTCTCATGTTTTATATCATTTAAGCATTAGTTATTAGCTTGTAAATATTATTGTGTTAGTGTTACATTTAAGTACCTACTCATCACTTACAATCTTCTCTGATAAGAACCAGTTATATCGATTTCCCATATCACACATCACTTAAAATTTATCATTATTTACGAGCTTTAGAATATAATTTAGTGTTACACTTAAGTAGTCTTAAAAATTTTGTCGGTATCAAATTTGTAACTTAATATAATAAATGTTATGTGAATAAAGGCTTTTTATTTTTACTAAATTTATAAATTGGTAAAATATTCAATCATAATATGCTTTTTATTCTATAAATTTAGATCAAAGTGACAACCCTAGGGTTCAACGCAAGAGTAGGCAAATAACTCTGCGGGCGGCCTTAGATAATCTACTGTTCTCTACTGTGACTTAGCCCTAACGGGAACGTCCATGCAATCACTACTTCAATGGATCAGTAAGACCACTAATGAGTGAGTTTTAACAACTTTTACGCACTAGTACTACGTACCGTAGTACTTTTTTTATTCTAAGATTCTTTTTTGTTAATACTAGGCATAAACAAAGCTGAAGTTCTTGGTTAATTTATAATTTAGCTTGGGGCCTATAATTTATACTTCAGCGGAGTTACAAATCACGGGAGATAAGGTGGTGGCTGTGTGCAGCGGCCCGACATATGACTAATGACCACAATTAACTCGGAGGAATCGGGCTGCGACCATCACCATTGTTGGTTTTTTTTCACCTTTCAAAATAATAACATTAATAAATGTTGGTCCTTTTTCGGTAAGTAAATGTCCTATTTTAATGTTTGTATTTGATCGCTTTTGGGTGCATGTTAATACTACATAAACTTGGTTAGGTTGCAGGTTATTATAAATACTAACCAATACCTACTTTGCAGAACACAGCCTCCGTGGCGTAGCGGTAGCGGACGCGGCCGCTGCGCAAGGTGGCGCGGGTTCGATCCCCGCACAGTGCAAGTATTTGTATGCATGAATATGAATATTTGCACTGGTCTGGTCGTGCCTCGGAAAGCACGTTAAGCCGTTGGTCCCGGTTGCCATACTAACATCTAGTGGCAGTCGTTACGGGTTGTTGGAGCCATCAAAAGTCCAACAATTGGTCTAACTGCAATGCTTCGATGTCGCCTTCGGGTTGTGGAGGTCAGACGGCAGTCGCTTCACGGAAAATGTCGAAGTTTAGCCATATCAGCAGTTGGACTGGTAAAGCGGACCCCAGACTCCAAAGCTGAAAAGGCTTCGGATGCGACTGCGATTAACGCTGGGATGATGATGACCTACTTTGCAGAACGAACTACATACCTACAATAGACAATTTCGAGGGGCCATTGTTGTTCACATCTTTTGCAAATTTTGAAACGTCCGACATGAGGTACGCTTTTGGGTTCGCTCTTTCTACCATGTTTTGTTTTGTTCCAATTCAAACGTGGAAATTAATTACCATACCATATTTTACGAAATGTTATGTACTTATCTATTTTTTAAATGAGTATACCTGGATTTTGCTCTCTCTCTCCTGGATGTTTACAGAGAGAAAACTGGATTTAGTTGAGCACGCCTTTTTATTGCATCCATCTCATAGCCAAGTGGTACACGAATGTTACCTACTTGTGTACCAGCAATTAACAAGTATCCTATGCAGTTCGAGAGTGCAGGCAATTTTAACGTTACCTACACTTCGCTACTTCAAAGCGTCCGTAGAGACGGTTAATTTGTGGACTTGGGCCAGTTTAATCAAGCTGCGAGAAACACCCAGCTGCAGCTGCAACACTGTCAATAACAATTAATTCTTTGTGAACTTAACCCGAAATTAAGGAACTTTGTTTACAGTATGAAAGTGCATACAATGCAATAACGTCTGAGCTAAAATGAACTACACTGAAGTCCTCTATTTATCAAAATACTCGTAATATATTTTCCTCGCGGACACATTTTCCATTTCGCATAGAATATAGTGTTGTGTCCTTTACTGTTATAATAATAGCTTCGCCCAGAAATGTAGACTACATAATAATATATTTAGGGAGCAAGATGTTTGCGTATATGTAATGTTGCTTATTTTCATGGAATGGATAATTTGGGAGTACAAGCGTATTACGAGATTTGGTCATCGTCCATAATAAATGTATTGAATAATGTCTTCATTTCTTAATGTATGTAGGTATATGAACATAGATACCTACCTAAACGTTCTGGATGTCAAATAAGCAGTTGCTCCATTACTACATAGGTACTGTTATTCAGCTGCATCCAGTTATATTGAAAGCCAACACAGTCGGGAAAAGGCTAGGCAGATTAATTGATGTTGGTATATAGCTACGTACATTATTTGGGTCGTAAGAACTGTTTTTGTTGTACACAAGGCTACAACATTAAGCATTACATATGTGTATATGTAATGCTAATCTTGAACTACTTACTGCTGTTTCTTTTAACAAACCTTGCATTGTATAAGTTTTTAATACAATGAGAAGTCAGCTTATACTAGTTATAAGTTAAGTGTAGCCGTGTGTACCTAGTAATTCTGTTTTCTTGTGAGTATGTAGGTTTTTTTTAAGAATTATAAACTGGTGCTTGACTGCAATCCCGACTGATGGTAAGCAGTGATGCGATTGTTGATGGTACCTTAGGCGCGCTAGTTTATTAAGCCTATTCGAAGAAAGCCTATAAAGAAGGAAGACGGTAGTTGAGCGAGGTGATGCAACGTTAAACCCAATATCGTTGGTCACACGACCAACGATGCTGCGCCAGAGACAAATTGATCTGGACACCCTCAACGACTTCATAATTTTTCGACACAAAAACAATTGGCGCATCGTACCCGACATACATTACAACACAACTACTCAGACCCGTCCTCTGTAACCGGCTTCACCAGACATCACGCCGGAACTCGTTGTGTTCCGGCGTGATGTCTGGTGAAGCCGCTTGGCGGCAAGACTTTGTCAGGTTGGTGGTAACTTCTGCCGGCAGCCGATATTATGGCCACGTTCATCTAAACTCGTAGCATTTTATTATTATAATACCGTATTTCTCAAATTGAGTAGTGTCAGATTTGATTTCAAATGTGTCGTTAGATAAATGTATCTACAGGATGATTGTAATTATGGTGGTGTTGGTAAACTGATAATTGAGAAAAAAATATTTTTTTAAAATGATAATTGTCACGAAACAATTTTTTTAAATGATATTTGCCACGATTTTTTTTTTGTAATTAATTGACACAAAACAATTATTTAATGATTGTTGTTACGAAAAAAAAATTTAATAAGATAATATTCACAAAAACAATTCGAAAACTCGACGGACTTAAAAAAGCCCGCAAGAATGTTTATTTTTCTAAGGACTGACTTTTCAATTCTGAGGTATAAAAAATATGTCGAAATGTAATATTTACAGCTCAGTGCCGCAGTAACTAAAAGTAGCTATAGGATTGCGGTTATAAGTGCTCGAATCCACCGACGCACAGATATGACGTAGAGATTTTTCCGATACAGAATATAACATATATCTTAAGAGTGTGTAAATAGATCTTAAATTACAACCACCACTTGATCTTCTAATAGGTACGTAGCACCATAATGAAGTTTATAGGTAATAAATAAATTATAGTAATTACAAATTACAGTAATTATAGTAATTATAGGCATTAGAACTCACATTGTAAATGTGAGTTCTAATGCCTTGTAATTAAGGTGTGTTTTAATTTGCAAAGTAGCAGCGTTGCAGCGAGCAGCGGCTGCTGTTCCTAAAACTTCTTCAACCCGTTGAAGAGCTTTTTTCCGCTTGCTGAAGTGGCTATAATAAATACAGCTGGCGACTTAACTCCTACTTATTCAAATAAAGACATTAATATTGTACTTTCGCTCGTTTTTTTTTAAAACATGTTTATTCCATAGCCTACGTGTGAAGACATTAAAATTTATCTTAAATCTCTTAGCCTACGTTTAATGTTCTTCTTCTTTTTTCAAGGTGAGATTCAACCTCAACTCTTGATCAATGGCCTCTGTGGAGTATAAACCACAATTTTGCCAATAACATGCGTAACAAATAATAGAAATTCTTTGAAAATTTTATTTCACAATAATGGCGGATATCGCCAATGACTGTTGAAAAAGACGGCCGCGTGAACCGTCTTTGAGGTAGGTTTAAGGCAAAGTCATGATATGGCCACTATGCTGCGATATTTCAATGTTCTTTATGAATTATTTACTGAATGCACTTTTTACTACGTAAACGGCACTATAAATAATTTTAAAAGTCCAATGAAAAATACGTGTGACACTCAGCCTTTCCGTCAAACCCATGTTTAATGTTGGTACTGTACAGAGCTGATGACTTTTCTATGTCAAAGATTTTTGACAAATAACGTATTCATTTTGATCCAACCTCAAATAGGATCATGGGAGCACGGTTCACAGAAGAAGAAACGTTTCAAGAGTTTCCGTCCTCTAGTCTCGAAGAAGAGGTATCAGAAAAATCTGAGTACAACCCCTTACAAATTATCGGAATATATTTTATCTTGCCTTTGTGTAAATAGCAGTTAATGGCAGAAATAAAATATTGTTTTTAAAACGTCGCAAAGGCCAAGAGCTTACAGTTGATAAATAAAGAGTTCTTAAAAGAACACGGTCCTTATTTTCGTTCCAATCCAAAGTTCCGAACTACATTTAAGTGCAAACATCTTAGGGAATAAAAAACAAAAATGTGTAGAGAGTGATAACAGGCGAGCGAGCAATAAGCGGGCGAATTGTGGCACTGGAAACGGTTTCAAACTTTGACCGTAACAGCCTTCCGCGATTAAAGTAATATCTAACCAAGACTGCACCCTCGCACCCTCTCAGCAGTAATATGTACAGTGAGATCATAGAAATAAGGAGATAAATTTTATATACACATTGAAGAAGTGCGTGTATACGACACTTCTTGGAGTAAGGCCCAATAAGTACTTCATATGATGGCGTAAGGCCTCTCTAAGTATATCTTGGACACTAATGATTGATTAAAATGTGAAGGAAAACATCGTCGCCGTCTGTGGCGCAGCGGTCAACACGCCAGCCTGCGACATGGAGGCCCCGGGTTCGATCCCCGGCCAGGTCATAAAGGAAAACGATCTTTTCCTGATTGTCCTAGGTCTTGGATGTTTATCTATATATGTATCTATTATAAATATAGTATTGTTGAGTTAGTATCCCATAACACAAGTCTCGAACTTACTTTGGGGATAGCTCAATCTGTGTTATTTGACCGTATTTAAATATATCTCGAGGAAACCTATCGCCAACCCGCAATGAGCGTGGTGATGACGCTCAATCCTTCGCTGTATGAGAGGAGACCTGTGCCCAGCACAAAATGCAAAAAGGTTGTTGATGATGATGATGGATGATAGCGTAAAGACGTATTCAATATTTGAATGTTTGGAATGCTTGAAAGATTTCAATAGGGATGTATCCAAGGCATGAAAATCAAAAAAATAATGAGTCCGTCTTATAGATAATAAAAAAATTAAAACCCGTATTTTTTATTTTGTCGAAATTACCAAAAATTACTGAGATATAGCGTATTAAAGTTACGGAGTGGGGGCTAATTACGTCACGCCGTGGTATATTTTGCACGACGGCGTGACGTCATGCGATATTTCAAATCAATGTATCTTCCTTAGTATTTGAATGAAAGAAAAAATAAAAAATACGTTTTCAATATTTCTTATAAATCTATCTGATGGACATTAAATTATTTTTTAGGATATAACCATTGATAAAATATTAAACAGATACGATATATTCTAACAAACTGACCAAAAAAAATGTGCCGAACACAACAGCAGCACACATGCATATTTTTATTCGGCATACATTGGTACAGTGTGAGTGAGATGGGGCACAATCTAAAGCATAGAGAAGAAAAAGATGGCTAGTGTTTGTCGTTTGCGCTGTTAGTGTTTGTCGTTTGTTTTTACGAGTGTATCGAGAGTGACTAAGGCGAGATACAGGACTTTCCTTCCTTTTCTACGCTTCATTTTCAGTGCGCTAATGACATATCTACCTTAGTTTAATATTTTATCAATGGATACAACCCAATTGTTAATACACAGACGCTGTTTCCCTTGTTCACAAAGTAAACTAAACTAAGGTTAGTGCCCCTTTTTCTTTCTATTTTAGTAAGAAAAGGACAAAAGATAAATAGGTATTCGTTTAGTTCTGTCAGTTTAAGATACTTCATAGACAGATCAGACTAAAATATGTGTATTAAGTTGGCGCTGATAAATTAGATAGGACTAAATTAATGTTATCTTCTGTTTTTTCTTCATGCAATAGTAAGAAAAACATGTACTGAACTTGAATTTATTTTAGTTTGAAGAAGGAGATCGACGCCTTGTCTTATAGCTGGCAGAAAAAGGACGCCTCTTTACTGAGCACTAACACCCAAAATCGAAAGTTACGACTAGATTGTGCTCAACAATATAATAGTTATTTTTCAACTACTGCTTACTGCAGTATTCTTGTCTAACGAAACAACGCTTTTCTTGTGGTTTTTAGAGTACAATCACACTGAGCATGTGTGTGTAAGTGCAGGATACCTGCACCGTCGAGATAATGGGAAATGTGTGTGTGTGCCTGTGTGAGTGCTTGTACGTGTGTGTGTCATGAGCCGACACTGCTCGTCTTTACGCACACATTCACAATATGTTTGTAGACAATATTCACAAGAAAAGCGTGAGATAAAAATATTATAATGGCCTACGTAAAATATCTACTCAAAAAATGACATTATTTCGCATATTGCGCACAGTTTCCAAGCTAGTTGTTATCGCTCTCCCGTTGCTATCGTCTATATCAACCTAAACTAAAAACTGTTAGTCCGTTAGCGCTGTAACATGAATAATCCATTTTCTAATGCATGTACCGCTGTTGTGTGTCATTGCGGAAACAACTCTCACCTTGGGGAGTAAGGTAAAGGATTTTTATGTACATACATAACATTCAACAAAGAACAACTGTTAGTTGAAAACACCAACCTTTGGATGTTTAAAAGTTCAGTAGGTATCGTTTTTATTGTACTCATATTTTTAGACAAATAAAGCCTTTGTATTGTTTAGGGGTTCATTGATTTTTTAGAGTTTAGCATGTTCTACGCGCTTTCCCACATAATTCTCGATCCCATTAGTATATTGGGACAAAAGTATAATGTGTCCTAACCCAGGCCATGATTTATCCATGTACCTACCTACTAAATTACATCTAAATCCGTTCGGCAATTTTAGCGTCAATGTTTTCTCTTTATAATGTCATTTTACATTCACATATATATATATATATATATACTAGCTGTGCCCCGCAGTTTCACCCGTGTAAGCTTCGAACCGAAAGAGCTTAGTTGATATAAAATAAGCGCCTGTTAAAATAATTGGAGCAATATGTACGTCCGCGTTTGTTCCCGTTTTCAGAACATTTTTTGTTCCTGGACTGCTCCTATTGGTCATAGCGAGATGTTTTATAGCCTATGTCCGTTCTCAGGCTAGACTATCTATGTACCAAATTTCATTACAATCGGTTCATTAGTTTTGGCGTGAAGGCCGGACAGGCAGACAGACAGACAGACAGACAGAGATACTTTCGCATTTATAATATTAGTATGGATATGAATATATTCATGTTCTGTTACAACAAGTTTTAACTCTGCTCATAAGTAAAAACTTAGCGCTCGTCATACACCATCACGTCGTTACCGCATAATTTAGAGCCGACATTCTGCAAACACTCTATGACAACACAATGCAAATAAGACCCCTATTATGACGTAGGAAAGTAGCACGGCATCTAAATGAAGGTTATACAGGCACCGCCTAAAATATCAGAGCAATTTGACAACGCAACCCGTTTCAGTCAAACGATTCACAATGCGGAACGAGTGAAATGTTGCCAATAAAAAAGGTCAAACGGATAGCCCGGGGCTCGGTTTTCAATATCTCACGGCGCAGGTAGAGGAGTTTTAGGAGGTCCTGTCGGATATATCCTCATTTTGTCTGTCAATCGCATGTTTCTTCGGCTGGGAATCAAATACAATAGGTGGAGTTGGGAGGAAGGAAGGATCAAATTGACAGATTCCGCGAATTAAATATTATTTTGATAAAATAAAGAAAAAAATAACTCTCCAATCTTTCTTAGAATCTGTTTTTAAACGATACCCAATTAATTCCTGACCCCTGAACCAGATCAGGATGCCTGGTAAGAAGGGGCCCACATACAAAGAAAGAATCATTCATGCTGTGTGTAAGTATAAGGAAAAATAATAGAAAAGTTAAAACTGCCGTCTGTTACCATCATAACTGTTTGCAGTCTTGCCGCCAAGCGATTCGTCGTGTTCCGGCATGATGTCTGGTAAAGCCGTACGGATGACGGGTCTGAGCAGTTGTGTTGCGATGTGTGCCGGGCACGATGTGCATAATGTTGTTGTATCGGGAGTTTGGTCGTGGAGGGTCTCCAGATCATCCTCTGGCGCAGCATCGTTGGTCGTGTTGTTGGGTTAAACATTGCATCACCTCGCTCAACTGCCGTCTTCCTTCCTATTCAATCAGTTTTTTTGAGTGAATAGGCTTAATAAGCTAGTCCGCTTTACCATCAACGATTGCATCACTGCTTACCATCAGGCGGTATTGCAGTCGAGCACTAGTTTATAACTATTAAAAAAAACTGCCATTTTTCTTTTCTGTGTTTTAGTGAAGTAATTAAATGCCGAGTAAGATCCAAAACGTATTGGAAACTAGTGTAAAAAAAACTCAGCTCGCTGCAGCTGGATAGTTTCCGGCTGAATTGATTCAAAGGTAGTTTGTAAAAAGGATAAAAAGCCATGAGTCTACTAGAAAAGTCAGAACACGCGATTTGGAGTCCCATTTTATAGCAGCGGCGATTCTAGTCCAATGCGGTTTTATTTGCTGGCATTTCAATGGCACGGCAAAAGTAGAACGGTAATAGAAGTGCAGGAAATGAGAAGCGTTGTTTCGACGTACGCTAGTCTGTGGTCTATTTTTCGGAGGTAACATGTGGTCTGCTTAGTTCTCGTTTAAGTAGATTTAGGTAAAGGTCAAAGGTCTTTTCGGTATTTACAGTAGGGATGTATCCAAGGTATGAAAATCAAAAAAATAATTAGTCCGTTTTAGATATATAGCAGCACAAGGTAGCGTATTAAAATTACGGAGTGGGGGCTAATTACGTCACACCGTGGTATGTTTTGTACCACGGCGTGATGTTATGCGACATTTCAAATCAATATATGTATCTTCCTAAATATTTGAATGAAAGAAACCCGGTAAAATTAACATTGCTATAGACCTTATGTATCTTTATAATCCTAAACGCGAAAATGTGTGAGTATGTTTAAAACCTTGCAGTAATGTAGGCATTTATCTTGGCATTCCCCCGGAAACGGGAACCACCGCGTGTTGTAAACTGAAGTCTACGCGGACGAAGTCGCGGGCAACAGCTAGTATTTTTATGATACAACCAAGTTGGTTCCTCCCACTATACCCCCTTGTAGATATCATCATCAACCTTTTTATCGTCCCACTGCTGGGCACAAGTCTCCTCTCATACAGAGAAGGTTTGAGCGTAATCACCACGCTTGCTCAATGCGGGTTGGCGATTTCAGACTTAAAGTCCAGGTTTCCTCAAGATGTTTTCCTTCACCTTCAGTCATTGGTGTCCAAGATATACTTAGAAAGTACATATAACTTGGTCGTGGTGGCCTAGTGGTTAAAAGACCGGCCTCTCAAGTATGAGTGCGCAGGTTCGATTCCAGGTCAGGCAAGTACCAATGTAACTTTTCTTGTAGATATTGGCGATGATAAATTTTAGTTTAGTTTGTGAACAAGGGATGTTCACAAAATAAACTAAAATGTATCTTTTTCTTTCTATTCCATTACGTAAAGGGCCAAAGATTCATATCCTTCACCTAGTAATACAGTATGTTAACTAACAGAGGGCGTTCCCGTTAACCCGAAATAGTATAGCATACATACATGCTAAAAAAAATATTTCCATTCGAAAACAAAATGTTTTTAAAATTTTTGCAATAAGAAAATATTCAATAAAATTTTAAATTGACATGTAAAAGAAACACTGTACACGCGAACATGAAAGACGGCAACGTCGCAATTTATTTATACATGACGACTACTATTTTGATTTAAAACAGGTTTCAAATTTATTTTCAATTAGAATTTTTTTTTATTCGGATTTTTTTATGCTTACCTATTTTTCTATGCTGATATTTTTATTTTAATCTATTAATGATATATATTAACGAGTTTAAGGGAACGCCCTCTGTTATTTAACATACTGTATATTGATAAATCTACGATTTAAAAATTTTACAGTAACAAGGATCTTATAAATGTTTGAAATTATTTAAACAATTATATATTGTCTATAATATAGTAATCAAACGCAGTGTTCAACGGGTTCTAGGTATAGTGTAGACGCTAATAAATATTAAGAACTAGCGGCCGCGGGACTTTGCCCGCACTTTTTTATATGCTCTGATGTTATATAGCCTAAAGCCTTCCTGGATTAATGGGCTATCCAATGATTTTTCAAATCGGACCAGTTGTTCCTGAGATTAGCGCGTTCAATCAAACAAACAAACTTTTCAGCTTTACATATTAGTATAGATATGTAATAATCTCAGTTTCATATTTTTTGCAGATGTGCCAATATATTACTAGGTGAGCGATGGTAGGCCCCCGACAAAGTGGACCGACGACCTGGTGAAGGTCGCGAGAAACCGCTGGATGCGGAAGGCGTAGAAGGTAGAACCGGTCGTCGTGGAGATCGTTGAGGGAGGCCTATGTCTAGAAGTGGACGTCTTTCGACTGAAATGATGATGATGATTAGTGTAATTCTGTCAAATTAGTCAGGGTCATGATTTTAGAATTATGGCCCTGACTAAATCATAATCTTATGAATCATAGTCCTATGAAATAAAGATCTTCGATTCCATAGACGTGATTAGTCACGTCTATGGAATCGAAGATCTTTATTTCATAGGACTAAACCAATATTCATCTTCTGGTCTTTTCTTATTGAAATAGAGAGAAAAAGATGCACAGACCTTAAATTTAATTTAGTTTGTGAATAAGGATATCGGCGCCATTATTTTCACCAAGTTGATAGTGTTTTCAAAGTTTGTACACATATCCATTTATTGCTACAGTTTGTTACTCGTCTAAGTAGAGGTTTATTGGTAAAACATTAACAACCTTGTGCGACAGGATTACACCACTACCAATAATTCTAGGCTTGATTGGTAAATCTAGGACTCCTTGTAAGTTCTTGAGTAGGAAAATTCTCAAAACATCTGAGTGAATAGGAAGGAAGACGGCAGTTGAGCGAGGTGATGCAATGTTTAACTCAACAACACCACCAACGATGCTGCACCTGAGGGAGATTGATCTGGGATCCTCCACGACCAAACTCCCGACACAACAACATTTGTCGCATCGTACCCGGTACACATCGCAACTACTCAGACCCGTCCTCCGTATGATTTCACCAGACATCATGCCAGAACAAGACGAATCGCTTGGCGACAGGACTTTGTATGGTGGGTGGTAACTTCTGTCGACGTTATGGCCTACCACCCAGAAAAAGTCTTTCATAATCTGGCCACTTTCAGTAAGACTTACATAATTAAAACTACATTAACTAACACATACAGAAATTGTACCTTTTCCGTTTCCTTGAAACACAGAAATATTGCAAACAATTGTCTCTAAACGGAGCTACGATGTGTGTACCAGACTCGTATTGGGCAGTAGCTGCAGTAGTTTCATTGGCAATCGAACGGGCCTATTCAGAGGTAGATAACTGTTCAGTGCACTCGGGTGTAGCGTTACTAGCAACCACTAGTTATTGTTACGTAGTGTTCATGTACAGATGTAGACAAAAGTCTTCGATCAGTGAGTGTTGCCAGTGATGACTTATGGAACTGAGACGTGATCGCTAACAATGGGCCTTATTGGAAAGCTCAAGGTCACTCAAAGTGCAATGGAGAGGGCTATGGGGTTTCACTGCGTGATCAAATCAGAAATGAGGAGATCCGGAGGAGAACGAGAGTAACCGACCTAGCCCGAAGAATTGCAACACTTAACAAGTGTCAGTGGGCCGGGCACATTGCCCATAGGACCGACGCGCGATAGGGCCGACGGGTTCTTGAGTGGCGACCACTTACCGGAAGACGCAGCGTGGGTAGGCCTCTGACAAGGTGGACCGACAACTTGGTGAAGGTCGCGGAAAACCGCTGGATGCGGGAGGTGCTAGACCGATTATCGTGGAGATCTTTGGGGGAGGCCTATGTTCAGCAGTGGACGTCTTTCGGCTGAAATGACGATGCTGATGTTAAAGTACAGACGACAGCACATTAAACTACTACAACCTGTCAAAATTTCTTTATTACATTTGAAACTTTATCGATAAAGCAATAAGGCTGATTGAGAATATTTTACAGTTTCGGGTAGGTGAACCTGCTGTCGTCTGTACCTTACATGTACCGACTAATCCTCAAAGGCATCGTCGGCAATAACAATCAACGTAAGCTAATATGTCGTAAGAGTATTAAAACGACAGATTCAATTTCAGTTCCGTGAATAATTAGAAACTTGTGTTGTGATTTTAATTAAGGGAATTACTATTTACTATTAGTAATATTTGTACTCTCCCTGTCATCATGTACATAATAAAACTGAAGAGTTTGTTAGTTTGAACGCCCTAATCTCTGCAACTACTAATTAGACTTGTTTAAATTTGATAATCCAATTTTTGAGGAAGGTATTGAACATCATGCTATTACCCTTAGGAGACGAGCAAAAATAAAAAAGTTAGAAAGAACGGTAATTGAAAACAACGCAAAAGCACAGGCGGGCGATGCGATGCGATGTGGTATATCGGACTGTTATACATATCCAATGCACCCTTTCTAGCTTACCTGGTAGCTTATGCTGCATTCCCGTCAGAGTGCTGACACACAATTCCTCATCACCTCATACATCCATCCCACACTCATAGTCGTCTTCCATCCTTTATCCCGTGCACTTGTGTACTGCACTCGCGATCCTAATTGTAAAAGTAATTGTGAAATTTAAAATAAAGTGTTATAATTCATTCTAGCTAAAAGTGTTTGCTTTTTAAAAAGAATGTCCTAGTCCGGTTTATTACAGGACGATGTCGTGGGTAGATCAATAGGGTGGGGCTACATTATACACACAACAATATCTAACCAGTGGTTAACACTCTCAGTTAAAAAGCAAAATTGGTAGCTAACTGCCAGTCCGTTATCGCCTTGAAATCAGAAACCCGATTAATCCCTTCCCGAAATCTAATCCTTACTTTGTTTATGTTGATAACTTTTATAATTCCCGACTTGTTCCATGGCTTATTCGTTAAGCAAATTGACGAAAACCTTAAGGAACCGAGATAGGGCGAAGCATTCGTGTTATTCAACTCGATTTGCAAAGGCTCTCGACAACTAATCTACTTTGAACAGTTGCAGATATCGGAATCTGTGTATCCAAGTCCATCGGTCTCGTCGAATGGTCGGTGCCCTGAGAATAGCTTCACCTGGAGATTGCAACATTGTAACCCCTAGATAGCACGTAAATAATTTGGACAAGCCTCTGGCAATCGACGAGTACTCGAGTATTGCTGAAGACAGAGGGAAAGAGTAGTATTGTACAGAAAGTATTAGGCATATATTTCAGACTCTTAATAAGGTGTAAGAAAGGTCTATGGCATAAATGTAGATAGTCATCTACACGCATAGGAAACCTCTCTTTACACATATGAATAACACCCTCGTTTACCTGCAAAATGATATTGAAAATCGGGCCAGGCGATCCGTTTTACCTTTTTTTATTACTGAAGCGTTTCACTTGTTCCGCATTGTTGATTCTCTGCGTTGACTCATTTTTATTTCGCCAAAATTGAATGACGTATTTATCGAAGTGGATTTTTGAAAAAAAAAAAAAATATTTTGTTATACCGACGCTCGTTATGAACGCTCGATGAGGGTCGAGTTTTGTGAAAGTAGGTAACAAAAGGGACGCCACAGAATTATTTATTTGAGCGCCTTTGATTCAATCCGTCCTCCTCGTATGAATGTCGTAGTTAATTTAAATATCATTAATTTGATTGGGACCTGAGGGGGGCTTTGAGTGGTGTAGGGAAGTAAAAGGCCGCGCTTTGTCGGCATACATAAAAGAAGCAAGGTAAGGGTAAATTTTCGCCGAACGGAAAAAATCCATGCGTGTAACGTAAAAGGAAAGGTATTTTCTAATAAACACAGGCTTGCCTTCCTCTATCTTCTGAAAATAGAAAGCTTTTTGTGCAAAAACGTAATGTTTTTGGTATGTAGGTACAATCATTTGAATGTCATGTAAATATGCAATATACTATTGTATATTTCAGGAGCACCTAAAATAGGACATTGCCTTGCCTTGCTTCTTAGCATAAAGTATTATGCTTTCAGTATCATTCGTTTCCGCCTGTGACTTCGCCCGAGTGGGTAAAAAACCTAACCTAGCCTTCTCCGGGTTTCAACGTATCTTCATATTAAATCTCATTACAATCGGTCGAGCCACTTAAGGATTAGTCAGACTAAACTGACAGAAAGAGACAACTTTTTATGTTTTTTTTTTGTCATGGATATGTATACTTTCATATATGTACATTTATTGTAATTTTAAGTTCAAAAACAGCCAGTGCGATTTTATTTAGAATACTCTTTATTATGTGCACCGCATACATTACAGCACATATTCGTATAGATAATATAATAAATAAGGTCAATATAAAAGATGTCGGCAGTGTCGCAGCCGGAGCCAGCGGTGCGGTAAGTATTCCTACAGAAGTAGAGGTAGGTGGTAGTAATTGCGACGGTGCAGTCGAGTGCGACATCAGTAATTGCTCGGCAGGGGACAGTGACAGTCGCCTGATGAATGGAGCCAGTGGAAAATTCACTACGCGGAAAAACTCTAGACATTTCTGTAAATTAAAACTGTAATACGAGGCTGATCTTGTTATCTACCTAGTTGCTAGCCGTTTATTTCAGCTTCTTTGTTTTCTGTGAAATTGAGACCGAGGCTGAACTTAATAATGAGGTGTTCCTTTGGATTCAGATAATTTTGCTCAAAATACATTCAATAGTTTCACCCTTTTTATGGAGTATTATGGGATTGATTTTCGATTTATAAGGTTTGGTTTATACGTTAATGACGTGATGACTGGTCTACCATGTTACATGCTAGTAGGTATACTTTGGGCTTGGGATAAAAAAATCCGGGGACCCGGAGTTTTGTCCAAAGTCCAGTCTTGTTTATGAAGATCTGTTCTAGCCAGATTCGAGCTAGAAAATTTCCTGGCTAGCATTAATATTTCAAATCACATGGTCCATTTAAGAAGCAGTTATTTACGTTGTTGAGCCGATACATTTTTCGAATGTGAACAGCATAGGATTAGCAATATGCTTCAAAATGATACCAATAGTATGTTACGCAATTAGATTGTTGATATCAGATGGTACACTGGAACGAAAGATACTAAATGAAAGATAAAAGTGGACCAAAAACTGAAGATACCAGCTTTACCTGCAATTCAAAACTACTAATAGCAATAATGGTACATGAGGTACCATCACAAAATTGCAGCGTAACATTTAGAGCATTTCTAATTTCGTATGAATATAGAATAAGATATTTCTCTAGGGAGTGAGCGAATAGTTCGGAGCATGGGTGAGGTCAGTATTTTAGTTGTGCAAACCAGATAACAGTCCCGGCTGGCCGCCTGTTGCCGATACATTAACGTGCGATACTTCAAGCTCAACCACGAAGGGTCCATGTGTAATAATTTATTACCAGATTGTTTCATATGGATGTGTTACTTTGGCCCTTAAACAACAGTATTTATAGTATATTTTCCACATTAACAATGTCTACTTATTTAACTCTATTTGTTTCCTGGGCGGTATACGATAACGATTTTCTTTATTTCAGCATTGCGTGAACGGAAATGGCTTTTTATTTGAAACTGTCATATTGAGAGAATCAATAAAACGTCAAAAGAATTATTGGATTTGACCAAAATATATCTTTGTAGATGCACTGGACAATTATTGGCGATATCCGCCATTATTGCGATATAAAATTTTTAAAGTATTTCTATAATTTGTTACACGTGGTATTGGCAAAACTACAGAGGCCATTGAAGAGTTGAAGTAGTATATTTTTGTAGCATTGAAGCTTGACTTTCGCATACAGCACTGTCAATATTGCACATTCTCACGATACATCAGTTATGTGGTTCAGAATTCGAGTGTATCGAAACGTTGGGAGGCTCTTGTATATATTAATAGGTTTTCTATATTTAACGGGTACATTTTCAGCGGTTTACTGACGTGGCTTGCTGTTAGAATTTTCGGGATACTGACCGAGGCACCCACGTCCCGCTGAAACTCAATACTATTAGTGGCCTGGACCACCTGACTGCTCATTTTGCCCTGAATCAGCACTATAATTTAATGGTATGTTAATTTGTATTCATGAATAACATATTCTACCTCTGTAAGCTTTAGTTATGACGTAACTTTGGCTAAAGCAAAGTAAATGTCAGCCTCAGGGTTGAAAACGTTACCAACATATTATAAGGAGAGCCTACAAGCTTCAAAATGTTTTATAAATATAAATGCTGTCGAGTTTGGAGTCTTAAATATTTATATCCCAAAATTCTGTAGCCAAAGTGTGTGTTCTGTATTCTCGGTGGTAGGCCATAACATCGGCTGCCGGCAGAAGTTACCACCCACCAGACAAAGCCTTGCCGCCAAGCGATTCGTCGTGTTCCGGCATGATGTCTGGTGAAGCCGTACGGAGGACGGGTCTGAGCAGTTGTGTTGCGATGTGTGCCGGGTACGATGAGTCAAATGTTGCTGTGCCGGGAGTCTGGTCGTGGAGGGTCTCCACATCAATCTCTCTCTGGCGCAGCATCGTTGGTCGTGTTATTGGGTATAACATTGCACCACCTCGCTCAACTGCCGTCTTCCTTCCTATTCACTAAGGTTTTTTTTAAGTGAATGGGCTTAATAAACTAGCGCGCTTTACTATCAATAATTGCATCATTGCTTACCATCAGGCAAGATTGCAGTCAAGCCCTAGTTTATAATTATTAAAGAAAAAAGCTAAACCGATCTATACCCTTCTGTATAGCCGTAAATGTTTAGATTGAAACCGATCCCATAGACTATCGACGGCTAATTTTGACATCAGTTCACCACTACTAGAATTTAATAATAAATATATATTCTATTCAAGACTTATATCTACAGGTTTTAGAGAAAAAAAATACAGTGGAAAGGTAAATATAAGCCACAGGGTTGTAGGCTTTCCTCGGAAGGTGGTGATGCTTGAAGTCTGTTTTCTACGTATCTGAATGTTCTCGCTTCAAACCGATCGATATTCTACTGCATAGGTTACCTTACGACACCCGCTCCACATAATGATAAGACTGAAAACCAGTTCACATTTATTATTGGATCAGAGGTTCTAATGTAAGTACATTAGAACCTGCGGGTTGACACTAGATACAAGGCAGTAATCTCCATGTCGTAACTTTACACACCTTGTAAACAAGCGACCCTTGTTTCTAGTACTTGAATATTTATAGGAGTACTTACACATAGAACCTAAGGCTAGCAATACAATGACGTTGTCAAGTCACTTGCTTGGTCCCTACAAGCATAATTAAGTTAGCCGTTTCCTCCACTTGACACTTACGACTTCCGCGCGATAAGGTCGGCCGGCGTGTTTTTCTTTCATTCAGCGGTTACATTGTGTTTGGGTTAAGTGGTGACCTGCATGTGTACCTCACCTAAACGGTATTATCAGTCCTAATGGCTTTGTGGTTTTCTGTGAAATTAATTAATTTAAAAGTACAATATGCTCTTCCTAGGCTGCATTTTCGTTTGCATTTTATCATGGTACAAGTTTAGATATTGAATAACATATGAAAAAAAACTCGTTGTAAATAATTGAGCATAATAGTGGCAAAAAGCAAAAAGGGCAAAAAACTTTATATATTCATGAAGGGATACGTCTATATTAGTCCCATTAGGCCGTCGAAACCATAAGTTCCCAAACTAAACGTCGCAAACAATTTAATATACCTATAACCGGAGTAAATTACTTGAAAGTGTCGTTAGTAAACGTTCTAAGTACATATGACGTCATATCAAGTCAGTTATTCCGGTATATGCTGACCTCCGATTGCATGGAAAGTTTACATATTTCGAAATCAGCTTACAATGGTACTTTATAGGTTAATTTGTGGTTGTGTGTACGTATTCTGTGCTCATATATCATAGCATGCAGCGCGAGTATTCTGAGCTTGCATTGAATAGCAATGAGTTATGGTAGATTGCCACAATTAATTCAAAAATTGAGCGTATGAGTTTTATTACGTTAATAAATTTTGAATGCGGGAATATTGATAGCCTCGATGCTGTAGTTACAGATGTTATGTTAATTAGCGAGAGAGCCTAAAATGAAACTTTGTATACCTATGTATTTGGAAGATTGTTTGCAACGTTCAATTTTCAACATCATTAAATTGAAATTAATTAGTGAAAATTTGCAGACGTGAATATCATTGGTATCTACTGTACTAAAAATAATAACAGGAAAGATTTGATGTTTTTTTCGGCTTCTGATAGCTTGTTGCTTGAGGTAGCTATAAGGAAAGTTTTTTTTTAAGTGTACACTCTTATAGCGACGTAGTGCTTTTTTGATGGCAACGTGATTCTGATCGAAAACTCGTAAGAGGGAGGGGGAGTAGATCGAAGGCGCAGTGTAATATCCCCCTCTCTATCTACCGCAAGACAAAAATGTATGCTCGCTCCTGCTATTTCGTTCAAGCGGCGCGGGGTGCTAGTGCGAATGTACGTGTGTTTGTACAGACAACAGCACGTGAAGCTACTAGAATCTGTCAAATTTCTTTATTAGATTTTCAACTTTATCGGTAAAGCATTAGGCTCAAGGTTGATTGGAAATATTTGACAGTTTCGGGTAGGTTGACCTGCTGTCGTCTGTACTTTAGCCTGCTATGCGCATCCACGGATGGTCACTGCTGTTGGCTCAACCGTCTGTATGTCTGTATGCTGTGTATGTAATGTGTTCGTCTGTTATATAAATTCGTGTAAAAATAAAGTAAAAATGCTATTCGTGCCAAATTATTCCCTATTCCAAAGTGTTAAAAAATGCACGTATCAACGTGCATTTTTTAATACTTTTAAGGTTACACTTTTGGTCTTTTTTAGGGTTCCGTACCTCAAAAGGAAAAAACGGAACCCTTATAGGATCACTTTGTTGTCCGTCTGTCTGTCTGTCTGTCTGTCTGTCTGTCGAGACCCTTTATCTCAAGAACGCGTGGATGTATCAAGCTGAAATTCACATGAAATACTCAGGTCTATTGTCCCTTTAAGCTGTGAAAATATCAAACTTCTAAGCCAAGCCAATCAAAAGATACAGCCGATTATGTCGATATTTTCAACAAATTTTCGACACTCGCAAAGGAATCAAAACCTACAGGATACTTCCCGTAAACTCAGAATCTTGAAATTCGGCATTAAGCATTGTCATATAATGCAAATATAGGAAAAATTGCGAAAATCACATTTTTTTAGTTATATAATATAATAAACATATTTTAATAAAATGAAACTTACTACCTTATTTCTCACGAACGAATAAAGGTATCAAATTGAAATTTATACCAAATAGCTAGGTCTATTGTCCCTTTAAGCAGTAAAAAATCAAACTTCTAAGTTAATGCAATCAAAAGTTAAAGCAGTTTATACCGACTCCTTAGACAAATTTCCGTCACACGCTAGGGAATCAAAACCTACAGGATACTTCCCGTAAACTCAGAATCTTGAAATTTGGCAGGAAGCATTGTCATATAATGCAAATATAGGAAAAATTGCGAAAATCACATTTTTTTAGTTATATAACATAATGAAAATATTTTAATAAAATGAAACTTACTACCTTATTTCTCACGAACGAATAAAGGTATCAAATTGAAATTTATACCAAATACCTAAGTCTATTGTCCCTTTAATCAGTGAAAAAAATCAAACTTCTAAGTTTACGCGATCAAAAGATACAGCAGTTTATACCGACACCTTAGACGAATTTCCGTCATACGCTAGGAAATCAAAACCTACAAGGTACTTCCCGTGAACTCAGAATCTTGAAATTCGGCACGAAACAACGTTATAACAGACAGATAAAGGAAAAATTGCGAAAATGATAAATTTGAAGTTACATAAAATATTAAAATATTGTTTTTCAAATTCAAATTCAAACATTTTATTTCAGGCAGGGCCCATATATTGTTAGTAAAAAACTTATCCTATGTTAGTGAAACAGAAACAGAATAAAAGAGAATCAGTTGGCGACATGAATATGTGCACGCACATGTCTGTTCGCCCAGAGCCTAATAAAAGGTCCGTCGACCTTGTCCGCCAGTGTAGCTAGGATACTGTTCGGGCTGCCCCGAAATCGCCGCAACATCGAAGCACACCGTTTGCGAATGATAGCATAAAAGTCATCAATTCGCGCTTCCGCGAACATGCCTGATGCACTGCAAAACCGAGGCAGCCCCAACAACATCGTCAGCCCAATATTATACTGGATGCGCAGAGCGTTGTAAGCCTTCTGCGTATACCTAACCCACAAGCTGCACGAGTAAAACGACTGGCAGTAAGCTCTAAAGAGCGTCAGTTTTACCTGCTCAGTGCTCTTTATCTATATCCTGGTCATCTGTGAGAGAATCCGTCACATGACCGAGGTATTTAAATTGAGAGACCACTTTTAATGGTGTTCCTTGTAACATCACCGGTGGTATATTCGTGGGTGTATTATTACGAACTTTAAATACCATAATATCACTTTTCGTGGCATTATACCTCAAGCCATGGGCCCCCGCATACCTTTCACACACAGCCACTAACTTCCTTAGTCCACAGATTGATGGGCTGAGCAGCACCATTTCATCAGCATAGCTTATGTTGTTAATCATTTTGCCATCAACAGAACAACCAACCAGAGTGCTACTCAGCTCACCAACCAGCCGATCTATGTACAAGTTAAAAAGGCTGGGCGAGGTCAACCCCCCCTGCGTCACCCCACATTCTAGCCCATTATCGAATTACCGGTCTTCTTTTTAACAATAGGAATCACAACAGTTCGTACGAGATCGTCAGGCAGATAAGAGTGACCCATACAAAAATTGAAGAACATAGCGAGTAGCCTAGGCAAATGTACACCAGCGGACCTTAAATGCTCAACACTCAAACCATCGTGCCCAGGCGACCTACCTCGCTTCATACTTTTCAACGCGTCTTTTACGTCTTTCACGCTGAACCTTAAATGAGAATCGCCCTCACCCGGGGCTTGAGTGCCTCGCATCGACGTACTTACAAAATGCGGAACAACTCTAAAGTGGTTCATGAACATGCCGGCTATATCACTGTTCTGTGACAAGCCATCAACGTTTGATGGTAGACTCGGTCTGGGATTCAAAGAATTGGTTTGCTTCCAAAAAGAACTGAATTTCTTATGTTCGTGAAGGGTTGCAATGATGTCCATTTTAATCTGGGTTTCATTGTCCTGACACCACTTCAACTTTGATTTAAATGTTTGTCTCAAAGTTTTCATTTCCTGATATATAGCCCCCGATGCAGGCTTTCCGTGCAAGACCCATCTCCGAAAAGCAAACCGCGTCCGAGCATGAACCTCTTTCACAACTTTATTCCACCCACACACATTTTTTGCATATATGACATAAAATATTTTTTTAATAATTATAAACTTACTACCTACCCTTTTTCACATGAACGCGTAGAGATATTAAAGTTGAAATTCATATTAAACACTTCTTAAATCTAATTACCTCTAAAATGTAAAAAAATTCTAAATCAACGCAAAAATTCAAAATGCTGAGGTACCTACCTATAATCATACCGCATATTTTGAAATTCGCCACTACTCGCAACGGAATCAAAACATAGACTACTTCCCGCTGACATTGAATATTGAATTTTGGAATGAAACAATAGCTTAAGGTAACCTAACAGAAAAACCCGAAACCTTTTAAAATTTTTAGGCACAGTAACTAGTTAAACCAAAACAAAGACCAACACACTCGTCATTCAATCTAAATATTTTGGTGAATGTAGTTCTGTATATAACCTAAATGCGTCCTAACTGCTGTGTTATACTTAGTACTTATAAATATATTCAAAGACATTAATTGTAATTTCCTATGGTTGTCAATGATTATCAGACAGCTTGCTTCCTACTGGCAAAGCGGGACGGGGGGGAGTAAGTAGTAACGAAAGAACACGCAAGAACTAGCCGCCCGCTGGCGCGACGGCGGTTGGTCAAGGGAAGGGGTATCGCGGCACAGCGAGCGGCAGCCGTGCGCCATACGCACGAGCGCTTAGATGCTGTTCGCACGTGTACCGAAATTAGTAAAATTTGCGACAATTTCTCGTTGATTCTGTTTACTTCTACTTTGTTTATCAATAAACCGCTTTTTTTATAAGTTATAAACTAGCGCTTGACCGCAATCCCGCCTGATGGTAAGCAGTGATTCGATCGTTGATGGTAAAGCGCGCTAGTTTATTAAGAGCCTATTCACTCTAGCCTTGAAGACACTCAAATTGTAATGTGACGGAAACACCATCGCTGGCAAATTGTTCTAGTCCCTCGATGTAGGTGGTATAAAAGATGAAGCGAAACGCTTCGTCCGGATCGCAGTGGTGTCAACAACGTAAGGATGGAAATTCGCCGTACGACGGGTCGTCCGATGGTGGAACGAAGATGGGGGAATTAAATCATGCAATTCCCTTGCACACTCACCAGAATGCATCCTTTAGGAGACCGAAAGGCTGGCTACTCTACGCCTGTGCTCCAGGCTTTGGAGACCGCTACGTTTGTACGGCGGAACCCTCGGTGTGCGAGTCCGACTCGCACTTGGCCGGCTTTTTTCTTTTTTTTTATTAAATTATAAACTAGCGCTTGACTGCAATCCCGTCTGATGGTAAGCAGTGCCGCAATTGTTGGTGCTACAGCGCACTAGTTTCTTAAGAGCCTATTTACTCTAGCCTTGAAGATACTCAAATTGGAAACATCGCCGCTGGCAAATTGTTCCAGTCCCTCGATGTACGCCTCGATGTCCCGGTTTGGAACTTGTTTATTTTTATTTTATCGTACTTATTTAGATATATCGATACCAATCTTGTTAACAGAATTCGTTAGCTGATTTAATTTGACTCGGTATAAGAACTATCGTATCGGACTCATAAATATATCATAAAAAAACCAACGACAGAAATCGTTTACTTATTGTTCGAAAGTCCTAACAGAGTCAACAAATATATCACGAAAACAAAGAAAAAATACAACTAATAAAACAGATAGAAACGTCCTATTATGGCCGAGAACAGCAAGAGTTTTATACGAATTCCTTCCCGGAATTATTTAATGCCTCTTATTATTTTCATGTATTTGAAAGCATTACTGTGCGACATTTTCTTTGTCCTATTTGTCTTCGTAATCGTCCGGCGGAGGTCATTGGTTTCCGAAGCCATTAAGAAGAAGCTTATAGATATCGCTGATATAGATGACTAAATATAAGTCTGTTTGCGAAGGTTTTTACAATATACGTCAGGTTTTATTTGTTTGGGATACATTGATGAATTTTGAAGCTATCTGCAGTAATGTTATGAAGTAACTATTCTTATTAGACCTTCCACGAAGAGCTAACTTTTAACTAAACCCTATAAATTATAATGAAGATACTTCAGAGAATATTTTGGGCCTTCTATTACTTGTTCGATTACGTGCTACGAGGATTCCTTAGAGCATTTTGAGTTCTTTAGCAATGTTTCAGCTAATGTAAATTTTAAATTAATTCATTTACCGACAGACAACGCTCAGCCTAAACTGGTAAGTCTATAAGCATGCAATTTTGATTAAAAGTTTCCTATGTAACGAAAGTGAGAAGTAAGGATGGCCTTTTCAAAGTTCATCCCCTACAGAGTAACCACTTAAGTGGATGAAAGTTGCTATGGAATTTCTTAATTCTTGCCGATGAGAGCCCATGGGGCGCAAGCTTTACATAACTTTCATAATCAATTTGTCCTGAATTTGGATTCATAGGCCATGACCGTACTGAAACCGTATGAAAATAATTCTGAAAGCCGCATTTGCAATGCGGCCACCGCATTCATTAAAATAGGTACATTTGTTTTAGTTGTGACGCGGAGCTTCGCTTCGACTTTACTAATGCAACTCCCCTTATTCTTTGGTATTTCTATTCTACAAAATACATTTATATTGGTATCAATCGAATATTGAAATTGACTTTTGTTACGTTTATAGTGTTTACCTATTTGACTAAAATTTTTAATTCTACTATTTTTTTTTTAAATAAAAGGTACATTACATCTGTAACTTTATTGCCACACTACAGTAAAACCTATTTTAATAGCAAAACAACACTCGTAAAAATGGCACTATAAACTTAAAATTTATAAAAATACTTATAAAAACACAAATTACGAACTCACAAAGTAAAAGTAAACACTACCATCAGGGAAACACAGGCTACTAAACCTACTCTAAAAATTCGTAAGTCTTTGTATTTTCTTATTAAAGATGTCTTTAGGTTCCGTGGGCCAAGCGCGGAACAAATCCCAAGGGATACCGCAGTTTATCTCTCTACAACAAAGACGAACTTTTTAAACGGAGCCGCTACGTATCTGTCCGTCTATGTAACCATCTTTTATTTATAGGGATTCTCTTTTAAAATTAATAGTTTCTGTACTGTTCTGTATCATTGCTGGATGTACTAAGAAGGGTAGATTGAATTTCACATGTCCTATTACGTGCTTTGT